>CM048047.1:14347500-14947500 GCA_026259375.1 Verasper variegatus
CTTGTATGACATGATAATGTGACACATTTCCAGCAGCTATAAAATGACTGTGTAGATGGACAACACCACACTGTCCAAGCACAAACGCCTGCTTTCTAGGTATAGTAAATCTCAGAGGCTCAACTTCAAGAACACATAGTGATTAAAATCTCCATCAAAGACTTCTGGGAGTACTTATAATCATCAGGGTTATATCCGACTGACTATTTCGTCAGTATCAGATTTGGCTGTTCAATATGAATTGTGCCTTCTTTCCATTTGCATTACGTTTATTCGACTGCTGGATTTCTGAACAGATTTCAGTGGGATGTTCAAGGTGACGGCACATAGTAAACAAGCCATGCGAGCTAATGTTGTGTACTATGCTAGCGGCAGATCAGAAACATATTTGTGGTCATTGGATATTAAACAAAAGAAAAACAATACTGTGAGCTGCAAATTCCCTAGGGTTGTCATGATAGTAGTTGTTACCGGTGTTAGACTATCGCCAATTACATAACTTGCCAACCGGCCTCACCATCTTTTTCATTTTCACCTATTAGGGTTAGCGTCCATATTCAACATAGAACAAAAAAGTTGAATTTTTGAAATTCTAGTTCTCTGTAGTACAAACTAAAAGAAGAGAAGAGTCAGGTCGCAGAGAAGCAGAATCTCATCAACAACAAGAGGAGAATTGGCCAACTGAATAGTTGGTCAACTCTAACAAATTAGACTTTGGCCTATCGCCACAGTCTTACAGGGATTTTGCCTCAGAGAGCAGCATGAAAGTGAGTAGATCTCAGTCTGTAGCTATTTCTGGGGACCAAAATGTCCCCAAAAGTGCACTGCACACTGACTGAAATATAATGAATGCTTAAATGGAAGAATCTCAATTGACTGAGGGGTCTACTTTCAGAGGGCAGCACAAATCTCCTACTTGGCTCCTTCTGGGATGGAGGGGGAGCCTGTGAGTGGGTTCACTTAGAGGCTTTGTGTTTGAGCATGATGTTGTTTGGGTTTGTTTGTTTACATTGTTGCCTCATTATCACATTTTTTATTTGCCTAGTGAAATAAATAAATGAATACCTATTAGGTTACAACTTAGCTAAGGTTGTTCTGTGGCTACCATAGGCTTACTTTACATTATATGGGGAGTCTTGGTAGAAATCGGTACATTGTGCAGACCGATAAAAACAGAGACACTGAGGCAAACTTGCAGGCACATAGGCACATAGGCACATAGGCACTCAGGCACATACACATAAATTTGCATGTACAGGCAAACGACACACATACACACACTCAAACACACACACACACACCCAGCCAAGCAACAGATACGCAGTCTCACCCAGCCTTGAAATCCGTTAAGACTGGGGGCTCTTGCAGAACAGCTCATCCATTCTGCTTTTGATCTATTCCCCATCTCCAGCCTGCAAAGTGCAAACTGAGGAAAACAAAAGAGGAAAGGGGACTGCTGTATGTCTCCGAGAGACCAAACAAAGGAGAGAGCTAGAGACACACAGAAGATGCCGGTGTGTGTTGACTAGTGATGTGAGTCTGTGCATCAACAAATTCAACATGAATTTCAATATGTGGTCAAAGAATCGGTGCAGGGACGGTAACCCTGAGCAGCAGGTTGATGATCAAGGAGGGTTGCATTAATTTCTTATTTGATCTCACACAACGTGATTGGTTTGTGTGACACACCCACACTGCTTTAAACATGTGTAACACTGATGTGCGTTCAGGATGAAGCAGCTGCATCAAACCTCGTCTTCAACCAAATCACGATTTCCTCCAAACACAATGAATCTCAGTCCAGATGCAGTAAAAAAAAAAAAAAGAAAAAAAAAAAGAAAGTGTAACACAAAAACATCTTGGGGGAGAAAATGTCAAAAGACGACTAATGTGATTTGTAAACAATGCTGCACATCTATCTCGCAGTCTCATACGTTTAAATCAACAGCCGTATCATGCAGCCGACACAGTCACCACCAGTGACACATCTTTGGTAAAAATGACTATGTGTGTCTGTCTGAAGAAAAAAAAAAACATTTTTGTCAAATAGCATCAGCTGATTTATGCATATACGCTGTACAAAGCCTTACAATCAGAATCAACTCTATTCACATAAGGTCAGGCCCTCTAACCATACTTCAGAAGTAATACATTAAATCACATTTATGACTTTTGATTAGCATTCATCCAGATTCCACAAAATGGAATAAAATTGAAAAGAGAAGAAATCTAATAAAAGTGACTTGAGTTTTGCTTGCAAAAGAAGTTGTTTCTTTTCATAGCCTCCCTGACCTCCAGGAATGTCTGCAGCACTCAGGACATTTATTTTATATCTCAGACAGCTTCGTGAGCAATAAACTGGAGGAGACAACGCCACTCATAAAACAATCTATGGCTGTGCGACTGAGCATTACCGACAAGAGCGAGAGGGCATGTGTGCTTTAACTACACTTTAGCCCACATCAGGAAACTTCTTTCTACACAAGGTTTACATGGTAATATATATATTTTAAAAAATGATATATGATATAAAAGCAAAATGTTATCTGAGGAAGTCATAGAAAAGACAATGCTGTATTCATGTTTTAAATCTGAGCTTCCAGGAACTTGATCCAAAAGTCTAAATTCTCTCCTGGAGCATCTTCACAATCAATTGTACATAAATCGAGGGGAAGAAACAGGCCCATTAACAAGGTGAAAGAGAAGCCCTGTTTAATGGATGATCTTTGGAAGCTAATGTGGTCAAACATTAACTTCACACACAAATGAACATGAAGACACACCATCTACGGCAGCAGAATACTGACGACAGGACCTCAACGTAACACTCAGTCCTGATGCACTTTTGAATATAGTAATTGGGGTTCGGCTTGCAATGAATACAAAATTCTATAAAATGACATATGAATATAAAAACCTTGAGAGAGAAGAGCTCTTCTTTCCAGCTGACTTTTTTATTCCCTTGAGCTGCAATGCTCTGCAACTTGTCAAATGAAATGATATTTAACTGTGAAATAATACAGCTGCATTGCATACTGGCAAATAAACACTGAATTTATAGCACTACGATTTCCTTCCACCCTGCTGGCAAATTGCAGGTTTCCATTCAAGCCTTTGCCCTCAAATAGTCAGCGCTGTGTACTTTCCTCGTTGTCGACGAGATTGGGTTCCACCAGGGGCCTTTTTTTTTTTTTTTCACACGTTCAAATTTCACAGGCATTTCATGAATTTTGCTAGAGAATTCCACCCGGAGACCCCATTAAGTTCTGACCCGGATATACGCACATATATAATGAGTCGGGGCAAAACTCGATTCACAGACCAGAAATGTATGTTACTTTTTAACTTCTAAAACTGTCGCCTCTCGTGATTTAGAACAGTTGTAATTGGTGTTTGCTATCACACAGCTTTAACAGACAGATACTTTCTTATATCGATTCTGTCTGTCTGTCTGTCTGTCTGTCTGTCTGTCTGTCTGTCTGTCTGACTGACTGTGATTCACTCAGTCAGACACATGCAAACTAAAATATGTTTAAACTGCACAGCTGGAGGAGATCAGAGACGCCGCCTCAGTCTCCAAACTCGCTGTAACCTTCGTGTCAGTAGCTCAAGCAGCAGCACTTGCGTATTAGCCCCTGTATGTCTATCAGACCTGGTTAAGATGTACTCATCTCTGCTGGAGCCCGAGGCAGAGAAAGAGATCCAAGCCCTGTCTTGATGTGCTGAGCTACACCCGGCTCCTATGATAATGTCCTTCAAGGGAAGGAAAAGGGCGGAGGCAGTCTTGAATCAGTCAGCCTGCTGTGCACCTTCCCACACCTCTCATCCCCTTATATTCCCCCCCCCGCCCGCCCCTACCTCGCTGTACCCATCCTTGCCCTCCCTCCTTCCCTCACATTGCAGCAGCGGACCCCCCCCCCCAAAAAAATGAATTGAGAGAATTTGCATCCACAGCCACGGCAACTGCTAGAGTAAAAGTGCTCTCAGAGACATGGTGGGGGCATTGGAAAGGGGAGGGTAAGGTAAAAGCAGATTGCCGTAATAAACACAGGGGCAGCGCTGACAGGAAATAAATAAATCCAATAGAAAAGAGAGGGAAATTGAACAAGCACATTCCGCTGGAAGGAGTTGTGTGTAAAACGCTCCAATCATTCCATGCTAACCAAAGTGGTGCCCGTGCAGTGTGTATGTGTGAGTGTGCCTGTATTCCGGGTGCTCAGCATTTCCTCAGATACAGGTGAGCACAGGAGGATAAAAATGGTCTCCTCTCACTGTTCCTACTCTGAAGACATTGACAAGAGGACACATGGGGAATAAGGTTTATTAAAAAACAAATAGAATTACAGCCTCACCGCTGTCTGTCTCTACCAAGTAGTTATGTTGCACTTGTGGATGTGAAATGTCATCACATCATGTGCAATTTATCCTTTTTTGACCACCGGTTAATCTGAGAGTCCAAGTGCACGTTTGTGCCAAATTTGAAGAAACTTCCTCAAAGCATTCCTGAGATAATTCATTTCTGAGAATGGGACAGACGCACAACCCGAAAAACATGTCTGTGGCCACAGCTGTCGCCAGCGCTGAGGCATAAAAAGCAATCTGGTTGTAAATGTTCACATGATAATTCTGGAAATTGGAAAGGATGTACCAGCACAGGTCTGGATAATTTAACAGTTTATTGAGAAGCTCTTCATTAAGATTTACTAGAGGTCATACAAAGGAACCGAAAGAAGAAGAACATGGGACTCAAATGTGGGAGGAAGACCCCATTAAAAAGATTAATATCCAAGGTTATAGAACAGGTACTAGAAGCAAGGATCCTGCTTATTTGAACAAATGGTTTAAGCTGTGGCTGCTGCTGCTACCGAATGTAATATACTGCAGGAAATGAGGCAAAATAACCAGAATGAATTTGATTGCGGTGCTGAACATGACTAGACTATTCTCTACCTGAGCTGGAAACCTGATCAGTGCTTTGTGTTTGGGGAATTCCCTCTTAATGCTGCAGCAAATGTAATCTACCCTTAGTTAAAAAAGAATGAGTTGTGACACTCGCTTTCTATTTCAGTAAATCTGCCAGTGGCTGTACTGGACAGCTGGTGCATTTGCCTGGGGAGGAATTTCTATTACTACAGTGGAAGGAATGGGGGGGGAAAACACATTTTAAAGTTATGTTGATGGGATTAGGGGAGCGGAATCTGAAGATGGCATTAAACACAGTGAGAGAATTTGTGCAGCTTCAGGGACAACTAAAGCATCTAAGGTACGTCCCAGTCACCAAAATAATACCTCAAATCCTTTTGCACTTCTTTGACATTTGTTTTATAGCCAGTCAATATTGCAAACTTCATAAGAACACATTATGAATGTGCTAGACTGTCAGAGCAAAATCTATTCTCGAGCATCGACTTTTTGAAAGGACCTGTGGATTTGATGATGAGAACAATTTGCCTTGAGACAAGCTGCCGTTGGCCTTTTTCCACTTCTGGCCAGCGTGTCCTGCTGTGACACACTCCCCGCTCCATAGCCTTTTCCAGCCCCTCCAACTGGCTCCGTCACTCAAAATACTTCTCTCTTTTTCTGTTGTTTCCCTCTCCTCTCTCTCTCTCTCTCTCTCTGGTGGTTTCTTTACCCAAGCTGTGAAGTGCCTCCATCATAAAACTTAATTAGTGATGCTCTTCTCTCCAGGAATTGGTTTGCAGGTCACCAATCCCCAGCAAAGATGAACACATGTACACGCAGCATGCACAAACACGGATACATAGACACTGCTTCCATGGCAGCCACTCATCTGTACTCTCACACAGCAGACAACAGCTTGCCTGCCCCCAAACTGCAATTACCCGTTTTATATCTTCCTCCAATTAACAGGCGTTCTGCTGTCAGCGAGCTCCATGCAGAAAATGAGGGCCAGTCGTCGAAGGCCAGGGGGCTGGAGAGAGGCTGGACTGCTCTGTCAGTATGGTGTGTGCTGTGGTGCAGTCGGCTGCCAGGCTGCGGCGTGTGTGTTTTGGAAAAGACTTGTGCCTCCGCTGAAAATGCAAAGATGGCAGTGGGCTTGTTGTGAGCGCACGGCCAAGAAGCAGGCAGTGGGGGGCTGGCACCAAACCCATTGCATGCCCACACACATGCATACACACACACACACACACACACACACACACACAGGTCGTCAGCTGTATCAGTCAGTGGTCTTACAGCTTCCACAGGCCAGTATCACAATAAAGTGACAACAGCTCTCATACACTCCTGATCCACTCCACACACAGAAAACACTTTAATCCATTCTAGCACCAAGGGTTTGAAAGCTCTGTGTGTGTTTGGAGGAACAGGTTGAGTTATATTAGTCATTTGTATATATCCAGATTCATTTACTGTTTTATAGTGTACCCCTGGTGTTCATGCCATCTGGAGGATACATACTCAGAAACATGTTCACATTTGCACACACAATCCATCCATAGCTCTCTGTATTAGGCTCCTTTATCTAGTTCATTACACTGGCTTGTGAGAGGACGCAGCAGAAGGATATAGAGGATTACTGTCAATTCTCTTAAAATAATATGATTAGTCATTCCAAGAAGAAATCTGTGTAAAGGTCAATGTTAATGCTTTCAGGATTAGGTGTTGGCGACAGCTACTACAGTTCCAACAAAAAGGATCCCCAGCTGTTATTTCATGTGTGTCCATTTTTATAGTTTCGTCTTCACCTCTTGTCTTTGTCTCCTACTTTTCTCTCACACCCTTCCTTCTCGTTTGCTTTCTCCCTGTCATCCTCTTGTCCTCTTCCCTCATCACCCTTTTCCTCCCCTCTCTCTCTCCCTCGCTCTCTCTCTCTCTCCCTCCACCTGCCCCACTCTGTGGGTTGTTGTTGGTGAGAGGTGCCAGTGGTGCCTCGGCCAGAGCGCGGGGCACTGCCATGCCAACTTCTTACACCATCATCAGTGGCCTACCTGGCTGTCAGCACAGGTGCAGCTGGGAAAATGACTCTGACTGCCAACACTGAACAAATAAAGATTATTACATAATGCAGCCACATCGTACTCTGGAGATAAGGTAGGCTAACCAAGCTGTCATCTGAAATAGTTTTCAAGCTTAAAGTGATTACTGGTTGTTTGGTTTATATATTGTGTTATTGGATTACTAAATGTATAATTTTCAGATTATATAGTGTTCGGGGCAGCATGGTGGTGAAGGTAATCCTGTGTGGAGTTTGCATGTACTCCCTATGTCTGTTCAATTTTCAATGTGAAAGTTTGTAATAATTAGTGTGTGGATTTTTTTTGGTCCTTGCTGAAGAGTCTTAGTGGGCACAAGACCACAGATGTGGAGGTTTGATTTCAAAATAAAGGATGGATGACTTTCTCCAAATCCTCAGCGCAATAATGAATATGCTAATTGGAGCTGCATCAAAGACGCAAAGGCAAAGCACATCCAGTAACTGGGGCTCATTACTCATTAGGTTATAAAGTAATGTAGAAAACACCCCATGATGCTGCCTAACTAGACGGACAGATGAACGGATAGATGGATAAAACGGAGTGTGTGATGTGTGTGTGTGTGTGTGTGCGTGTGTGTGTGTGCATGTGTGAAAATGCCTGCTAGAGAAATTCAATTTGTGATTGATATTGGCTGTAGAGTGTGAACCCCTGAGGAGCCGATGGTCACACGTGTGAGTCGATCTATAACGCAGCCACAGGGTGCGAGATGAGAGGATGGTGGGTACCGACTGAGGAAACAAAGAGGAGGTGGGCTTGAGAATTAGAGATTGGTGGTTGCGTACGGCGGACCTCAACGCTCTGTTTCCAGAAAGTGTTGGAAATCTTTTCAAGTTCCATTCTAAATGAAAGATGTGCAATTATGGGTGAGACAAAGTGTGGGTGTTGTAGACTTTGAAACTACTCCTCTATTTAAATTGAACAAAAGACCTAAGTATCAACTTGTCTGGGTCTGTGAGCCACGTTCCTTATCTCTGCCAAGGCCCTGGCACCTCCAATGTCTGCATGACTGAAGCAGCCCGAACCAAACAGTGTGTGGGAGGCGTTAGTCAACAAAACAAACAACACCCCCATCCCGTCCCCCGTCTCACACCTTGCTTCCCCCATTAACATAACTGGCAGGGCTGCTTTATAATACTTCTGGTTGAAATCATCACATTAGGCCTGATAGCATTATCCTCCTGCTTCACTGGCCCAGTTCCAGTATGAAGATGGGATATGGGGAAGCTCAGACAAGGTTAATAAAAGCAGATGGGCCGCTGTCAGTCTCTTTTACAGGTTGCAGGCAGAATTTGTTTCTCACAATCAGGATGCATCTCTGCTCCTAACTATCATCCCAACTGAACTGATCAGATGTTCTAAAAAAGAGGAACGAGATCCAGTTATTCCTCTCTGTACCGTCTGTCTGCGTCTTGTCTATGTCACAATGCAATAACAACTACTTAAAATGGTGTAGATAAGAAAGCACACGGTATCTTCTGCAGCAGGGTGGTGACAGTAGTATTATTGATATGTTAATAACTTATCTGTCATCACTGCATACATAAAGCTGCAAAGCCAGAAAAACACACAACACTCAGGGCAACAGGGAAATGCACACCATAACTGTCAGGGTGAAAGACAGGTATTTTCCAGGGGAAATACTGTGCACAGTTTGGTACAGCACCTTGAAAAAGCATGAACTTGAGGGATTACAGCTATCGCTTTACATCAAGCACTGGGCCTTAAGATGAAATATGAAATATTGAGGTCTGGCATTTATGGAAAGCAGAGTGTTAGGAGCAAGCTGTGCAAGACTAGCAGACAGTATCAGTGACTGAGTGTAAAAACAATGGCTTTCAGAACAGTCTGTGCTACTCAGTCATTGTGGGACACTCATAATAAGTAAAGATGCCAGCCGATAGGTGTAATCCTTTCATTGCAGGGACTGAAAGACAGTGAGAAAGAAGCAGAGACAATGAGGGGAAGTGGAAAAAGAGGAATAACCACTGTATTCAGATTAGTTGGACAAAACCAAAAGGGGCATATGTGTCTATGTGAGTTTGTAGAGGAGCATCCACCGGCCACAAAACCCCAGATGCACAGAGAGCTGGCCTATTGTGTCTCCCATCAGTCTTGCATTCAACTCGAGTGAACAAACCAGATTAGATGTACGCTCTGCAAAGCACAGCCACATCATCGTGAAATGTTTGAGAGAATTACACTGCAAATGGTTCTCTCTACTGTTGTTTGGATTGCACAGTGCACATGTGAAGTAATATCAAAATTAAATATAATCACTAAAGGATGATTTGTTCAAAACTCTCAACAATATTCTTTTTACTTGGCAAAACTGACCCTTTTTTTTACGATGCACAGGTGTTACTGTTACACATAAACTATATATAAAGATGGATGACGCGTCTCCACTTCCTGCCTCTATTAAGAGATTTTTATAACTAATTAAAACCAAACATACTATGTAATGAACACAAATCAGTGTGATAAGTACTTTCTAAAATGACAGAAAAACGTATTCAACATGTATTTAGATTTTTTAGCTTGATCCATGTCCCATACAGTAACATGGAGGATGTGGGTTTTATGACCTATACTGCAGCCAGCCACCGGGGGGTGATCAAGACATTTCAAATTATCTGAGAATATCTTTGTTAACATAATAAATTGCTACTTCTTTAAATAGGGCAGAAAAACACAATGAATATTTGTATATATACAACTCATCCTTAACTTTACATTTTCCCCCAACTCTTGATTAACCAATATAATCTTATTCAAGCTCAATTACTGGATATTGTGCAGCCTGTGATATCAGTGTAGAAAATGGTAACTGTAGCTGTTGTGCGACTCCCATGAGAGATTTTATCTCTTGGAATATTTTACAATCCAGCGTTATACAGCCATTACCATAAAAGTAAATGCAACAACATCTTTAACTACACCTCTATCAGAAGCGTCTGCCACTTTCGGGGTGATGTTTACATTTGAAGCCGTTTCGCCTTCCAGCAATCACTGTCCTACAACGTATACTTTTTTAAAACCTGGGAGATCAACTACAGATTTTTACTGCTGGTGGCGTTTCAGCTCCACTGGAGCATTTGGAGATGCTGTTGATAGATGGGAGAGTGTTGGGTAATCACTCAGTCACAGTCATTTGAGGCAATCTTCTCAATGTGTCTACCTGCCTCGCTGGATTCCTTTTAATTCCTTTTGCATCAGGGGGTTCTTAGAAATACATACAGAACTTCAATGAAAGTCATTTCTGTATTTAGACATTAATACTGATGACGGTTTCATTATGAGATGTAAACATCACACAGAATGGAACAAAACAGACAGAAAAAAATTAATATCTGAGATCTAATGCTTGACAATTTGTGAATCCTTGACATGAAATACTACTGAAAACCTCTGCAGTAATGTACCCCCCCCCCCCCCCCCCCCCACTGACAAACATGATCATCCATTCATTAACACATGGTACTCTGAGCTGTTCAAAACCTGTTGTTACTTACATTTCATTATTAACTACTTTCACTCTTTCTAATCCTTGAAAATTGTAAACATAATTTGAAGCTGTGTCCCCTGATGTGAAACTAAGGCAAAGAAATGTCAGGGGACACCAGTTTCAAAGATTGTGCAGGGTAGTTCAGGGCGTAGACTCAATGCCTGGTGGTGTGTGTGTGTGTGTGTGTGTGTGTGTGTGTGTGTGGTGTATCTGCACTATGAAGAGGAAAAAACCTGCAAAACAAGACTGTTTGTGTAGGAAGCTGGAAATAACAGCTTCCACTGAGGTCTCTACTGGTATTGATCAGGGCCACCCACAAATCCCTGCTGATATATTCATTTTGTGCAACAAATCAATAAAATATTGGCATAGTAAAAATATTACGACTGCGATTCTTTGTTCCATAAAGAATCACAATCTCGCGTGTGGAGCTCATATTTATCTAAAGTTACAGACATATCCGTAAAAACCAGCAATAAAAGCAGCGGAACCGAAGCCGACAGCCGTTGACTTTTGTTTCCATCTAAATGGATTTTCTGTAAAGATGCTTCTTTTCACCTTCAAAGAGGAATCAACAAGATTTAAGACGGACAACCCCCCCCCCCCTCGCCCCGCCCCACCGCTTTTCTGAAGATAGTGTTTCCAGGTGGTAGAAAACTCCCTGGAAGTAAAAGAGAACAGTTGAATATTGTATTGCAACAAAAACTACAGCTGTGCTTTGATACATGCGAAGTAAAGCATTGGGTTGTGTTAATAAGTAGGCAGGTCTTGTAACTCACTGATCTAGGAGAATTAATGAAACCCAAATGCCAGTTTGGAACCCTCCCCGGAGCCTTCTCCATCGAGTGAACACCCATCTGTGGTTGATTCTTGTTTTACCTTGTTTTCTCTCCCTCTCCCTCTTTGCCTTCACTTGGTTTTATTTTTTTGATTGCGTAAAGGCGGATGAACTTTCTTTGTGCTCTAAATCAAGCTGAAATGTTCCAGGGAGATTTCATACCCTGTGGCAGACAGACTTGCCAAGTGAAAGTTAGGTTTACGAGGAATGAATGTAAACGATGACGGTGTCATGAATCTTCAGCTGTCAACTTAATAATGATGAAGTAAAGCCTCTTCACACCTACAGCACATTCATACAGGTGTTTTCTGCCTAGAGCTGTGTCCCCATTCAGGGGTTGCATCCTTTGAAGGACTCAGTCTATGAGGGCGTGGCTTCTATACACCAAGTGGACTAACACTTAGTCCAAATGAGAAAGTCTAGCCTATAGAGGATTTCCTATTTTCGTCACCACCTCTAACCATTGTTAGCTGTTTTGAGCAACTGCATTTACTCTAGCTTAGCTACCTGCATAGCTATTTCAAGAATGCACATATTGAATGCCTGGGATGAGTTAGACTAGGAGGGATTCACATGTTGGATCCTTCACTGCCTTGCCCTAGATATGGGAGGTCATGACAACGACAACACTGTCATCTAATGCAGTCTCGGAATGAGGAGGCTCCTGAATTGCGACACAGTTCTAGACAGAAAACTGCCGTATGAGTAGACTCGGTGAGTGACAGCTTAGATTTCCTGTCATCGCGATGTGGGTGTGGACAAATCCTTTGACTGATGGCTCCACACTTTGTAAAATCTGTTTGGGCGGGATGACTTGTTTGACCTGTCATCATTCCTATTGCTGCATTTTTGTGACATCATGAATGCCACCCACCATGGTTCCGCCTATTTTCAACCCGACAAAATCTACTTTTAAGTTTGTCCTCTGGCACCTTGACATTTCTGCTCGTGGGATCATGTGGATTGTCAGCACCAAAAGACGTCAGTTGAACAAATATTCCCAAGGCCCCGTCCTGTAGGTTCCAGTTTACGTTGCATCACTGCCACAAATACGACTGTGCTGTTGTGGGAGAGCTATGTGTTCAGCAATAACAGTTTTATTATGGCCAGTGTCTATCTAAAGAGAAAATCGAAGAATCTGTGTGGGCCACTTCAAAAACTACCAGACTATTTATATGTAAATTCTTTTGAAGAAATCAAATGAAATTTATGTGGCAGCTAAGCTTTTGCTGATGTTGCCTGAATCTATGGTGGTGTGATGAGTTTCGAGATAGATAACACCAACATCGGGGTTTGTACGACTGGGAGTTACTTTACCTGCCTCAGGCCATCCTTGCTGTTCTGCATGATCCTCAGGGAGTAGTTGGACCGCTGGCCTTTGCTGTTGAATTCAATATGGCCCGTTAGACCTTCCAACTCTACCTGTCCAACACAGAGACAGCAACGTGTTGAAAGACGTTGCCACAGAATCTCGCCTGCTTCCCTCTCAGCCCACAGCACCTATTACTGATATGACTGGAGGCTACATTAGCATGACTGGATCACTACCTGCCTTGTGTCTAATTTAGAACAATATTATGAACACACAGCTATTTCTTAAATGTAATGTAAAATAGGAGAGCCATCAGTCACATCTTCTTCCTGAGAGAAAGACAGTCTGATATCGAACGTACGTCACACACAAGTATTTTGATTGCCCAATTACTTACAGCTATTTCATCGTCTAGGAAAAGACCATTTTACTCACTGACAGCTCATCTTTATCTCTCCTCCTCCATTGCCTCTCAGTATATGATCAGTAATAAAGAGTCAAGATAAATTGACCTAGTCGAAGGGGAGTATATCTTTAAAGAAGATGAGAACACAGCCTACACATTGTTATCTGTTGTCATTGACAGTATCTAGGCGCAGGAACAACCAATTAACATGTAGAAAGTGAAGCAGTAATGTTCCACAATCCGACATCATCGAATTAATGCTATTATTGTTGTTGAAAAAGAGAGTCAGAAAACTTCAAATATGGTTTGACATTTTGGGAGATCCTTGTGAAGAAACAGAGGGAAATCAGTGAATTTGGATCCATCCAACGGTACGAAACTACACCTACCAACACCTCACTAAGTTCCTAAGACTCACTAATGAAAATGTTTTAAATAGTGAGTGGACTGTATTTATATAGTGATTTTCTAGTCTTAACAACGACTCAAAGTGCATTACAATAGAAGCCACATTCACTCATTGACACACATTCATACAGTTTCCAGGATTATTGCTAAACTAAGACAGACAGCTAAGTGGCTGCAGGCTCCTATTTTCTGTACAGCCATTGACAATAGTATCCATGTTCTCGTCTAATACAAGACAGCAAATAACCACATTTCCCAAAATGTCAAACTATTCCTCTAAGGATTGTAGAGGCCATTTGTCATTTGTTTCCATCACATCCAGCAGTGGCAATCTTACCATCCTCAGGTAATTCATGAGGCTGGTACCATGCTCCCAAATCTTGGAGGTCCTGCAGTCGAGCGGAGTGGCGCCAACGTTCTGGCTACGGTTCAACTCCTGGACTGCTGCCACCACCGCGTATACCGCATCAAAGAGCAGCGCTGAGGAGAGCTGCAGAAGAAAAGGTAGAGGGGGGAGAAGGTGAATACATTATGAATTTGTGCACGCACACAAAGTACCCAAACTGCAAGTGTAACGTGTCAGTGGTTAGCGGTCCAGTGAGGGGTTAACTCATCCCTGGAGTGGTATTGAGATTATTCCATTAGATCATTAGAAAGACTCTGATCTGCTGACAGCTTTGAAAACCATCTCTCTCTCTCTCACTCTCTCTCTCTCTCTCTCTCTCTCTCTCTCTCTCTCTCTCTCTCTCTCTCTCTCTGTCTCTGTCTCTGTCTCTGTCTGTCTCTCTGAGAGACTCTGTCCTTCCTACTCTTATCCCCACTGAAGCTGGCACACCCTGACTATACCAATTACCGCCTGCCTCTCTCAGCAAGGGCCAGAAAACAGTGGGAGAGGCAGCTTTTCCTCTCATCTCCCCTGTACAAACAGCCTCATCATCACTACCACTGCATCCTGCTATGTACATTTGATTAAAATGCATGATGCCCCATATTAGAAAGTAGGGAAGAGTCGAAGAGTCACTGCTGTATGGCTGTGTAATGGAACTAGAGCTCTGTTGTTTGGTGTACATTGATACAGGCCTGAGAGGAGTTGTGATGCATGGTAAATCTGGAGATTAAAGAGTATTACAATAGGGCATTAAACTGCAGAACTGTGATGTATTACAACCTTCAGTTTGTTAATATAATTAGTGGAATGGACATTAAGCGTGATAAGGTAAAAAACATTATAAACACAAGTCAATGGAGATTAGTTTCAAATATGGGGATTAAAACTTGGTGCATAAAAACAAAGTCAAATTGTTAAGTCACAAAACTGAATAACAATTTATCTTTTCTGATCATATTCTAATTAAATCATCAACATGGGCAATGCCAACCTACTGCCCATCCCTCTGATAGTCTTTCCTAATCTGAAGCATATTGAGTAGTTACTATCATCAGGTATGTACACTGTATATAAAGATCTACAGGCATCTACTTGTGAAGTTTCACATTGCAGCTGAATACCCCCCCCCCCCCCCCCCCCCCCCCCCATTCCAAACATGAAAGAGAACCTGTGGCAGCCTTCAGTTGTCATAAAAATTCAAAAGATGTTTAGTTTGTCCGGTCTGGGCTACTGTAAAAAACGTGGTGTCCTCCATAGAGAGGACTCGTTCCTGATGTAAGTATAAAGTATTTAAATATAAAGGGCCCATTCTTTGGTAAAGAAAACAACTATTTGTACTATTTAGATGAAACACACAAGTGAAAACATCACTAGAGTGGTTTTACATCCAACTCCTGCCAATAATCTTACCTCGCCTTTAATGTCTTACTAGTTGACATTTCCATTGTAGATACATATATATAACTAAAATTATATTACTAATTAAAACTAGTCTACTTTTACCATTGACTTCTTCTCAAACTCATTTACACATAATTACACTTTGCTCCTCAAATTATTTAATGATGAATACAACTCAATTCTCACAAGTTAAAATATTAATTATTGATCTTGATCTAAATTAATTTCCTAAGTAGTCAAAATGTAATTACTGATATGTTGGCCTGGTATTTTATGATGTCCAAAAAGGAATTTCCACTTGTAGATAGGCAGCTTCAATGTTAAAATTAGTATGCAAATTAGGGACAAAATATGCCCAACTAACACTAATTAGGAATGACAGGTCAAAAGAATATGCAAATACAGCAACACATCCAAAATATTTGTTTAACATATCAAAATTTAATTCTGTCCTGTCAAAAAAAGAAAATGAACTTCTCCTCTCTCCTCTGTCACTGGTGCACTCTATTTGTGTGCCATCATGGGCTGAATTCACTATTTCAGGCCTGTTATACAAAAAAAATTATATTGCACCTAACATCTTTCCATTTGTGGTTTTGTTTGATGTTCTTTGATGACACAAACACAGTCACATCTTGTGCAGCTACGGATATTTTTGTCTCGGTAGAAGATAAAGATCATCTCCGTCTCTGTGTGGTTACCTGGTGTTAAGTCAACAACATCATCACAGAACGGCGAGATATATTAAGGCAGAGTAATCTGTCTCCTGTAAAACCTTCTTCTCCTGTGAACTTTTCCGTTTTAAATGTCACAACCCGCAGTTTTTCAGATGAACCGTTAGTTTGCCTCAAGCCTTAATCTTCAAATGCATTCAATCCCACAGCTCTGCACAAGTAAAGAGATCCCTTGTATGCATTTGTTGTGTACGTGAGCCCCAAAGTTACATTTCCTCCAGACCTAATTACTGTTAATGAAAAGACAGCATTTTATCTATGTGCATATCTAATTGAGTTCATCACTTCCTTGCTCTGCCGTCATCAGCCTTTTATTCACTCTACTTATTAGCTAATTGGACACAAGTCCTAATTGCCGAAGGCTAAGAAGTATCCGAGTGACCTGCTGTGCACAGAATGCAACCTTTTCTTTTTTCATGCTGTGTTCAAACTATTCTTAACCTGTGGCACTGCCACAGCTTGTGTGAGGCACAGAGGGGTGATGGGCGCATCGATTTAATCACGTCTTAATGCCTGCTGATCAACCCTCGACAATTGTGGTGGGCATTGCAGAATTTAAGCCTAACAGGACAGATTATCCGGCTCAATGATCCTGTAGTGTGATTCTAATGTCATTCTAATGTCATCATAAATATCAAAATATGTTAAATATCAACTTTGGATGTTGTGTACAGTTTAAATATTTTTGTCTCCTGTAATCTACCAGGTGAACATAAAAGTAGCAGAGTACGAGTATGAGAACATCGCACAAATAAGTGCAACCAGCTGACGAAGCGGGCAGTCAGCCTCCATGTTTGTTTTTGTGTCTGCGTCTTGTCTGGACCACAGTCACGAAGCAGGGTAATAGAAAATGTCTAACACCTTTATTAATATATAGTTGGAGATTCATATGTATGTATATATTTATGCAGGCTCTCTACCATCAACTGTTTTTTATGTGTACAAACACAACACTATTAACATTGAAGGGATGATACAATGAGGTTGTGTTTATTGGTCTCTGAGTGCAGGAATTGAATCTAATAGCTGGTGGAGCTCTTGTTCTCAGATGCCGTTTATATGAGTGACACTTCTGGGTGGGCAAATGGGTGAGAGTGCTTCGCCTTCAGGCGGGATTAATGGGCTATCTGTACATTTTCATCTCATAAACAAGCAGTCGTTTACAAATAGGTGGCACTCATCAGGTTTATGTGGGTAATTTACGACATTTTATTTGCTGACTTTGACGTAGAAAACTCAGATAAGCCTATCTCGTAACAGAGGCGTGAGGAGAGTTGTGATGGGAATATAAAATGTTCCCGTATGAGGCCTGATATTTCTACCCGGTGCGATTGGTTTGAATATAGAAAACTGCTGAGCCAGCATGAAACTTAAGTGAACTATCTCTAGTTCATCTCCTGCAACAGTTCTCAGTCACTCATACATAAACACTAACTTGATTTGTGATTTGAGGCTGTTTTGAATTGACTCATTCAAATATGCAGCGTGTAGCAAGTTCCACGTTGAGCTGCTGACACTGTTTTAGATGAGAACAGTATACTGATATGGGGGAGGGGTAGGATAAGCTACTCCTTTGCTTTGCATTTCATCTGAAGCGAGTTTAACGAGGAAGATGCCATTATAAATGTAATAAGGAGGGTGGCAAACGTTGATAATGAGCTCTCTGGGAAACAACAACCGCCTACAGCAACACCTGCAATTACCGCAGTTAACTGGATAAATGTCATCCTTGTATATTTCACAGGCGTTTTGTGTCTAAGTGACTTCGATGTCTCAGTTGGTGAGTTTAGGATACAGCAGTAAACTGGCAGACTAATCCTCAGGCAGGCCCTGTCTGGACCTTGTGAGGAAATAAAGAGGGTTCCTCCATTATTCTTACATGGGTAAGCTTCGTCTTCCAAGTGTGTGTGTGAGATGATGTCTGTGTGTGTGTGTGTGTGTGTGTGTGTGTGTGTGTGTGTGTGTGTGTGTGTGTGTTGTTTGCACTAACTGGGGTGCCAGCGAAGGGTGCATGGTCACAGTTCTCCTGCCAGGAGCGGTTGAGGCTTAGCACAAAATCCTGGAAGAAGGGATGAGTTTTGTTGAAGACTGAAAAACCGACTATGTTGACTCGTTGATCCGCCACATCATCCAGCTGTAGTAAAGAGAACTCCTGTGGGGCAGAGTGAGAGAGAAAGACAGGCAAAAAGGGAGAAAAAAATTACTGGGTGAATGCAGCTTATTTAGATGGGAGGTGTCATACTCTGCTGTGATCGACCATAATCTGCCTTGAATAACCTCAAATGTTAGATTGAATTATTGTCAGTGTAAAAAGGCCACGTGTTAATCAAACACATTAACATCCGTCTCACTCAGGTTTCATTAACTCCCATTATTCCGCTTGATTGAGAAAGCTGCAACAATTTGTTCATTCTCTCCTTTTAGCTATGCACCACTGCATCAAATCAAGTATTTTGCACCGGCCTTGTGCATTTCCTGACATACGGGTCATTGTGTGAACAGTGGAAGCCAAGGGGCTAATTAGAGATGGACGGAAAATGGGGGAAAAATTAGGACACTGAGACAAATAATTGACAAAGAGATATAGAAACATATGGCATATTGAAATGCTCCAGGAGGAAAATACAGTTTTTTGTTATTTGGGTCTTTTTACTCTGGGGATAATCTAGTTTTCTCCACCTGGGGAACTGCAGACAGGGGACAGGTGGAGAGAGAGATGAGGACAAAGGAGGCAAGGGTGTGACGGGGGATAGACGTCTCCTGAAGGTTAATAGAGGTGTCAGAACCCAGTCCCTCTCCCCTCAGGTGGCAGCCTTCGCCTGGCAGCCCGTTGTGCCATCTAGCTTATGACAGCCAGACCAAGCCCAGTCTACCTATCTGTCTGTTACCAGGGCCAGGGACTCTGAAGATAAGACGGGTTGGAGGGGATGGTGAGCAGCAGAGGTGAGGCCCCAGTAGAAAATCAAAAAAAGGTTTGGCGTGTGAGGAAAGAGTTGGCAGGAGAAACTGGGACGACTTACCATGGACAATCAATTTTGACTTAGACGTGCGTGTAAATACATAGAACCGAAACTATTAAGAAACAATTGTCTTTCAGTTCAAAAACAATGATCAAAGCTGCAAATTGCTCCCCTCCTTCAGACCTCCTGCCAACCTACGTCATATGTGGTACCAGCCTTGAGGATTAAGTCAAAATCGTATTTATTAAAAAGCAAAACAAACAAACCACAAAAATTCGTCAGTTGAATCCAAATCTTGACTGGCTCCTGGAGATATCAAAGCTTACTAAGTCTACAGGCGCACAGCGACATCGCAACCGAAAAATGAAAAACAGCGAAAATCAAAGCCGGAAAAATTTTCTTTTTCATTTGCGAGAGGAAAATGGATGAGAGGGGAGGCAGATCGGATAATGGACATTCATACAAAAAGAGTGAATAGGTCACTGAATTAAATAACTGATAAGCAGGTGGGTAGAAAAAGCTCTCAGACCAGGAGGGGACCAGGCGTGAGTCTCTCCACTGCGGGTGACTGCGCTGATAGAGACTCGGAGCAAAGCGGGGCAGGAGAAAGCATATTGACTTGGAGTGGGAGGCTTATTATTCCCCGACGCCAACCTCCCATGAAACCTGAAAACCCCAAATGTTTAGTTATGACGACGTGCAGCAGGAACGACTGCATGTGAAAAACAAGGAGCTCAAATATATATTCCAGGTACGCTGAGGAAAAGGATGAAAGGTGAGAACTAGAACATCACAAAAGAGGCATATATGAGAGTTAGGGAGGGCAGGTTACAGACTGGGATATGTATGAGATATATGAATGAGATCTGTCCTGAGCAGCACTACATACTCTACAGGAATAATATCTGTGATATATCTGGAAGCTCTGTTCACTTTTGTGTGACATCGTATATCTGAGCTTAGAGACTTAAAGTAAAATCACTTTTACAAGAACAAGGACTTGATTCTCTAGAGGATGAGAGCATCTGACTGATCATTGCTGATATTAATATTTATGTAAACCCCACCTCTTTTATTTTGTGCCAAGTTCAACCTGAGAGAAAAATAACCAACGGAATCCCAATGTTGAGCCATGTTAGCTGTATGTCCTCCTGCAGTTTAAACTCACTCCCACACTGTCACAATATGCGAGTGAATTCTCCAACGTGCCTGGATTGTTATTCATCCTGCTCCGATTTGGCTACCGAGAAATACTGCAAAGCGAGCAGTTTTAAGACAAATCTCAGTCATGATTTGAGGCAGAAGAAGAACTGTAAAACATGTTTAATGAGAACACTGATGACAGAGCGAGGCTCTGAAATCCGAGGGCCTGCAAGCTGCCGCAGAGCTAATGCTCTAATTGGTCTTGTTAGAGGAGAGGCTGTCTGTTCTTTGTCACTCTTCTAATGAATTTGAAAAACATTACTCAGTTAAACTGATTGTCTGGCTCTCTTGATTTTTTTTTACTTTCAAACATAAAGAATTGAATAATTGGTCATACTGTGACGGTGGATCTAATCGCAGCTTTGGAACATGTAGTACAGTGAATGAGCGAAGAGAGGGATGACATGTTCCTCTGCAAAGCTTGAGGAACACTAATAACCACGTTATTACGTCAGAAGACAAATCTCATTTCCTTCCAGTAGTTTTTTTTCATTATAAACTCAAAGCAAAGGTCATGTTCATGATATTATTGATTCCCATAAATTACATTAAATCCATTGGCTTTTCCATAGTCTGCTTGAATCTTTAGCTCTCCCTTGTGGAAGTCTTCTATAAGCCTTTTGGGACTGGCCATATAATTACTGGGTAAGTGTACTTTAGTAGATCATTAGAGGCAGGACTGTGCAAACGAGCCTTTCATTAAGCGTGCCCCTCAAAAGGCTGCATGCCCGCACGTATGCATGTGCTGGCACAAAACATAAACTGCCGAGTGCATCATGCGCACGCCCACACGCAGGAAAATGAAATCCCTATAATTGAGCAACACATGCACATATGCGCTGGAGACCAAGGTCACCAGAAATATCCTTGGGCTATGTCTGAAGGAAACTAATGTGGTGCATTTGTGGGCTCTGAGGGCACAGACACCATAGCACTGCTGCACATTGACATTCAAATACACACACACACACACACACACACACACACACACACACACACACAGATGATTGTACACAAACCCAAACTAAATCCCTTCACATAAGCAATTATGGCCTTTTGCATACTAAATGGGAGGTGTAAAATGGACAGGGCTTGGTAGAGGACAGTTGGTTCCCAGCAGTGGGTGAATGGAATGGCAGAGTTGGAGGGTAGAAGAGGAGAGCGGCAGCAAATCCAACCGTCTCCACTGAAGGGGCAAAATAAGGGCAGAGGAGCATAATGATGATGAGGACGACAGCAGCAGAGAATGACTGAGAGAGTTGAATCAATGGAGAGAGAAGAAGGTGAGAGATTAGTTGGCACAACTGAGAGCTTAAAAAGGAGTGGGGGGAGAGAGAGGGAGTAACAGAGCAAAACGGAGAGGGGGTGGGGTGCGAGGGAATGACAGTCTGGCCAAGGGCCCCCGACACTGGCTGTCACCTGGAGATCAATCAGCGGCTGGGACCCGAGCCAACCAACCAAAAAACTGTTACTCCACCTCAGTAATTCCTGCCCTCTTACCTCTGAAAATCTCACAATCGTCTCATCTAGTCTACATTTCTGGTTCCTGTTTTATTCTCTGTGTCTCTTTTATGTCTTTTATATCATTTTCACATAATGGAGCATTCACACATTCGCCGACACATGTTTGAACGTGTGACCACTTCCTGTTTGTTATGATGTACACTGCTTGAACAGTGAATAATGAGATCCCAGGAGAACGGATGCTGCTGAAAGCACGATGCACTGTCATGAACTCTACCTCTTCGCCCCCTACACATCCCTAACACATACACAAACATACGTGGACAAATTTGTTCGCAGTTGTGTGAGCCTCTATGAATCCACCCTCCTAGAAAGGATCACAGAAATGAAGCAGCCTCTTTCCGTTCTCTCATCTCCTCAAATAGGATAGATGTGTTGGGACTATAGCAATTCCCGATAGGCTCCAGGGGCATCTACTGAATCCAGCTGCATCTCTGCGGCATGCATAGCGACACGCTGTAACTGAAAACTCATATCTTACTGTGTGGGGACTTTTGTAATGTGCATGCATGCAGTGCAGGGGATATTGGAATGCTGATTTCATACTGTCACTTCACACTCATGTTATGTTTAATGCATGAATAGTCTCAATAGTATTTCAATGACTTTCAGTCATCTGAACATTTTGTTTGTTTGAGGAGTTTTGTTACAGTGACATAAAAATGAATGGAGTTTGCTGAAGTTTGAGAACTGCAGATAATCACAGTGCTGCTGTGGAGGAACACTGCAATAATGTCAAATGAGTCAGAACAATAAATGGAAGTTACACATTAAATGACTCACGGGTGTAATGTTTTACATAGAGTATAAGGAGTATCGATCACTGTTGCAAAGATAAATGTTTTATATTTTCTGCCAATTAATTAGCATAAGCAGAGGTATATGGGTTAAGCAGCAGCAATTGATCTTTGGCCAATTGGGAGCAGTGCAACAAGCAGTAAACGCTGAGGTATTATTACCTTATAATGCTGTAGTTGTTTAATGTGTTGGAAACAATTTGCTTTGTAGACAACTGGCAGATAAACAACAACATTAAAATGAATTTGGAAATATGTCTAACTGATGAATGGGGCCATTGTCTGAACCAAGGTCGTTGGTGTCTTTGTTACATTGTTAACACTTGATCTGGTTAGTTTTGGTTTCAACATTGTAATTTAGGGTGCGCACTTAAGGGTTTCTATACGTACGTCCTGTTGTCATCACCTACTTGGGCCGTGTCTACCTATACTTGACATTGATTGGTTTGTAGATGGGCCTGCGTCTGATATTGAAGCGTTCATTTTGTTTATCTGGTTGCTACTGTAAAATTGTTACGGTATTAACACCAGCATCACCAACTTCAGAAGTGGAACCCTGCCAAATGAAAGTCTGCGTTATTCAAACATTATTTCATCAAAGGTGATGACTGCTACCTTGGTAAATTGGTTCTTAGAAAGTCAAGTAAGGCTTCTACTTCTTTCTCTTCTTCTATTGTCTCAACTTCTTGCAATAGGTTCAGAAATCTGAACTCTCCAAGAGAAAAGTATTTTCACGCTGCAAACGAAACGAACCATGGTGCAGTTTGATCCGGACTAAGACCACCTCTTTTGGTCAGAATACATTTTGGTCTGTTGGTGTGGACCATGATCCAAGGCACCTTTCACACCTGTTATTTCGATTCAGACTAAACTGGAAAGTCTGAAGGTTCAGACCAAACAAGGTAGATGTGAAAGTGCCCTTACTTTAGTTGTAACCCTACTTCTCGCTCTTTTTAGGTTTCTAACCAATTCTGTGAAAAATATATCTGTATCTCTGTTTGTAAATGCTCCAATATGTTCACCAGCTAGTTTCTAACTGCTCGTCTGCCTGTTGGTGCCAGGCGCGTAGCATGCAGAGGGGGTTTATCAGAGGATTTGCTGCTGCTGGAGACAAAACTAATGAGAGCGTTGAGACTGAACCAAACAATAAAGCTGCAGCTGAAGATTAAAAAAAGCTCTGTACATTTGAGGGCAGCTGTGGAGCTGGGAGATAGATCTATGCATGTTTGTCACTTTGAACGACCTCTTTCACATTTCATAGGGACTATGTAGTTGTTTGTTATATTATTATGATCATAACAATGTTGATTAGAGCAGCTTTAAGCAGACAGGCGAATGGCATGTCCTTCGGCTGCTGATCCCTCAGATGGGAAAGATACATATTTTTTTCCCTGTGAAATGTGTCCCAGATAAAGACAGAACCGTCAGTGGTGATAATCATCATTGACAAGTTGAGAAAGAAAGAAAAATGATCTCCACTACTTATCTCTCTGGCGGCACTGTGAAAAAACAAACAGCTTCAGGGGCCTATGACATCAGTAACATTTCTGTAAATTGCACATCGATCTCCCTGATAATAAAATACTAATTAATGGCATCCCTCATTTTATTCTGGGGGAAGGGTATAACAGGATAAAACCTGAAGGCCTGACTCCGGCTCTGCAATGAGATCCATTTCCAGTGGCACATGATTATTCGCTAATAGCTGGAATGTTCATGCAGTGTTTTTGGCAATAAGTCATTTCATGCTTGTATCAATTGCCGCGCAAATTCAGGCTGAGCTCTAAAGCCTCCCGCAGCCTTTTAATTACAATGTTCTCAGCGAGCGTGGGATGGAATAGAGAAGGAGGAGAGCAGGAGCACTTCCAAACGTCCTTTTTTGCAGACTCGTTATGAACCTGGGATGTAATGGCAAAATTGGCAAAATGATTTACTGAACTGTATGTCCATTAAACTCAATGCAATAATCTACTGCAGTTAGATGTGAGAACTATAACTGCAGCATCGCCGATTGATCACCAGTTGCTGTGTGGATGTTTTGCTGTCTGTGCGTTCACTGAACCAAGTCATCCCTCTTGAGCAGGTCTCTAACCCATCACCCCATCGCCGGCGGCCAGCTCGTTTCATTTGCTGTGAGGTGTCCATGAAATTAACATAGAGTGTACCTCAGTGCAGCGTGCCGGGGTTGATACATTAGCTTTGTTTCAAAGCTTTTAATGGCCACATATATCAAAACAATCTGGCAGCATTCCTGCAGAGTGTTGGAAACAAATTACCAATTTTATTCCATTATTCATAGAATTATGTCCGACCTACAACAGTAACAACCTATTTGTGAGGCAGAGACCTTATGCCCAGAATAATTCGTAGGCTGGTGGAGGCCAAAAACATCGTGAATATTGCAGACACTGGCATATGGTAGGAATCTGAAACAGTCCATCTTTTCCAGTAAGCTATTCAATCAAACCCCCGCAGGATTTCATAAAGGAACATAACAGATGAAAAGGGAAAATATTAAATTTCAAACGAGAAAATCCTTCAAAGTCAAGGAAAATTTAAAGTCTGCTTCTTTTAATTGAAAAGCTTCGCATCCAAAGACCAGATTATTTTACTGGGAAATCAGAAAGGGTTCCTAGACATTGAAGGTTGCACTCGGCAACGGGCTGCAAAACTGGGTAGCTGAAATACTGAGACAGAAAAAAAAGAAATACGGGGGGGGGGCAGATAATCCTATCTAAACACTGCTCATCTCTGTGAAGCCCTTAGTGTTTCACATCGATCACCTGACTGTTACTCATCGAGACCAAGTAACCCCCTCAGCTTTGGAACTGAGATAAAAGAGAAAAGAGCCGCAATAAAAATAAATATATGGCCAGGAAATCTCTGTATGGATTTAAATGTCCTTGTTCAGGTTGTTTTTTTATATTATTTGCTATAATTAAATATCACACCTTTCCTGTGCTTTTAGTTTTTATAGATCCGGATTCTGTGTTCCCTGGTCAAAACAAACTTCAACCACACCTAATCTATATGCTGACTGGCAAAGGTGATCTAAGCGTGGCTGGCTCAGTTCTGTAGTTGGTGAATTGATGGCAACAAAGGCTAAATTGTTATTTTTAGACCAATAAGGGGGGGGTTTGTGGCCTCTTTCAGATTTTGTTTTGAAGAAGCACATTGATAGTTTTCTACCCTAAGATTCTACACAGATTTAAACATGAGACAGAGTTATGGCATCCTGGGCACAGGATGAAGTCACACTATCTGTGTGTGTCGTGAGTCAGTCGTCTGGTCTTTGCCTTGGTGGTCCAGACATAGGTTTATCTCAGTTCATGTTGGTGTTGTGAGTCTCTACTCTGAAAGTGAGATGTCACCAGCTCACAAAATTGTAAACATGACACCCAGGTGGACATGCTCCATTTTCACACCTTTTACACGCTGCAGCATCTTTAAACAAACTTTTAACCTAATCACTACAGAGCTGTTAAATGAGAAAAACTTCCGCAAAATCGTATTTTTATAGTCCCGAAATGGATTTTAGGTGAAATGCATTCTTCCAGTCTGCGCGGCGGCTAAGCTGGATATTTGTTTCTTGGCTCTCTTGCACACAGGGTAACTTTACTCAGCTGCTCTTGTTGTGGTTTTAGGAGGCAACTTACTCCAGGCTTCACAACACCCACAGATTATAGAGGAAACACCATGAAGGGAGGATGGGGGAGTTGGTGACTCATGTCATGTAGTTGCAGTGAATATTGCCTGTATAATCTGCACATACTACCTTTAATCTTTCTGTAGTACATAGCATTCCCTGACTTCAATTTCAGATATGTTGCAAATCCTGTGTAGCTGCTTTCTGTCCTCGGTGACCATTACTGTGAATTCCGTTAGCCGCAATTTAAAATATTTTAGATGCAATTCATTTTCTTGTCTTTAGTTACCTTTTAATCCTTATTTGCCTCATTTTGTTTAGGAGGGAATGTGTTTGTGTTACTCTCAGCTCGACATATCCCAAATGTCTTAATCAGAAAATGCTTCATTATATGTTAGACCAGATGTGGCTTATCCAAATGCTATGTACATGACCCATATCAAATTTATGAATACATTATTATAATATTTAAAAAGAAATAGCAGTGTATTAGTGTGCATGTAAACGTACTGATTGTCCCTCACTAATCCTGATTGGACACGATCAGCTCTGCAATCAGCACAGCTTGACTGTGTATTGAATTTTCCATCTAGATTTCTTTGTCAGGGCTGAGCGATAATCAGATTACAATAACAGTTATGCCTTTCATTCAAATTAAAGCTCCATCAGGGCTGATTAAAACAGCCAATTTGCAATATTTGCCACAGATACCATAAATTGGCTTTCTGGTAGAGGTTATCAAATGCTATTGGAATGCACTGGCACAACCAAAGTCACATGTGTGATTAGTTAAAGAGGCATGACATCAGGCTGAGTGAGGTCACTGACCACCGACGCTGATTTACCACAAAAGATAATCAACAAAGTGAAGAAACAAAAGCGTGTGCGAGCATATCCACTCTTGTATTCACTCTTTTAGAATGGTAGCAGTGAGCAATTCCATCTTAATGGGAGCCCTCCTTACAAAGCACACATGTTACGTCTTTGATAAATTACACATGAAGTGGAGTGAAAAGACAAATGAATCGTGACTTGTGGTGACTTTGTGCTGGCAGGTTTCTGGCTTATTACCCTGTACATGGCAGGTTCGAAATGGGTGAATGAGGGGGAGAAAAAGTGGTCTGGAATATAAGGGGGGGGGGGGGGGGGGGGGAGGAGATTAAAGAATGTCGGTGACCAATGAAGCTATGAGGAAATGTAAAGGGAAGAGGAAAGCAAGGACAGAAGTCGCCAGGTGGATGTGGGATTGTGGGACGATGCCGGGAAGAAAGTTATAGAGCGTAAAAAGGAAGTCAGGTGTGAAGTAAGCAGGCAATTTCAACTTTCCTAAGAAGATCCTACAGTAAACCGGGACTCAAGCCCTGGGATTTGGGAGATAATAGGCTGTAATACAATTGTCAACACTGAGTCATCCGGACATGGGGCTCAGAGGGAGAGTTGCAGGTAATAGGGCTGACATGGAGTAATCAATATGGCAGAACACCGCAAAGGTTGGAGAGTTGGAACACCACCCTAAATTATTTACTCCTATTCACACAAACATCCAGCCACAGATAAAAAGAGACCGGGGGACTTTAAGTCTTATAATTGTATGGAAATAAGGCTTCTTAGTGTGTTTTTAATCAATGATAAATTATATTAAGTGTGATAATCTAAGGGGGTTTGACATGCCAGGACATAAATTGTCACTCTCTCAACTCTACATAAGTCAGTCAACAACTATTCAACATTTTAATTGAATACCATATATTTTAAAATGGACGTTCCCACTCTACAGGCAGACTTTGGATTTCATTAGTGTCACTGCTCTTTAAAAGTCACCATACCTTTCGATCACGCTCGTTCACTTCATGAATCCTAATCAATTTGTAATTTTTTACATGAACAGAGCAATTCACATCCCACCCTGTTACCCCTGAAAGCTAGACATAAATGATTAATGAATGCCCTTCATGGATACTGATACGAATGTCAATGTGTTTTTCTGTCTTTTTTCTTTTTGTGTGAGGAAATGAGAAAAGACGTTTGTTATGTGGATGGCCATCTCGGCAACCAAAGTGTTCCGTGTGTGCTGTTAAATTATTAAAGAACCAATTATACAATAACATTTCTTGAGATAACAAAGATCATATTATTGCATTTGAGTGGAAAAACTTCCAGGAAACCGTTGGCTTTGAATAGACTTGTGGTTCTTTTTTATAGAATATCAGATAATAAGTTCATCATCAGTGATGAAAAGGGGCTGAGGTGGAAGTCTGCTTCTCTGCCCTCATGCACACTACACGACCAGAATCAATGCCTCATCACTGTGAGACCTTACATGAGCTCTTCTCTTCCAGTCGGTGCTTATTTAGGCACGTGAGGCCACAATAGTACGGATGATGTTTTAATTAAGTAGGCCGTGTTCAAAATAAGGAAATAAGGAAATGATTAGGAAAATGAAGCTCAGATTATTGACGTCTGTGCAATCTGATATGGAAAATACTGAGCTGATTGGAAGTGTCAATAGAGCAGTTTTACTCAGCGGTTTTTAAGACCTTTTCATACAAGGGACCTGCAACATTACTGGACAATCACATAGTAAACTACAACAACTATGATGCCAATCGGAAAAAAGATCCAGTGTTATCTGGATATGTCATAATATCATATGTGAATGGTTTAGAAGTTGTGACGTACGCGTCAGGGAGGTTTGATAAAGGTAACTGCTGTTTTAATAATCGGAGGTTCACCAGTGGGTTATGACTTTCAGGGCTGAGTGTTTTTTATGTTTTAATCCAGAGGTATACCTTCCATCTTTTGTAAATGAATATACAAACTTGGCAGGTGAATCCCAGAGTCAGCAGCAGGGCTGCGCTGCTGCAGCAAAAATTAACACCACAGCCGTCCACTACATGCTATTCTTCTCAAGCCTTTTACGAAATTTTCTCTGCAACAGTTCACAGGACAGAATGGCCGAGGCCTTGCTCCCTTCCTTGATGACTTTATTGAATAGTTAATGGTGCAGAGAGGCAGGATGGAGGAGACGGAGCTGGAAGATGGACGATGGTCATCATCAAATATAATCTAAATCAAAAGCAGGATAGCAGGGGGACAGCGTACACACCTTATCCAACCAGGCCACCAGGAAGGCCCTGACCTTTCCCACTGTAAAGATGGATTTATAGTTCTGGATTCAGGAGTTACAGCATTGAAGTTGACCCCATAAGTACACTGTCACCAACTGGGAAGCTTATGTGTTCTCCAACATGTTGGTCAGTAGACAGTGGTGATAGCGTAGATAACATTAGTAAAGTAAAAGAGAAGCACAATTAAATTCCCGATCATCGTAACATTCAACATAGATATGACCATTCCACAGCATTAGCTTTCAGTACAGTAATGAGACATAGAAGTTTCAGCCAAGGCCCAACAGTTCCCTTAAGAAACCTCATTTAAATTCACTAGATCCAGATTTTCATTTGAATCTGGACCAAATTGCACACACTCATAAATATCAGTCCCCTAAACATGGCTGATGTTTTTTCATCAATATAAATGAACTATTCTCTGAGAAATTATGTTGAAAAATGTCTTATCTCGCAATGTTTAAAAAAGTGAAAATGTATTTGTGGGTCCGCCCCCTGATCCAGACCTGTACTACATTTTAATGGGCTCTTCCTTGGATCATGCCTCACCCCTCCACAAAAGCTCATGCGGAAATTGGTTAAGTAGTTTTTGCATAATCCTGCAAACTAACAAACAAAACATAATTGCCTTGGCAGAGATAATTTTATGGGTGACCTCTTTAAGAAAGGTAGATGACACAATCGCTGTTTGGATTATAAGCACAATATGACCTGTGTGGATGCTGAGTTATAAATCAACCATGATAATAACAGCACTTTGTGTTTTTCTGTCTGCTCAACTTGATCTTTCAGAGACTTGGAAATGACCAAACCAGAAACTACCATTAGTGCAAATGTGTAGAGTGGGGATGTATATGTCTATCTGGGGTGCAGTTGTGTTAGTTTTATACTGCTCCCCACACCACCTACACAATAAACGTAAATCAAAGTAAGCTGGCGTCTTTGATTTGCAAAACGTGTAGCATGCAGACATTATTTGGTGAAACAGAGTTGTTGTGACATAATCATCAAATAGTTTATATTCTGGCTGGATGCACCTCTGTGTTGTCACCGTCCACGTAGCCTATTACCTTTTCTATTACTCAGTTGATTAATTCTCAAACTCTGTGTCTAAACAGGGAAATATGAACTTTACATAAGCCGTGGAGGGGAATTAATTAAATCCCAATCATTTTCACAGTCACAGTGGCTGCCCTCTAAAGCAGGTTGAGTGACAAGAGTTTTTTTGAGGGGGATTTATAAGTCTTCTATACCAGAGTACATGGCGGAGATGGAAGGAGAGGTTGACTTGAATTTGATTTTTTTGTTCCATTTCTTTTATAGGAATGTTCCCTTCATTCATTCACATTCACAGATATGGGATGAGAGAAAATTTACCAGAACAATAAACTTCTGAAATTGAATTCTATATCACCTAGACAATATTTTTTATCAAGGCCAGGCACACCCAGACAGAAATACAGAGTGGGGGAGAGAAGCCGAAAGTGGAAGACAGACAGAGGGGAAGCAGGTTTTAGCAGCAGGGAAAAGAGGTGAAACTACCAGGACAAGGTCAGACTGCAAATATTAACTTTCCTCCACTAGCACAGACTGACAGAGGCAAGGGAGACCTCTAAGAAAGCAGAGGAAGAAAACAAAAATATTTGGGGCAAGAGACAATTAGAGAAATTGCGCAAAATTGGTACAGTGAATAACAAAGCATTTTAACATTTGAAAGCGTTTGGAGGAATAATAGGAAGCGTGAAGCATGTAGAGCCCAGAACCACAACTGGCCAAGAACAGGCCAGGAGCAGGTCAGGGTCTGGGAAAGAATAGGGATTAACTAGTGAATATCAGCCATGCTTCAGAAGTCAGACCTTACTCCCTTCCTCGCGCTTCTATATAAACCTGCCAATCAGCTCCAAGAAATATGATTGGAGAAAGAGGGAAGGTGAAAGAAAGAAAGATGAGGGAGAATCAAATATGCAACCTGCTTCTCTGTCACTGCTGCTGGTTTATGACAGCAACACCAGCAGACACAAAAAATACACACAGCTTATTTCCTGGAAGCAGACAGAGAGGCAGGTAGATAAGCGGGCTAAGACGTAAAAAAACTGTATGCATGTGCGACTGGGAGGGATGGGATGTTGTGTGGGTGAGCATGTACATGGGTTTATTCATTTGGAGTTTCAATTGTGCGCGCTGTGTTCACTGGTTAACTGTGTGTGTGTGTGTGTGTGTGTGTGTGTGTGTGTGTGCGTGTGTGCGTGTGTGAGAGATAGTCAGGAAGCGCTGGCAGCTCTTCAGGCATGGATGCATGACAATGACTGCAGTGACAAGAGGGATCACGGGTGTGTGGAGGGGAAATGGAACATGAAGAACAAAACAAACAGGCAGAGGGGTGTGTGTGTGTGTGTGTGTGTGTGTGTGTGTGTGTGTGTGTGTGTGGAGGGTTGAACTGATGGCCCTGCTTTGCAGAGACGGATAATACGTCAGCCGGCACTGGGTGTCAAAGCGTGTTTTTGATAGTTGTGTGTGAGTGTGTGTGTGTCTGTGTGAGAGAGAGACAGAGTGAGCCTGCACGCTTTCATCAAGACTCAAAATGACATCACAAAGTGAAAGTGTGCCATGCGAGGCGCTGCGAGCCCCAATCCCGTGCTCACCTAACCTTCAAATGACATTAGGCATGCCGTCAACATGTGATGAGTCACTGCCAAGCTGATGTGATTTATTCAATCCTGCCGAATAGCTCGGATCGCAGGATACAAATCACTTAGATGGAAGTCACAGGAGGGGGGGTGTCGGCAGCTGTGTGTGTGTGTGTGTGTGTTGTGTGTGTGTTCTCCGTTTGTTTTGATTGTTTCCATCAGTGCATTTGTCTGTGCGTGGCTCCCATGTGCTCGCCCGTGTGTTGGATTATGTTCCAGCCGAGGAAGCTGCAGGATGTCGGCCACTCACGTCCTCTTAAACAAAGTTGTCTACACAGAGAGAAGCTGTAAAGACCCTGTGGAGCTGTTGAGATTTCTCGCTCTTCCATGAAGCGTGTTTTTGTTTGAATCTCTCCGCCCACTGTGACCCAGAGGGCCTCGATTTCTATCTTACAATTAATGCCCAGTATATTTACTGCTGGTGGTAAGTGGCCCTAACGAGAGAGAGGAAAATGAACGGTCGCTAAGGGCTTTATCACACGGAATAAAAGAAACAATGGCTGATAATATCGGAGTGATGTCTCTGTGCACAATAGCCTCCCCTGTCACCTGCGTGTCTAATTCTGATCAGCTCCATCAACTAAAGGGAATAATTGGATCGAGATTAAACATTACATTACCAAGGACGGATGCCTCAGCAAATCGCGGAGGTGAATTAATGTAGCGAAGGACACATACAGGTTTCAGAGACGGTTATGAGACACAGCAATCTGAGTCATATGGCTTTTTAACACACAAACCAAAACCAGGCAGCGTCCACTGATGATCATTACTCCAATTATTGTCAATTGATAGTCACTCTTTCACATCCATGTTCTCCACAGAGACTTTAATAATAAATTGACTGATACATTATATGAGTAACAAACAACTTGAATTTTTAGTACCCAATTTGAATTACCCGACCACATCTTCCTTCTCTGCCGTCTCAAAAATCTGATTAATAAAATCAACGCATCACTCAAGAAGCAAAACAAAAACTGAAATTAGCCTCAAAGTTGTCATATCCAGAAATAGGCATGACAGAAACCCCCCTTACTGGAGACGGGAAGCTGTGTGAGGACGTTGATGAGCGTCTTGAGATGATTCAGGTGAAACAGATTAGGCAGGGGAGCAGTCTGGCAAATCGTTAGTCAGAGATGTCAAGAAACGCAGACAAATGAAGTGTCAGCAGAGGAGGGAGACGGGAGGAGGGGACGCTGTGAGAAAAGAGGGGGAAACAAGGGAGAGAACAGAGAGATGGAGACGGAGGAGGGAGCAGGAGGGAATCATTTAAGAAAAATGAACGTGTTGTAAGCCTTAAGAATTTGTAAGGCAATGGTGGGATTTCAGAGGAATAAACTCCACTGATTACGATTTGCAGTGGAGTTATACATCACAGGCAATTATGTTCACCGCACGTTTCTTTTGAATCATCAGTGAATCACAACTACATCATCTAATGTTAACTCATGCATAGTTAATCATAAGACGGTCTCTTAAGAACGTCGTGTATTTATCATTACTTTTAATAAAGCTGCGTGATTGATGGTTTCCAGTTGCAGCTTAAATGCTTCACAAATTATTTATAAAGGTACTGTGAGTAATTCTCACACATTGCACATTAGACAGTGTGTCTGTTTCATCTTCTAAACTGCCTTTGATATGAGTACAATCTACTTTGTACAACTATGTGTCATCATTTATGAAGCAGTCAGGTGTCTGACATGCTTTCCCTGCTTTTGAAGTGTCTCTAATGTTTTGTGTAAGTGCTGTAATTACAGTCAGACGAGCGCCGACGGACAACTTGAAATGTGAAAAGTTTTATACCAGATTCAAACCTTGAACATTTTAATTGTATGTTGTGTAAATGGTAATTGGACTGAATTTATACAGCAACTTTCCAGTTTTATCGAGCACTCAGAAATGCTTTTACAGTCCAATTTACCTATTCGTGCATACATTCATTAGGAGTCGGGCATTTAAGCCTCAATTTAGGCTTCACATACTTCCTGAGCCATATAAAGTATGGGACTTGTGCTATATAGAGCTTGTGGCCGATGAGACTGGAAAAGCACTATATAAATACAGTCTATTTATCATATCATAAAATTAAAATGTTCTGGTTTGAATCTGGTATAAAAATCTGTATTTCCTGTTACTCCTCTCCTTGACTCACCCACCCGGTTCTCCTGCCTGATAAATAAGAAATACACAAGCTCATTAAAGCTTATATATGAGCTTGTGTATATGATTATGCCAGCACATCTACAGTGTTTCTATACGGAACTCTAGTTAATAATCAGGATAAATGTATGCACATTAAAAATGTTGCAATTAATCTACATTCACCATTTTATTAAGGGGTTACCATTAGCTCATCCCAGCAAGAGGGAAAAGAAAAATGCACAACCTGCGATTCAACAACATGAAAAAAGGTGAGACGACAGTATGAGCGGAGCTGGAGGTAAAGGTGTGCACATGAGGTCAAACGCAATAAGCAGACAAATTGAATTAGCCAGGTAATGTGTGGTAATAGCACAATGAATTATATGAGTCATTGCCATAAACAGTTTCCTGCTGTAGGACATTATATTGTGCAGTACGTGTTTCTAATGCCGCGGCTACCCATTGCAATGCAAATCATAATCATAAGTGAGTGTTTAACCCTCTCACTTGTTCCATCATGCAAACTAAACCATAAACTGAAAAGTCTTGACAGCACTTTGGGTGAATTAGATGCTCTTTTGATCAGAATCCACAGTGAGGGTTCCCACCCTGAAGACACATCAGGTGGTCATTGACTCTAATTTGAACCTCAAAGTAGAACTTATTTTAGCTGTATATCAATTTCTTTAGGTCCCACGTTTTATATAACAATCTATCAATTCATTATTAGAGACTATGGTAAACATACTGTATCTAAAAAAAATGGTTAAAATTGAAGCAGACAGAAGTCAGACTTATGTAAGCAACGAAAGAATCACAAGCTATGAACTTTGTGCCACTACCAAATAAATATTCACAGACAGTAAAGACTCACATCTCTGAGCTTTATGTGTCATCGCGCTCTTTATTTTCCCAATGTGAAAATGAAATAGAAATTATGCATGCTGCCTACTGTCTTTTAAAAGTACACGAAAATACAATCTAGTGCAACCACTACAAGTACGAATAAGAAAGTTTCTGTGTGGCAGAGGCGGTCTCCATACAGAGCTCTGTTTGAAACTGAACACAAGTCAAACTAAAGTCGAAGTAAAAACAGGCAAATTGCTGCTGCCTCCCATAATACACTGTAAAACATTGTGTGTTAAGAGAAAGACAAACATGCAGTCTGCTGCTCATTTCACATCCATCATGTGTAACTGCTTTTTTTTAAACATCACAGGATATGAAAATTCTTACGTGTTACAGGATTCATTTTGCTACAGAGCATTTTCCTATGTTGTTAAATTGACGGTCAGGAATAAGTAAATGTATCAGGTCACAGGTCGTCTGATGTAAAAGCTCCTTCCAGGTGGAAAGGTGAGGGAGTAACATTTAAATTGACTTGAGAAAGGTTATTTGCTCTCTGAGGATAATGGAAATATCTGCACTTGAACACCTGTTACTGTTAAAAGTGCACACACTGTATATGCACACACACACACACACACACACACACACACACACACACACATGTAGAATGTGAAGCAATTGTACAATCGTTATCACCTGTCTTGCTTCCTCTATCAGGAGGTCTCCTGAAGGGAAGGTTTTGAGAAAACATATTACCTCAATAAATGTACCGCTTAATCCCGAAGCCCTTATTTAAAATGTCATTCATAACACATTTAAAAAAGCCTTTATATAAGCAGGAGGTTGCCCTTAGAGGGATAGAAAAATGAAAATTCACTCAATATCTACTCACCACTGTGCCGATTGGGGGAAGGTGTGTGTGTGTGTGTGTGTGTGTGTGTGTGTGTGTGTGAAGTGTTTGAGTCCACAAAACCCTTCTGGAGTCTCAGGGGTAAACTTTGCTGCACCTGTTATAAGCCTAAAAGTCCACCGGAAGTGGCTACGCTAGCAGACTTAGCCACACGATGGTGTGTCCGAGGGTCCATGAATATATCAGAGGACATTTAGCCTAAAACGCGGTGTAATTGACCTAGTTTCAAGTCGAATATGAATGTTGGAACTTGCGGACACTTGGATGACACCACTCGAGCAGTATAGAGGCATGTTATGATTTTTCTGTTGTTTTATTACATCTGAAGATTAAACTTCTATTGTATTGGAATCTGCTGCAGCGCTGTTTACCCCCTCTGTTTCACTAGCTTCTGTAGCTCAATGCAATCTGTCATTCATGATTTATTTCATCAGTCTTTTGAAAAAAAAAACAGAAAAAGACTCATTATACTCACATTTGAAACCATGTGTTGTTGAAATTATGTTTATATCCAACTAAACAGCAACAGTAAATAGGATTAGAAGGAAACCTAATCTCAATCTGGATTACATTCTGAGGCAATTTTATTAGAAGATGAGGAGCTGGCTGGGTGGATGTCAGGCAGAAAAATGCTTAACCGGATATTGTGCTGTTCGATAAGACGACAAAACCGAGTACAACCCTCTGCAATATCACTAAAATTCGAAATTTCAAAAGAATATGTTTTTGTATTCATAATTATCATAATACTGAAGTATAGATAATTTTATATAATGTATAAAACATATCAGATTGACTTAATTGAAAATAGGGGCCCCAAACACAGATCCACAACCAAACCTCCATGCAACAAATGTGAATACACATGTGATCATTGCCACAAATGTGATGAACCTATTCTTGTGATTTCCATGTAAGGTTAATTGCATGTAATTGTAATAAATAACCTGTGACCACCACAGCTCTGTCAATTTTAGCGAGGGTTGTGTCTAATGCAGCGTAGCTCTGTGGAAATGCCTGAATAAATAAGAAACCAGTGTGTCTATCGCAGATAGAAAATGTAATTCATTCAAAGTAAAATGTTTTACAAAACGTATCTGAGGCACAGCAAGAAGTCAAAACCCAAAAGTCAAACTCTCCAAAGTGTGGATGAATGGTGCGTTGGAAGTTTGGAGGTTGTTCACAAAGTGTCCTTGGCTAAGACACTGACCCTACATTGCCCCTGATGGCTGTGCCGTCAGTCTGTGATAAATAGTGTAGTTTGTGTAGTTGATGATACAAGATAAGCACTTTACAAACGCTGTCAATTCACCATGAAAAACTACAAGCACGGCACAGCAGGAACATGTTCCACCATAACTTGATTTCGCTGATATCCCTATTTAATCAATGCTCTCCCTCTTCTTAACTTATTTCTGGCTAAATAAACAGCACACTAACCAGCTTAACAAGGCTCACATCCAAAATCAATTAATGCCATTATACATGAATACCATGTATCGATTATTGCTGCTTAGAAATCAGATGCTTGTCTGAAGAGCCTGCTTTTTAACAACTGCGTGAAAAAATTATGTCACAGTTATTTCTGTAAACTGCACATGTGTCTCATAAAGATGGAATGAAAGCTAATTAAATATTGCTGCTTTTTGATTGAGAACCCAAGTCTCAAACTCCTGATCAAACCACTGAGCACCATGTACCTTTACTTTTCTCTGCACTGTGAGGACATCACATAACATCCTGCTTTAGCACTGAATGTTCTCAGTGTTTTATGGCATTTGAACAAATGGCCGAATGCTGTCATTTCTCTGCACAAGACAGTCACATGAAATGACGCTATGCACTTTAATGAGAGGATGAAAAGGAGATCCAAGCTTTTAAAGCATTATCTCCATTTTCAGAAATTCACTTTTAGTTTGGTCGAAAAATGAGCTGAACATATTGGAAGCCGTCCACTGTCCACTCCTCTTTTGTGTTCAGGTGCATTTGTACATATGTATGTGTGTGTGTGTGTGTGTGTGTGTGTGTGTGTGTGTGTGTGTGTGTGGTGAGTGACATTCACAAGCAGAACCTTTTAAAAACTGAATTAATTCTATTTTCTGCTCACAGTTCTTGCATTAAGGCTGGTGGACAGGCTTACTGCTGCTGACATTTGAACACTAGCTGGAGCTATTAATGCTGCCGCCGCTGAGCAGTGGCCGGATTTATAAGAAAATGGTGGTGATGGTATAGCAGGAGAGCAAATACGAGGTCATCATCTATCTACCAGGAATCTGTGTGCTATATGCGGTGTCGTCCAACAGAGCTGCTGCAGCGACACCAGGGAAGAGTGATGAGGAAGCTTATGTAGGCGCAGACACAAAGAGAAGACAAACAGGTTAAAGAAAAGGTAGCAGAGAAAAGATCGGTACAATAAGAGTAGTGAATATGTCAAGGGCTGTGGAGGAAAATAGGAAGATCGCAGCAGCCCACTCTTAATGAGTCATAAATCAGCTTGATATGAATCCTCTCTACAGCACTATTAGAGCAAAGTGTTTCAAAGCTCATTAATTTCCATTAGGGAGTGGCTATCTGGCGAGTTTACTATAGCATCAAATTTTCTCCAATCTTTATGATCTCACAATAACTCTCACATATCCGCTGGCCTCTGTGGGCCTCAACTCCATTACGCTCACATTCCTGGTAAATACCTGTCTTATCTAGCAGGGACATTCAATTCCATCCTAATGCAGCAAAGTAACTGATATAAAGTTATATGTAAAACATACCTAATTTACAAAATATAGGATTAGTGACAGCTTTCCATATAAACACTTACTGCAGAGGTGACTTGTGTTTATATACCTGCTGGAGATGGAGCATTTAAGAAGTGGCTGTGAGATATTTCTGTTGTAATGATTCAGCTGTTGGTTTGCTGCTGCTGCTGCTTTGAAAGCAACTTAGGAAAGAATCAGTGCTTTTTAGCTGCCTCTCTCAGCTCTTTCTCTTTCTGCCTCTGTCACCGCTTTTCAACTCACTGCCACAATATAAAACCCGCAGGACGAAGCATCGTTTACAAAGCTACATTAAGTTTAACTAACCACAGGTAGCGAGTGGATTTAAGAAACTGTGCACTCAACAATACAGGATGTAAAGTTGAATATGGTGAAATCAGTAATAAAACTGTTTATGGTCAGGGTGGTGTACGTTGTGTGAAAACTTCCACAAATGATAAATATTCTATAAAGAGTTCCAGGCTAAGAACTGAATGAAACAAAAAGTAGGAGGTGCACACTGTGCTAATTAACATGAGGATTTTAGACTGTAAATAAAGATTGGTCGACACATCTGAAGCCAAAATATCACGGATACGAAGCTGCCATGTTAGCTGCATTAGTGAGTCGGAGTCTGTGCAGTAGCAATTGCGGGACGGAGCCATAGCAACGATGTCCCATCGATACACATGCTCTTCAACCTATAGCGAGTCAGGCTCAGCTGTCAATCATGACCCTTTACCCTGTTTTTAGCATCAGATTACTTTTTAAACCAAACCTACCAGAAGAATGAGCACTTGAACATACATGTGATTTATAATGACAAAAAATGGTATTGGACCTTGACTTTTAGTTTGGTCCATGACCCATAGGCTAATATGGAGGAGGCAGGGTTTATGACCCACCAGGTGACAGAAAGAAAGAAAGAAAGAAAGAAAGAAAGAAAGAAAGAAAGAAAGAAAGAAAGAAAGAAAGAAAGACTCACAGCCAGAAGTGAGCGCTGACTCTCAAGACAATGACTTCATGACTAATTCAATCAGAGGTTGGCAGCCGTTCAACAGTCATAATTATAAGCAAAAGGGCAGCAAAAACGACAACAGCAATAATACCAATGAATAAATGCGAAGCTATTAAATGATCATTATTATTCATTTATTTGGTTCTGAGTTCCAGGGGCAAAAGAACAGCGATCAGAACCACTGAAGACACTACACCACACTCAGCATGTCTCTAATTTGAAGTCACATGCACTGAGGTAGAAAATCGACTATGCTATAAAGACGCAATGCTATCATTCCTTTCTGTTTAACTCCATCCATTTGGCCATTCATTCAAGTGAGTACCAATTAACGTGCACTATTCTTATACACTACATGGGCACAGCATTAGAGTACTGATGTGCCTTTGTAGGTGTGGAATCAATATTGCCTCTAAATGCCCACAGCATCGCCCATTGCCTTACCAGAGAGGTGAAGATGTAAGTGTAGTAGACAGACAGCATTCCCAGCTCTGATGCCTGCGGAGGAAAAAGACAAGAAGGGGCAAGAGGTGAAATAGACAGAAAAATGTACGAGAAAGAAAGTTCAAAAAGCTTGAAACAGGGTTTGATGTTTAAAGGGAAGTCAGAGAACCCGAGGGGAGATGGGAGACTAAAACAGCGAGGGAGACTCAAATAAATATAGGGGTGGGGAGAGATATGGGGGGATTGAGAGGTCAGTGGTCCAGTGTAACTCCACTCTGCACAGAAAACAGATCAAATCCACATCTTGATGGGACCAGGCACATTCTTATCTGACGACGGCTCTCAATGGAGCGTTTAATTTCTGTGGTGCATTAGCATGCCACCCGTCACTCTGACTTACAAATTGATTAAATCAAAGTCACAGTGAGGAGCAGTTGTGAAGGACAGGGTGAACTTTTCTGAGTTTAATTTCATTAAACACATTAGCAAAATGGAAAATCATCGAGCTATGGACTTCTGTTAAATCACGCTGCAATACACACAATGATTAAAATCAATAAATATCGTGTAGATACACCAAACTAAAGAGACTGTTTCAATCTCTTTTTCTGAGCATTTCGTCTCAAAAATCACTATTTAATCCAGCGTGAAATTCTACATGAGGATGAATTCATCCATATCCACCCAAAGTACCTTTTTCACACCTGACTGAACCCGATTGTACACATTTCCATCAGCAACAGATTCTACACTGACATTATTCCACAGGTGTGTATCATCAGAGTTTCAAACGCATGTGTTTGGCTGTAGTATCTGAAAAAAGTGTAACCTCACACTGTACGTCACTCAGCTGTTGACAATCTACCCAAGTGTTCTGCAGGTGCATGAATAATAAAACACCAACACAGAAAAGCACTAGTTGCAACCAGAATTACTGGCTGTGGCTTCTCCCCTGTTGTTCATTATTGTGTTGAAAAGTGAAGAGAAAAGGGTTTTAGCAGAATATTCCGATGTCACAGTACAGTTGACCTTTTGTCTAAAAAATGTCACTTCATTATTTTCTAATTTTAACAAAAGAAAATCATGTTTTGTGAGATCACAGGGACATTAAACTACCCCCCCCTCCCCCAATTCTGAGACTGAGATATTGAATTAACTAGAACAGGACAGATGGACGGATTGACGGACAACCCCAAAAACAAGGTCACTGATGCTGGTGTGGAGGCGTCAAAGAATAAAAACATCGTTCATTATTGAGCTCTGAATGAGGTCTTCATAGAGCTTTCTCCACTAAGTGTTTTAAGCACATCATTAATCTGAAACTACTGTAAGCATGGCAACTGTGAAAAGAGCTTATTACGCTTCATGGAAGTTGTTAGCATCTGCCCTGGGATTACACACAGTAACTAAATCTAGCTAATGGCACCAGGCGGTCGAGATATTTCTTACCGATCGTGGAGAATATAAAAAGGAATATTTAAAAGAGGTGATTCTTTGCCTCTAACACTATCAAACAGAAACTGACATTACAACCTCTACCTCCTTTGGTTGCTACCCACGTCCCAGTGAGAAGAGACAGTACAACCCAAACAAGCAGCAGATGGAAAATATCCTATTGGTCTTCTTTCACCTTCATTCTCAATGAGCTTCCCTGCCCACTGTTTGATCTGCTCGCTGCTCTGCTGTAGCTGTTTGTCAGAGTGCACGCAGTTTGCACTACCCCTATACGCTCACTATCCTCCCCACTCTGCTTCTGTGCAGCTGTGCACAACAGTGGAGGCCTGACTGAATGAGATTACATTGAAAACTAGCGCTGCTGACCTAAGCCCCTCTGAATGGAAAAACCTCAGAGTGTGAGACCTTTGTCTGCAAAGGGTTTCGATGTAAGATGTAAACAGACAAATAAGGGCGAATGTCTCGCGTGACAAAGGAAGATCGTGTCCCTGCAGACAAGCCGGACGCTCTTGTTATCGCCGCAAACTGTTAATACGCCAGCACGCAGCTTTGATATGTTTGGCAACTCGGCGCTCCACATGAGGGACGGGGCTGCCAACTTTGCGCCACCCTCAGTGCGGGACTGTCTCCTGACGGACAGAGAGACAAACAGAGTGACACATGAAAGAGACAAAGGAGCGAGAGATGGAAGGGATTGATAAGGGAGAACGCGCAGGGAGACAGGTGTGAAGGAACACGGTTGCGCTGTCTTCTCTACATTTGGTCACAGAACAAAGAATGAGTAGGAGATTAACTCCATATTGAAACCGAAGACACAGACGGAGGCAGAAGGGGAGCAGAGGAGAGATGTCCCACTGTGGGCTCCTGCTGCTCTGTGGCCCAAGGTTGCCATGGCGACTAGATGACCACTGATGGCAGCACGCACACCTGATTGAGGTGAGCGTTTAAAAAAACTGGGAGCTACAGGGAGAGAGAGAGAGAGAGAGAGAGAGAGAGAGAGAGAGCGTACAACCCATTTCTGTCTCCCAAGTTATTGTCACCTCCAGTCCAATCATCTGTCCATCGACTTCTAGAAATAATGAGGTGTGTATTAATTACTAAGAGACCATATGCTGCTGCCAAACATCCTCGCTTCCCCTGCTCCTACAGTCACCTTTCTAGATGCCATAAGGCTCAAACACACAGTAAGTGTCCAATCAGGAGAAGCTCCAGCATTATGTTGAGGTCGGACCGTTCAACCTCTCCATAGTGTTCTGTGATGTCAATTATTGGTCTGTGACATTAGTGGAGGAAGCTCGCACAGTTGAGGTCATGTTATGTTATGGAGAAGTAACGCTCACTAACATTGTCTGAATGTTGTCTCGCTGGATGAGCTTTATAGCTCTGCTTATTACGTCTATCGTTATATTTCTCTGCAACAGGAAAAGTGACCAACAGATGGGTAATAGCTGAGAAGGACATCAAATTATCGGTGTACTTAATTTGCTTCACCGACTTATAGAACAGCTTGTTTTCATCCATAACATCAACTGTAGCCTATGAGGAAGAAGACAAAGGGCATCCTTCATTTTACGAGTCTGATTTTACACACATTAATCCATTTAACTGTGCAGAGTTCTCACTTATTGACGATGAATTATTGCAACACGTCTTCTTTTAAAGCTGTCATCCATATCATTTAATGGTACAGGTTTATATGACAAGGTTGATTGATAGGCTGTACAACCCTTTCTCTTTAAAAGCTGTAGATGTGATTACAGGTGATTCTAGGTTAGATTCACACACCACTATATATGTTTTACCACACTTTATTTCAAACTGTGTAGGAGATACAACCTGTATCTCTATTGATCAAAACTCAAGACTAACTAACTTCTTCTCCCGGTTAAAAAATTCGTTCTTCACATATACAATTACTTGAACACTTTTTTTGCCACAGGCATTTTTCTGTTACTTTTCCTTTTCAGGAGTTATGAGAATTATATAAATCTGGGTCTTGGGAATAAAAAAAAAAAGCATAAAGTTAAGGCTGTATAGATGGAGACATGGAAGAGGTTATCAGTGCACATAAAACATGTGACCCATACTAACCCGTTCCAAAATGATATGTGACATGGTGGCGTTGGCATCGACTATGATGGTGGCGGTCTTGTCATCTCGTATCTCCTTCAGGAGCGAGGTCGGGTCCTGGCTGTCGTCAAGCATACGCACTGACAGAGTCTCCTTGGAGATGAGGAATCGCCTGAGGAGCTGCTCCAGGTTCAATAAGCCTGCCGGGTAAAACACACACACAGACGCACACATGAGGGGGTTACTTCTAATGAAGGGAAGACTCTTGCAAGGAGACGGAGCGTAGCTGTTATAGTCTTTTTCAAAGTTTAAGTTGAAGTCAAGAAAGTAGATGGGACATGCAGCATAAACTTAATCGAGGTTCATTGTCCTCAATTGCAAAGAAATGGGCCTCTCGCTTGCTTTTTTTTTTTTTTTTACCACATTTAAAAACAAAGAATCCTTGTAGAACAACTTAACTGTTTACCTTTAATTACAATTATTGTAAAGCCATCAAACATAAAGAGGCATTCCAGCGACTTCTCTCGTAATACGACCTGCAGGTAATAGACTAATTCGACTCTGGTGAGGTAATTGGGATTTGCCCTAATTAAGGCATAGCTGACTTAATCAAAAGGCTCCCGGCAGCAGCTTACCAGTCACTGTGTATATTAACACACCCTGAGAGGTTAATTGGACTAATTTTCCATATAGGACTTTAAACTCATTTGTAATGTGTGTTACAGTGAGAAAAACACAACCTGAACAAAACCTCAGTGTGACGGTATTACAGTTACATTGGCTTCACCGTCGGGGATCTGGCTCCAACTCATCTCCCTCATAAAACACCTCGTGCTGTTGGCAGGGAGGAGGACATAACTTTGAGGGGAAGGATTTGCATCGCAGAGCCCCTACCTACTATTTCACATTATGACTTAAATATGAAATGGCACTCAAGACTCTGTTGTCAATTACATTTTTACCATGGCGACAGCACAGCCGTTCATCTGTCACACTGAGACCAATTTTGCTGCAGAAATTTGAAGTTGTCAAACGAACTCCTTCAGCTTCACCATAGCACATTAACACAAGCTACATTACTTTGCCAGTCATGTCTAATAGCTTCTGTAATTATGTCTGTGTCTGCCCGTCTTTATGCCAGTGCGGCAGAATATTAGAGTGTGTGTCTGGATTCCTGTACCCAACTACCTGTGTGTGTGTGTGTGTGCACCCAGGAGACATCACTCCTGCTGCTTGCTTGCCTGCCCGTGTCTCAAACCTGTCAGATCAGCTTCCTCTGTAGTATAACACAGAATAAATCTGATGAGCTTGAAATAGCTTCTGCTAAACTGCCCTCCTTGTCTGCCTCCTGCATGCACTCTCCCTAGCTTGTTGCGGGGCATTGAATACAATTTCACGTCGTGTCCATGACATTAGATGGTGCGCTGTACTAGATGTGGCTGGCTGAACCTCACACACAAACACACACATACACACACCTACACACACACACAGAAGAAAAACTCAAATTCTCTTTAATGTTCTGGCTGTATTGGATTCAAAGGGGAGTCAATTTTATTTTCACCGGGGTGCCTTTTACAGGAGCCATGTTGCTCCCTCGCGGTTTGCTCCTGGTCAACCAGTTAAAATCAAATCAAAAACATGCAGCTCAATGAAAAATGTGCTGTTTTTCAGTTATTCTGGTAAACAGAGAAAACAAAGTCTGTGGGACTGTGTGTTTGTGTGTGTGTGTGTTTGTGTATGTGAAGTCATTTTTGTCACCTCATTACGATGTTTTCCAGTACAAACACTGACCTTGTCCGGACCAGCAGACCTCAGAGGACCCGAAGCCTGGTCCTAATGAGGGAAAACTTAATTTCTGTGGACCTGGGTAAGGTCCATGTGAATTGTGGCTAGGTTTAGTTCAGGTTTAGGGATAAATCGGTCACGGCTAAGGTAAGGGATCAAGTTTCAGTTGTTTCCACAATGAACAGAAGTCAATGCGAAGTCCTAATAAGGATATCTGAGCAAACATGTGTGTGTGATTAATTGTATTTTATGTCTCTACCAGGAACTGGTTTTATATTTAATTTGTTTACAATCAGGTTCATATTTTCAATTGAATATTGTTAATTAATTCATTTCTTCACATTAAATACACCGGTCAATACAAAATGGATAATATACATTTCAGCAGTATCCTTTCAATGTATTTTCATCTGTAATTGCTGTGTAAGAGGTTATTATTGTTACAGGCCATGTTGAATTTATTGGACATTAGATTCATGAACACCAGTGGCACTTGTAATATCTATATCTAATTGACACTGACCTCATTATCAATGTATTACTTCCCTGCAGCTGAAACAGAGCTGTGTTGATTTACTGCTAATGGAGATCAGAACATGTCATATTGCTGTTGCTTCATGTTAAAAGTGTTTAGCTGTTTGGGTAGTAGCACCCTCTGGAAAGCGATAATGAACTAGAATGGTACTAAGTGGTGCCGTCGCCTAGGCCCAACAGTCCCTTTACGTTCAATCAAGCTGCACCAAATTTCACACATTCATAGAAATCAGTCAACTAAATATGCCAACATTTTCATCAAGATTCATGGAATATTCCTTGAGAAATCAGTGAAATTGTTGAAAAATGCCAATATCTCACAATGTTGGAGAAAATGAAACAAACCCAAATTGAGTGGGTACTTCCCTCACACATATCACATCCGTTTTGTGGTAATCTATCCAGTAGTTTTTGTGTAATCTTTCTCACAAACAAACTGAAAAACAAGCAAACCAGTTGATGGATGAAAATATAACTTCCTTGGCAGAGCAACTACGAGATTCCAGGTGATGCCAGAACTCATGGTTTAACTTTCACCTTGCTGCAGTTATGCACAGTACCGATGTTCTCCAGGACCCCTTGACGGAGTATACCCAACCACACACAGCACATTAAGTTACTATTTATAAGTTTAAGACAAGGCTAAGAGCACATAGTGTGAGTCTATAGGGAATTCTTTATATCAAACAGTCTGGAAAGTCTGGAAATAAACATTCCTGAGTGTGTTAGTGAGACTTAAGTTCCTCATTGGCATTGACGACACATGGCTCCGAATCTCTCTCAGGCACAGAGATAAAGGTGAGAGCTGACATTCAACCTAGGCAGCCGCTCATTTACCTTTCACACACTGTCACCACAAGGTGCCTGCACACACAAACACAAAATACCCCTGTGTAAAAACATTAACCTGTAAATAAAACACAGCTTTCCTTTACAGGTGTCGGTGGATGAGTTATAACGGAAACCTTCAGTCGCAGATGAAGCTTTAAAGAGGAACTCAAAAGCCCAGATGACAGCCGCACATTAGGATGACTCATAATTTAGCCTTGAGCACAGGGTGAGACCTGGTTTTATGACTTTAACAGCGTTGGGCCATCACTTTAAAAAATGCTGAAGAAAAGATCATGTGTCAAAACATTTCCAGTATGTCTGAGCATATTATTCCATTAACTCAAATATCAATAAAAGTGGAACCATCAATACTGACTGGAATCCATCTGCCGGAGCGTGATGGTGCTGATTGGATGTGCTGCTGCTGATCAATCCTGGTTTCTCTGCTGTTTTGTTTTTTGTATCCTTCTTCACGAAGCAGAAACTATTCTTCTCTGGTTGGGTGAGATGTTACTTGACAGGCTTTTTATCTTTAAAGGCAATTTAACAGTGACTTAAAATACAGAGGGACACAAATGCAAATACAAATACAAATGGCGACCAAAGTGTGTTGAAAGCAAGGTGAGTAAACAAATCTCAGATCTCTGTGAAGCAATGAGACGTCAACTTTATTGGTTTAAATTGCAACCATTTTTTGATAATCTTTTTTGGTGCATTTTGCCTTTATTGATGGGAAAGCACAAGAGTGAAATGGGGAGAGAGAGAGTCGGGGAAGGCACCCAGCGCAGGGCCGAGGCAGAACCGGACTCAAGGTCGCTGCAGGAGGACTCACGCCTCCATATGCAGGGCGCCCATGCTACCTGAGGTCTGGTGCTCTTTTTATTACATTTCTAGCTGTGCCTCTTCCTCTGCAACAGCCTAATGACAGTCATTTGGAGAATGGAAGCCACCAGCTGTTTGTCTTGAGGTGCTCATCTCCTAATATTTACAGTCGTGAATGGATTCTCTGGAAATTCCAAGTTTTTCACCACATGCTCATCGTTCAATTGAAACGTTGATGTTTTATTGTCAAACGTGAGAAATCAGCCAAATCCCCTTTAGTCTTTTTTCTAATTATACAATAAGGATTAGAAAAGGCTTTTGCATTCCACAAACCCCACCCACCGTTCACAAGTACAAACTCTCATTAATCTGAGTCATTTTAGATTTTTCACATCAACACAACCTGTCCTCCAGCTATTTACAAAGTGCTGTAAACTACAACTACTCTCTCCACCACCCTCAGGATCCTTAGTAGCCATGCAAATATCAACCCTTGTAATTACTATGTTGCTGTCATTCTTACACCTTCGTATACATTCGTGTTCACCAGCCACTGAAGCATCTCCTCCATCTAACGCTGATTACAGGTTAGCGATAGCAGCAACACTGTTTTCCACTATAGCTGCAGTGGAACGAGTCAGTGAGCTAAAAGGGCAAACTTGGCCCCCCTACTGTGCCAAAGGTGGAAAAGTGCTCAGCAAGCATTTGAGACCTACTGTTTTTGTCGAACTTAGAAATTCTGCACCTGCACTGCAGCTCCGGTTAAATTACAGAGCACCAATCATCTCACTGATGAAAGTGCACCGATGTAAGCCTGTGAGTGTCGTATGCATGTGCACACGTGAAACATGTACGCTTCTCTGTGCATGAACTCATTTACCAAAGGCCACTGCCACCTGACATGTGGGGCCACCCAGCCGCCATGAATATTCAACCACATGGACAATATTGTGTCCGGAGTTAAAGTACTGCAGCTGCTACTGCACACACTGTCGTTGATAGTGGAGGTTAGCTAGATTAATGTCTCTCCTGGCGTGCACCATGCCTTTGGGCACAGATTCCTTTACACTGCTGCCTCCTCAGCCATGGCTGGAAAATATTCATGAATTGGCCACGGTCTATTAGGCTGTCACTGGCTTGGGTGATTAATGGGGCCGGCACATGTGGACGAGCCACCGACAGCAGGCTGCCAACCGACCAACTGACTGCCTGAGCTGACGGGGAGGGGGTGGAGCTGGAGCCAAAGTCGAATGGGTCCCAGCTGATGCTTCTGCAGAACGCAAATCTTTGCAACAATCTACACAAAACAAGCACATACATATTCAGGCCTGCTTTATTTTCTATCCAATAAATGAGGGTCACATGTGAGTGTGCTATCAATACCTCTACGTCATTTCCTGGACTGTCTCACTATCGTTGATGATGTATAGTGCCAGCACGGTAACTTTCTCCCGTTCCCTCACCCCAATCACTACATTTCACCTCCCCCCATCTGCAAAATAGCATCCTTTCCACTCCAATTTTCGACCTCCCTTGGCCTCCTCCATCTAACCCTCATCTTCCCCCATTTCTTTTCATTTCATTTAATTTCCTCTCCAGTTGTCTCTTAGCCCACTGACACAGAATAAGAAACCTCCCCGCTGACCCCGCGCACCCACACACAACCGCAGAGATGGAGGAAAGTAATGTTAAAATGAGTTTCTTTTCTCCAAACCCACCAATATTAAAGTCAGGGTGTGCCTAAAAGGCTGACTTGTTATCACAGTTCTCCACAGAGCTGTATTCATCAACTCTCTGTGGAATAAATGTCACCGGAACAGAAAGTGAGCCCTGAATAAGAAAATGACTGACAGGTACAAGAACACCTAGAAGGAAAAACAACTAATTATATTTTTCTGACCCCAGCAGTTATAATGGGTTAGGTAGGGGCTTTGGGTTAAAACACTTTTACATATAAAGCATTTTATTTTAGTATTTAATTAATAAATCCCAGTAGTTTCCATTATGTCTCCATGATTACATGACAGGTATCCTTACAATTGCATTAATTTGCTATAACTGAATTACTGTTGTAAAAGTTAAAATAGACATGGTGCTTTAAGAGTCAAATCTTAAAGGTTATGAATGAACGGTAAAGACCAAAGTAGTGACCATGAGACAGTCAAAGAGGAAATTGAAAGGCAGAAGAAGTCAGAATTGAGATGGATGGGGTGGGCGGCTCGCAGTGGCTCGTTGCCATTTCTGGGGCTGTTTGACACATAGTTGATGTCTCAAGCGTATTTCCTTTCTTCAAAGCCTTGTGCTGATTAGGAAAAAGGTTAGCCGGTGCCACTCAGGGTCACGATGCCTTTGTCTAGGGAGTTGTAATTACCGCTCACTAGACTACAAGAGGGTGGGAATGGGCCACGATTTAATCTTCTTCTTCCCTATTTACGAAAATAACTTTCCTGGAGGAGATTTTAGGGCTTTTTTTAAGGTCATTTAGTTTAGTATCTTTAGAATCTAATGAGTGCCTTTGACAAAGAGGCAGTCAGATCTCTGACAGATACAGCCGCAAACACCATCCTCATTCTCTTTTGTCTGTCTTAAAGATGTGTTTTCCCCATCAGCAGGCAGTGCTTTCAGACATCGCACTGAGATTGAAGGGCAGATTATACAAGGCCCACTGCAACTTACTATAGCATTATTTTAATTGAAGGATGATGATGACATTGAGAAAGAGAAAGCATTTGCAGTAAACGTAATTTATTTTGGGGATGCAGACGTCGGGCAGACTGCAGTATGAAGGAGTTATAGTTGTGGAGTGCAGCAGCTGCTCCAGAGGGGAGTGTATCACAGGGTGAGATGTTGATAAGCACTGCATCTGTTGTCAGAGCCCAGTTGGTGTGCCACGCGAGAAGCGTATGCGTGCTAACACGTGTTAAAGAATAGCAGACATTTAACGAAAATGCTCGCACTTTGTTGCGGCAGATGTAGGCAGCGCGGCGTGTGAGCATTCTCCGCAGGTGTGCATGACTGCGTGTTTTCGCTGTGAGGGTGTGAACGTGCTACTCACAGTCAGCCTGAGCACAGATGAGGCAGGCGGTGGTGCTGTTAAAGAAGGTGAGAAGACCAGCCACTGCCAGGCTGATGTCAGTGTTGGTTGGCCTCATGTCCAGAGTGGTGAACCGAGGGAACTGGACCTTCAGGATATCCTCCGGAGCCACCTTGACGTAGGGCACCTGCACAGATGATATCGGTGTCAGGACAGATGTTGCATTTTTTAACAATTTGCACTTGATTTGGACGTTCCACGTTCATGTTTAAAAATGCAGCAGGCACCTGAAGACAGGACAACCTTGAAAGATAAAACTAGAGGAAATGTAAAAATAGTACAAACACAAGTAGACTCGGAGCTCGGAGCCATATCGGTTTAATCTATTATGATAAATTGTAAGTGAGGATAACTCAGGGATGTGTGCATATTCGGAACAGCAATTTTTCGGTGACATGGCATTTATGGCACGAATGTTAAGTATGTAAAAACTTATTTTTTTCCACCCACACAAGCAAGAGAAATCGTCATGATGACACCTCCTCACCCGCTGTTACAAAACATTTGTTTATCCTCACTGTGCAGCTCTACTGTGAGTTTGGTGTGACACAAAAACAAGAGAGCGCACAGACACACTAATATCAAAGCACTTTTACCAAACATCTGGAGTAGGGTTATTACACAAGGTGATAAAAAGAGATGTTTTCATGTTTTCATTGCTGTCTGTCTGCACAAGTACTCAAACACTAGTCAACCGATTTCCATAAAATGTTGTGGAGGGGTGGTGCATGACCCAAAGAAGAATCCATTACATTTTGGATAAATAAAAAGTATCTTATTTAATCACACAAAAAAATCCGAAGTGTGTCCGATGCTTCAATCCTCTTCACTTCTAACTTGTGTCAGGATTTTCCTTCTTTGCCTCCCATTCGTCTAAACAAGTAAACGTGTACTAAATCAGACTGAGGTCGTGTGACTAACCTGGCCAGTCAAGAATGTTACACCATAAAGATTGAGCATCCAGCTCACATCATCTAATGGCTCAGCTGAGTCCCTCCCATGCAATTGGCAAAGCTATTCCTGCTTCTGTTGCAAGCCACAATGTAAACCGCCTCCACACCAGCACCTCCTTTTGATACTGAATCTGACCTCATCGATGTCATGTGTTGTCAGTGATGCCTGCTCTGTTCTGTGCTGAGGGTCATGCTCTCCCTGCCTCACAATCCATGAAGGCTCTTTAAAGGGCGTGTCCTCCCTACCTCAGGCTTTCTGCATATCTATGTGGAAGGGTAGGGAGGTGTGTCCCAGAAATATAAGTTATTAAGATTATTAAAATCAAATCAATTTTGACTTATGTGGTCCTAACTGAAATGCACTATTAGGGAGGATTATTGTGAACTGTGTGTCAAAATATCCTTTAATTTCTATAAAAACAACAGAAAACGCATCACAGTCCAGACTGCAAAGCACATCCTCACACACTCAATAATAAACAAGACACTAAGACAGAAAACAAGCACAAAAGAGCATTAACATATTAACTCCAGTGCATGTGTATTGTCAGTATTTGGAACAATGATCAGACACAAGGTATAAGTACAACAAAGCCAGCCAAGCATTTAGTATGAATCAATAAATACACAATTCTTTTATCCCAGCCCCAGTGAGGTATACAATTTTCAGTGGGATTGATTTCTGCGCTTTCACAGTGTTGATTTGCTGTTGCTTTATAAATATCTCTATTCCTCAGCTGCCTCTAATGAATTTATCATACCAGCACCACTTTACTAACAGGTAAGTCGAACACAGGATCATCTCCACTGTCAGAAGGAAGGTTAAGTACACTGCAGCTAACCTTACAGCCTTTGTGTGTCCCTGAACACAGCATCCAATCCAGATTAAACCTCCTTACAAATCTGCTCAACTTCGAGAAAATCAAACATTACATTCCACCTCTGTGGCAGGACAGAACAGTGGGGCACTGAAAGAAGGGGCGAGAGGGAGAGTACCTCTGAGTGGGGCAGGTGTCGGTTCGGTCGGCTGGCAGAGCATTGCGATAGAGTGCAGTGGGGCTTGAAGGGGATCCAGTCGGACATGCCGGGTCCGAGAGCAGGGACAGGGAAGTGAGGCTCTACATCATGGCAGATTGCCTGTCTGTATGGTTCCCAGTGCCCATACATTGCTTTCCCCACTCGTCCCCATATCCCCTCGATTGGTTTTCCATTCCTGCCCATCAGGGTGTAATGGAGTCCCCTGGGTGTCTGGATGGATGGAGGTGCGGCCACTACTGACAGCCATTGCTGGGACGCCATTCATTCCTCTCCAAGAGCCTTAAAACCTGGGTAATAGTTGTACACCACACTGGGGAAATGTTCCCCTCTTCAGGTGAGTCCTTCATCTTCCTGTTGCATTTGTACAATTTCTCACCACCCCTTTCTCATTTCTACCGCCTTTCTCTCCTGTTTCTCTGCGCACCCCATAGTGTTTGCTCTTTCCCCCCCAATCCATTCGTTTCTTTCCTTTCAGGACTGCCGACTGGTGCTTCCCGACCCCTTTCATTTCGACACCTGACACGCTTCAATAGGCTGTATCTGAGGCAGCTGGGGTTTAGAAAGCTGCTTACACTCACACATACAAACACACACACACACACACACACACACACACACACACACATATGCATATTCACATGGGTATATACTAAAATACATACATACAGACACGCACACAGACTCACACTTTGTAATTTTCCATCACATTAGCCTTCTGGACCCTCTTGCTTGAAACACTGGAGGAATGACTTGGGTCTGAGGTTTGAGTCATGCACCTTGAACATAGAAACTAGAAACACAAAGGTGCTGCATAGGGCAAATGTGCATACTTCAACTTACAATAAGGCCTGAGGTTTGGTTCCATCCCTCTGCTTTGTGTCTTTATTATATGATTAATTGATTAGTTTTGAACTGCAGCAATCACCGTCCTCCTCTTGTGGTGGAGTGACATAGTCTTTTGAAGACTCGAGTTAAAACAGGGCAACACTCTGAGCACAGAAAATCAATCTCCACATTACTAATAGCAAGTTGTCAGCCACTTCAAAGGAAGTTGCCAGACTTCTTATCTGCAGCCAACAGCTAGAATCAGTCACTCTGCCGGTCGATTACAAAAATAAAAACAGAAACATCTCTTCTACATGTGTTTTTTCGCAGGGCACAACTTCAAAGACTCAAGGAACCCAACAGCTGCATCACTTTCACTTTAGCTCTGCAGGAAACAACTATACTGAGTCCTTTTAGAGCCAAACTGGCACATCCTGCTGCTTGGTGGTCTAGTTTAATGGATGATGTCACTCTTTGTTTCAGTATAGCTGCACTGATCAATGTTTTCATTCAAATAATGATTCAAATGACAATGTATGATGTGAAAGGAGCCGCTCATACAGATGAACCCACAGAGCGAGTGGTTGTTTCCAACTGAAACATGTTAGGAGTTTGTTTTATTCAACTGAAATGTTTTGATTCATTCTCGGCTCTTCCAACAACCTTGTCCGCAGACAAACAGCTGTGTTTTTAAGAGAAAAAAGTTTTGATAAACCCACGTACACATGTTTCTGCTCAACAACAAATGGCAGACACACAACTATAAATGACACCCTGGGTTGTATGCCCCCATCAACCAATTTCAGTTTCAGCCCAAGTGAATATTTGAAAGGATTATCTGGAGGTGTTCTTGAGATATTGCATTCACGATGTAACACCAACATCTAATCAGTGTAATCTTGAGTCCAACTTAATGTTTGTACCAAATTTGAAGTAATTTCCCTGAAGCATTCTTGAGATATCATGTTCACAATGGGAGGGATGGAGAAATGCACGTATGCATGGACGAGAAACCTGAAAATCCAGATTTAAAGGGTTGTGTTTTGCTAGATGAAATACTAGTTCAACAGTACATTTATGGTAAAAATATTCTTGTCACAAATTATTATAAATGAAACCATTATGAATAGAGACAGCAGCTTTGTTAAAATGAGCCCTCCCGGCTAGGGCACAGAAAATTATTAGAAGCTATGTAAACAACTTGTAAATACTAGTAAACACGCTTTAACTAAAAATTAGATGGAATTCTCTTTTAAAAGCATCCACTCGCGGCTGCGGCTCAATTGGTGTGGGAGTGAAACTAATTACATTGGAAAATTGTGAAGGGAAGAAAATCTCCGGCAAACAATGAAGCCCAAGGTAATCACTGAGCTTTTAATAATCTGCCTGCCCCACTGTAAATAGAACTAAATACCACGGTGACTGCTGTGGGGAGAGATGGGAGGGTGTCTGGTGGAATGATGGGTGGCTGAGGAGAGAGGGACAGGGAGAGATTGTGAAAGAAAAATGGTGAGAACATGGAGAGAGATAGGGAGAAAGTGACGGCCTGGCTGACAGACGAAGAGAGCGGTGAAGTGAACCAGACGGAGGAAACAGGACGAGGGGACAACATAAACACATGATAGATCCGAGCAGAGTGAGGGAGGAAGGGGTTGCAATAAGCGCTCCTTAAACGGTGTCACTGAATTTAGCCGTGTGAAAATGAGGCTGTTGTCAAAGGCAATTTATCTCATGTTCTGCTCTTTATTGGTTCATTTCTCATGGCGGACACTTTCATGGAACTCAATAACAACATCAGCATTTAGCTTTGTTATTGTTTGGTCTCTCTGGGCTACAAATACATTCCAAGTTAAAGCAGAATATTTGTGGCTCTCATTTATTATTTAGAAGATGCAGTGCTTAATAGCTAATAGAATGGGGAGTTTATGCTGAATTCTTTCTGTGCTGACTGGAGTTGAGAAGTGGCCTTTTTTGGATGTCAACTAATATACAGCGGTGTGAAAAAGTTTTCGGCACTTTCGATGCTTCGGCTCATATCCATCATGCAAAATACCACCAGGGAGGTGTCTGATTGGTCTCGGAATTATTCTGCAGTATGACAACCAAACCAGACAGACGCCCAGAGTCATAAAAGAACTATCTTCAGTGACAAGAGTCTTGCAACAGATGTTGTGGTTCCCACAGAGCCCACATTTCAACATCATGGAGTCAGACTGGGTTTTATATTAACAGACAAACGACACTGAGCCAGTCAACATCTCAAACACTGCTGGAACAACCTTCCTGCTGAGCAGCTTGAAAAACGTACCTGTGTATCCCCAAGGGGAATTTGTGGTATTTTGAGGAAAATGTGTTTCTGAGTTTACCACACTTTGTATGACGTTATGTGTAAATAAAAAAAGATATATTCATGGAATAATTTTTGAAAACATATTCACTTCATTTTAAGTGCAGACTAAATTTGCTCAGAACTCAGTAGGTGTGCCACTGTTGAAGCCATTCTGCAGATTTACTTTGCATTGCTATGTTGTGTTGTTTATGTTAAGAAACATCACATATTTTGAGTGTGAGTTATGTTAATCATGTGCTGGAAACTACTGTCTTGAGTAGATCATTATTGTGATTATTATTATTTGGATCATTATTCCGATCTGATTTAATCTGATCGGGACTTGACTGGTGGGTGTGGTGTTCCCTTCATTTAGGAGAGCTGGAGAGATATTCACAGAGAGAGAGAGAGAGAGAGAGCGAGAGAGAGAGAGAGAGAGAGAGAGAGAGAGAGAGAGAGAGAGAGAGAGAGAGAGAGAGAGAGAGAGAGAGTGGAACCATGCAACTACGAATCCTTTTCAACATTAAATCTATCTCTTTTTTTACTGTTCACTGATTCATTGTTTCATAAAATTAGAATCATGAGGAAAATGCACGTTAATTTTGACTGATCGCTCCTAACCATCTCAGGGGCTGGCCTCTTTGGAGGACATACACTATGTGGCCCATGGAGGAGGCCACGAAGACCAAATCCCAAAAGTCTTGTCTTACTGGTATTTGCGTCCCCAGCTTGTCCCACCCTAACAGATCTTTAGTTGGACACGGTCAGAAAGTTTGAATGCCCCTTGTTTGTTTTTTCAATTTGTACCGTTAGCTGTTCAGTTGTGTTGAAGACACATTTTAAATTGAAATGATCTGACATTTTGGTCTCTTCCCTCGCCACCGCCATTATCTTCTTGTTTGTCACAGAAGAGCAATTAATCCTGGGATAGGTCGGCAAGGGAAGGATCCACCTGTTGGAGCTGTCTCTGCTGGGGGATGAAAGGATGCATTTGTCGGCCACATTTGAAGGAGCCTTTGAAATGGGACAACCTAGTCACGCCTCGGTTTTAAAAATGCAGCCTCCAAAGGATACGGCCTGCATTGAGACAGCTTATGTCTCTAGCTCTGAGTATCAACCACTGAATAGTTGGTGAGATTCTGAGACAGTAAACAACCCTCTGAAAAAAATGTAACTGGCAGAATTGGCATTGGAATTTTGGCCATAAGTTAGACAATGAAATGTCATCTAGAAACTCAAGTTTGAGTAATAGATTATCAGAAACCAAAACACTGCACAGCTGGAAAGTTATGACGGTAAAACAATCACTCCATCTTTTGTCGCTACTGTCACGAGGTAGAAACCACAGTGTAAAGTTTTCTATCAGGGATATGCTCTTACATATTTTGGATATCAAATGATACCTAGAACTTGTAACAGTGTGTGTGTGTGTGTGTGTGTGTGTGTGTGTGTGTGTGTGTGTGTGTGTGTGTGTGTGTGTGTGTGTGTGTGTTTCCTGCAGTGTGACAGAGCGGCTGGCAGGTCTGCAGACAGAGTTTTGACAGGCGTTTAATGAGGAAGCTCTCACAGGACACAGGCTTTGCACAAGTAACACACACACTCATGCACTCCTGCACACACTGTGAGCAGGTGGGGAAAAGGAGGCGCATTTGTTTGGCAGGCTAAAACACCTCAAACTAATTATAATGTGTGTGTAATATTCTTACCTTAATTACACCGAGATTGCACAATAATCTGCTCCGATTAACTATTAAAACAAGGAATACAGTGAACCAGCACATTTTCAAACTGCCAAGCCTGTGATGTGCAGTTTGTTGGAAACACCCAGGTGGGTTTCATAGCTTCGTATAAAGCTTTCCAATAGTTTCTGATAAACCCTCTTCAATGAGAAATCCAAGGTTACATTTGAGAAAGGTAACACTGTTGTTCTGAGTCAGAGTGAAGGTGAAAGTTAATTTCCCGTTCATCCAGTCCAACAAGCGCCGGGGTTGTCTCGGTTGTTGAGCTGACAAGTGCCCAAGTCATTCTGCTACCTGTTGGCTATAAACCTAACAGGAGCCTGTCAGCAACGGGCCTGGCTGATGGGAGCTATAGAGAAGGTGGATGTGAAGTATTGCCATATGGAGAACACAGACATGTAGAAAACTCCATTTGTTGGCTCGCAGTCAGAGGTGCAGCAGAACCAATCTCTGTTTAATAAAGTATCACCGCTCTTTTATGGGTCTCGTATTGTGTCAGCACCAGTTGCAGGAACGTTATATATTATTTTATACATATTACCACATGTTGACTGAGCGTGTAACACATACTTGGCAGAAAGAATGGAACTGCCCTTGAAAACAGTAGCGATGCAGTTAAGTGGAAAGCAGCCATTTAGTCTCACTAAGCTGAATCCAAGGTTCACTGAAGCCAGACGGAGAACAGTTCATTTACTGTCAAAAAGTGGACATAGCTAATCAGTTTGGAGATGATCATCACTTGTAGAAAACCAACCAGCGATACAACACCGAGTATTAAGTCTGGCTGAGTGCAGCTTATTGCAAGCCAGAGAATTATGTTGGCCACTGAGCATTAGAGAACAGATGCTGCTGGAGACATTGTCCATCAGTCAGCAAGTGGGATGCCAAGGCTGGACCGTGTGGAGTGGAGTTGGCAAGGAGGTCTATTTGGGGTGGCAGGAGACGGAGAAGGGCAGGTGGTGGTCTATTATGGCTACCTGATCCCCTTTTGTACCAAAAGGTTTACGGGGGATTTGGGAGAGCAGCTGCTGGCATTCAGAAAAAGCAAATAAAAAATCTTGTGGGAGAGGGGAGTAAGAGTGAGGGACAGTCCGAGTGTCTGCAGACATTCTCTGTCCACAACCGCCTGCTCATTCCATTCTCAGCCAGATCTCTATTTGTGGTAGTAATGAGCCTGCATCAGGCCCCTCCGGTCAGAAGCAGACCAGTGATAAAGAGGAAGTGGGCTGGGGATCCCATGGTGCCTTTTAGGAGAGTGGAACATTGACCACGAGATATCTATCTCATTGATCAGCCAGTTCAGAGAGATAAAAACGTGCCGTCCTCCAGAGAGGCCTGTTCCTCACTCCACTGCCCTATTTCAGAGCGAAGGTCTTTGTGCAAAAAAAGAAAGAAGCGCTGTTAATCTCCCCGTTTTGCTACCAGTCGTGCTGATGTTATTGTCAGCAGCGAGGATGAGAAAGGGAATCATTGTTTTGTATTCGGGAGTTTTCTAAATCCCCCCACCTGATGAAATGAAGTCAAACCTACCAGCAATTACAGTCTTTAATGCCCAATGCAAGCATATCTGTGTTATCTCGAATGGAAAAACAGGTTTGTATTGTCAAATCCAAGATTTTCTATTGGGAGCTTTGATTGGAAAACTTTTTTAAATCTAACTGTGGACTTAATCCACTTCTGGGAATCTAGCCAAATGTTTGACTCGCACCATCAAAACAAAACACGGCTAAACTTTTGCCAACAAATCTTTGAGGAACCTGGCCTTTTGAGTGCAACACAAACAGGTTGATGGAGAGACAAAACACTCAAATGTTCTTGATGGGGTTCGGGATCGTGGAGCGAAAATGGCAGCGCATCAATTCAGTGAGCAGCTGGGTTGAGCGTTGGCTCTTTCACTGCAAGATAAAAAAAAAAAAACGATATCACACGAAACAAAAGCAACAGTGTGAGAACCAGCCGAGTTCCTTTTCACAGCCTTGACGACAACAATCAGCTGAATTGAAATCCCTTTTGCTTGCTGCTCACCTGGGAGTTACTGCCTTCTTGTTTTTTTATTTTGCTCTCATCTCAGCGATCAAATCAAGAGACTGGTTCCTGATGACAAAATAGTGTATGTGGATCTTCGCATTATGGTGCTGCTGGTGAGGCCTTGACAAGACAGATCAACAGTGCTGTGAGAAAAGGTTAAGCGGAGGTGCAGGTGACAGCTGTGCTCCCCTAATTATGAGCGGGCGGCGACAAAAGATGCATCTGCGTTTTGTCTGAATGCAGAAGAGCCAGAGGAAACCTGTGCAGAGCGACACCCAGCTTAATATACACACTCTTACATAGACCTTTCTACAGTTAAATGCACAAGCACACACAAAGCTTTGAGTAATTATTTATGCTATCAATATGTATAATTCATCATTTCAACTACTGATAGCTTGAGCAGCTGCAAGTATAAAGGCCAGGCACTGGTTGAAACTGTTTTGTTTGTATGGTTATAATTGGATACATGTACAATATACTGAACGTACTGTATATTATCATATTATTATTATATTATTGACTAAAAATGTATATTTTAAAATAAATCATGCAATTAACTGTATTACTGTTCCTACACAAATTACAGAGATTCTGAATAGGTTTGTGTTACAAAATGACAGCCTGACTAACCAAGTCAGCAATACCTATACATCTGCAGGTAGGTAACAAGTGAATACAGTACAACAATGTCAAACTTGAAGGTGATTTTCACAAAGCTGCCTCCATTTCAGAGTTTCTCCAAAGTAGACAAACACAAGTCATATATTTTATCAATTAATATTGTAAAAATATTCACTGTAGTCAACGACTAAACACTGACTGTTAACCAAAAATAGGATATAAATAAAATGCTTAAACTGTAATCATTTATTTTGTCCACTTTATTTATATCTATCAGAGTAGGTTAAATAACAGATTTCATACACGCTTCTAAAACGTGACGGACGCAAAAATGAAAAAAACAAAAAGAAACAACTATCTCCCAGTGAAGAATTGGTGCAGAGGACACCTACAAAGATGTCAAGAGGGTTTGTGGTGAGAAGAGCTGACGACTGTGTCGAGTTGCTGTAAACATGAGTTAATACGTCACTTCCTGCCTCTGTCCGTTGCACCTGCTCCCCTTCTCTGTGTTGTGCATGTGTGAGCGGCAGACGACAGATAGACTCTGTAGCCAATTCTCTCGACTTTAGTGTACTAATTAGCAAAATACATCAAATTGGATTAAACACAGAAACTCAAACATACAAAAATAGAAAGACAAAGTGTTGAAGCTGGACACCTTCTCACAAGCCACTGAGTGGCAGATAACTCGGTGGATCCAAAATAATCTAAGACACCTTCTATAACTGGCAACAGGAACAAACGATGCAAACGCTGTTATTTAGGGTCATGCACTCCCCATGCTATGTTCACATTTGAGTTTACTATCCACAAAACGATCAATGCACCTCGTGCATTTATTACTTAGATGGTGCACTGATATAGCTCACATAGTAAAAGCATTGATTACACAGACACTGTGGAGAGTACAAAAAGTACACTAAAGGGAACCGCTGTAGACTGATTTACTGACCTGTCACTAAACAGCACCAGAGCTTTATAAACTATAGTTTGAGGCAAACGTTAAAGCTCTTTAAAAGTCCAAAAAGGGAAATAAATGTGTGAAGGATGATGCAGCTCCACTTCTGAGACTTCTTCTCCATTAAAACCTTTTTCACTTTCACTCCTGAGTCTAAGATTTAATTCCTGAGACTTTCCAACACACTGACGCAAACAGACGGACATAAATGCACAGAACTATAACTATAATTTAATTTCAACAGAGTATGTCTTTGTAGGATTTATCTTATTCTGGTGCTTGGTTTTCCTTTTAGAAACTCTATAGGAGAATAATTCTGATCATTTCCCTCTTTAGATCCTAATGAAACCATAATTATGATAATGAAAGTCAAGTGGAGCGCATAAAACAAGTGCTGGAATTACACTCGACTATAAAGGGAAAGAAGATAATTTAAATTGTACTCCGCTGCATCATGTATTTTTGAGCGAGCAAAATAAATAAAAGGCTGTGTCTTAAAAAAAAGTGCAGAAATCGTATTGAGATTCAACAGGCAAACTCACTGTTCCTGCACTGCGGCGAATAAACAGGCTGCAGCTGAACTTTTTGAATTCACATTACATACATCACAGTGGCTCTTCTACCCAGCTGGTCATACACTGCACTGAGGAAAATGCAAATCAGCTCGACTTAATCGGATCTGATTTCGAGTTGTGACCAGTAATGTGTGACTTGCTGCCAAAACAGCGTTGCTTTTGGCAGGAGCGTGTTTGACTTTACATATAATGATTTTAAAGCCCAATTACAGTGGAGAGATGAACCATAAGCTGACCCCCCCCGAGCAGAACAAGAAGGACACAGCAGAACTAATACCACTATGCACTCAGTCAGCGTGAGACTGATGGTGGGTGATTAGGGAGAGGCCGACAGAGAGGGAGCTGGCGTTTGAATATTATTTCTATTAGTTTTGTTAAGAAAGGTGAATCCTGACCTGGTCGCCATCAATACTTGATGACTGAGGTGGAAGAGAAATGGCAGGAAAGAGAGGTGGAGGAGGTGAAATGAGAAAATCGGGGGAAAAGGACGAGACAGAAAAGAGAAAGCAAGAAAAGGTGAGAATAAGGACAAGAGAGCGACGGGAGCGGAGACAGTAATAGCAGACACAAGAGGAGGGATGAAGGCAGAGACGTGGAAATTGATTAAAACTGTGGTAGGGTGAAAGGGAAGAAGTAAAATAAAGGGAAATGGGACAATGAGTAAGAGGAGAGAGGAGTGTAAATCACAGCAGCAAAGGACGAAGGTGTTCATAATATTGAGGCAGTCATTGGATCTGTGTCAACATCGTCTTTCGTATGAAACAAAAATAAGGGGTAGGCAGCACTTTAAACTTGGAAAATAAAAACAGAGGCATCGAGCCGGTGCCTGGCAGAATTAGGAAGAATTCTCAGCTCCCCAATTAAGACCCAACTAACCAGATCGAATCACTATGAGAATGTGACGATCTAATCAGACGAGGAAGTCATTTGTTGTGGTGACCTGATGAACCAAGTTGCTTTTTGTCAAAACTGTAACAGTTGCAGGATCCGATGTTGAAGCGTTAGCTATGTGCCGTGGCCAAACACTGGGGAAAATACAAAGAGCTGTATTTTTATAGCATATTAGGGAACAGGCACAAGCAGCGCTCAACAGTGGTATTTTCGTGACCTTGAAATCAGATTTTTGTGCGTCCTTCTGGTATTTTGGTGCCGCATGCAGAGGGCACGGTGCTCAGGTGGAGGGAAAAAACAGGGGGGGTTCATTCAAATGAGGCAGCACAAAGTGACATGTTAGTATTTTGGTGGGAGTGTGTCCCAGACTGTGCTGAGAATAAATGTCTCAGTACCACGTCTATTTTTATCACAACCTCCTGCCAATTTAGTCATTTTATGAACAAGAACAAACGAAATACACACAATAATAACAGAATAAAGACTATAATGTAAATCAATTCTTTGCAATACAACTCAACACAGTCAGATTGGTCCGTCATGACTCACTCTTCTATTGTTCGAATGGGACATGTCAGAGTGCAGCCGCTAATCCTTCCTCCGTGTCATTTTCTACTTTTCAAGTTACACTGAGCAGCTTTTACCTGAGCTTTCAACCACATCTCACTGTTGTTCAGCTGATACCTGACAAGACTTGAAGGTCTGGACAACTGAACAAACTAGGTCTACTGATTAACATCATTACATTTATATGTATCATTATTATTATGATTTATTCAGTGACAATCATGTCTTATTCAATAATTACCCCTGACAATATATCAATGCAGTGTGTATTTCCATGGATATTCTATTCATTGAGGTAAACAAACCCAAAACCCACATATATTACAGTGCAGGTCCAATATCTGGATGATACTGGTGACCACACATGAAAGCCAAGCAGAAGTTGGCTGTGTACAAACAGGAGATGTGGTGCTGGCTTTGCTCTGACCAACTGTGGTGCAGCGTGTCTGGCAGGGATACGGTCTAAAATGAGCATAGCTACCGTATAAATGGTCTCTAGCCAGAGAGGATTTGCTGGGTTGGCTAGCTGGCTTATCGTGTCACAAAAAAGCAATTCCACACCATGTGTGGCACTGAGCGGCTAAGACAAGTTGCCCATTTAAATCAGTTTCAACGGCTTTACACAGAGGGAAAAGTGAACATGTGAATGGCAAAATGAATGAACGCACTTGGATATGTTAACTATTCAGTGAAAGTATTTCTTATGAAAGCTCCACAGAGGGTCCAAGACATGAATGAAGCACTGAACCTTCAAATTCTGTTTTCCCACACAGCACGGGCCAAGGTTTACTGAAAATGTGTCCAATGTCCATTCACAAGCAATCACTTGTGCCTCAGCTTTGTCTGGCAAGGTGGAGGAATCCCACCGAGTTCATTTGAGTGCTAATAAAGTCATCTTGAGAAAATGTGCGACTCCAAACTATCATGGAATTAAACTGAGACTCAGAAATGAACAGATTTATTTTTCACCGAGACTGAATGGGTTTTTTCAGCATAACCACAACACCGGTGCTCACAATTGAACAAAAATACTTCATCTTATGAGACTGGAGAGAAAGAGGCAGAAAATGAGACGAGCAGAGCGTCTGCCACTGAGTGAGGGAGGGAGAGAGAGAGAGAGAGAGAGAGAGAGAGAGAGAGAGAGAGAGAGAGAGAGAGAGAGAGAAAGAGAGAGAAAGACACAGAGAACCTTAAAAGCAAAAATAATCTAGTACTTTAACATTTGCACATAAATGACACTTGAGCTGCAAGCATTATTTTAAGTACTTTCTGGGTAGTTGTATAAAAGTGAGTCAGAGTTGTGACTTTGCGTGTGTGTCTGTGTGTTAGAAAAGCACACATCTCTCATTATTACCAATTTTCAGGGCTTGAACTACACCACTGACCCTCAAACTCTGTCCAGTGAGCTCTTTGTTTGCCCGGCAGGCCTCAGGTTCACCTCTAAATCCAACCCGAGCACCACTCAGCTGAAACGCAGTTGTCTAATCTCCATGTACTTCTACAACCAGATGGTTCTGCAAGCCCAAAGCAACCTCTGGACATTAGAGTGGACATTAATATTCAGAACTACTTCTGACACTTCATAATCATAGAGGAATATGTTTCGCCTCTTTAGCAGACAAGTGCGTACACTGCACATTTCATCCTTTATGGCAGAAGACAGAAAGAATGAGGTAAAAGGCAGTTAGAACTGAACGCACGATGTCTAAGGTATGAATTCAGAAAATGACCTTAGACTTTGCATGAAAATACCAGAGAAAGACCGTGAATGTAAATGGAGCCATGTGCAGATATGAATGTGGAATTAAAAGTCCTTGAGACCATTATTTCATATCTAAGCCAGCACTTATAAATAAGACTCCTATTTCTTATCCTTGACTTTCACAGGAAACAAATCAACGACAAGAAAAGTGCATTCTTCAGCTACTCAGGCTATAGCTGCTGCAGCAGGCAGTAGAGGATCACCTGTAAAGCATCAGGGGCCTCTTATCCAAATCCAGCGTTAATGTTTGTCATTAGTCTATATTAATCTGCTCTTCTTCAAAATCCTGACCCCAAGGTTTGTTTGCCACGCAGCACAAGATGAAAACAAACTGCCGAACATGATGTGCACTGCCAACCCCTCTGCAGTCGCTGTTTTTCTATTTGTCACTATTAGTGTGAAAACCAGATGGGCTCAGTCGCTCCAGTGAAAGTAGCCTCGACAGCAGCAGCGGAACCCGCGGAGTGATTGATGCGGACGTGCAGATGATGTGCTGATCACCTTGTGGGGTCTGTCAGCCTGCAATATTGCTGCCAGTGTCCCAGACGACCAGCTGCCGGAGCAACGGCACCTACAGCCTCACGGTCATAGTGAAGAATTAGGTGGTCACGTCGCACAGTGGCACGCATAGACACACACACACAAGCGCTATTTTATGACACACAATCCAGAGAACAAAAAACATTTGTATGTGACTATTTTCATAATTTCGTCATCATATTTTTTTATCCTATTTTCCTTTCTTTATGTACAGGCACTTTGGAGGGCAGGTGGTGGGGTGCCTGAGTGGAAAAGTAATATTGAGAACACACAACTGCTTGTATCCACCAGGAAAACTACTTATCTCCTGCTCAGCAATCGTCAGAGCTGTGCTACAGACTATTTGGCTGCCAAGTAAAGAGAATAAAGATTTACATTATTTCCCAACGGACGGTGTGTTTCTCTCCTGTGCTGCTGAATGAGCCTGAACCCTCGACCTGCTCGTTCTTTGCCGCTCCGCTCATCTAAGATATCGTCACCATCCTGGTATTATGTGAGTCAGGTCCACTTTTGTAAGGTTTCCCACTGTGATGGTCAGAACTGAAATGATTTGAGGGTGAATGAAGAAAGTAAGAAAAGAGGTCATGGATTGTTAAGGTAAAAAAAGGCAATAAAAGAGGAGATGTGCTTTTTTGAAAAGGACTGCGGAGTGACTCAGTGGTTTTTCAAATGTAATTTTGTTAACATGCTGTGTTATAGGAGCTCCACCTTAAATACAGTTAATTTGGGTTATTACTAATATAAGGTCATGTAGCTTTTTTTTTAACAGTGATTATATTAGATTACAGGATCACAAAAGGAATACTGCACTAAAAACTAGATTCTACCTCTTTTCACTTATAGTGGCAAACACAAACGTCTGATAGGTTTATAGGCTCAATATAGATATTAAATGAGGTATAAACATTATGGAAGGAGCGTGTTTCCCTTACATCATAATGTATGTGTGTGTATCACGCTAATGATAACTATTGAAATATTCACAATGTGACACCAGTGATGGTGATGAAACCAGTGTACTGCCCGCCCCACTAGTGACCTCTTCTCGAACACACGCCAGCTGCTGACTCCACTGATTTGCATACCTCCAGCATGAGATGGGCGACCTAATCAGGGAAATCCGCTGCATAGTGTTTGATTGGAATAAAAATACACAGACTCCAGCAGCCAGGGACGACCACTGAGCTAAGACCATCGGTTTTAATCCTGATTCTTAGGAACCACACGGCTACGACCGCTGCTCTTCTGGTTCTCTGGCTGTGCAATGTAGGAATGGAGTCGTCTTTCATATGAAGACTAGAATAAAAGACCAGCAGCAAGTCCTGATGACCACAAATTGGAGTCATCAGGCTTTATTATCCCATGGTTTGTTGGACAAGTTAAAACTAATTAATTTATTGCATTTTACAAAACACAGAATGAGATAGAAGGATCGTGGTATTCCCAAGGAAACATGATTTCCCCCTGGATGTATCCATCTTTTGATTTTGTTTATCAAAATCCATTATCTCTGCCTGGAAATTGAACATATTTCACAACTCATCCAACTCCACTACCTCTCTTGTTATATAAAAGCTGATCTATAAAACTGACATCAAGAGTGTAAATATATGATGGAGCTGATTTAATTGTCCAATTCCTAACAACATTTCCAGAATCAGTCCACGCACTCTTCAGTTCCAAAGGTTTCTCCTCCGATTCTTTAACCGGTGGTGAAAGAACAAGATCTGCTGCTTCTTTTTAATCTGAAAAATCGAATTCTCTTTGATGTTCAGATGAGAAATATGTCATGACGCACCAAAATTGTGCATTTCCCACTTCATCGAGTCAAAGGTGGAACACTTCAAACAATTTCAGGACCTTAAACACATGTAACAGAATTGCAAGAACTATTTATGGGCTAAAATACCTGCTCTGTGCTGTCGAGCAGTAGCTATTCCATCCGCCTACTATTTTGTACAACACTTCACCATGCACGATGCCAAAATGTCAAATAGGTGTAGCCCAAATACCTCAAAGCTGAATGTGGTCAGAAGTAACAACTTGAACTCAGAGGGGCCGGTTCAGAAATTGTTTTTCCTCCAAACACAATTTTGAGTAAAGATGTTCTTTAAGATCGACTGTAAACAGAGGTGGTGAAAGTAAACAAACATTTCCTCAAGTACTGTTATTAAGTCGAAATATTCAAGATACTTGTAGTTTACTTGAACATTTCGACTATTGTATGCCTATGCTAACTAACTAACAGTATAATGCCACTTACAAATTTATGAGAAATCCAATGCTGTTGGTTATGAAAGTCTTGCACGTATTTTCCCAGTGGCATTTCAAATGCAATGGCATTTTTTATGTGGAAGGGAATATTTATATACAGTCATATTTATATACCGTAGTATTTTCTTTTTGAATTATTCCTCTTCTGCAGTTAAAAGAATAAAACTGATTCTATGTCACTTCTCTTAACTTATTGACCATTGCTTAGCTTTGAGCAGAGAGTTGTTTTAATTAGTTTAATTAGTTCAGAGCTACCAGAGAATGACAGAATACTGAGGGGAAAAAATCTACTTCTCTTAGACTTCAAAATTAATAATTCAGAGTAGTGTCTGAAATAAACTCTTATCACAAACAACAGCAGGAGAATTTCCGCTTACTTTGCCAATTTTGTTGATCCCCTTTTTATTTGGACCTGAAGTGGTTGATGCTGACTTTGCTCGATGCTCCTGAAATGAGGGGATGCTCAGGATGCAGAAGTTGCTAAACCACGAGGGTCAGATAAAGGCCTGCTCAGCTGATCTGGTGATCTCATACGAATGATGAAGGAGCGGAGTAAAAGCAAATGATGATTTCTGATTATGGACGGTTGTTGGAACATGGTTGGTGCGTTATGACTGTGACCTTGGTTAGACTTGAAAGACTCGAGGGCCAAATGACAAAACTTCCAAAACGCTATTGAATTGAGACTTCTTGAAGAAAATAAATACTTAAAACCTCATTCACAAACTGAGGTTTATTTCAAATTAAAATATAAAATAAATAAGGTGCATAATTAGATACGATCCTGCAAGTCCCTCTTCCGTATTTTGATGCATTGAGTTCTCTGATTCTTTCCTTTTTCTGTCTGTGTTGGAGTTTTGACACAGACACACACACACACACACACACACACACACACACACACACACACTCGATGAAGACCTGCTCCTACTCTGCTGACCCACCAAGGAGAAACACTCGCTGCCTCCATATAGACAGTTCAGTGACAAATGGAGGATTGGGGATGAAAGTGTTGCGCGATGAAAGCTTCAATACCAGTGTTTCCTGTACTAAAGTATAAATCAGTCAAGGGGGGAGGAGGATAGAGGACGAGAGAGAGAGAGCACTCATTATGTGTTTAGTCAGTGATGACTTTGCTTTTTAATATATATTTCAGTTTGCTGAATAAAACATCAGTCTCTCCTTGAGATCTACAGCCAGGGTGACCACGGAAGGTCACGAAGTGGCTTTACATCCTGCTGTTAATTGTATTACCATGACAAAGCATCGGTCCCTTAAGATGGGAGAAGGTTGGTTCCTTGTCTGGCCAATGTTAATTCTGACACTTTAACTGAGGGGCGAGGAGGCCACTTGGCAGATCCCGAGAGTCTATGAATCCCAAAGAGTTTATTAAAAACCCAACATTAATGTATGGGATTTAGAAAAATGAATGAATATATGTCCTATAAAATATCATCTGCTCACAAAAACTAGAACTATAAAGAGAGGTGAGGTGGAGGTGAACACTGTGGTAAGCACTACCACAAGATCCACATTAAGTACCATTAGCTTTTAAGCCTTGAAAAAAAAAGAGTAGAGGGATCGAGCTGCAGAGTTCAAACATGTACTTGACCTTGAGCATTTGAGAGAACAGTCACCAAGGGTCATATATGTATATTGTATTTCATAGGTCACTGCATATTTCCCCCTGGCAGTGTAGTAATTCAATACTACTGTAATAGTTTAGAATTTTTAGGTATTATCCTAATTTCTGAACGAGTTTCAGACTACAGTCGTGGTCAAGGTCTGATGTAAATGACTTTCCAAGTAAGTGTGAAAGGAGTAAAGGGACAAAAATTTGAATATGAGGACACCATTTTATAATCCTACCCTCTGTGACAAACATGGAAATTCCTCTGAGCTTTAAAGAATTCTGTTCATCCAAATTAACACTTCTCATACACAAGTACAAAAGGAGGAGATGAATGGAGATTACATTTTAAGGCAGTGCGGGGAATCTGTGAATCATGTGGACCAGTGTTCAATCCTTTGAGTATTTCAACACTACAGTAAGTATCTGTTAACTCCAAAATGTCATTCCTCATTTCATGGGGTCTTTTGTAATCACACAGTGGTATTATACACAGTCAGTCTTCCAAAGCAGTCTGGCCTGCCAGTCAATGCCACCAGAGATTTTTCACCAGCAGGGAGTCCTGGTCTGTCTACCACTATGACAGACTGATGTCTCATTAGAAAGATGGCTGTGCTGAACCAGGGGACATTAAAGAGACGGTAATGGGATGTCTTTTAATATGGGCTGTCCTTTAATAGTCATGCTGATCAAATTCATGCAGTTAAAAAGGCGGTTTCCCTGTGGACCCAATCCAATTATGGCAGCGAGCACACCAGAATATACTTGTGGAGGCCAAGTGATTGATGAAGTGAAAGAAAGATGACATGTCCTTTTGAAAATCTGAAGGTAGTTTATATGTGCGTTATTCATATTTTCAACAGTTTTCTACAAATGGAGCAATAACCAAAAACGTGGAGGAAGGAAGTGCTGCATGACTCAGGCTGATCCGACAGGTGCTCGTTGGTGAGGCTGGTAGCAGTACAGAAGACCCTTGGAGTCCTGGGCAGTGAATAATGCAGACGGCTGTGGTAAAAAACACTGTCTCTAGGTGAAATATCATTATTTGTTTATCGACCCTAGGCCTCATCAGGGTTAAAAAAAATTGTAAGTTCATAAATGAAGCAAAGCACAGCAGTTAAGCTATCACGTATAAAATAACAAATACAAATATATGTTTCTTTTCTATAATCGATTTATATATATTTTTTTTAATGTTTTTTGTGTAATTCAAAAGTGTTCTGACTCATCATACAACAAAACACAACATTTCAGACAAGTCAAATAATTCCACCTGGGGTCTTTGTATATTAAGTAAAGCTCTATGTTTTCCTTCAATACTCAGATAAGACATTATGGTTGTTGACTAGTTTAATCCCAATAAAAACAATAATAAGAAGAAGAATTGTCACATCCTATCAGTGTTTTAAACAGAATTAGGCCATCCGACTTGGAATTAAATGATCCATGAAATGAAAACTAAATTTCCCAGGTTTAATCATGTGTGTCTGTGTTAAGGGCTCAATCATATGAATTCATAATTATAAACCACAACGTGTCGAAAAACAAAACAACCCAGAGTATCATATCATATTTGAACTTTTCCTTTCCTGTATAACAGTTCCCACTGTTTGATGACCCATCCTGCACTCAGGGCCATTTACTAATTTTAGTTCCGATGATAATGCTTCCTGGAGGCTTTAACTCCCTCCCTGTGACCTCTGCCAGTTACGACCGGCGCACAGGGACCTAATCGCTCTGATTCATCATTTCAATCCACAGGCGTAGGTGTTGGTGAGAAGTCTGTTGTCATGACTTTACATCTTGAGCTGCTGGCTACTGTGAACTCTGGCATGGGGGCGTGACCGTGATGCACATTAACCACTGTTTGCTCCTGTAAATCCAGCACGCTCTCATGTGCACCCTGAACGACAACTACATGCTTACGACCGGTGTCAGGCTGCCAAGGTTCTTTTGACGGTTTACTGGCCCAATGATTTAGAGGGATGTTACCCAATTTGTCAGTTCAACTGTGACAGAAGGGTCAAAGTGCCATGAGAGAGACAGAGAGAGAGAGAGAGCCAGAGAAGCCATTTTCAGACGTGACATGGTAAAAAATGGAGAATTGGCTACGGAGTTTACTCACAGTTTGCCTTTCACACATGCACAACACAGCAGGAGGTTCTCTGCACAGACACTTTCACAACAGCATCAAATCCTCTGCATTATTCGGGTGAAAGGTGGAGCAGCCGGGTGCAGCAGGCGGAGTCAGGAAGTAACGAGTAGCGTCGTCAGCCCCCCGACTCACTCGCCGTGAATCCAGCAGGGGATCCCCTGCTGTGTCCTCACATCGAATTCTCCTGACTTTCCAAAGACTTCCTACTTTTCTTTGAGGACAAGATGGTGAATATCTCTTGTACGTTTATAAGTCTTGTCTGCACAATTTAAGTTACCAACTGCCAGTAGATACCAGGAGAGAGAGAGAGAGAGAGAGAGAGAGAGAGAGAGAGAGAGAGAGAGAGAGAGAGAGAGAGAGAGAGAGAGCATGTGGCAGCGGTGCAAGTTGGGGCGGAGCAGTGATGTGTTGAGAATGGCTTTACACAGAATCAACAGCACAAGACACTAAGTTAGAATAGGACCAGGGCAGCCTGCCACATTTACACATCTAAACACAACACATTTAGGTCCACTTTGAAAACGTGATGTGCACAATGTGATATTTGCACGAGTTCTTTCATCTGCATTTATTGCCAATCAACACCTGACCAATGATTGGTCACCTCTGTGGGGCACAAGCTGCTTGAATATGTTCTGTACAGGTGAAGAAATAGTGACTAAGGTGGATACGTTGAAGTAAAAAGGAAAAACACTGTCAACACATAAACTCAGAAGAGAGGAGAGAAGCTCGGTCTCTCTCTAGATTTGGACTGAAGATTTCATTATTTTCCAGCGGCAGCCATTACCATTCATCGAACGCCTTTGTCTGCACTCTGCTTTCACCTCTGTTGACAGACTCAAGGGTCTTTTTTCACTCAGGTTGAAATTAGGTTTTTGGGAAAACAGTTTTTGTTAAAACAGCTTTGATGACATATTTGATATTCAGCCTTATTTATTTCAGATCTATTTTTTCTATTTCAGGTTGACATGTTTATTTCACTTATACTACACAACTTACTCCCATTTTGTTCATACTGATAAAGCTTGATGAGTTAAACAGCATTTTGCTGTGCACTGATTTTGTTCTTGTTGTGCGTGGGTTTAGCTGTTCCACTATGAAGAAAACCTTCATGCAGCAAACCAGCAACAAAGGAACACAGCATTAACAGTCAGGTGGAAATCTTTTGTCCCCCCCTTAGAGGAGGACTGGGTTGACCAGGTGCACCCATGCAAATAAAACTGTTAACAAGTGTTTGTTTGGATAACAAATCTCCAAACAGTGGCTGCCAGTGAGCCAAAGTGCTCCAAGCTAATGAGGTGAACACAGGAAATGAAATCTCCAGCGGAGCTTTGATTTGAATGCGACCGGAATGGACACCGTTGAGGTATTTCATCATTTTCACAAAGAAGTAGGATTTCATTCCCCCTCAGTCTCCAACAAAATAAACCCACATAGCTGCTAATGAGCATCATAGTTCCAAGCTCTGTGTTACTGGTGGTGTGTGAGTGGGCTGCCTGACCTGGGCCTGCAGGCATACAGGTCAGTTGGGTGCATCAACTCACCTCCTTCTCTCCGCAGATATTGCTGATGATGGAGTTGGAGGCCGGACTGGCGGAGGGGCCGAGCACTGCCACTACCCCTTTGGACATGATCTGGCACACTGAGAGGAACAGGGGGTGGAGGACGAAGGGGTGGGAGGGGAACAGAGACAGGAAGAGACAAAACAAGTCAATCAGTGCTAAAGAGGAAAGTAAAGTGCAGGATTTCTTCAAGAATCTGAGGCAAGCCATTTAAAAAAAAAAAAAAAAGGCCTCTTCAGTCAGATGTTAATGGATTCACATGCTGACTATCTCAGCCTCTTAACAGTTAGCAGCCTGAGCCAGCACTTCTATTGTCTCAAGGGAAGCTGATCCTACATGTGTTGGTGAAACGTCTACAAGGCCGAATGCATTTGTCCACACTTAATATGCAAAGCGTGATGCACATACAAAAACAATCCTACAGCGTCTGTCCCTGAGAGTTTAATAGTCTGTGGGAGGAACTCATAATCTTACGACAGACAAAAACAGACACATACAGTAACATCTATAGGCCTAAAATATGAAATCTCCTATTTTAACATTTGCACAGAAACGATATTTCAGAAAAGGGACACACACACATCTCATCTTGTTTTAAAGATTCTAAACACACAATTAATTTTGGAGTTGAAAACATTTTCTTAGACAGAAACATTTAGAGAATGAGAGTTTAATGTACACAGACCATAAGCTTTACCCTCCTATACAGGGAAACCAAATGGTATTTATTGAGGTTTTATAATCCTAAGCTTCTAATTAAACCTCCACAGTCAAGGATGTGAGTCTGTGCATCTGACTCACATCATTTACTCGTGCTGGGGAGAGTGCAGAGCACTAACCAGCTCTGTGTGTGAAAGTGGCAAAGGGGAACCGTTTTCTGACCCACGGCATGAATCAAGAGACAGTGAATCAAATGATTAATAAGTCATTCCATAGTCACCCATGGGGGCGGAAAGACATGAACACACAGATACTTTACACAAACACGCACATACACATGTATGCACACAGTTTTATAGACACACACCAATGCACACATGCCTGCACGGGTTCACCAAATTAAAAAGCCATGATTTGACTCCCAGCAAACCTTGTCCTTTTGTCACATCAATTTGCTCTCTTTATGATAGCTAGCATTGGGTGGGTGTCTACATTACATGCATACATGTATATGCATTCATACATATATATTCACTTGCTCACAGTTTATCTTTTTCCCCAGACATTGGCATCAGCGTCAAGGCCTTTATCACTGCCATGAATTGTCAGAATAGAACTGTGCTGCTAACTGCAAGGAAATTATGGTCACTAGGTCGGGTGAAGTCAATTTTTCCATCTTGACATCGATTTTCCCTGATCAATAGGACCTATTGAACCTTGGAACGATTAGAGCTGTAATGAGTTGGACCGGAGAAATACTTGACAGGTTTGCTGGTTACTAACTGAAGAAAAGATGCAGACAGACATGAAGAAAGAAAACATGGCAGTAGACAATGAAACCAGAACCTTCCAGCTGCAGGTTGAGTTACTAAAATACTTCCAGTTTCCTTTTAGGTCCTAAGGAATTTACATTAATGGGATTCAAGCAATCTCAGGTGCACAGAAAGCAAACCAGTTATATGTGCTATGTGGATTTAAACGCAACAGATTAACTGTGAGAGAATATCTGGAGTCTTGTCATGCGCTATTTTCTACCTTCAAAAAGCAGCAGCCAGTCTAGTGATACATGCAGGAGCAATATACTACACAGGTACACAGTAGGTGTTTGAAAGGTGGGGGTGGGACTTTTCTGATCAGGTAGTTCTCCCTCTGTGATATTTTCATCTAACTGCGGCCACTGATCCGTCCCTAATCCACACACACGCACGCACTCACTCACACACACACACGCACATACAACATTAGCTTAAAATACACACAATCCAGAATGCATACCCACAAACATACTCAGAAACACGGAAGGGTTTGTGGTAAACCAGGCAGAGAAAGTAATAGAGTTTCTCCTTGTGGTATGTGAAACGGTGTTTCCGTGGATTAAGCGATGCCACGGCGGCTCTTTGGTTTGTGAAAGTGGAAATGTGTCGTATTGAAAATCCATTCTCACACTTCTTGTCATCGCTGTTGACACTGTTTTTTGGGGGGCAGACACATGCTGTGATGTATTGATGTTGGATTGTTTTCAGTACAATCGATCAACAGCAATGATAAAAACAAATAGATAATAAAGCCAGTTGAGTCAGTCTTAGTGAGACATTTGGGACATATATGTACGACAAATTACAGGAAATTCCATAATGAGTGTGTTTTCAGTTACGTGAACATGTCACTACACAGCAAATGTTGTGTTGCTGTGCCATGAGCTCCAAGAAAACACACATAAATACACCTTTTGATTCCTGTGGCTTTCAAGAAATCACAGCTCCTTTTGTGTTTCTACAACACACCGCAGTGTCTGTCATCCGTTTTTGTTTGCTTCTGTTTGGCCAAAGTATTGTACAACCACACAGACGTATCCCTGCACAAGGGGGGAGACTGTGTGAAAGATGGAGTGAAAAAGAAGACAGTAGGCCTGAGTGACAGACGGGTTTAAGTGTGATTCCTGACTGGATCCAGCGGTGCCTTAACTTTAATGCTTTCTCCATGTTTTTCTCTGACTCAACACACCGACAGACATAATGCCCAAATGAACAAACGCACACACAAACTCTTTTTTCTCGCTGTGTTCCTTACTTGTTTCCCCCATCTCATATTCACTGTCTCTCAGCAGTTCAAAGATGTCCACCTCCAACTTGCCAGTGGTGGAGCGGTTCGAGTTCCTGTTGATGCTGTCTTTGGCCAGCGTGATGGCTAAACGCTCTCCTCTGCTGCACTCCATAGGGTCATCAAGGATGGCAGCTGCGGAGAGGGGAAGGGAAAAGAGCGATGGTTCGTGATGGTGAGAGTAGACACGAAACGATAAATAAGTATCTGCAGTCTACAGACAGGCTGTTTTTTCGGGGGGGTCAGGGCTTCCCACATGGCCAATGATCATTCAATCCGAGAACCTGTTAAGACAGGTCATGTATTTAAACTTTTTTAGGTACAAAATAAAAGTTCACTCCACTGAAAGTTGCTCCCAAGGTGTATGGATTTATCAGCGCCAATACTTGGGTGACATTTTGTGCACACTGCTCTCCATTAATCTAAAGTGCCGACAAAGGCACAGTGTTGTTTTTAATAAAACCACACGTTGGAAGCAGCTTTTAGTGCGTGAAATCTACTTTTCTCATAAAAGGGTGAGTGCTATTTAATGTAAATATTGTATCTCTACAATAAAACCTTGAAAGCCTTGTAGTTTTAAAATCTTGGTTGGATTTTCAAGAACATGTAAAAAAAAAAAAAAGAATCACAGTAAGGCAGGAAAGGAGTGAAAAGAAAATGGGCTGGCTGTTTGGTTTTCATAAAGGCACAGTAGAGACTTAATAATCCAGTCACTGCTGCAGATCTTCAGAGATGCTACACTATTAAAAAATTGTAATTAGTTTGCCACAGGAGCATCAAATAATGATGAGACAACATGTTCTACTAAGAATTAATTCATACTCATTCTGTATGTGTAATGTATTAGAATAACAGATGTCTGTCCTGTAAATGGCAAAGCTCAGCCACTTAAAAAGAAACTAAATGTAGATAATGCACTCATCTCATATTTTATGCAGAAAAGGGTAGTTTGATATCAGCATAATAACTGAAGGGGATTGGTATTAAGAAGGCTGTTAGTCGTTCCTTATCTCACGATGACTAATGAGTGGGTAAATTGTGAGCAAGTACAGCAACAATAAAAGACAATAAAAGACATATTCAGAAAGCAGGTTCAACTTTATAACATGTACCCGACAGCCACCTTGTTTCTCAGAGAATTACACAGTGCAAATGGATTCTATTCAAGAGGATATTTGATATGAATAAAAATATGAACTCATTTTATGACCTTGAACAGGAGATGCCACTTTGTCATTGCGGGCTGATAACAAATACACAATAAATATAATTTTCTTAGGAAAGAAACAAAATGACACACAATACATCAACACTTCAAAACAAATGCAGTCTAATACATCAGCTCAGTAATAAATTGTTCCTTTATGAAGGTTATGAACTGATTTAAATGAGATGAGTAACATTAACACCTTTCAACATAACACAATGCCGTTCAACAAAATTAAAACACAGTTCAATCAACACCTCTTCAACAAAAATACTGAATACTATGACCTTTGTAACGGTAGGATTTGCTGTTATTTAGGACTGGCGAATAAGTCCGAATTTGTGTAAGCTAGATGGTCCAAATAAATGAACTACTAAAAATAGATTTCTCCATGTCCCATACAGTAACATGGAGTAGGCTCGGTTGGAGAACCTTACTGCAGCCAGGCACCAGGGGGCAATCAAGGCACTTTGGCTTCGCTGTTGGGTGGCTGTCACGTTGTCCATCTTCATACACAGTCTATGTGTTGAACTCTAAAGTGCATTAATGTTCTTATCAATTATTTAAACATATCACAATTAACCAGTTAATCATGCGTCAGCTTCAGTACATCAGCAGTCTGCATGGAGATCCAGTATTTATACAAGCTATATCCAAGAGCTAAAAATCAAGCTATAATTTACCTCGATACGTCTACACTGAAAGTGGAAAAGGGAAATTATAACATGAGCAACAGGTGGCTGAAAGCTGGCTTTGAAATGACTGTAATTATGTTGGGTTAGCACAGCTTCTAAAAGTTAAACAGATTATATTCAAAGCTCAAGTAGAGACAGGGGATAAAAGTAACCAACCTGAAAAAGTGTGAAATTAATAAGGCGTTTAAAAAAAAGAATTCAGTGCAACTTGGCTGCAGAGGTAAATGTACTGTAGACTATCCATCAAAAGGAGAAAAAAAGGCGGCAGGATGAGTGTTGTAGCCCGGAGCCTAATCATAACAGAATTGGATGTGCAGAGCTGCACACAGAGCTGGAACATGTTTGTAGTGACCTTTTCTTTGCTGATCACACAGTTGAATAAACAACAACTTCATTTGACTTGCAAAGATGAGACGTATCCACTCATCTGATATCATCGCGGGGCTGAGTCACAACAGGCCAATATCTACGACCAACAAACATGCTCCGCTCAGAAGCAAAGAGAAGCAGTGAAAGGTCGTCCGAGGTTGTACTCATCTCCACAACTTAATATGATCAGTGGTATAATACCTGAGCGGTGTAATAAAATCTAAGGCACACGATCAATTAAAATTTTATTCGAAGGGGGGACATTTCTCTGCAGTGAACTTGAGTTACACTTTATGTGTCGTGTTAAAATGGAAGACAAGCAGGCGTGTTCAAGGTAAGCCTTTAAAAGACTGCTCTTTATGGCTTTACTGTGTAGAATAGTCATCTTACATCTAACTAGCTTAATGGCCTTGACATTCACTACAGTCATCCTTAAGAATCGTCTTCAACGAAACAAAACCCAGCTCCATAAATATTCATCACTCAGCTCCCAGGACTTCTGTCTGTCTGTCTGATGATTGACACTTCAGATCAATTTGAAAAGAATGATTTAAACATGACTTCTTGACAAGATCATGAATAAAGTTCTCATTCTAACATCCAAACATAGCAGTGTTACATCACCGGACTTTAAAGCTGCTTCTCTTGATATCAATAATGGAGCGAACGGCTACGTGTGTGTGAAAGGGGTCGCTCGTAGTGTCCCTCAGGTCTATGGAGCACTTAGGTGTCTTTCAGCTCATTGTTTTGGTTTCATGGCTGAATAACTTTACTGTTTCAGTTCACTCTCACTGTTCTTATCAGCAGTTTAATCTCCACCATTAGTTTTTCTGTCTCTTTTTTGGGTTCAAGACCAAAAGCCGAGCTAAAAGGAAATGAATTCGTTTTCAACTTAAGGATCACACCTCAAAACCAATTACTGCTTTTTTAACTAGGTTATTTAAACAATAACCCACTGTCAAATTCCCTGCAAAAGATTGTGCCATAAAAACGTGTAAATGGTGATAATATTAATGTCAAAATTCAGTTTGTTGCCCCAAAAGTGGCCAAAAAATTATAATAATAAAAAGATAAAATGGCATAACAACGAGGAGATAAACAGAGGTCAGATGAATAGTTTTCAGTTGGCCAAGTTGCTGCACATCATTAAAATTCACTAGTAATACCTACAACCACTGAGAGGAGGTCAGGGGTGAGACGGTGGAAAACATCTTCAGTGAATTTGGTGCATGATTAGGACAATTCTGTATAAATTTGCAAATGTTATTTATTACAATGTGATGGAAAACATACCTCATGAGTTATTCAAATGTTGACTGTGATATCTGCCTTCACTTCTGCCTCTACTGTAACTTTTGGCCTCACTCTTGACTGTTTCATGACTTTTGTGTTTGCATGTTGTTTTCTTCTCTTTGCCACGATGTTTTATAGTCTGTTTCTGACATTTATTTCATCTGTGACAACAGTGTGTAAATAACTTCTTTCCTCAAGGCCTCAAAAAAGAAACAACATCAATATATGCAGTGAAATAAACTTATTTCTGAAATGTGTCAGTCTCACAGGAGATTGACTGTTGGGAGTGGTCAATACATGACAGCAGGCAAACAAGCAATGCTGTTTCCACGCTGGCAAAACATGAGCTCAGCCTTGATCCATCGGAACAAATCAATGAGTAGCCTGGAGGTATGCTGAGGCTCAGTGGAAAGTAAGTATAAAGGGAGAATTCCTGTAAAATAAAGGCACGGAAGGCACAGGGAGGTGATCTCATGAGGTCTTTGAGCATTTCTTACAGATGTGATCCTTTTGTAAACCTGCTAACCCCTGGCTAACTTTAATCATAACACCCCAGGAACAATAAAGAGCAGCAGCACCATCATCGTATAAACTCTGTAAACCTTGTCGTTCTCAATAATAGTTCTGTCTATAAGATTGAGAGCCCTTATTACATGGAAAAATCCAATTTTGTCACCTTTGTTCACAACACAAGCAACAACCATGCATCTCTTATTGCAGATGTGCACACACAGACAAACACAAAGTGCAATTAAGAGTTTCTGTCACTGGCATCTAGAATCTGGAATCATCCATCCTGAACATGAGATTTAAACCAAGGAAGCAAAAACTTGACTAACTGCAGTTTTCTATCCCTTTCTCTGCTTACTCTTTCTAAGCAGAGTTTTTAATGGAGCCGAAGAACTGCTGCTAAACGTAAACCACAACCAAGACATATGGACCTCAACCTCTGTCAGATGTCAAATTTCAAATCAGTACCAGAGCCTTTGTAGTAGTACAAAATAGGAAGGTTCAAAACAAGCAGGCATCGCCGTAGGAGCTGCGGCATGTAACGTCAGCATTCAGCAGTTTGACGTGTCTCTGGAAAATTGGAACCAAGGGTAAAAAACTCATTATCCCTTTGAAAGATCTACTGGCTTCTCTATTAACTCAATGGCTGAATCCCCCTTCCCCTCTGACCATGTGTTGAATGCAGATCAAATGAACTCGCTCCTTTCCTACTGTATGGGGTAATTAATGGGAAAGTACTCTTCAACCTGCAGGCTTTGATCGGGAAAAATACATTATCAGATCGGGGGAGGGGGGGGCACGAGTTCAGAGAGACTCGGCCCTTGATCAGATAAATGCGTTTAGAGAATATAAAAACTGCATATTGTAACATGGCTGTCATTTGAATTGTAAATCAATGGAGCCGGGCTGCTATTACACATATATGTGCTGCCAATAGTCATTATTACATTGCACGACTGCTCCTGTGGCCACATATAAATAAGAAGCTAGAATTAATTCAGAGTGAGAAGTGAATATAATCGTGTAAACCATACCTATAGGATAGTTTGTTTCAAGTCAAGAAAGTAATACGTTACAATGTTTTGTTTCCATATAAACCTAAGTCACATGATGAAGTTATGATTAACAGTGTGAGATGCAACAAATGAGAGGAGCCAAATCAGAGGCTGCAGCAGAGAAGGAGCCACATGGTTTGTGGCCGCTGCAGGAGAGAGCTCCACATTCAGAGAGGAGCCACTATCAGCTCCCAGTCTCCACTTATGCTTTAAACGTTCCCAATCACTGAGCGAGGGTCAGGGGATGCATTCACACCGGGGCAGGGTCTAACTGTGCAATCAAATTATGCAGCCATGGTTAAGATTAGTATTACCTTGGCAAAGATAAAAACAGGTCACATCTGATTTAATTAATCAGGGATTTACCGCACCATCCGGCGACCGTGGTGAGTGTATGTGTGTACTGGTGGTGGATCCTTCAGCTGAGACGCCTACAGTGTGTTCACCACCGCTCTGTTGATTTTGATCCTTCCTGTTGCCACTTGTGTTGCATTGAGAATGATCTTGCAGGGAAGTCGGATTCAGATCGTTGAGGACTTTGTGGTGCACAAGAGTCACCTTCAGTAGGCGTGTGCAACAAATTAAACTGATGGTTGTAGGGCAGCCACTACCACAGTATTCACCCCTTTTATACCAATGACATAAGGCTAACTAACAAAAACAGCTCAACTTAATTCAGCCTCAACAGGATGATGAAAATCGTTAAAAGTTTTACTGGCATTGACATCTCCCTGTTTCAACCTGTTTCAAGTCAGACAAGAAACAAGTGTACTTATAGCACACACTGTGGATTTTTGGCAAACACTAAGACTGAGTATATGTTTTATTAAAGACATCAGCCACTTGTTCTTCCCTTTCATAAGCTGGAAAAAGACTCCCACGTTTCCATTTGTGAGTCTTTTTGCTCAGATCCTGCTCTCAAATAGAAATTGCCATTGCTATTTTACAGTTTTTGCTGTTTAAATATTAATTGAATGGGTAATTACATCTGCACTTCTCAGATGAAGTACCATACATATACAGAAACATGTAGCCCTTCAAGTCATTTTTCAAAAATGGAACAACACTTTTACCAATAAACCAATAAACACAAGCCCCTGATGCACTAAGTGGCTTTGTGCCATTTTAACACCCTGATAGTTTCCTCGTTGTTGATCATCCTCTTCTTTGTGTGATGCGAAAATATGCACAAAGGACAAATAATTACAAGGTAAGCTAACTTAAAAATTAAAATCAGTTAAAGTAAAAGAAAATGCCATCTTTATTTTGACACTGTATAAATAACATGTTGCAATTTGAAGACTAAAACTCTGCTTTACTAACTGATCACCTGCAGTCCCCTCTTTTAAGTGAGCCTCATCTTGGGGCTTTAGATTATTCATTGCAAACATTCGTCTCCTTCACATTCTGACATCGACTCCTGCTTCAGCAACTTAATTGGAGGTCTGCTTGTTTTGTAGGAGCTGCAGATTAGTCCAGGCTATCATGTGTTCAGGAGGGATCAGATCAGGGCCAACACAGAAACCGAGCTGCGTACTAATGCAGGTTTGAAAAGGGTTTAATGACAGCTTCGACTCAGCAGCCACTACGGGCCAGGCCATGCACCGCAATGCCTTTCGAGCACCCGGAATAACAAAGCAGTTAATTAGCTAATCAAACTCTGCTTTGGGACACTGACTCATATCTTTAGCTCTCTCTTTATCACTGTCATTGCAGTCCTTTATTGCTTTAATACACTAACTCTAAATATAGCTTTGACATACTTTATGCATGAATTGCTGGAAACCTTACACACTTATTTGATATATAAGTGTATAAATCACTCCCAGGTTTATATGAGATGTAGGGAACAGTAAAAGTGAAGGTCGAGGACCTCACGATTTTGAAAATGCAAAGGGCCGCCCCCTTTTCAGCACCGCCATTCAGCTGCCTTTTAGTTAAATGGGTTTGTGCATTTCGCCCTTTTTTCAAAGAGTCTGGCCAAAGGTACCGATGAGGGTGACTGAAAATGAAAGCAGTCATTTTAAAAATGTTCCACCAATGGTACAGATTTAATGTCAAGGTTGTGTCAGAAGATTCTACTTCATATTGTCCATTTTATTTTGAACTAAATGCAGACACACACACACACACACACTCTTGGAGTTTGCTGCTAAAAATCACTAAATTTGAAATCTGCTCATCCAGAACCATTATGTTCTGCCTTTCATTTCAGATATCATTTGTGGAGCTTGATTCATGTTGCAATTTGTTTTCCTACCCATTTAAATAATACTTAAATAATCTGGTATTTTAAATATGATTGCTTTCTGACGATTGGGTTGACTGCAGCCATCAGCCCTCTTTTCAGTCAGAGAGTCCATGTTTATCTGCGAGTGTATGAATGTGTGAGTATGTACCTGTGTGCACCTCAACACCCAAGCCCTTGTGTATGCGGACAGATGCAAATGCTGTGTCTCGTGCTTGTCTAATAGCTGTTTTATGCACTTGAAGTGGCATGACTGCGAACTATACCACAGCCAATCTGTCTGCTTGTCTGACTGCATGGCGAATGGAATTGCTAGTTCCACACTTTAATCAATCTCATCCACAAGCCCTGTGGTGCAGTGCACTACCAAAAGGAAGCGGAGGTGCTATCTTACATATTTAGAAAATCTTGCACACGGAAGACCTGGCAACAAGAGACTGATTTCCTGGTGTCATATAATATAATTATAGCCCACATAATGTGAGCGAGTGGACTGATGTGTTGAGTCTCATTAATCCAAGGCTGAGTGCCATAAAAAAGGTTTGACAGTCATTTCATTGAATGCAATAGTTAGGCAGCGGCTCTTCCACTTTCTGTTGTCACCGGTGGCCAGTGGGGAAATGGATGGAACCATAAATGTAGATATCAATGTAATGCATTTAATAATTATGATGATTGGTGTTGAAATCACTATTTTGTGTTTAAAGGGAACCCTTTGATAAGAGTCCCTGTGGGTCTGTGAATCAAATCCTAATTATGCACTGCCTTCGCTTTCAAACTTCCTTCTACAAAGGATTCACGACAATGGGTGAATGACAACATTGAAATAAAGAGACAATAATTAGAAAGCTGTAATGTCAGACTTCTGGTTGATGGTTTCTGACAGCATTTCCCATCAGACCACTCTTTGCCACATTGGGTGAGACAATGAGGACATCAGGGGAAAAAAGCTTCTGACGTTGCCCTCACAGTAGCCAGGTCAAATAATTATCATATGATCAAACACCAACATGAGCAACCTGGTAATAGTGACTGATAACAAATTACAGTAATTGAATTTTTAATAGCTGAAACTGCGACAAAAAAAAGCAAAGTTAAAATACTCATTAATTAACCATTGTCTATTTATATTTGACTCTATAAAAAGATGGACAATGCATCTCCACGTCCTGCTACTATCCAGTAATGAAGTAAAAATATCCAAACGCTGTCATTTAGCAAATTTTGCAGCCATAGTCTGTGCAGTAGTGATCAGGGGTTGGAGCTGGGGTTGTTCAGCTGTCAATCATGACGTTTCCTCCCAGTTTTATAGTATCAGATAACAAATTAATTAAGTTTTCATTGTGAAATATTTGCAGGAGCTGAAAATGCCAAGTTTCATACTGTGTAGTACTGGTATTTGAGTACACAGGACTACTTTTATACAAGAAATAGTCATATTTATGGCCATATTCAAGGCAAAGCATATATGTAAAAACATTGTACTGCAGTCACAGCTCCTCTGCTAAACATATTGTTGAACTGAGAAGCTAAATATTGTGCATTGAACATGTAAAGTTGCGCAACTGCCTTTCTTTGTGTAAATGTATGCTTGTACATTCAGCCTTTAACAGAAAAGAGGGGTTCATGACCTGTACTGCAGCCAGCCACCAGGTGGCAAATGAGACAAAACCAAGGTGATGTTCCTGAAAAGAGTGAGGGATGGGTGTGGATAAGAGACTGATGAGTGATGACTGCTGTCTCAGATCATTGCTGATTGTATATTATATGCAAGAGGTACTGTGTCATGTATTCTCCTGTGTGCACTCTGCTTGATGTCGTGCATGTGTTCACTGGTTGTTGTGTAAGCAATGTGCATTTTTTTACGTAGTATATATTTAGAATCTGAGTTTTGACAGGAGGCTCATTTCACTATAATGAGCAGAGGGTCTCATCCAGCATGTCTGTGAGACAGCGCTCATTGGGAATGGTGTTTTTACCCTGTGTGTGTGCATTGTATGCATGTGTCTTGGGAATAATTGCTTATATAATGCTACTCTAATTTCTGCCCCACTTCAACTTATTACCTGGCATCACTGCAGAGCCGTACAGCTTTTAAACAAAGGCTAGCCAAGTGCAAATACACAACTCGCTGATGCAGTACCACAGGGGCTTTAGGAGCCGCAGAATCTGCTGAGGTTTATGCAGAAACACTCAGGAGCAGCAGTTGTAACTTCTTACAGCTTCTCTTACACAACACAATATTCGACTGAAAGTCCAATTAAATCCAACATCACAAAACAAATTAACTCAATATACAGCTATATAAAGCAATGATGATACACTTTACGAGCAAAACAATGCAAAGAAGCTGTGTTTGGATACTAACAGCTTAGAGAAAAAAGGGAATATTTGGCAAACATTATATCTGGCACAAACACATAGTGACTGCAGATGGTGGATATGCTGCAGATGTTGACCTGAAGCACTAAAGATCCAATGGATGCACACAGAAAATGTCCTGCCTGCTATTGTTTATACATTAGCACAAAGAGTGGAGCCAGTGGCTGCACGATGACATTAGATAAACTGAAAGCACAGAAGTTGTTTGCAGAAGGGTTCCACCTGTGGGGCCTTGCCAGCGTCTGCATGATTACATGACATCCACAAGGCACATAATGGAGTCGGTGGAGAACCTTTCACAGGAGGGCTAAGATTGCAGAAAATGGATGTGGCACAATGACAAAATGATGTTGAATAACCACAGAAAATCAGCAAAGTGAACAACTGTCTCCGCATTAAAATGTTGGGCCATGACGTTATCCTCCTGCGTGTATGCTGAGCAGCCATTTGCTCATTTGTGCTCCCACTGGGTCAGGAAAGTTTGAAAGCGATTGATCAGTGTAAAGCAGCTTCTACATCTCTTTCTCTTGAATCAGCTGAGCGAAGGCCGACGCTTGAAATTCTGATGTCTTCCTTGCCGACTAATGGCCATCCACACTGGTCTCTGTTGGCAAACATTTCAACTAAAGAATGGGCAATTTGTGACAGCATGGTGATAATGAATGAGCTGTGGTTGTCATGGGGAGACAGCAGGGAGCATGATTCATTGGACCCAGAACACACGGGCGCCGGCTCATCTCCAAGCAGTACAGCCACACGGGCGTCTATTGCTTGTACCAGAAGTCTGGAGTTCATGAACTCAAGAATGCCTTTTAGTAGCTACTGGCAGAGGGAAGAACATTTGTAACTTTAGCACATTCTGTTGTTTTAAGTGAGAACATAGACAGACACTCTCCACCTTTCAAGTCATTCAGCACAAATTTAAGGTTTATTAAATTAGATAGACTTCCAATACTCTACATGTTTACTGACTGCCGGGGGACAGTGCACTTTAAACAAAACACTCTACTGCCTTACTTTGCATTCAGACAGCACTGCATCGAATATATGCAAGGAGCTTAGTTGGTGGGGGCATGCGGATGTGGGTACCAATGAGACAATGATATACAAGTGAGTAATGAAAGAGTTCTACAGCTAATAAGATGCCAAAACACTGCAGTTCATAATAAAATGGGCACAATATTCAGAATTCTGGAAAAGGCTCAAAGTGGTAGATGTTTTACCTTCTCTTGCAACAATTACCAGGGAAATAGAAGATTTATTCCCTCCCTATTAGAAAGTGATCTGGCAGGAATGTGCCTTTGCATATATTTGAGTGGCCATTGCAGCGCTCAGCCCCACGACAGAGCAACGAAAGAAAGGCTTTCTTTTGCTAGACAACCCTGCATCACAACTGTGCCAAGGCAGTGGCATCATTGAAATGAATGAGGGCTCTACATTTTTCATTTTCCACAGTACCATGTCTAATAAAACATACAGTACTTGCAGCCCGCCCACAACACCTGACTCCCCACGACAGAGAGCTTTGGAAGCCAACCGATCATAAGGCGCTTGACAGCTCTGTCACTGCCACAGGCGTGACGCTCCAATTTTATTCAGGAATCGGGGTTTAAGGAAAATGGAAGTGGTAGGAGCGAAAGAAAAGCTACGACCAAAGAGGAGATGGAACATTCGTTCCTCCGTGGAAGGATGAATCCCCCTGGGTCAAACAAGACGACAGAAATAAAAATATGCGTTGCGTGGTGTGCTGCCAGCCCCTGTCAAAGCCGGACACAACGGAGGGGATCATTCTTCAGAAGATGTGGAATCTCTGAAGGGCCACGACAACAGCCAGTAACACAGACAGACAGCACAGACAAATCCTCGGCCCATCACTGAATAAATTCTTGTACTGTCTGGAAACATAGATTAAACTAATAAATGTGACAAAACATAAAAATTAAGTTAAAGTTTTCTTTTCATTATGGGTCATTAATAATATGAATAATAATAAAAAAATTGATGGAACCAATACAACATTTCTAGGGGAAGTAGTTTTATAAGTCACGGACAAACACTAAGGCTGGAAAAAAAAACATGTTAACACCGAACCCTGACAGATCTGGATACAGCTGATACACTGCAGTGGATTAGAGTAATGTTTAGCTAATACAGAATCAAAGGTTGTAAAACTATTTGTATTTGTGGTTGTGTGATATTTTGTGAAAAAAACATTTTCCTCTGCATTTGTGCCTCTCATCCACATGTCACAGCGTTTAAAGTCACTAAGACAGACATTCTTCCAAACGCCTTCCAAAGTGGTTGTCTGTGTGCACTTGTACACACACACACACACACACACACACACACACACACACACACACACACACACACACACACACACACAAACACAATCATACATCCACATATTTGTTCTCTTCCCTTTTAAACCACCACCACCACCTTTAAATCCTAGTGTCACACAAGGAGGAAATAAAGTTAACGCAATGGGCCTTAACCAACTAAACTGAAAGGGACAGGAGGTAGAAAGGTGGAAATGAATGCTAAAAGTTTCTCTTCACTCAGCCTCTCAGTCTGAGTGAGTGAAAATGAATGATAGTTTGGACAGAGCCTGAAAGAGTCAGAGTGACAGGACGCGGGAGGAGGAAAGAGGTTTTAAGTGAGAATTACAGACTGAGAGAAATAGAAAAAGAGAGGCAAAGAGACAGGTTGAGATGGTGACAGAGCGAAAACCCTGGGGAGACCTGTTGCAATGAGCAACAGACCGACGGATTGTGACAGAGGAAGACAGTCAGACAGCTGACATGCTGTTGGGAGTGTGATGTGTGTCACAGTGTGCGGCAAATGGGGAACTTTGTTGATGCCGATGATGATGGTGATGATGGTGATGGTGATGATGATGATGATGAAAAGGAGGAGGGGGCTGATTATTATGATGAAAACAGTGTTGCTGTGACTCTTATAGTTGAACTCCTGCACCCAAGGGAAGGGAGACAGGCCGACAGCCCGACAGGCGGCCTGGAGGGCAGGCAACTGGATCTTGGGTGAATTCAAGCTCTCAGTGGGTGTCATTACCTGTCAGTCAGTGTTTCCCCCTCAACAGGCTTGGCCTACAGACAGAGCCACTGGCATGTAATTGTCTGGAAGGTCAAGGGAGAGCAGCGGATGGTTTGATGAGCGGAAGAAGTGGAAAGGTTAAGAGACATGGAGGAAAGAACAGAGCAAAGTTGATGATGGAGAAAAAGAGGAAACTTTTCCTCTCACAAGATAGTGAGGGGATACTGAACTAAATGTCACCTCCAGGGAAACTTTTAATAGGGACAGTCATAACCATAAAGTAACACGGTGTCCTGTGGTTGTTTGTACTGTAATAGCATTTAACACCTGATGTAACCTCAGAGACGCACTTAAACAAACAGTCTGCTGACCATAAACAGCCGCATGCGGCCTGAGAGGAGCCTTTGGTATTTTTACATGGTCATTTAATCTGCAGTAAACTGACCTTTATTATTGAAGAAAACATCTGACAGTGGATGACATGAGAACTTCTTTCAAAACAGTCTGATGGACAGAGTCAGATAAACCTCATTCATTCAAAGGTCAGTGCAGGAAGATGCTAGTCCTGAGCAATACTGATGCCTTTAAAGCTGTAGCGACTAGACAATTCATTGGTTAGTTGATCAATTGAGCAGTGTTCATTTTTTCTGCTACTTTTAGATTATAGTTATTTGGAAGAAGTTTAGCTTAAATGCTCATTCACAGTCTGGACTAAAGATAGACTATATGTCAAGTGCTCAAGTAAAACTAGACAAAAAGTACCCAGAGGTTTCGGTGAGGGTTTCAGAGTGAGGTGGGCTAAATATGGCAACGTTTTTAACATGAAATCACATAGCATGCCAAAAGTGGTTTGAGAGTGGAGAAAGATGTTTGTCTATAGAAAGCATAGATTTGCCACATACAGCCACATATAACCTCAAGAAAATGAAAAGTTTCAAAGGGAAAGAAATTGTCAATACTCCACCCATTCCGCTGTTATCTGTTATTACCACAGAACAGTTTCCTGTATCTGACAGTCTGTGGAAGTAGACAGACTTTCTGCCGCCCCAACGGCTTCAGACCAACCAAAGATGGAGGCTTTAGGACAACGCTAGAGTATAATGCACCACATGAAAAGGACATAAGCAACCTTTCTCTCAATCACTCATCTCTCTCCTCGTCTTGGTCTAGCTCATACCCTTCCTCTTCATTTCTCTCTCTCACACACACACACACACACACACACACACACACACACACACACACACAGGCATGTAGTCCTATGAGTGATGGCCACTGCACATGAAGTATCGATTTTTTATCACCATTTCAACAGGGTAGGCAGGGACAGAGCGAAAGTCGCGGACTCTGCGAGCGTACATCACTCGAAGAGTCAAAGCCAAAGCTCCTTAGGCCCTTCAACAGTATCAGCAATGATATGTACTGGATATCCCCTGATAGCAGCTCACAGCCATTTCTCTAACCCTCACCCTCTCTCTTGCTCTCCACTGCCTTTTACTTTTATACTTTTTTATGCTTCCATACCATCTTTTGCTATTTTGCTAATATTGTCTTATCAACATGCATTAAGTGTCTATAGGTAATGAAACGGGATGGGGATAAGGTTTGGTATGAAAAGAGGACAGATGGAACAATTTTAAGATAGGAATGTGAATTATGTAAATTAATGATATATGAAAAATATATCTATTCTCCAAAATGCAAGAAAAAATAAATATATAAAGAGTATAGGGAAGTGAAGCTTTATTTAAAGTGATGTAGAAAACCTTTTTCAAACATTAAGAAGTACCAGATTAGATTAAACATGGACTGAAAGACAGATACCGCCGAAGCTGTGTTTATCTCTGCGGTGAATGACTGGTGTGAAAACTTCAAACTGGGCTCCGGGTTAACTCTGCTATCCTCGGGAGACGTAAAGCACTTTGGAGAAGACTACAAAGATAATAAGATGGAAGGGAGGAACATTAAGTTGTGAAGAGAAATGGTGCAGGGAGACGTCCTGAGCTGGTAAGGGAGGGAGAGCGAGACAAGTCATTTGTGAGTGTTGGGTTGTTGAGAAGGGGCAGGACGTATCTGAGGGCCTCTGAAGTTCTTGCAGCCAAGACTAACAAAGCACCAGGGAGAACAACAGTGATCGCGGTGACACGTACAGTATATCGGCCTGTGCCTGTGTACATATATGCGTGTCGTCATCAACATCCATGGAGCTTGTACCCTCTCCTTCTACAGCCACAGTATCCCACAGGTGTTGCATCAGCCCCTCTCATGGTTTCTACTGTGGTGCTTCAGCTGAGGGCTACTTTATACCCGCACATAAACAGTGCAGGGACCCAGATGGCTACTGAGGCCCCTGGAGGCTATATAACACCACGAAAGCACCTCCTCATTATTCGCACATGGCTCCATAAATGAGGCCTGAATGTTAAAGAGTTATGGGATTTCATCATGCAGGCGCTCGCTAAAGATGTTTCCCTAGTGAACAGAAAAAGAGGGTTAACAATGTAACTGGTGGACCCCGAGGGATCTGCCAAGGTAAACACTGTGTGCTTAAGCCTGATTCTGTAAACACCCTCCAATAGCGAGTGGATCTGTGTATGTATTTATGTGTTCCTGCTCCAGTCAATACGAGGAAAAGGTAACAAGGACAATATGCTTTTGTCAATGGGGTTGTAATAGGACCAGCGGATGAAGTATCCACATGGGAGTCCCTGCTGGAGCGTGCATGCGGCTGATAAGGTGAGGAGTCCGGGGGACAGGACGGGACACGACAGGACAGGAAACAGGTGAACAGGAGTGTAATCTGAGGTAAGACGGTTAGAGAAATACAAGAAGGACAATCATCCGGTGACCCTGAGCAGCCATGGAGATGGTGATGGAGAACTGAGAGGCAAAGAAAGGGGAGGAGATGAAGCTACGCAAACAGACACACACACTGACACCTGGAGACCGGACAATTGATTCAGTGCAGAGCGAGTTAATAACACAGTCGGCTGCACAGCGAAAAAAGGCCAACCTGTCTGTACACAGTTAATAGACTGCCACGTTGCCCGGGACTCCCAGTTGTATGTGTGGCTGTGTGTGGTTAATTGTTCCTGAGTTGATCATATCAACGGTGTCCTTGATATTCAGCAAAGAAAACTGTACCTTGTTTATTTATCCGTCACAGCTTCATACTTCCACCTCTACTCTTTTCTACACTTATCTCCTCAATTGGTGTGATATGTTATGAGTCAAAGTTCTATGAAACGGCTCATTAATCACATTAACGTGAATTGATGTTTGCCTATGTGCTGTCACACTATATTTTTAATCCTGGTTTTATCCCACTTACTCAGCTACATTCCTTTTATTGTAAAGAGTCAAAATATTAGAATTAAAGTATTGTTTGTACATCAAAACGTTGTTCTTATGCTTCTTAAGCTTTATGCATAAATGTACAATTAAATTTGTAAATTGAACCCCTGCACAGCTTTTTTATGTCTTAAAGAAAATAATGACCCCATTAGCACGTCTGTTAATCTGCCACAAATATCAAGAATGTAAATGCAATCACACAGGTCACATAAGACTGTTTTCTGTTTAATATTTGTATGTTTTTTTAAATCTGTGGTGCATATCTATCAGGCAATATGAACCAATTTCATCTGCTATCAAACAACCTATGACCCCATTCATGTTTTCTTTACTATATCTAAATGTTTATGCTGATCACATTAAACCTCCACTCTTTTTCCATTACTTCCCTTTTTTATTATCATTGCCTTTAGCTTTCCTTTCCTCTAACCTTCAACTTTAATATATTTTTAAAATTGTAGTTCTTTCATTATTATTCAGTTATTTTCTTTTGTATTTTCTTGTTTTGACATTTTCTCACGAAGACACACAATACGAACATTAAACAATAATGTCGTAACTAGGCAACACAGAGGTTTGACTGAATGGGAACCGTTCACGCTACAAAAAAAAGAGCCAATGATCTTTTTTTAATAAGCTGTTGTGCTGCCTTACAGCAACCGCAGCTTTCACGCCTCAACACCAACATCCCCCGTGACCCAAATGCTGTCCCTCCATCTTATGAATCAGTCTGATCTGAGTGAGTGGAATCACTGAAATAAATCCTGAACAAACTATCAGTGGTGAGCTCCATTGTTGCCTGTATCCTCCCAACCAGACACAGAATACCTGGTACTTGGAGCTGGGAACAAGTCAACTACAAGCCCCTCCCAGGGTTAGCTAGCCATGAGGCAAGCTGCCATCTCTTACCTTCCTGGAGAAGGGCCTGGCAAATTATCCATTAAAACATGGCAATGAATTTCAAATAAAACAGCAGGTAATGCCACAGATGTACACTCAGAGAGGAGGATGGATGTGGACATGTGTGCAGGTGAGTGCATACATTAGTGTTAACACAGAGTCGCAGGTAGGCGCGGGAGCAAAATTTTGCACGCATCGGGCATCTGTGCAGCCAGAGGTGGTGCTCAAGGCAGGGGCGACAGCTGCAGATGACAGCGCCAACTGCGTGCAATGGCAGAGGGGCCTGGCAACAGCTGGGAGGGGGATGTGAGGACCCGCCAAACTCTTCACTGTGAGTCATGATGAAAGATGTGGCATAATGGAGTGGGACTGGCAGGACAGGGTGACAAGGGAGGAGTGTGTATATCAGCCGTGGGAGAGAGGTCTCCGTATGTGCATGTGTGTGGAGTGCGTGTGGATAATTTGCTCATGCAGGTATAAAATGGATGGATGAGAGAAGAAAGGCCATTTGACACTGGGGCACAGGCACCAAATCGGTGTGCTAATTCACCACCTGGTTATATGAGAGGCCGATACACACAATTAACAGGTGACTACGGCTGATACATTGTAAAGTGTTTATCTATACTGAAAAAATATTTTTGTTAAGTTAAAGCTAATAGTGTTTTGAAATATCAATTTACTGCGTACAACAGACCATTCTAAATTATTATATTCGACAACCTCAATGTATTCAGTGTCAGAAGTGCATTCCAGCTCTCATTTTTTCAAATAAATTCAGTAAAACACTGAGAAGAATGACAGGCTGATGTCTGCAGATAAGTTTGAGTGGTTGAGTTTGATTCATTTCCAACATTACTATCCATGAAACAGGATTACTCAGGACACTGTTGTTACTTTGTGTTGTCATGTTGTTGGACCAACACTCATTTCGAAAAGCTCTAAAGTAGCCTGAAGCGACTGTAAAACATTTAAGTAATGGCCTTGGCACGTCAATAACTAAATGTACCCTCTGCAAATAGGAAGAGTAAGCTTGTTAAAGTTGATGAAATAGTGGTTTTGAAAATAATGGTATTTTAGAACAAGTGTACAAGCGCAACAACAGCTTTTATTACCTCCAGCAAGGAGGTTTTCATTTCTGTTTATCTGCTTTTATGTCTGGATTACACAAAAACTACTGAAGCGATTATATTGAAACTTGGATGGAGAATGGGCCACGGAGAATTAACTTTTAATTTTTTGTTTTATTTATTAAGAAATATTGCAGAGATCAGGGCTGTGTCGAATGCTAATATCTGTGAAGAAGGGAGATTTGGTGCGGATTAAGACAATTATCCAGATAAATCTGACCTATATACAAGTATATGCCCTACTTTTATTGGCATGTTATATCAATACAAAACAAACAAAAAATAAAATGACATTTTTTGATTTGTTTTGTTCATCCATCAGATGTGTAATTATAAATGTTGTAAAGAAGGGGGAAGGGGCGGCTTGGACCCCTGGAGGCTAGAGTAAACCTTTATGACTGTCATATGAAAAGCAGCAGCTGGTGACTCCATATGTAACAGAGGAGACACATGACAATCTTTACCCTCTGCAGGTCAACAGTGACAAGCACCGCAGTGCAAGAGGAACCGGCTAATCCTAAATTGGGAGGGGGGAAAAGGAAAGAAATGAGGAAAGGGGGGAAAAAAGGATTTAGACTCTACGAAGGAAGAATATAAATTTCCATCTGCACTGTCTCTCCGCCCTCGAGAGACTTAAGTGACACAAAGAAGAAAACAAGAGAGAAAAACGACTGCTATGACAGATCACTGAAACGTCCTGGTCACAGCACCAGGATATATCTAAGGCCAGTCTTCTAATCTCGGCCATTACTGGTGTTTTTCTGCCGTAATCGACCAAATCCCACACCAACTGTCTGTGATGATCCAAGCACACGCCCATTAGCTTCAACATACTGTAGCTGCCATCAATCTGGGCTGTTGAGCCATACATGCTTCTCTGCCTGTAAGACAGACCTGCTTCTCTTGGCAAGGACGAATATGTGCTGCAAGTATGTGCGTTTGTGCGTGTGTGTGTGAGAGAGAGAGAGAGAGAGAGAGAGAGAGAGAGAGAGAGAGAGAGAGAGAGCTTCTTATCTGAAATGAATTGGACGGGGACAGTTCCCGGTAATGACAGCTATTTGTGATCTTCTTTAACCCTATAGCGAAGGTGCTGGAAGAAGGACAAACAAAAGGATAAGGTCTCAGTTGCCTATATGTGTGCATGTGTGATTGGTTGATTACCTGCCTGCACTTAAGCATGAACCTGTGAGCCAGCCCAATCGACAAAATCACAATCATCCTGTCATCCTGATCCTTCTGTACCTGCCGTATTAAATACAGGCCTATCAATACTTTCTATTTAAAAGGTAGCATGATTTAGATGCTAGGTTCTTTTGTCTGTTTCTGAATAGGAAACATGGGCAAACAATTGCATCGCTACATTCACTTAATTTCATACACAAACGTTGGCTCACTCACCCTACTTACACTACATATAATTATAGGAAGGATGAGTTATTGTTATTGTAATTACAATATGTGAAAATGAAAGCATTGAAGCCTTCTTTGAACACACACAATAACTAATAATAAAGGGAGTCCTGTTTTTTCAAAGGCAGCAACGTGGCCAAGAGATGTATACACAGAGCATATTGTACCAGCTGCCGTAGCCATCTGAGCATAAAGACCTTATCATTGTAGCAAAGTAACAAGCAGCTAAATGAGAGGGCATCAGGGAAGTTAAAGTTTAATGGCAGCATAGTTGAAAATCACCCAGACAGAGAGCCAGAGAGAGGATGAGAGCTAGGGGGAGAGAAAATCCCTGCCCCTGTGAACGTTCACATAAACTTCGTATGCATGAGCCAGTGTATGCATGCCTGTATACCTGGGATTGATGTTGTGTTGTTCTGCCCTCATCAAAACCCAGTCAACAAAGGCTGCTTTTTTTCCCCGCTAGCTGCCAAGAGATAATAGCTCTCCACAGGAGGAAAAGGGGAGCGTTTTCAGCATTTACGGCTATATTTTCACAAATCAAGGCAGAAGCACAGGCACCGGCACAAGCCTGCACAACTGGCAGCGGCACTATACTTTTAATAATCCATGAGTCCAGTGTTACAGCAGTGGTGCACACATGCTGCAGGTGTAAAACAGGTGAATTACAATACTGTGTTTGGTTGGCATCAATCATAACTAATCAAATCATCTCCTTTAATTCCCTTTAAAACCAGGGCTTGCTCCACGATACACTGACTGTAATGGATGAGTAGAGTCAAGATCCACCGCAGAATACTAGCTTCTACTCAGAGGAAATTGATGTCCTTGTCTGGGAGATGCAGCGTCCTGAGTTGTAAATGTGGGATGAATACAAATAAATAAGGGTAAAATTGCCTCAGCCTTTTCCTGTAGAAAACACATCATAGTAGTATTGTAGTAGTAGTAGTAGTAGTATACATGTATTGTAGTGATCGGTGAGCTGGATAGTATGAGTGCTCATGGGACTGTTGAGTGTCCTAGTTAATTGTAGCTTATTTATTTGTTATTATAGTAATGTGTTAATGTTCTCACTTGACTTATGTGGTTCTTATACTTTTCCGTATCTATTCTTTTTTTCAGGATAGTTTAAAGTTAGGATTTATGTTAACTAGTAATGTAGCCACGACACTGTTGGGGATGGTGTGTTTGATAGGGTCCAGGCACTGTTCGTGTGAAATCTTTGTGCAGCATTAAGTGCAAGTTACTACAGATTACTTACCCAGCATGCAGCAGAAAGAGAACTATAGCTCACCTACATAGGTAGATAACTTCTCATGCAGGCCTTGAAAAGCAACCACAAGGATCTTCAGCTGGATTGTGAATTTTACAGGGAGCCAGAATAAAAGGGAAATGGTCTGGCGGAGGCCTTCTGGGCCACATGCAGCTGATGCAGGAGTGTGCTGCCAAGGCAAGTGAAAGGGGATTTGGATGAAATTGGGGTGAAATGAATGAAAACTGTCATTATATCCATATCCATTATAGGGTAATAAAAATAATGTGACACTGCTACACAAGTGTTTACTTCATCCCATTTAAACTTCAGCTATGGTGCTGCTGTAAAATGACCTTCACTCCACACCATCACAGGACTATAAAACATACAATAATAATGCTTGTGTTCTCTTCTAAGACCATTTTATATTAACTAAGCTTGTGCTTTATGTCTCAGCATAAAGCAAGCTTCATTACACATCAACAGACACCACCCTGCAGCTTGTTATTAGTTGTTAATAATTTAAAAAACAATGTTTTCATGTTTGTGAGTGACTGAGGTTAGTTTACCCTTATAGATTATGTGTACATGTGCATGTTTAAATGAAGAAACATTCATTTAAATTTGTCTTTGTCAATCCTAGTGGGGATTCATTAATTCAGGAGAGTGTGTTTTGTGTGTGTGTGTGTGTGTGTGTGTCGGAGTGTGTGATTGAATCTAAGAGCACGCACGCCACATGCCTGTGCTCCGCGACTTTATCAGATTTACTGAATAATTTATGGAGTAAGCTCGGGAGCAAAGTAGTGTGCATAATTGCATAACATCACTCCTATCTGCCACTCCTGCCATTAACTAAACGATTGGTCCCAGCACCTGCCCTGGTAATTAAAACCTGAGAGATTAATCATAAGCTCTGCCCCTTTCAGCCTGAGGTTCAGATTTGTGTTTGCATAGGTATGGGCGGCATTCAACTCAAAAAACCACGTTATTTAACACCAGAACCCTCAAACACAGACTTTCAAATGAGTTGTTCTGTATGAAAGAGGCATGGCTGCCTCCAGGCACACACTGTCCTGTGATTAAGCTCCCTTTTCTTTCTGATATGACCTCATTACCGTTGCTGGCATCTGAGTGAAACAGAGAGAACTGGGCAGTTGGCTCTAGTAACAGGTGGTCACCTAAAAAAGTGGGTTTAACTCAGATGTGACCTGTAGCTTCAGGTCTGCGAGAACATTTGTCTGATTGTCATTAACCCAGTGACTCACAGAGCACATGGCTGGGTAATTAAAATTAGGGACATTAATCATGTAGTCTACTCACGTGGTTCCTCAGTTGAGCAGCAGTCTTTGCTTTCGTCTCCATTCATAAAAGAATCATGTGTCCCTTACCGAGGAACTGAGGCTATAATTCAGAGGATATTTCAAAACAACACAGGACAGTTCCTTCACAGTTATTAACTCTGCGTCCCCCCCACCCCACCCCCAACATGCTATCTCCTCTGCCCTTCCAGGAACAGTGGCAGTGAGTTAAATGAATTTCAAGATACCAACTGAAGTCTGAGTGTATGAGGGCAGAGTGAACATGACTGGAGGCAAGGGCACAATGATTCAACCACGGTGGCTCTGGCAGCAATAGCCTAAATAAGTCACCGTGAGCATAGATGAGGCCGAGTCGAGGGAATTAACAGTATGGTGCTTCTGGCTTCTGGATATTAACTCAGCGGGGCTAATTATGCAATTATGCTCTACCTGTGGGCTTAAATTCCGCTGATCCAGCCAAATATGCCCTGAGTGAGTAAGTAAAGTTTGCACACAGAGCAGTCCAGTGTCCTTAGAAATGTTGTTCCTACTGAATTATTTTGCAAAACATGGTCTATGTCCAGCTCATAACCAGGGAAGGAAGTATGTTGCCCTCAGGTACGTTGATGGGCATGCAGACTTTCATGCTGAAGAGCAGAGTTTGCAATATTTCATGCTTTTTGTTTTCCGGGCTAAACTTAATATTGTACTGGCCTAAACTTTGCTATACCACGAGGCGTGCATGAAAATTGTTGGAATATGTAACTGTGAAAATCAACTATAACTATAGTAGTACTCAGTAGAGCTCATACCTTCACCAAAGCCCAACACTTCTTAAATCAAACTAAGTTGAACCAACATACACACAAATATATCAGTCCTCTCAATATGCCTGATGTTTTCATCAAGATCTCTGAATTTTTCCCTGGGAAATTGGTAAAAATTTTACAAAATGTCTTTTCCTTTATCTGCCTCCGATCCATAACCGCCTCAAAATTTAATGGATTCTTTCTTGGCACAGGTTTCATCCTTCCACCAATTTTTGTGGAAATCTGTTCAATAATTTATACTTTATTCAGCTGGCAAACAAATTAACCCCACCAGATCTAGATTTTTATTTGGATCTGCACCAAAATGCAAGCACTCACAAATATTGGTCCCCTAAACATGCCTGATTGTTTTCATCAAAATTCAGGGTTAGGGGTTAGGGTTAGATCTGCCCCATTGTGCGGATCTGCGACAGAATTTAAAGGATTCTTTCTTTGCCTATGTTCCATTCTGCAGTTTTTACATCATCCAACTGACAAACCAACCAACCAACAAGGCAATGGAGAGGGGTGAAAACACAACCTCCTCGGTAAAAGTAGTGTCATGTTGAAGTGAACTAGTACAAAATCACAAATCACATTTCCATAAGTCCAATATGGACTGTTAAAGGCAGATGTGGCTGTAGGTAGAACACAGAGTTATCAGGACTTCCCCAGTGGCCACGACTCAAAGCTTTATTTAAGTTGCAGCCACAGGGGAAGAACGCAGTTCCACTGTATTTACTAAAGAGAGAGGCCCCCTCGAGCGAGAAGCACTCCATCATGCTCAGTGCTTCTTGGCTTTACATCTATCTCACAACAAACTTGACGAACAGAGCCAGTGCTGCCAGTCTTGGGAAGCTTGGTAAAGATGGCACAGGCAGGAGCAGCCTCTGCCTCCGAGAAAGTGGAGCCAATTGAATTTAGCACACGGAGAATCCTCCGTCATGTTTTCCGACTGTGTGGGAAAAGGGAGCAAAGGTTTGTCTGACTTCTTCCTGTGGAGCTTGTCTGGTTGTCGCTCCCTCACTATTTCAGGGATGCTCGGTAAGAGTTTGTTTTTCTGTGTAAAGTAAAGACATCTGTAAATGTTGTGTTTAACAAGCCTCAAGCTGCGTCTCGTGCAGAGTGGGCGTTTGAGGGTACACCATCAGGTTTCATACAGCATGTACGCCCTAGTGTTTAGATATAATACAAGTCTGAAGTTGGACTTTAAGTGAAAATGTTGTTATAGGTTTTAGGCGCCAAACTTTACTGGGGATTTTTCACATGAATCAGTTAATTGTTAACTGATGACATAATTAATGAGGCCTTCCCAAACTGATGCATATTTCATTAATCCAAATGGTAAATTAACAAGCTGTTTGTCAGATGTTGGAGAAGCTGATACAATAACATGCCGACCATAAAACAATCCAGATGTTCTGTCAAAACATGCTACGATAACACTGTGTTGTCAGAATAGCATTTAAAACAATTGTACGTTGACTTATCCGCTAAATTAAAATGTAAATCATTGAATGTGAAATCTTCTATTTCCAAACAATATATTATAACCATAAAGAATTCACTGCATTATAATGTTGACAGTAACATGTCATAATGTGACATTTAGTATGACAGCAATGAATGCACATTGTTGACTGGTAACAATGACTATAAACACCTCACACACAAATACGGTTATTTCTTTGTCCCTGCTAATAATTTCGTGGATAGTATACATTATATATTATATATATTGACAATGCATACATGTCCTAAAACTAGGGTAAATGATGATCAATAAAGAAAAAGAAATTCAGTAGGCTTTTGAACATGTGCCATCACCCTTAAAAAGCCTATTTAATTATGCTTATTATTGATATGTTGTTTTTCAAAGGCGGCAGTGGAGAGAGCCAGACAACATTTCTTGATCATACATTTTGAGCAACAGGAAAAACCTGTTTAAGGACGTTAACATGACTTTGGTTGATTTTGGCTCATAAATCCATTACGAACACGAAAAATGCAGGTGCTGGTGATTTTGTGCGCAGCTTACGACAGATTTCCATAACAATCGATATTAATCCTTACTCTGGTTTAAGAGGGACCACACATGCCCTAAAAAGGAAATCCAAAGCTTGCCGTCTTGTTGTATCACAGAACAGCACATTGAAGGTGAGCTAAAGGATACATGCCAGGGGAATTACACAGCACTTGAGTGAGCCAAAACCCAGTGGGTGCCAACAGCTAAATTTGGCACAGGGATGCACCAATCCAAATGTGTCAGTCTCTTAACCTGGTGCTGATACCTGGGCTCTGAACTTCTCGTTATTATCCTGCAGTGATTGTAGCCGTAAAACTTGATGGTGGAGCAACTATAACATAGCATAGCATAGCATTTTTTGGATTTGAAAGAATTGGTAAAATCAATAGTAAATGCAGTGCAGATATATTATATTTATTGTATTAGGTTCCGTATCAGGGACAACATAGTATGGTGCATCTTGTCTGCATGCAAGTGATGGTTACAGTCAGTCCTCAATTGTCCTACTGCTGAAGTGGACATTAAAGTGGTGGACTTAGTCAGACACTGTCAAATGAAGCAGTCCCTGTGCTCTTGCTTGCTTTAGTTTATATATGTATACTATGACGCTCGTAGAGACCAGCATTACACTGACACCTGAAGATGTGTGAGTTTTTCTGCAGAATAAAACAAGCCAACTACCTCTACAACAACAGTGTCTGCCTTTTTTCACCATTGACTGAAAAATGTGTCATTTGATTGATGGTGGAATAAAACGGACCGGATTCCAAAAAACAGTCCGAGGGCTTCAGTGAGATAAGACAACCCGATGTGAGAGCGACACTGATTAATACAGTGAATCAAGAGTCACTAAACTGAAAGGAGGCAATGAAATCTTGCGAAAATAGTGAAAAATGTTTTTAAAACAGTTGTTATCATCCTGCTCTGCTCCTGCTATGCTCATTTCAATAGAGGCTATGAGACACAAAACTATCCATCTCCTCTGAACCCTCCTACTCTCTTTGATTTACCAATTACAGATAATTGGCTTTTATATACTGATATCGAACTGCATGAGGCGTTTGTGGAGTGGAGAGTGAGGACTCTGCAGTGTTTATCAATCTCGATCTAATGAAGGATCATATGGTTTTCCTACAATTTTCAATTACTGAATTAAATAAATAACAGACATCAGCTTATAGCAGTGATTATGCACATTTTGGAAAATGATTTATCCGAGTTAACACAAGCAGCGGGTTGTTGACGGCAGACGCTCTTTTACTTAACTAATGAGGGAATACTACCCACAACAACAAGCAGCACCAGATGGTCGTGAACAGGCTTTTTCATGTAATATTATGCCGAATCTTCTCAGGTTTCAATGTTTTACTTATGTACTGCGTTCCCGTGTCTGACGAGGTCTTCTAATGTTCCTTCATAACAGTTTGGGAAAGGATTTTACCTTAATGAACATTTTTGTCTCCTTCCCTGTGATCTCATCTACCTAACTATGCGGTTCATGATTAATTAAAGCATCAGTTGTCCGTGTGGTTTTGCCTTATTCAACGCAAAACTGAACCAAATTCAATTATTTATATTTTCTAAGGTCAGTATCCATGTAATTAATCTTTCATTATACTCCAACCTCCAACAACACGGCAGCCTACACACTGTTCCCCTTCTGCAATGAAAAATGCCATTAAAGTCACCTTTTACGTGTAGCTCATCATCCCAATGAGAAGGTCAATTAGATGGCACGCAGGCGTACCTTAATTTGGCTGAACTAATTTGCAAGAGCAATAACACAGCAGAAGACGAGGGGAAGTTCCTTAGTTCACCTACACTGCACTTGCTGCTGGTTGCTGGCTGGTCCTGGCAGGGGAACGTGGCAGGGGTGGGAGGTTGTTTTTGGCCCTGACACATTTAGAGAAGGCCAGACAGTGACATTATGCCAGCCAGGCAGCACTCGAGGGACTGCCATGTAAATACCATCTCCTAGAACGCAAATGGCAGTGAGTTTGTGGTGGTGTGTGTTTGTTTGCGCGTCTGTGTGTGTGTGTGTGTTCTAATATCATCTGAGCGCAGCACACATCTCTTTGACAGTGTACTTTCAGTGTGTGTGTATTTACACACAAGGCAGTGAGAGGCGTAGATATGAACAGACACACACACTGAAAGTACACTGTCAAAGAGATGTGTGCTGCGCTCAGATGATATTAGAAGGAAGGGGAAAAACAGGCCAAGCACCTAATTATCCATTAAAGATGCAACATGACTGAAGTAAACATAAGACAGCACAAACTGCGGAGGTGCTTTTGTACAATCAGGTGAAGGGTGGTAGAGAATTCAGAGAGAAAGCAGAGACACGCAGCTGTTTCTTCTTTATCCGGCAATATTCACAAAGAAGAGAAAAGAGTTCTTCTGCGGCCAGGCATGTTGATACAGTAAACTCTCAAACTGTGATGTTTTAAGATAGCACAGAAGATTGTTTGGGGGCATCGGATGCCAAACCACCGAGCATTCTGCAAACTGTGGCTTTGTCGTGGCAGAGCTGGGAGACGGGGGGGGGGCAGACAGGAGAAAAGAAATGCTACAGAAAATATCTTCAAAGGTAAGAAAGACGGCAGTTTGAACTGGCTCCGTTTTGTCAGGGAAAGATCAGAAGCAGGCTGCACTGAAGTTCCAATATCCATTCACGAGTTTGTAAAACTGGGACTTCTCGTGGTACAACTTTTTTTCATCATCACTGCAACTCATTTCTCCGGAAAGTATGCACTGTAGTTTTTATCATGCTGAGCGCTGAATCCATCACTCCAGAAAAGGCTGCTTTCACAAAGGCAAACTATTGGTTTTTAATAGTTTCATGATTTTTCTACTATTAAAATGGCACTTCTGCTCCCACTCAACATGTTTGTGATTCACTGTTTGGCATCACAGGGACTTTTGTGTTATTGTTATGGATTGTGGGACAAGTTGACATGACGACAACACAAGAGTTTAAAATGTTGCACTTGTGGCGAATTTCTCTGCGTTTCTTTGACAAAGATGATGATGGAATAAGCTGCAGTAACTTTGAGTGTAGTAAGAAAAGGAAAGTATCTCATGCGCCGGATCAAAAAGAAATTCGGTGTTCGGAGGAAGGATTAAGACGAAAGTGATTGATGGCGACAACAAACATGGTTTAACACATTTTCTTGTAGGAGAGCACTGTTTGTGTAATGACTCCAACACAGAGACATTTCACTCTCTGCTGTTTCAGGAAGTTGACAACCATGCTGAAGATTTAAAGCGGGTCATTCAGTCACCACACACAGTCTGCGAGCTGTAGAATCAGTCTCATTCTCCATCTTTACCTTTACTTCCTATCTGTGTCTACATACAGTATACATATATTGTTATATATTACACACACACACAGAGAGAGTTTCCCACCCAGGACTGGGGGTCTATGCATAAATAAAGAGGCAGTCAGTCAAACCCTGAGACAGCGAGCTAGTGACAGGGAGTCAGAGACCTGCTGACTGTAGAAGAATAATAACAAGAAGGAACAACTCCCATTGGTTAGCAGCAGACTCTGGCAGGTTATGGGACTTTTGAACCATGGCCTCTCAGACACAAAGTCCAGTCAGACTCAACCTTGGTCCACCGATCTGCCACTCTTTCCTCAAGCAGGATATCACAGTGGTTTCTTTCCGACTTTGTGTCCGTACTATTGTAGAAAAAGCTCAAGCATAACAATGACATTACTTCAGCCCTGAATTAAACCTATTACACTGTATTTGAAGCAATCCAGTGATGATACTCAATTTATAACAGAAACATAGCCAATGCTTTATCCGTTAATGTGTCAGTGAATTGTCTACTGACTTTCACGTGATGTGCACAAATAGATTATGAAGCATTTTGAACACTGAGGTTGAAGCTAATATTAAATGGTTATATTTGCTGTTAAAGTTGTCCTCCCTTACAGCTAACAGCTGTTTAAAGAGTGAGTTTACCAGAACTGAAATTATAAAATCAATGATCATAATGTTTTGTACAAACTTTTGATTGTATTTCCACATTCAGTAACTGTAAGATAACGTGATGTCTTCCGTTAAGTATTTTGTTTTCATTACAAGCTGTACTGTGATACATGAATGATTATGCAGTAAAACTCCCTTAACTGACTGGGTGGAATGAATGTCTATTGTGTCATAGCCAGAAATTCTAAAATCTACATGAATTCCTGAATTTCCCACGGCAACAGGTCACAGAACCAATGAGGATCATTTTTTGCCTATGTTTGATACATCCACGACATGTTTATCCTGTTGATGACAGGTGTAAGTGGGGTAACTGGTGAGTATTTCTCACCATTTTGATTTAATTTCTTTCAGTGGATTGTCACAGGTTAGATTGTACTTTCAATTTGAGCTAGTTCATAATCTGTTATTTCATTAAAAGTCTTACTTGACAAGGAACATTTTAAATGCATCCATTTGTTCACAGATTTTTGGAATATATATGAAAATGAAAAATATTTTATTCCCATTCATTTCTTGAAAAAGCTGCATCATCTCTGCACCAATAAGAAAAGCAGACTTCCAGGATCAACATGTGTAGGCAGAAGTTTTGCCTCTCTCTCTAAACTGTATGTCCGTCTCGTGATTTACCTATTCTGAAGGAGAGCGGGCCACCGGAGGTGCTTCTCACCCACATGGCTAAGAAGAGCAGAAGCGCCCAGGCTGTGAGCATCTTCTATGACTCCTCATGGGTCCTGCCCCGGGGGTGCCCCTGTCACAGCCACCTGGAAAATACACAGAACACAGCACAACATTTAGACATAGACCAACATCAAGGAAAACACAAATTAGACTTAACTGTTTCTTCTGTAGTATTGTATCGGAGCGAGTTTGCTTCTACAAAGCCCACAATTCATGTGACTTATGACTTTCATTATGTGCTGGAAGTGGGCTGTATTTTGGACCCCGAACATTTGCCTTGATGAAGGTTTTAAAACCCAATGGTAGACTTTGTTTGTAAATCCATGCATTGAACTTAAGTCTACAGAGGCTTTTTCTTTTCATTCCATTCCTTTACTTGCTTGTAGGAGACATATTATGTTCTTTTCAGTTTTTCCCTCTCATCTAGTTTGTTGCAGAGGTTTTTTTATTGTAAAAGGTCTGCAAATTCAAAAACACAATTTCTGCTGTAAAGGGAGCTTCCCCACAGATAACACTGCTCCTGAAGCTCCTGACGTTCAGGAAACACATCGTCAGTGTTCTGACCGATACGATCACAATCAGGAGGAGCAGCAGCAATGGACAGTATGAGGAAAAAGTGTTTTCTGAACATTAGAGCATGTAAACCTTTATCAAGTAATAACACAACTTAAAATGATTAACCTGAGTATGAGCATAATATTATTTAAACTTTAGCGGGGGGGGGGGGTAATTGGGGAGTGGCAGTCATTGCTCTCACACAGATTTATGTTGCCGGTGCAGAGATCAAACTGGTAACTCTTCATTTACAAGCTGCTTATCTAACCTTTTGCTCCCCGTTGTCCTTGTGTATTATAATGTATAAAATTACAATCCTTCATGCGTGTAGCACGTGCACTACTCATACGCTTTTAATCTGCAATGTCCTTCTCACTGCTAGACCACAGGCCACCTATGACAACCTCTTGTTGTGAGTCTCCTATGTATGAATAAGGCAGTCGTTGGCTCCGTGTGCAGTGTTCAGTCTCTGAAGCGCTGTGTCCTCTGTGCCCTCTGTTTCTCCCGGTACATCTCTTCTGTTTCGCAGCACCAGACTCTGATCTACTGTTGTTTGGGTATTCAGCAATGTCGACGGGTCACTTTCTTTTTTATCCCAACCTCTGTTCCAACGGTTCCATTGTTTCCATCTGAGTAAACAGATGTGACAGCAGCCTCTCATGCACTCAAGCAGAGGATTGCAGACAGCACCTGCCTCCCACCTTTTCAACCTAAAAAGTAGTTGACCAATAGAGGGAAACAAACTGCACAAAAGTGCTCGATAAAAGTCCAGATCTGGCTGCTCAGAGCAGCAGACACCAGCAACTGTTATGGTTGAGCACGGTTTCCAAATTATATCAGATCATGTGCTGGTTTGAGCTTCATGCTCCTCTGGACAAAACAAACAGTGTTAGCTAAAAACATGTCAGTTCTTTAAAAAAGAAAATAGCACCCAAAGCTAGAAATGCTGAAAAAATGCCAAGAAGCCCAAAACGTAAAATGTATTAATATGATAATGTGGGCTGTGCATCAATGCCTTACTTAGTGTTTTCAGTGATTCTTCTTTTTATATTCCAGCCTGTGATGCACTTAAGAGCAAGTAGTTTAAAGATTACTGGTGGGAGGGAAAGCCTGAAAAGAGCTGTTGGTTCTACATCTTGTTAAATTGACACACAGCAGAAACTCTGTGGTGCAAGCGACGCTGGACCTAACTGACCCACAGTTCAACTAATGATGGATACATGAATTTGGTCCTGCTTTAAGTCGTGCAGTAAAATCATCATTTTTTTATCTATTAAGTAAAAAAAACATTTCCTCTAAGATTTAGAAGAGCTATTAATAGTTCCAATGAAATATGAAGGATGTTGAATTTGTAAGAACAAGCTTCCTCCAACACAGATTGGATTGAAATTAGGGTTAAACAATTGATCAAATTCATATCGGCATCGCAATTTGACCCAGGCTGAAACGTGTCATGTCAATGGTTTTACAAATTCATGCCATCCTAGTGTTAGTCACGCTGACCAATCAGAATGTTATGTGTAACATTTATATTCCTTTTTTATTACTATATTACGTGATAGCTTTTATATTCTGGATATTAGTTAATGGTGTTATATATTATTGCAGTTTGTTTACAGAAGAGACCTGATACTTTCTTACTGGAAACTTCATTTAAGTTGATTGCAGAATGTGCAATATTTTGATGCTGCCCCAGACACATTGAAGTGTCACAGATATGTTATTTTTTCTTATTGGAATTGGCTTTATTATTTTAATTGCTTTATTCATTTAACTTAACAGCCAAAGCTTTTGTGATAATTGATCTATGTTGGATTGTTCTATGTCCCAAGCAAATTATAAAATGTTATAATAAACACTTGTTGGAAGCAATTCATATCTTTGAGTTCTCATCTTTGAATTAGAATACAGGGCAGTTGATATTTTGATATGGTATCGATGTGGCAATACTTTACTGTGGCAGTACATTTTGAACTCAAGTTTGATTGAAAATAATAATATCGTAAATCCAGTTGCAATATCTGTAAAAATTTAATAAACCGGAAATAGATATTTATACCAAATCATTCAGCCCTAATTGAAATGTATTTGAAGTGACTCCATCCATGTGCAGGATAATTGCTAAAATCTATCTGCCTCAAACCTGGGGCCCACAGAAGAGTTCTCTCATTTCATGCTTAATTGAAAACAAGGAAATAGACGTACAACATTTGGTTTATCTGGCGGAAGTTGTGACCCCATTTATTTCTCCCCAAAACTCCACTAACATGTAAATTAAATATTTCTTCCCACCAAGAAAATAAGGTAAATGAAAAATTACAATTAAATGGAGAAACGCAGAAACAATTAAACTTACATTGGTTTTACATACCATACACACCAAGAGCAGTGATCTGCATATCTGCTACTGCGTAAATGGCTCACCTAAATGAATATATGAGTAGAGCTATGGTATTTACATTTAAAATGAAAATGAACAGCCTAAGTAATCAAACAAAATAAGGTTTATATTAGATGGAAAAGCAGCTATAACTGATATTCTGTCATGAAAATGTATCAAATGACAACATTAGAACAAAGTGACAGTGTGAAAAGACACACACACACACACACACACACACACACACACACACACACACACACACACACACACACACACACTACCTGGTAAACAGACAAGCAACAAACAACAGACTCACACAGTTAGCAAACTAGCTGGTGATGGAGTGAAGCATTTAGCAGCTAAAGAGCCAGATCTTTCCCTCGGGAGCTGGTAGAGACCAACAACAGAGATAAATGAGGGTGAATATTTCACTTCTATTTATTTGCCAGGTGGACAGGCACACTGAATGAACGCTGCTCAGTAACTGCTGGGTGTATAAATAAGCAAGCATTTGCTACAAAGTTACTTAAACAGTGATGATACATAAATGTTCAAAACTCATTTCCACTGCCTCAAAGCAGCTAAAGAAAGATAGAGGCTGACCAATATGGATTTGTATTGTTGGGGGCCGATTCCAATACAGATATTGGAGAGTCAAAAGCCTGGTTCAGTCTTTCGCATTTATTCATCATCCATCTTACGACACAATTCTCAGTGTAAACCGGTGATTTCATATTATTACTGCTACTTCAACTTATCATGATTCCTTCAAGTGATTCTCAAATGCTTGACTCATGTCCGTCCTCCTCTCTTTTCGTCAAGGTGAGGGTTTGTCATTTAAAGCAGTGAAGGAGTGGGTGGATCTGGTCTGCAGATATAGAGGGTGGCGTCATCTCTTCTTTCATCGTCTTATGTTTTTAATCAAGGTGCAGACAATCTACTAAGAAGTCGAGAGGGGTCAGTGACAAGGTCAGTGTAGCTGGAACAGACTTTACTTTGGACAAGCAAAAGTCCTCTTTAGACACATCCTCCCAAATATAGTCAGCCAGTTTGATCTGTTAGGTGCACAAAGGACAATGCATCCAAATGTCAGACAGTACATCCGTGGAGATGGCAGACAGCAAGATTAGTGCAGTAAGACAGAATAGATCAGGGGGTTCTACTTTAATACCGGCACACAGCCAAGAACAGTACAAATTTAGCCACAAAGTCATTTTCATCAGGAGGAAGCCCAATGCTTGGTGATTGTCCCTGTGTGATTATTTGTGTCCTATGGTGGTAGGTAGCCTCGGGATTTGGGGTATTAGTTTACCTGGAGAGTCTCATCTGGACATTTGGACTTTACGAAAGGACAATTATAGAGTGACGTCTTAAGACTCAGTAGAGGAAGCACAAGAATCACTGCCAGATCACCAGTGTTAAGGAGAATTTATTATAGGGCAGTGCAGAGGACTTCTTCCGGATATCTTGTGTCAGACTTTTGCAGGGAACTCGGTTTTTCTATTTCCCTGTGTTCATAGCTTTTATTGTGTGCTTCTACTGACTTGTATCTCATTGTAGCATAACACTGGGATGAGTCTCAGCAACAGTGTAGTAACACATTAGTTAAACCTTGGAGTTAGAGTAGATCATTTCCAAGAACAAGAGGAACCTTCAGTAAGTGTATCAGTGCAAAACTACAGCCCTTACTCTGTGGTACCAAGGCCCATGCACTTGTGTCAATCATGATGTTTCAACCCATTCTTTAGCTTTAAATAGCTAATTAAAAACCTTTGAACATATATTAGAGTGATAGGCACTTCCTAAAACGACAGAAACCATTTTCTCCTCATTTAACATGTACATTGTTTTTTCATGACCTACACTGCAGCCAGCCACCTGTTTTACTAAAATGTATAAAATAAAAGAGTAACAAAACTGTCTCAGATAAATATTTGACAATTTTCTTTCTGGCAATGGAACCTTTTTCAGTATTAACGACCCACATTGGCACAGGAAATCAAACCACTGCAAAGTGAACACCCAGGAGAAAGTGATAACATCAGGTTTACTTCAGTCTAATCTGCTTCCTGTTTAAATTGCTGGTATTTAGGAACCATTTGGTCGATCACTGCCTGTGATGGGCAAATAACATGGATCCTGTGAGTTCTCAGACTACCTTAGTTATTGCGCAGGAGAAGGCCCGGGGAACTGTTGAAGGGGACCGACAACACATCAAGATCATTTCACGGAATTTTCCTTGTAAAACGGTGCAGATAACAGCTGTCATTAGTCTTCCCCAAAGGTTCTCAGAAGACGAGAAAATACAGAACAGCACCACATGAGAGGGCCTGTTCCGAAATTAATTGAGTGCTGGAAATTCCTTGCAGCTTATATCATCATGCACACAGGGGGATTACAGCATTTATTGTTCAATTAGCCTGACTTCAGAGTAGCTTGTTTGAAACAAAGTAAAATGTTTTAACACAACTAACAACTAATAGCCATGAGTGTGTGAGCAGCACAGTCAAGACTCAACTGGAACAGACGGATGCCTTTAAACAATCTTGATTCATTACAATGTAGAAGTGCGTCATGCTTGACTGATACATCTCGGGGGTAGCGAATGAAAGCTTTACCACGTCTACAAATAGGTCACTATTACTTTTTACTCCATTGGGAAGGGGGACAAAAAAGCCATTCACACAGCTGATTCAATAACCTTGAGAGTAACTATGGCAAATCGATGTCAATACTAGCTCAGATATGTAGCAGCAGCCTTCACAGGTTAAACCACCACTGAGTGGAGACAAATGGCTCTTCAGTGGGATCAGCGGGTTTCATGGGGGGAATGAAAACTTGAGTTGAATGAGTCTACGATATCTGTACGGGTCTGGCTTCTCATCTGAGAAACACAAACACAAATTGATGTATAGCTCTAATACTGTATTGCTACAGCACTGGCTCACATGCACGCTGCCCCTTTAAAGTAGGTTATATTTGAGAGTCCAAGAGGGAAAAGTGGTGAAATGAGTGAGAGGTGAGAGGATTCAGGAAAAGGAGATAGACTGTTACTTTGGTTTCCTCAGGTGTAAATATTACTTCCATATATTTCTAAAATGCGCCGGTATACAGCTTATACGTAGCACTATGTGTGTGTTGCAAGCGGCATGCCCACAGAGAGTGTGTTTCCAGGATCTCCTCTCTTCACTGTCCATTACCTTTAGGCTTTTTTCCCCAAAAACATTCTTCCTACTTTAAACTCACTCCCTTGCAGCCTCAAGCCCAAACATCCCCCACAAACAATTTATTTGACAATGTTATTTCCCTGTTAGGTGGGTTTTGTTCTCCACACACGGCTCCTCGCCAAACACGTTAAAATAAACATTAAACGCCAGATTTGCCTCTTGACTCGTGCAATATTTCTTTTAGATATTTATAGTCCTCATGACACTGACACATTGGACAGAAACCCTCGTGAAATTACAAAGCTGTGATGATTCCTTCTGAGCATCAGAATCTACAACAAAGTCAAGTTCCTATTGATGAGAATGGATTATGGAGGAATGAAGACAACAATAGCGCAGATTACTTTGACTGTGAGTTGGTATGAATAGGTAGACAGACAGGCAATCATACAATATAGAGTTGTACCCATTGCGTTTTCAGTATAAGCCTCCTCCGACTACTGAATAGGCTGAGGATTGGGAAATAAAATGCTGGCTATTGTTACTCAAGCTTTTGTTTCTTTGCTCGGAGAAAAGCCAGCACAGGCTGAGATGGAGAGATGAAATCAGAGAGAAGAAGACTGCAGTGTAATCACAGCTGTACCGAACAAGGCTTTGAAAACAAAGCTTTCAGATGTTGTACACAGAATAATAATGACTTCATACTGTATAAGGAGGGAAAGTCACTTCCTCTAAAGTTTGTAGACTTCACTTATTTGACTTTGACAAGATATGTTGGATAGTGCCGTCTGAGAATTGAGTGGAGGAAGACAGAGAGAACAATGTCTGAACCAGTGTCTTTACATCTCTGCAAACAGAATTCGCAGGAAGATATGATAATAATATTGCTCCATGTTGTGGCGCCATAAGCAGGCAACTTTGCCTTTTCCTCCCCCGAGTGACCAAAAGTCAATTACTGAATTAATCATACAGCTTTAAAGCACTCCCAAGAAGTAGCTGCAAACAGAGACAAAAATGCATCTTTAAAATGTATGTTTTCGTGCAGCTAGTGCCATAAGTAAAGAGGTGTAATGGTAAAAAATAAAAATAAAAAGACAAGAGAAGATAAATAGGTTGGAGATGGTTGTGGGGATAATGTGGGGACTGGTTCAATTTGCACTAAATCTTTTGGCTGAGATGCACCTCTATATTTCTAATTTGTTTGTTTACCTTAGCAAGGATGCACATTTACATCTTTAGTCCCTATAGGCAGGTACAACTGCAGATATAACAAACTAGAAGAAAAGTAAACAACATGATGGAAAATGCTGAGTTAAAAGTGCCCACAGATTGATTGACTTCAGCCAGTCTTATACCAGTGTTATAGGTCATTTCAATATTTACTGCCCTTTAATGACAACACAGTTTACTTCCAAATATATGAAATACTGGAAGGACTGATAAATAAGGTTTTTGCTTTAGAAGAAAATATCACATTTGCACAACGTTTTGGCAATACCTCCCTTTGACACATTATTAATATGCCTCTCAACTCGAGCTGCTCCACGTCCTGTCTAAAAAATAAAATAGTAAATATGTACTGAGATCAACATTGTGCAATATTCAACAAGTTGTATAAAACATTCAATACACAAACTCACACATGAGTGCAATATGGCTGTGCAATATTTTACAGGTTTTCAACCTTTGACTGTGTTTTCACATTTATATAATGTTGTGATGTCTTCATATTCTTATTTTATTATTGTATATTCATTTTGTAAATACAAAATGTCTCTTATTACTTAACTGCTTTATTTTTAGTTTAGTTTTAGTTAACTCACTCTTTTTAGGTGGAGCTTCCCTTCTTCACGCAAACCGGGGTGAAAATAAACATCTTGAATGACACAAAAACACAACCGTCTCTGATTGAATCACATCTTCATCAAAGTCACAAGGTGTCTTCATCAGTGTTGCAAAACAGACTGCTGTTAAGATTCAGTCATATTTGACAGATAGGCATTTGTGTGGAAAAAAACAGACACACAAACAATTTCCTTGATCTAATGTTTTCAGTTGTCAACTCGTACCTCACTGTTGCCTTTGTACATCTTTGCACGTACAGTATAAACTGTATATTTGCATCTCTACGTGAAAATAGAAAAACAATGAGAACTGTGTATATACTGTAGGCATCAAACTGATGTGTTATATGACAACTGCAGAGATTAGAAAACAAATCTAATAATAACACACACGCTTTTGGCAGCGACTTGTGGCTGTCGAGGTTAATGATGAAGAAATGTTGTGGCCATGTTTTATTACAGGTGTGTATTCAGTCGAGAAGAGGAGTTAACTAATGCAGAGGGCAGCTCCGGCTCCAGAGGCTGTAGATGGCTATAAATACATCAATTTCTACTCTGACCCTGCACTTCACACACACTGATGGGAGGTAATGGCTCACTGACTTGCTGGCACCAATATTGACCTTAAATATTAATCATGTTGACTGTCTGGCATCAGCACTAATTTGCTCTGCATCCCTTGACACCTTTTTTAGTGCTTTAGTACTGGTTCCTGTGTCAAACTTTTGCGAAAGCGGGAGAATTCAGTAAAAAAAAGACTTTCTTATCTTTTCATTCACATCACATTAACGATCGGTGGCACAATGCAGTTATTTTACAATCTCTTTTACTGCGTCCATCATCTTTTAACAGCAAGAGGAACAATATCAGACATCACTTAAAACCAAATCAACTGCTGCTGCGGTTCTCTAAGGCTGCTCAAGTCTTTAATACCTGCTGTGAAACCTGCTTCAATGCTCAACCCCATACATTGAAACCATAGAATGTATATAAAGATGGATAACAACATCTGTGACTAACTGCAATGTAGGTCATAAACCCTGCCTCCTCCATGTTAGTGGATGTAAAGAATTAGTGTCATGTAAGTTTTCCTTAGTTACCTGTGCATTGGCTGGACCTTGCTATTGTGGTTAAATCCACAATATGACAGCATTTGTATCCAGAAGCTTTTGGCTTAATTACTGGATAAAGGGTTGAAGCATTGTCCATCTTTATAAATGGTCTGTTGTAGGTGTTTAATTGCCACTTTAAAGGTGAATTATTGTTTTTAACAACCCAATGACATTTTATTCTCACCCATTTGCTTGTTGGTTTATTTGTTAGCAGGATTACACATAAACTAACAAACCAATTTCCTCCAACCTTGGCCTGAGAAGAACCAAATGAAGTTATGGTGCAGATACGCATTAAGGGATTGATTCTTTTTTCTCGACTTTCTTTAACTATGTTTTACAAGAAATAAATCATTTAGGTTTCAGACCACCTCTTTACTCTGTTGTATTTCTACTATAAGATCTGTTCAATTCTGCAAATGACTAACTGTTGGTAATCTTAACCTGTGAACTTTTACTATGGTAAAACTATTCCAAAATCTTATTTACAAGCCCCAAACCAATCAATCCAATAAGACAATACATCAGGAGTTCTCAGCTGGGAGGTTGTCTCGGTTGTGTCACCAGGGAAATATGAGGAAGAGCATCCACAGACAGAACAGTGTGGTCTTGACGGCTGTTTGACTTCCCTCTCAGAGCAACAGTTTACATAATCCAAATATCCCAACTGTCAATCACACATCAAACGTTGTGTAATTCAATTGCAAATGGGCCATTAAAGCTGACAGTTTGAACCAAAGGCAAGTCAGATGCATAATGAGCCTGGCATATCTGCATATATTCATGTACTGTTGCATTGGACATCTCACAACTGGCACAAAAGGAACTCGTAGACGGAAATGAGCAACGTGCAACCGATGTTTAAGGAGGTTGGGAGACTGTCACAAGCTGCGGAAAATTAATATGCATGTGATACTCCTCCTGTGAATATTTGCAGTGAGTTCAAAGCAATTGTGTGTCTGTTTGAAATGTCTAAACAATAAAACAATAAAACATTTTTGAAAAACTCAACAAAGGAGAAGGCAGAGATATTTGTCTCCAAATGTAAAACATAGAAATATAAAATATTTGAGAGTTCAGTTCCCTGAAACGACCTGAGATTCTGCTTCGGAGTGGCAGCCACAGCAGGACGCTCACCTGCATCCCCCAGGAGTAAACACACATTTCATGAAGACCAAATCTCAGCAGGCTCCCTGTGCAAAACAGGACTGATGACAATCGGTAGGGTTGTTGAAGCTAATGAAGAGTAGTAAATCCAAGAAAGCCAAGAGTACAGCACACTAATCTAGGAGGCTTGACTTGTAAGGAGTCCAGGTCAATCGTTGACTTGGCAGAGGTTTATTTAGCAATATTTTAGAGAAGCATTATGTTGTTCTGCAGTTATTATTCCCTGAAATATAACTTTAACTGAAATGGGATCCACCTTTGAAAGCCCTACTCTCTCAGAGGGGAGACAAATTCTTAACTTAACTGAACACAAAATATAGAAGCACACAGTAAACTTCTAGAAAACACAAAACAAGTGCTCAAGAGATGTTATGCAGATAGGGCTGTCATTTCTTGCCAGGCGTACAGGTGTTGTACAAGAATGTGTGTACAATTGTATCCGATGTCTTCCTCTGAAGCACAAACAACTATTGTTTCGATCTGTAGATACTTGTTGTTGTTACAGTGTCATCCCTCCTGCAGCTCTGACTTACATCTGCACTTCCAGCAAACAGAGAGAGAGAAGCACTGTGCTGCTAAAGCAATGCACCTGACCGATCCCTAAACATCATTATTCATTCTCCACACACACTAGTGAAGATCATGAAATGGAGTCTTACTCAGCATTTAAGTATGACACCACAGTGAAAGACGCAAAGAAACACACTTATATTCACTACATTAAGTCTTTAAGTCACCTCATTTGCATGTTTTAAACTGTGGAAGGTAAAACAGACATGTTTGTTCTGTGATCATGACCACTACACCGTCCTTTACACATTATGACCGTTTGCACTACTTGAATTCAGGTGAGGAACTCAACATGTGGGTCATTTCGGAGAGTGAAAGAAAGACGTATTTAAAATCCACATGAAAAGCAAATCTTAAAGCTGTGTGAGCACAGTGATGATGCAAAACAGTAAGCAAAGTTGCAAAATAGTGAAAATAAGGCTGCTCTTCAAAGATACAGTGTCAGGAATGATCTCAGGTGAGCCTTATAGCCCATTAAAGTTTAACAGCAATTTGATAGCAAGGTATAAAAGTTCTTCTTTCCCATTAAGCTGTTGTGGAAGTTTGCAGTTTAGCAATAAAGAGCTCCACATTATGATGACAGCAGAGTAAAGTGGAATCATCCCTATGGGGGCAGTAATTTGAAGTTCTAATAAATGATGATCTGAGATATATGTGTTAATTGCAGGTGGAAAAGTCCAACCTGCAATAATCTCTTTGCATAAATAAAGAGTCCAAGTGATCACTGCCCTCTGGTTATATAAAAACAGCCGGTGTTACTTTAAGTAGACAAATAACTATCATACTGCTGGGCCAGTTCCTTTGTTAGTAAGATATGACAATATGTTGACATGTCATTACAGTATATGCAGAAAACAATCATCTCCATCAGCCCTATACAACAGTCAATGTATACATTATTCATATAAGTCTACAAGGATGATTCATATGATGCAATGAGAGAATACATTTACGAGAGAAGAGGAGAGGAGAGGACAGGAGAGAAAGGGAGAGAGGAGAATAAGACAAGATTAGAGATGGCAGGGAGATCAGGAGCAGCTGATCGAGAGCATCCTCCCATTTTGCCCAGCTCGCTTGTTGCCAGTCACACCACAGGCAGTGACTTGAGGAGGTAAACATTGCAAATCAGTAGCTATTTCATTGAGGGGAAATACCGAGATCTTACCCAGCTGTGCCCAGGATCCTCATACTATCCTACTACACTACAACCATACTTCAAAATATTCGGCAATTCTTTTTTAAATCATGACGAATAGGTCAGTGGATGAACAGACTTGGTGCAATCCTTATCTTGCATGATGTTTTTAAATTGTGATTCCTGATCACTTTTTTTAATCGCACAAGTTTTAATTATCTGAGTTTGCGGTGTCTTCGTAATGCTGACTTCGCACCTTATCAAATACAGCACGTTAAGCACATTTATTCTTTTGCATACTGTAATGGTTAAGCATTCATTTTTCTAGCATTGAGCATAAAGAAGAGGCCATAAATCCTTTAGGGGATTTCATATACTATACAACACTATAAATTCTACCACTTTTAAGAGCAGGAATCAACACTAATGCTATATACACACACACATATCACATTGCAATTAGGGTTAGCAACCAAAACTCAATTCCCGAACTAGACTGAATCAGAAATGGTTTCTGAACATGGTAACCCATCTAATACTTGGATCACTACATATTAAAGCCTGCATAAGGGAGTTCATTGGATATCACATACTCTCTCTATCTAGCTCTCTGCCATTTTCCTTTAGTGACTGTTCAACAAACACAAACATGCAGATGCCAACAGTTGGCAATACCACATGCCCCCCCCCCCCACCCCCCCAACACTTTTTCATGCACATGTTACGCACTATTTACTTTGTGACACTTCAAAGAACAAATATTTGTGTTCACTTATCATTGATATATCACAATGCCAGCTGGAAATGCACTCTAAACCTGTGCTGCATGCAGTGTTAAATAATAAATGTGTGCTAAAATGTTAAAATATTTATGCATCAACAGTTTGAACTTTTACACAGAGGTGACTATAAAATAACAATTGATGGCATTATCATAACTTGACAAATAGAAGAGGGATGCAAGCCAACTCAATAACAATAATACATTGTTAAAGCCACTGAAAAATGAGATTGTAAGACCTGATGAGCATAATATATTTATTTTGTGGGCATATGCATGGTGTAGCTGTTAATATACATGCTATAGAACAACATGTGTAATTATAGTATTAGTAATTATAGTAATTATAATTGGCACGATTTAAATCAATGATCACCAATTAAGATGTACCAGGTTTGAGAAAGCTTAACATGTCACCTCTGCTAGGTAAGTCCTGTATAAAGACCTCTGGGTTTTGAGGTCCTCATTTTTTTTTCATTATAGGCTAATACAAAAAAATCAATAATGCAGATCGTGAGCCTCCCCCAGTCAACTTTCCCAGTTTAATCTAAATTGGATTAAAGCTGTCACGCTATCGTGATAGCAGTTGGACTGACAGATGGATGAAAGCCACCGATTACAGTAAACATGCTCGCTACAGGGCTGCAATCAGCTAAGATGAATTATTGTGATCAAACCTACAATTGTGTCTGATTGGAGTAGTGTTTGAATTTCCTGAAGTGATTCCTTGCAGGGTAACCTCACAAGTGGCCTGTGGAGAGGTAGCGATACTTCATGAAATGACTGTTATTACATGAAGCGGAAGAGGAGAACTAAAATGAAGAGACAATTAATGGAAAAGGGCAGAGCTAAAATAAAGATGAATGGATGTGGAACAAATGCTCATCTGATCGATCCCTCCCCAAGAGTCTCCCATTCCCAGTGTGCTCCACTGTTTAACTGGTGTATCACAAATGTCCTATCTGCTACCTACAATATATCATTGTATACGCACACAGGTTTGACCTGTGTGCGGTTGACCCTAACCTGTGTGTAGTTGTGTTTGTGTGTATCACACTCTGTTCTGAATGATTTAGACCTAGAGAATGCTCCAGGGGGACAATCACACTGAAGAAGACTGCAACATGCACCAAGGGCAACAGGAAAGAGAAGCAGAAACAGGTAGAGCCGCCTGGAAATTAGCTCAATGGCAGAGCCGTGTAGCTACAGCTCCCAGTTGGCAAAACTCCTTGAAGGGGAAACAGACTTGATTTCCGAATCAATGTCCCTACAAATTGTAACAGCTTGTCACTTTGGTTGAACAGCTGTAAGGGTCAAACTGCAAGGTACGCTCAGGTGTTTTATTTCTGTGATAAGTTCACATCAAGACACAAAAACTAATAAGGTGTACAGAAACTTGGAATGAACTGTTTTTGTTTTCATTATCATTTCTATTTTGAACGTTTTCTTATTTAGGAGGGAGCATGCAACGAGCTTGTGTCATCCGCATGCCGAAGTGTCCTTGGGCAAGATACTGAACCTCAAATTGCCCCTCATAGGAAAAGTGCTGCCCATAGATGCGCTGTATGAATGTGTGTGTGAATGGGTGAATGGCAATAACCTGTAAAGCGCTTTGACAGGTCATCAAGACTAGAAAAGAGCTAGATAAATACAGACCATTTTTCCATGAACTTGAACAGACCAGTGTGCTGAAGAAGGAGCTGAGCCGCAAGGCAAAGCTCTGAATTTACCAGTCGATCTATAAACCTCACCTATGATCACAAGCGCTGGGAAGTGGCCAAAAGAACGAGATCTTAAATAAAAGCGGTCAAAATGAGTTTTATCCATTTGGTGCCTGAGCTCAGCCTGAGAGATACGTTTACTTGACACTTGAAGGCTCCTGGGAAGACCCAGAACTGGCTGGAGGAATTATGAATCCCATTCTGCCTTGGAACAACTCGTATTCTCCAGGAAGAGATGGAAAGCGTGGTTAGAGAGAGGGACGTCTGTAATACTGAACTTGGCCGGCTACCTCAGCGACCGAAGCCCCGACAAGCGGAAGATGAACGGATGGACAGACAGATGGATGTTATGTTTTTTCTTGGAATTATCATTCAATAATTATGTTGACTGCAATCACATTTCAAGCATTAAGTTGATGTTCTTATATAGGACTTATAAATGGTTGCAGGGTGCAGATAAAAACATAGTCTTTTGCAGAAAGTGAACCTCCAGCCTTTAAGATGTGGCTCAGCGACCTTTCTAAAAGTTATGTTCCAGTGGAAACACTATACTCCCCCTAGCCCATAGCTTTTCAAGGAAATTACATTCATACCAACAGGTATATTATAGATAGCTGCACACAGGCAGGTGTATGGAGAGCTTTATTAAACCTTTATGTTCTTTATCCACTGCTGAAATTGGATCTTTTTGTTAGCAAGCCTTACTCCAAATTTACACCTGGTAAACTGCTAAATACTAGCACAGGTTTTTACATGTAGTCTCTGAGTAACATCTGAGCAGTCAAGGAAGTTAAAAGCCTCACTCACGGACACATGCTGTGTTGAAAATGAGGAAGGGGCATTAATAATGCTTATTAAAAGTCCCCGGAGAAACAAAGATTAAAAGAAGGCTCTATCAATAGTGCTCTCTTTTCCCTGTAAAATGTGAAGTAATGTGTCCCCACATGGGAGGGAAGTATAATGAAAGGGAATAATATGCAACTGAAAGGCTCTTTTAAAAAACTGCAGCTTATTTAAACTGAGAAGGAGAATATGAGGCACACGAATTGTGTCATTGTATGATGAAGTTTATCATTGTAACATGCATTAACAGTCCTCACTAAGAAGTCAATGTGAATGTTTTTCAGAATCTGCTTTAAGCATGCTGTGAAAACTCAAATAATACGCATAGACTGCATTTCTACGTATACATGACTACGTAATGCTACTAGGGTTGGGAAATCTGCTTTTAATTAGATTATTGCTTATTACGAGTACGACCTCTTTCGGATGAGAAAATGCTGTTTACAAGGCAGTGATTTGTTCAGACTAAAAAATCTGAATGTATAATCTATATAATATATGTAGTGTTTATGATTTTCTTTAACAGTGGGTTAGTGGGTGTGGCAGCTGGTATCTCCCAGTTCAGCCGATGGCCAGTCTGAGCATGTGGAAGTGGAGGGACATTGACTTCTCCTTTCAGTAGCTCCTCCTTTTCTAATGTGCGCCACACTCTGGACCAACGAAGCTGCAGATTTGCGATGATGAAATTCATGACGTACTGAATTTGTTAGGCTTACACTGTGAATGCACACACAGACATACACTAAAATGCAGTTCTAATCAGCAGGACACAGCTATAGCAGGCCCATTAACTGAACTGCAGCTGGAGGCAAATGCACAAATGGCCAATCTATACAATCAAAGCATACACATGGAGAGGAAAGGCATGTATATTTCTAATGCATGTTATTTGATCTGTGCATTGGTACATTGGTGTTTTTTATGTAGTTAGAGTCTGGAATGCACTTTCATCCCTATATGCTACTAAGAAGTCCTATCTCTCTCAGTCTGTCTGAATCTCCCCCTGTGTGTCCTGAAAAGCCCCGACCCCCTCTGTGTTCTTCTCGTAATGAGGTACAAGGCAGACCTCCTCCTAATGCCACAATTATCGGCATATCTATGTGCTGTTGGGTTGTTTTCTTTGCTGAGTAAAGCCATTAAGGGCACACTGCTATTACCCCGGGCACTTCCCCATGAGGTACACATCAAAATTACACCCAATAATATCACGCAGCTGACAGGCCACCCTGCTCACACTCAACAGCCTGGCTGAATCAGTTTGGTTCGTATTTAGAATGTGGTGCTTGTTTGTTTTTGACTGAATTCCAAACGTTCTTATGGAGATATAACAAAATGACTGAAACATTCAGAATATGCTTGTGCACCCTAATACATTGGAAACCACTTATGGTAATCACAGACATAATGATCAATGGTTTATATGGATCAAAAGGCTTGGGACAATGCTGTTTATAGTGATCAAGTATTCCACTTACAGTGATCATTTTCAGTCTTTTTCATACATTTTTGGATCGCACTGCCAACCGAGTCAAAGCCAAACCGAGTGCGTTCTCCATACATTGCCTATGTTTACAAATTCTGTTGTTTTTACCAAGTCTGAGTTCACACATTTGGCCGATGACATTTGTGTGTGTGTGTGTGTGTGTGTGTGTGTGTGTGTGTGTCGGTATGTATCATCACAGAAACACAGTCTTCAGCAACATCTCCTCCAGTTCAGTGCTGGATTTTACTGTTTGTATTAAGACACAGAAATTACCAATCATCATGAACTAATGAGCAGAGATGCAGGAAATCCATTTGCTAACAGCTGCATGAAAGTGATAAAAGACGGTGGCGATGGGATCAAGAAGGTTTCAGATGGAGATTCTGCTGTCGATTAATTACTTCAATAAGTTTAAACCATGATGCCGATGTGGGTCAAGTATCTTATTTAATTAACTGAAGACTGTTTGTCTTGGCACCAGGACCAACATCTAATTACTCTGTAGCTGCAGCCCAAGCTATAATGACACTAGTCAGTGGCAGAATGCCTGATTTTTTTATAAGATACTGCCCTGCTGATCCCTACTGCTAATTCATATTTAAATAAAGTGCAGCGGAAGAGCGAAATGCGAATGTTTAGTTTGTGGATCGTTTGGAGAAAAAAAACATATACTCTACTTTAAGGACCTTGGATTGTGCCTTAATTTGTTCAATTAATCAATTGGAGTTGACAAGAGAAGCCAATAAAATGCACCACTTGGAAGTGTGTGGGCTTTACAGTCTATGGTGTTGGCAGAGCAGAACAATATCCACAAAGAATATGAGATATCAGCAGAAGCCGCTGCCGCCAGTTCCGCTGAATGACCCCTGGGGATCCATTATCTGACACTTTCCAGATGTAGACATGTTTTGTGACTATATACCATAGGTTAAATGTCTCATGCAATAGCAGTCAATTTAATACCCAACACTATATTGAATCCACTCAGTATGCCACCCATCACTGACTGAAATGGAAGATGGGAACCAGCCCAAACAGTAAGTACAGTGCATCCACAGTTGCGAAGTGGTATCTATGGTGTGTAGGAATCATAACTAACCAGCCATGCTAGTCATCCATCATTGAAGCCTGGCTAGAAAACAATCAACGATTTAACCCGCCTCTGTGGCAGTGCACAGCTGGTGGGAGAAATGGCTTGTACCTGCAGGGTGGTGGATAATGGAGGTGAGCATCACAGACAGCAAACAGTGCTCCAGCAACAGTATTTGTCCCAAACCCAATCAACTCTGAAATCATTCAGGAACCCTGTACACATCAATGAAGGCAAACTTTTGAGATTTTGAGAAAATAATTAAAATGATTTGCTTACATCAACAAGAAAATGGGGGTGTGAATGTTTCTATTTTAAATTCATCTGAAAATCCTCTTATTCTATCAGCCTTCCAAAGTCGTTTGAGACCTTGGTCAGCCATGACTTGAATAATATTGACGGCTTGTGCTGGAAACACAGTTAAAATAGAGTTCTGTACACGAACAGTTATAAGCAAGAGTGGCCTGAAGCAAGAAAACTCATTAACCAAAAGGGCAAAATAAGGTGCATTAAGCTTGGCAGTATACAAATGCAAGAAAAGAATGATGTTTCCACCTTGACGAATTAATTCACTTAAAACGGTCGAAGTTACAGTGGCCACACATGATTCTCTTCATTGAAAATGCTGTGATGGAGCAACATTAGTCCTTTGGGAGCCTGGTTGTGTTCCATCTGGGTCAGTGCTGAGGACTGCAGGCACAGGGTTTTTGTTTTTGTACCAAACAAGACAACAAAAACCTTTTAGCATCCTACATTAACATCACATCAGTTTTTCAATTTGCAAAAAAGAGCAAATCAAACACAGAAAGAAAGGGTGTGCAAGGAGCTAGAAAAGCAAGGACTAGAAGGCTATAATGACAGGGCTCCCAGGAGGCTCATTATCTTTCAAAAAATGACCCCTATTACCATCCAAAAAGAAATCATTTCAGATCACGGCAATGCTTCATCTGCAGTTAAGATGTTATATTTAGACATTTAGAAAGATATGTGTCTAAAGATAGTGAGTCAGGACTGAAATCTGGCTTTTGAGGTTGAAAAACCAACCTTGACTGTTGGTAAACAAGACAAGAGACACCTTTTTCTGGAGGGTACAGACTTTGTATGCTTCGACTTTCACTTTGGCTTCCATCCTTAAGAGTTTGTTTGTGTGTGTGTGTGTGTGTGTGTGTGTGTGTGTGTGTATATAACAACACCAGACTACTTCTGTCATCATTTGCACGACCACAGGAGGTCACTTGTCAGGAAAAGTAAAACTCCAGCGGTTTAACTATTTGAACAAACAACCAATGCTGTCATGTTTGTTTTGCCACTTGCTCCAAGTGCTCAGGCAGTTCCACCGGTGCAACAGAATCCAGATGGGATCTACAGGATCTACAGGAAAAAACAGTATTTCCTGGCAGAAGGGGGGTTGCTAAATGTCAATGAGATATAATATCAAGTAAGAGACATCTCAAACAACAGAAAAAAAACATATAACAATATTTTTTTTAAGTGAATTGAAATTTGAAAAGGTATTTTGCTTCTGCACGATGCCTCCTGAGCGTATATAAATTACGCAGCGTGTAATGGCAGAGGGAGGAGTTCAAAGATAAAGCACTCGAGCAGGAACTTCCCGCTTTACCCTGATCTCCAGTGTAACCTTGATATTTATATTCCTACAGTAAAAAAGACTGGGAGCATACATGCATTCAATAACTATTCATAAAGCAGCCGGGGAGGGTAGAGATTGAGCAAACACAAGAAAACAGAGCTTTTAAGTCTACAAAGGGCTTTCACCTCCCAGTTACCTTTCTTCCTTTCTCTTTCCTTTTTTTTATTGTTTCTTTTAGTTCTTACTCCTACAGTACAAAACACATGCGGATGCACACTGGATGAGACTTTTCTGAAATATTATGTAAATGAGAAATTGTGAGGGAGCCCATCAAATTAAATGCACTCAAAGATGTGTTTTGCTTTTTTGTTATTTCTCTTGGATATTTGAAAGATGTTTATGTAAATGCTAGAATGCCATTTTAGCGATCATCTGCTAAATGGGTCAACTTTAAGCACGCACCTTAAACTTTTAGGCATGCACTTAAGCAAGATGTTGTGACATCACAGCTACTTTGGGGCCAATCGTGTAGCCAAGTGTGATGTGGACCAATATTTCCTTTTTAACACATGAGAAAGAAATTTTGCATTTATTACTGTTTCTGTTTTGAACGCTAAACCTTGGCACACATAGTAAAGCAAAATTCAAACACCCTGTGAAATGGATGTCAGAGTATTATGTGTCCGGTTAAGACAACTATGAAGTGACTTGTCGATATTAAAAGGTGCTCACAGTAGACACTGAATTCAGGGGTTTTCAGTTATTTCATGGCTGATCAGACTTCTGCTTGGGTTGAGTGAAGTGATGTACTACCAGACAGGTGCATCCGGGTACACACCCACTGCGTTCAGAGAGGAGAGGGCCAAGTCAGAATTTAAAACTTCATCTGGTTTAACAGCGTCCCCTCTATCTGCAGTTACCTGGAAGATGAATGATAGATAATGAGTTTTTGTGATGAAAACTCAGTAGCACTCACTGTGCAATTTAAGTGCACTCCTTTACCATATCTCCCACAATTTGTCTTACTGAACAGATTTGCCACTTCGTTCTTACTACAAGGTCTCCTATTGTACTGCAGTTTCTGTCTAGTGTCTCGGATGTAAGTCACTTTGAATTTAAGTGTCTGTCAAATGACTAAATGTAAACTGTAAATGATAGACGGAATAGGTGTAAACACAGCTAAACCATTAAGCACAAAGAGACTTCTGATTCTGATCACTTCTTTCTGGTCAATGAAGCATCATTTTTTAAGGGTCTACGTAGTTTACAGCAATAGACTGTAGTGGCTATGCAGAGGGTTTTTGTGTAGGTGCAGTACACGGATGCATTTCATGAGGAGAAGAGAAATGTCACCATATTCTATAGAGCAATATTTGGGGAAAAATACATTGCCACAAAGGAGGGCATACTGAATGAGTCCAGTTAACAATAATAAAATTCCCTTCCATTTCATCTTTTAGGACTATTCAATATCACCTTGGAATATAACCACCATTTTTTGGGGTATTACCAAAAACCCTGAGTCTGCAATAAACATGCTTTTAAATAGATTACTAAAGGCACGTTGATGTAGCCTTGATCCAGCCGCATGAATAGCTGATTTTTAATAATGGAACTTGTACAAATGTCTTTTAGCCTTTGTCTGCCTCTCTATGAATTATATTTTAAATTGTTAGTCTTAGTCATGACAGTGTTCTATGATACACTTGGTAACACTACCAAATCCAATTACATGCAAACAGCAGGGATTCATTCATGGTTGTATAGTCAAGCTGCCTGGATTCATGTTGAAACAAATGTATGCTCCCCATAACCCATGTGTGCACAAAGACAATTCAATAAAAAGTGTGGACGTGTAGGTTGATTAATTACATTTTGTGCTTTTTATGTTTTAATTTTTTTGTCATTGTATTAGGAGGCTTTTGCAGTGTTTGTAAAAATTCCATTTTATAAAAAACAAGGGCCTATTGTCTGCACTTGGCTGAAAATAGATAGTATGTGTCTCAAGAGGCTATACTCCACAAAATTTGCATTTCCATGTCTGCCTCTTATTACTTCTTGAAAAGGGCAAATGTTCACGGTGAAAGGTCCTGAGGATAAATATGACCATGCATTAAATAGGAGGCACTGTTGCCTGCACTGCTCTGACACCACCATGCCTTTTACTCTGTAGCTGACTCAATTCAAGTTCACATCTACATGCCTGCACCACGATTATTCCTCATGGAAGCACAAAAGGTCTTTTTCATATAGCGTAGCAGCTTGTGGGTAGGTAAGTGCAGGGCAGAGGCATCTTGATAAATCCGCCCTGTGGGTGTTAGGGAGTAAGTGTGGGGAAATACTGTGGGGGTTGAGCAGGGTTCAGGGTAAGTTGAGAAGGGAAACATGGCAAGGGCAAAGGGAGGGGAATGAACAAAGAGGTGTGTAAGGGGGTGAGTAAATGAGACTTGTGAGGAGATCAGATGGATCAGGCCAGTCCAAGCTCGCGTGTGTTGGTGGCAAGATGAAACAAGAAGGAAGGAAGGAATGGATCAATGACAGTTTAAGGATGTCGTGGTGATGACAAAGGGGGTTACAGGAGTTAAGGGAAATGGAAGAGAAAGAGAGGATTCAGAATGCCTAGCCTTACCTTGCCTTTACTGCCAAGCCTTCTTCCTGTGTTGATCACAGAAAGATTTTGCACAAACGTCCAGATATACACTCACACGAACAAGACCTGTGCAGATACAAAGCTATGATAGGCATCTTCTAGGCTCTTTTCCAGCTCTTACTGTACCTTCATCACCATTCACATGCAACTGAGCTTGACTACACAGCCTAGCTCAGATCGGGGACTCACTATAATTGATACTCTGAAGGTGAAGTGAACAGTGACATAGCAGCAAGGAGAGTGAGTAGCTTCTGTTGCCACCTGAATGAACAGTCAGCATATTGTCTTCAGTTTGATGTTGTCAATTTAGTAAGGACTTTAGAAACAGTGATGATATAAATGGGCACGATTGAATTTAAGTTATTTCGATCCCACTGCCCTGATTAGGATCCCATTAGTACCAGTGTGTCTGGTACTGCCGGCACAAGCCGGCCAGCTATTCAGGTGATTAGCCATGTTAAATTTTTGATGTTATCAGTAATAAGGACGAGCCTCCACTGTTCTGACTACAGCAGAGGTTACATTGCATTATGTTGCGGGTTAAGAGTATAGAGAATTTGAGTGTGACATTTTCAGAGCCTGCATTGCAGATGCAATCGTTCAAAGATGGGGTTAAATAGGTGTCTCTGGAAATCGGAGAAGTGAGGGAGCCTATCAAACTGAATAGAGTTGAGGTAAATGGGTGCTAGAGGACCCAACGGGCTGTGGCAGTATTGACAAAAGAGGATGAACTGGCCTGAAGAAGGTTCTGGTAAACCATCAGACAAGTCAGGGAGGGAAAGCAGAGCTTGGTTTCTGACTCTAACAGAGGATATCATTGGGTAGAGGAAGGAACACTCTCAGGAACTCCTGCAGCCATTTAAATCCTCTGAAGACGAGGCAGGGTTTGAAAATGTTTGGACTGCTTTTCTTACATCGCTGCCACTGAGACCTGACCCTGGATAATGGTAAGAAATTAATGGATGGATGGATGGATTTCAAAACACCTTTCAGAGTGCGAAAGCCCCTTTTTTTCACACTGATTCAACTGCATTAACTCTCCCTTTCACCTTAAATTATATTTTGCTTCCCTCTCTATGCTCCTGATGCAACAATTTCTTTATGCCACCTTTCCGTCATCTTGCCACAATGGTCTAATCCTTGCCTGCAAATCCTTAGTGTGGCCACTGGCAACCCCAGGAATAACTCATGGGGAGCATTAGCGGAGTAGCTTTTTCTGGTATCACTGTACCCTGAATTGCACCTCCTCTTGAGCAATTATGGCTTGAGTTACTAGCTGTTACCTCTCAGGAAGGAATTGACACATTGACGTCACTGGGGAGCAGAGGTAGCAGTAACTAGCCTCTACATGTGAGTTTAGTAACACTAAGTCTCTACTGGTTTGTCTCTAGAAGTTTGTCTATTAAAATAAATGTTGGTAGACAATGTACATGTCCATTTATGCTGTCGTTATGATGGAGACCGTTCTGTTGTTCCGGCCTTGTATTTGCTTGATGTGTGTTCACAGGGTGTGCTTGTGAGAAGGGAACAGATAGAAAGACGCAAACAAATGTGTCTTGTTATGCCTGTAGCAATCGTTTATAGATGCCGGGGTAACATCTGGGTGCACCACAGTCTTACAGTATACATGCTCCTGAGGCAAACAGGATCATTAACATTGAAAGTACCATCTCTCTCCGCAAGCCAATCCTGCCCTTTGTCAAAAAACTGATGATGATGCACTTGGTTCAACAGTAGTTCGTTCTCCCCACACTCATCTTTTCCACGGAAACAATATATTCATGTAAACCATGCTGTGGTTCTCCTTTTAGAAGGTAATATGTTAGGTCATATTCTCTTTAACCCTGATAAGCAGCAGTATTTCACAGCCAATCTAGCCTAAAAGAGAAAATAATTGAATTTCTTGAATTTTTTCCGACCATGAAAATCTAATACAAGAATAAACTATTCAAGATGGTTCCCCTTAGGTTTTATAGGTAGATTTCATTAACTTAAATTGACAAGTAAGTACACAGCAACAAAACCAGTATCTCTAAGTGACTCTGTGGGTGTTGGACAGCCAGTTGGGTTATTAATTTTCATGGATAATAGAGATGAGTCTGATCAGTGTGTATATAAATATGTATGTATGTGTATATTTTGTCAGATGTATAAATTCCTCTTATGGTAGATAATAATGTGTATGAAGGAGTTAATGTCCTGCACTACGTGGTGCATGGTAACAGGCCAATAAGGCAAACCTGGATTAAGCAATCATCAGACACACGGAAATCTACATCTTGATTAAGCACCATTGATAATGGAAGGAAGAATTAGGAACTTTAATCCTAAATGCAGGATGAAGAAATCCACTCCTGCCTAGATTTACCAATGCTATTGATGACAAAATTGAATTAAGCAGAAATAAGGCATTCATTATTTCAGAGAAACATACAGAAAACTACTGGGTCAGTCCTGAATATGAACAGGGATTTGGAGAAATAATAACTTCATACCTTTGCTTACACCATAAACAATATGGTGTTTTTCCTGCTCTTGACTTTTGGCCCTTACTGTAAATACATGAATATGTAAATAATACTACTATATGAGAAAAAAACACTGTAGTGTTTTAAATTATTGACAATCTTATAGAAATAAGCATGAAGTTGTTATCACTGAATATTTCTGAAACCCTAAATCAATCACCTGTCTGGACATAACAGATCCCAATTTAACCCCCATCTTACGATGAAAAACCCTTTCCTGCAAGTGACAATTTTCACAGCATGAAACTAAAGCCTGTCAAATGTACGGCTATAATTTCCAATTCAATCCGTTAAGTACGGTTATAAAAATTGGATAAACAGTGGAAATGGGCAACTGCATGTGGTTTCAATAGTGATGTCTTAACCCTGCAGCCTCAAAACCACAGACACTTTGCATATTATTATTGATCTGAGCCCAAGATTATATACTTTTTCTGTACGTGCATTCATGAGTGTGCAGACACAGATGGAAATGTTTAAACACAAACACCCATTCAAAAACATACACGCATGCTTATACATGTGCGCACACACACCCCGATACATATTACGAAATTTCACAGCTCGCCTGTGTAGAATTTCTTTCTGATTCAATTTCATTTACTCCAACTGGGGTTTCATCACCCAATAACAACCAGAGAAGCTGAAGCACTGATACAAACTTACACCAGGCGCCGGTAGAATATCAAAGAACATCCACCTATCCTCTTCCTATTTCTCCCCGTAAGTCTTCTCACTTCTTTCCTCTCTTCTCCCTTTTCTTTACACATACCTATATCCTCACCTCCGACCTAACTCTCTTCTCTCAGGATTTTTTATTCCCTGAATCGCTTCCTCTCTTCCTCTCTCCTCTTGTTCACATTCCTCACCCGGCATAGCGGTGTCATGTAAGACACACTGCCTGGCCTAGCAGAACGACAACAGCCCAGAGAGGAAACGACAACATCCTTGACACTCTACATTGACAGAACATCACTGGCCAACAGCCTCCAAAGGCCTATAAACCACTTTTGCTGGAGGTATAAAACATTGTAATGGAGAGTGGCGCACTGTGTTTACATAAAGACGTGGACTCCACCCCCCCGGAAGATCTGACCACAACCTGGTTCATCTCGTGCCTGTGCACAGACCTCTCATGCACAGGCAACCAGCTGTGACCTGCACAGTGAAGAGGTGGTCCCACGAGGCCCATGAGGCTCTGAAGGACTGCTTCGAGTCAACTATGAGGGAAGAGCTCTGTGGGGGTCACGGAGAGGACATCAAAAGCCTCAAACACTGCATGACGGACTAGATTAACTTCTGTGTGGAGAGCACCGTACCCACCGTGATTGTATGGCATTTCTCGAATAACAAACCTCAAGGAGTTAAAAGGGGGGGTTTTAGGTCAGGAAATAAGGAGGAGCTGAATGAACGCTGTGGAGAAGGAGTTGAGGAGGAATATCAGGCAGGGGAAGAACAGCTACAGGAAGAAGATGGAGGACCAACAGCAGCACAACAACGTCAGTGGTGTCTGGCCACAAGAACACTGACTCCCAGGGGACCAGAAGTGGGCAAATAATCTGAACCTGTTCTTCAACAAGTATCATCAGTCACCTGCCCCTTCCCCCACCCTGCCAGCCTTCTTGCAATCCCCTTTCCCACAGCACTCAGCTCACAGTTAACCCCCACCACCTGTCGCCACCAGCCCACTGGAGTGATCATGAAACTGCACTTCACAAGAGGGGTCAGAGCAGATTGTATCATCTACTGTATCTACTGTGCAATATTCACTTCTGCCCGTGCAATTCAAGGCTAATGTGCAATTTGTTCCACCGTACATATCCCCACTCACAGTGAACTAAAATCCAACCACGGTTGGTGACACGAGAACAGGACCAGAGTGGGCTGAGGAGCGAGTGGAGTAATTAGGGGGAGTGAGGCTGAGGTTATCGGAAATTTTCGGTACAGCCTGCATCCTTCCTTGTTGTTGGCAACAATGTCATTGAGTCTATGTTGTGACCTCTTAGTAACTACTGTAGTACAGCCATAAAGCTCGGTGGTAATTAAATCCCAGAGCTGACAACAAATCATTTCGCCAGTGCTGCCTGTGCTGTGACACAATAGTGAAAAGCCCTTGTTACAGCTCCGTCAAAACATATTACAAAAATACTGTACATGAGCACCAGTACTTAAAAAAGCCTGTGTTCATTTTTCTTTTTTATATATAAAAAGTGAATATCTCATTTCGGATGATTGGCTTAACTGAACTGAATGGCCTCGCCTGTGGCCCACAGTCTTTCTCTATATGACAGTGCTGCTGTGGGCTTATACATTTTTGTTTAAAGATAACTGCTTCGTCTGAGTCACCATGAATACGATGGAAATTGAATGACTGGTCTGAGCAATGCTGCCCACTTCCAAACAGCGTGTAGTTACTCATATAAACAGCCCACAAAGCCAGCAATGTTCAAGATGTTAGAATAACAATGGTCGGTGGCCAGGCGCCAGCTGTTTCTTGACCATGGCTTTTCTAGACATGAGTCAGCAGGACATACACATGCTGGGAGAACACACACGCACAGACACAATCAACACAACTGAAGACACAAAAACAACAACAACAACAACAACAACAGTCCCACACTGTGCTGTCAAAAAGACAGTGAAGATTGTTCACTACTTTTTCTTGCATTCTTTTTACAATTCCTGCAGAAGCCTTCACACAGTGCTTGCATACACAACACTGGTATTTTTTTATATATTTCTTTTCAGGGAAAGTTACTGTTTACTTGGAATTTTGGGTGTTTTGCAACCATGACTTTGGCTTCACAGCTGCTTCTCAAAATCCTTACTGGGATTTCCCTGCATGGTTGGTGCTTTATTTTGTTGGTGTTTTGTGCAACGAGACCACAGTGCCAGTTAATAATGAGGAATGTTTGTGTACTTAACATCTATAAACCTCTCCTTAAAGCTAAGCCTTGGTTTTTAGTTTAAAGTCTTTCACATTATCAGCTTTGACACAAATAAATAAATATCAAATAGTAAATAGCTAATAATTCTGAGGGTAGTTTCTACAGATTAAAGAATCCCTGCAACAGCTGAAACCAATAAGAGTTTTTTTCAGTCAACAAATACATTTTATATCAGACTATATTGTTTTGAAATTGCACCTGTCTTCTACTACTACTACTACTACTACTTGTGAATGTGCCTTCTACAACATATATTGTGGTTGGACATTTCCACCTCAGACTGGAAAAACAAAAGCAGACTCAGCCAAATTCCACTCCTGATGTGAAAGTTTGCATTGGCTGGATAGAGGCTCAGAAAATATTAATAGCATCCAATAAATGTGTACAATAAAACATTTGTAGTGCGCAAAGGCCCCAAGTCCCAATAATAACTTTACAATAAGAGGTATTGTCTGTACTAAGTGTATTGTATGGTTTGTGGTCAGTGTGTCAGAGCATGTGTGAGCTTCCCATTTCCCAATGCTGCTCAGCCTACAAGACATCAGGCTGCTGGATGAGCATTTCATCATAGGGTTCACACGTATACAACAAGAAACAAGAAAGATAAAATTTCTCTTGTCATGCTTGCGATACAAAAAATGTCCGTCTAAATACAGAAAGAAAAACAATGGCAGAAATGTGTTTGTGTGGTTGCAGCACAAGTAATTGATTTCAATTCTGCTTCTCCAATTGTTTTAGTGACTATAATGCCGCACTTTCTTAAGCCTTCTAATTTGCATTTTTCCTTTACAGAACAATGAAAGGCCACAATGTATCACAGCGATATCCTCCACCATAAAAATACTTCATACACTCCTGCTTTAGAGACACTGTGACAGTTGTAAAATTGAGCATTAAAGTAATTGGAGGTTACATTATTTTTCTAAGGAAAAACACTGGGAAGAAGTTGCTAGGCAACTGCTAATGCCACATCAGTGATTCATTTTTTTAGTCACTTTTGTTCTATCAGTACCAAAGCAGCAATGTCATCCATGCTATTCCACCTTTAGTACAGAAATAAATGATGAAGTTAATATCGAGGGTAACGAGTGGTCATTTTCCATTGAATACATTTAAATGACAATATATCCTGTACTGAATATGACCCTGCAGGAGGATAACGTTTGAATGATGGGCCCATGTGCCATTTGTCTTAAGGCAAACAGGATATCCCTCTCTGGGTCAATTTGCTTGTCATCCTGTCTCCCACCAATCATTTTTGATCATTTGAAATTTTTGAAGACCCCTATTGAGTAGTTACGTGACAGGACTCAAAGCCACACACATGCTGCACACACACACACACACACACACACACACTCACATACCAGCCTGACACCAGCCTGACACAAGGCAGAGACTGATTGGAGGCAAGATGGACAAAGTGAAAAAGATGGCAAAGAGAAATATTAATCATTGGATTTGACATGTTTTCCCACCACCTGTCAGCCTAATGTTTGTCAGGGTTTAGAAGAGATGACAAGGCAAGGAGGGTCATGAAGGAGGCAACCGGCTCATTATATGTGATACGCATAGGTGGGCTGCACGCATGCACGCACACACGCACACACACAACACACACACACACACACACACACACACACACACACACACACACACACACACACACACCCTACATTAGAGATGAATACAAGAAACACTCTAACCACCCAGACTACATGTGTCCAAATCCTCCAGAGATCAGAAGCCTTTAGAAACTGCACATTGAGTCTCTTGGAGCCTTTATACACAATCAATACCCAAAAGTCCTTGACCCTAAAACCCAGTTGTGAAAATATGACATTTAGTGTGTAGTTATTATAAAAACACTAACAAAAGAGCCATAGACGACAAAGAACTGTGCTAATGTTTTCTGTAAAGAAAACCAAATAGTTGATAGATGAACCACAGTATTGGCAACATTACATTTTTGATCTGATGAAAGGGTTTGATGAAAAGTCGGGGACTCACAGAAACTACTAAAATAACATTTGTTGTTTCAATTTTCAACTTCAGATCTGAAAAGCCGACTTGCCAGAATTAAATAATGGAAACAGAAGCATAAACACAAATTACGGACCAAAGTCCCTGATTGTGATAATCATCCCCTTTTCTGAAATATTGGTATATAAGTGAAAAAACCGAGAGGAATAGTTGATGTTATTCCCTAGAATGCAAGTTTTTAGTTTTTCCATGTAAACATGCTAACATTGTTATGAAAGGCTCTATACTGTGTCTTCTTGCTTATTGTGCACATAATTTGGCTGCAGGCTGGAGTGGATTTTTCCAAAAGCTAAATGTTTTGCCAATGAAGACAGGCCTTTATAGTTGGACTAAAACTGGAGCCAGAGGAGAGAAAAATAAAGGAATCAATAGGAGCCAAGGGACCTAGTGTGTTCTGTGTTTCGTTTTGTTCTGCGCATAAATGTACATGTGTGGTGCTGCCTCGGAAAATGTGTAAGCTGTATTGTGGCCCCTTGCCCTGTTTTGATCTGTCCCTTCCTACGAGATTTCAGGCAAACAGGCCTTAGCCTTCTAGCTAATGCAGTTTAAGCCAAGATGAGTTGTGTGGGTGCCACCTACTCACTGCAGCTTTCTGTCTCTTAGTTCTCTCTGCCTCACTTCCACACCTCCTCACAGTCACTATTTCTGCCTTGCTTGAATATTAGGTATATGTTTTGGCTATGAGGAATTTAATGCAGATTTTTTTTATCTCCATCCTTAATCGTGGTCCTAGGACACTAAAGAACCTTCTGATTTTATATATCCATTGTTAAGTAGCTATTTTACCCAAGCTTTGAATAGATTAAGGATTATATGCAGTTGAATGGCTGTGGATTCAGTGGTTAAAATGACTGCTATTTGGGGATCATTTTTTAAGTGTGACTTTGCAACTGCCAAGTAGAAGTCTCTCCGGTTCCTGTTGGCATAAAAGTCCCACGAGACCAGAAGCAGATGCTGGCGTGGGTTCTTTTTTCGAGGCTGCAGGCAGGTACGAACCAGTCACCTTGAAATGACTGGTCAGCTTTTTGGGGATTTTATTCTGTGGCTTACAACACACAGTATTCTGCAACATGTAATTATTTCATCACTCTGAAACTGTGTTACTTGGCATCTGTAGGACTGTAGGATGGTGGACGTGTTTGTAGAAAATAGATTGAGGGGTTTGACAGCCCTTCAGCTATACATACTGTAGATATGGCACAGTTAAACCACTATGAGTGTTTCGAGTTATCTTAGCAGGAATTAATGAGTTAGCATAGCTAATATGTGGCAGATTTTGTGAATTGCAAATATGCAAATCAGATACTACATCATTTTATCGGGTTTACTTCTCAAATAGAGGCTTTTTACCGCTGCAACATGACTGATAACTATTGGCAATGAGTGCTGGATTTACCAGTGGTGCAGTGTAAGCCGTCTGTATGTCCAAGTAATTTGTCTATAATAAGACCAAAGAGGGACCTCTAGGGTTACAGGCAAAAAACATACTAGAGCACGACTGGGCTGGAAAAGGAGACAGAGGGCTGCGGCTCGCTGTGCTCTACATTTTAATTGAGAACAAGTTAAGCTGCTGATTTAATCTGTGTCCCCTGTCTGCAATAAGAGGTAGCCATGTGTAAAAAGCTTGTATCTTTACCATTAACGTAGTTCGCTTCCTTTTGTAGATAGTGTTTACCAAGATTGGATTTATGCCTGTGTGTATATCAGTGTGTCTGTATGCATATGTCTGTTTTCCCATTTCCCAAGTCTCAAGTGGTGAACTTGCTTTGTCTACCGGCGTCTTTTCCCCCAGAGGTACAGTACCATCACATCGTAGCGTAGGAGGGGACAGGGGGATTTACAGCAGCTGCAGCCCCTTTAGGAGATATCACTTTACAGAAAAGAAAATGAGCAGTGACTTGACGAAATACTTCCCTACAAGATACTTTTCTTTTGAAGAACAAAACCAGTGGATAGATGGTGTTTCACTCTCTCAGGGACTTGCGATATTATGTCACAGAGAAAGACCATATAAGGTAGGGAGGTGTTGTTGCTGTAGCATTTGTAGAAAAATGGTATCAGTGTGTGTGGGCTGGGGCCATGTGGAATAATAAATTGTATTGTCATTAACAATACCAATGTTTTGCAATTAAAATCCAATTCATCACTGTGAGTAGGCGAGCTCATTCATAATACAATCCTTGGCAATGAGTTCCACTGTGTATATTATATTTATCAGTAATTTTGACAACATCAAAAGCTGTGCCAAGAAATGGACAGAGCGCTGGGATAATGAGATCTCAATGTCTAGGCCAAATGGCCTGTCCAACAGCCCTGACTGTCACTCAGCTCCTAAAATAAGCACTAAAGGTTCATGTCAAAGTGTGTGTGTGCGTCTCTGTGTGTGCATGTGTGTATGTGGAGAGAGAGAGAGAGAGAGAGAGAGAGAGAGAGAGAGAGAGAGAGAGAGAGAGAGAGAGAGAGAGAGAGAGAGAGCAACAGAGGAAAACAGAGGTGTGTGCTTTTGAGGATAAATCTGTTAAATTGTCTGTGTTAGAATGGGAGATGATCAATTTAAGCAAAGGTTTGCACAGAGGGAGGGAACCAAACCTGATTCTGGCTCAGATACAAATTGAGTCTATATGAAAATCGGTGCAGTGCTGGGAGAGGCTTCCCTGTGAACATTATTTCAAGAAACTGCAACAAAAAAATGCAGCTGTGGCTTTTTCTGAACATATCAAGCCGTCTTTTCATCAGAATTCAACACATTCACAACACGTCAAGGTTTTAACTGGTGATGCCAAATATGGGCCATAACATAACCCTGACTGGTGTTCCTTAATAACTTGAGTAAAACAAATAGTAGCACAGATATAATCCAAATGCTCATCTCAAAGATCTTGAGCAACATCCCATCAGTTTAAAACCAAGTAAAAGTACAATTCATTCCCTGAAACATGACTGTTCACAATGTTTTCAAGGAAATGTCAAATTTCTCTGTATAAAATTGTCGTTATTGTCTAATAGTGGCCAAATGTCTTACTGAGTACCCCCCAGAACCTCTGCAAATCAAAACAAACACATTTCCTGGTGTTAAAGCATCTGCAGAAATGATGCGAGTGCACTATTCCTTCATTACAGCCGACAGGCATCTTGAATATCCCATGGGTGGTGCAGCACAAAGAGGTGAGAGAACCATGCTCCCAGTGATCCTACCATCTGTTACACAGGGATTGATTTCTGCAGCATCTGGCTGAATGCTTGTCTACATTTCAATGACCTGCATCCCTTCCTGCCTCTGTCTCTCTCACCCACACAATCACATACATGCAATGTAATAGGCCTATACTGATTGCACACGTATACATACACCTCCAATGTGTGTGTGTTTATTTAAATATAAATTTATATTGAAGTAAAGTCAAGGGATATTGCTCTTTATAAGCATTGGGCACAAATAAACAAAAGATATATATTGCAAAATCGCATAATTTACTGCTGCATAATTTACTGCTGCATAATTTACAACCAACATGCACTTTATCTAATGAATCATTTGATGGGAATCAATTTGATTCATAAGCCAGTGTGCTAATAAAGAGAAATGCAAAGCAGTATAATTAATTATGGTTGTATTTCCATTTACAATTGATGCATCTTCGTTCAAAATCCTCAACCACATTGTAACACAGATTCTGCAAATTAATCTCAGTCATATGATACCAAACATTATATGACAATAGACAAAACTTTGAATAATAAAAATCTGCAAAAATATATATATATATATATATTTTTGTTTCAGTGTGAACTACAATTATAATAATGCTTTGGAGTTGTTTTTTATTACCAGGAATCGTTATGTTGCCATAGATTCAGTGAGTTACACAGTTGGCTCCAACTTGAGCCAACAGTCAGTTCCTGTTTGCAGGGTAGCCATTAATGTACAGACAAGTACCCTGCAATTTATTCACTTGAAGACCGTTGGGTCATTACTGCAAAGTGAAAAAAGACTTGAAGTATGAGCCTGTGTCTAATTCTGTTCGCTGCATATACTTACATTAAATCAAACTCTCTTACACAGTCTAAGTTATGTCCAGTATAGTTCAAGAGCAGGTTAATTCTCCCACGAGTATAGACTTACCATATACCAGATAATCTATAAATATTGGACGTATGACTTAATTTGCATTAAAACTTTATTAAGACAGTTATTAAGTCATTAGAGATGATACCAAGTGAGAAAAGCAAGACACTGAATTATGAGTGTGAATTCATTTTGAACGCACATATTATTATTATGGATTCAGACTAGCTTTAACTAATGCTCAAAGGATTATAGAACAATCTCAATGTTTTATAAAAAGGGTATTATGCACATTTTACTGTGAAACCGTTTCTGTTGTGACAACCAAATGATTATCTTTGCCCATTTCTGCATGGATACATCACTGCTCTGCACGGCTTCCAAGCTTTGGCCACATGGGACAATGGTTGAATGCTGATCTGAGGGAGCAGGGATGTAGTGTGTGGGATACCAAGTTGCGCACTGTTCAGGGGTGTCCAATTGAAGTCCTGCTTCAAACACTATGCAACCACATCATGTGGGCGTGTTTGCACATGTACTCCTCTGCATGTTGAGCTATTTATTTGTTGGCTACATTTACTAGTCCGCCTCAACCGAAGGAACACAAGAGTGCAAGCAAAACAATCACTCGCTTGAGGTAAAGAAAGCTAGTTTGATGTGGTAACAACCAGCAACCAGCGCTTAGCCTCTGAAAACAGAACGACTGGGCTGGTTTGGATTTCACAAAGTTATACGGGATGTTTCAGAACAGACTACACAGGAAGAAAATAAAAAAAACAAATCTGAAAATTGGAACACCAAGTATATAAATAAAAAATGATCCCACATACGCTGAGAAATTTCACTTCAGACCATAAATCTGAATGTCGTGCTAGAAGAAATATCATGGCATCATCTGTCATGAGGGTTCATCATCTGAGAACCCATGTAGTTGTTGAGATATTTTATTCTGGACCAAAACAGTGGATTGACGAAAAGAGAAAGCATAATGGATACAAATTATAGTCAGACTTACCCCGTCTGAGAAAAGGTGTTGTCCTTTTTGAAAAATGTAAGACCAGTGTAAGAACTAGGGCATCACCAAGGCCAGAGCCAGCACTAGGGATATAAATTCTAAGGGAGATATCAGTGTTTCTTAATCCGTGTAATATGCGTAACATTCATGATTTTGGTAGTAATTTTGGGGTTCACTTTGTCATGCGGAATGGGGAAGACTGGGATTGAACCATGATGCTCTAGTCAGCCACAGGTGATCCTGCCCATGTTTGTCATTCCCGACACCATTACCTCTGCCAAGGTCAAAAAATCCTACACATGCCACTACTTCCGATAGTAAAAGGACAAAATGAGGTGGTCTGGTAATCGGAATGATTTATTACCTCCACCAAGCAAGTTACAATTTTATTGAACGTTGTGGAAATACTTCTGGTTCCAACCCTTAATCAGCATCAGCACCAATATTTAATGGCGTATGCCCAGGGCCAGGCCCCATCCCTCTGTTTGATGGTCTTTGCATAAAATAGCTAACAAATAAACCATCAAACAAACCAACAGACACAGATAAAAACATAAGGAGGAGCAGAAGGTATTGTCCTCATTTAAAGGTTGCAAAAATATAGAGAAGAAAACCTCAATACTGAATACAGAATAAACAGACAAGACATCAAAAGTTCATGAGTAAATTGTATTTTGAAATGAAATAAAAAAAAGGCCACTGTGGTAAAAATCCTTAAAAACACAGTCAAAACGACATTGGTTAAAAAAAATGCTTAGCTGGTAAAATAGTACACATTCCAAGTTGGACTCAGGCATGCCAACAAACCAACTTATTAAAACTGTGTTCTCATCTTATGATGTGCACCATCCCTTGTTTTTGTTTCAGTAAGCCTGGGAAACAAGCTTCTTGCTACATTGCCAAAAGGAAACTTCATTGTTTGACGTATCCATTAAAATGCAGTGGTGCGCCACAGCTAATAAAAGGAGACAGAGGACAACAGCATGACCACCTAACGGCATCATAAAGTTAGTGAGGGGAGCATAAATAATGGAACACTCATTTTCTCAAACCGCCTTGGTCGAGCTGCTCGTGCCTTTTTCTTTAGCGCAGGTTTCTGCCGGGCGGCATGGAAATCAGTTTGAATATTGGTAGCGACTCGGATGGAAAATATATGAATGTCATGCCACTGACTATATAAATTAGGTGCATTGGAGCTGTAAAGTAGTTCTGTCAGAATGAAAGATAAAGTATAGAACCAAGAGGTAAAGAAATGTTGGAATGGACTAAAGTAAAAGCATAATGCAGATTGGTTTCACCCCAACACACATTCGGACTGAAAAATGTAAATTTAGTCAAAATCATAGCTACCTGCAGTTCTTGGAAAAACACTCACTGAGACCAACAGACCGGCTACTCTACCACCCTGTAGAAGCCATTTATATATTTTATACACAGCATAAGATTCATATTCCCTTATTGTCATTACTTTGAATCTATCTCATGTATTATGTGCATCTGCGATTGCATGTTCTAAATAACCTACTTGAGAACTTAGTAACAGGCATCCTATATGATGTTCTTTAATGCAGTTGCTTGCGATGGCAGCAAGGGACACACTTTTCGGAGGGTCTGTGTTAACATTTATTCCCATGTGTGTGTAGGAGGTGAGATAGTAGTTCCTCCCCTAGTGGACTGCCACTGTCACACTGATGGGAGAATAAGCCGTGTCGGGGGAGGGGAGCAGGTGACACTCATGTATGGTGCTGCATGGGTGAAACTCACAGCCAGGAGGATAAATCAGGCCTGTGTGAAAAAGAGGCAGGGGTGCAATTACACAAAGACGGAGTGACAAAGAAAAGGGAGTTTGTTTGACACAGCATGGACTCCATTGCTCAGCAAGAGTGAGAATGGAATCTATTTGCCACGGAGAAAGGAGACAGCTCTCCCTTTTTGGTCCTCTTGTCTCTCTGCATGTCCCTTTGCTGTCCTTCCCCACATGGTTTCCACACTCCATTGTTATGACCTAATTTCCTTTCAGGACATCTCTTTCCTCCTGTAAATGGCAACCCCAATGTCCAATCTTTCATAGAGTTCTTCATGTCTGAAGGACAGTGCCAGGCTGACATGCACTCGGAGGTGAGATAACCTAGGCTGAAACAGATGACAAATGCTGATTCGCATACAGAGGAAGAGAAAGTCAATCATTTCCAAATTGGGTCTGGATTGAACACGCCAAATCTATTTCATTGAATCTGAAGGTAATTGCCATGGGCGATGTTCACAGAACATGTTGAATCCCTGGATGTCTTCATTTCGATGTTCTGATTTAGAACAAAACTCATTGTGCAGGATTTCTAATTTCACCGGGTGTCAAAAATAAAGGGAGCAAGTGGTTTGATCTCTTAAAGACAACTTAAAATAAGAACGGTATACTGGAGAAAGAGCAATTTTATGCTTTTCACCTGGTTTTGTTTTATGTCATTAGGTGGTCCATTATTTTCAACTCCCAACGTTTTACTTGACTTGAAGTAGATCTATACATTTAGTGAATAATACAATATCACTTGTGAAGATATCATTAGCAGTGCTAGTTCCATTACAAACTTCATTCGGGGAAGTTACCCACATAATGACACACCAACTTTTAGAACTAAAGCTATTTTGACAAACTTATCAAAGTGTAATTTTATACTTCCATTATATTTTGCACCTCTACCTCGTGTTTAAATTTCTGTCATCCTGTAATGAGTGTTATGTGCTGCAATTAAGTGACTGCGATACTTTACTAGAACAGGGAAAAGCCTCTTTGGTTGTCTGTGCTGCTCATCTTACTCTCCTGGGGAAACATCAAAGTTAAAACTGTGTCAATGTTACTACATTCTCAGATCTCTGCAAAACGTAAGCTCTGCAATGGAAATGACGGCCAACGCTATGAAAATTAGACCAATGTTGTACGAAACATTTTTGTCTTGATGTCGAAGGGAAGAGGAGCATCACGTAGCTGAAGCTCAAACCTCTCTTTTCTTTTGAAATATGAAGTTCTTCTGTTTAGACAGAAAAGATTGTTCTTATATAGAGCTCTCTAAAAGGGGACGATTTAGGAGAGTATCAGTTTCAAACACAGACAGTTAGTCACCTTCTTACCATGACTTTACACTAGAAGATTACTGTTTAATGCATATATATTATATATCTTTCATATTGTGATGTACATAAAACACCACATATAATCATCTACAATCATTTCAGCAGAAACATTCTGGTTGTTATGGGAACAAATGTGTATTTCTGACTTCTGTCAGCTGAAGCAGTGTTCTTGTCACATATTGTAGATGTGCAATACTTATAATAGATTAAGTCTGATACTAAATAGATGGAGATACTCAATACAGGATTATAAATCCAGTCACAGCTCTGGATTAATGGCAGGTCTTTGTGCTAATGTACTTTGTGGTGATCAGAGTGCCAATTTCCTTATGTTTGGATACTCAGCACTTAAGAAGCAGTGTGACAAATGCAATGGTCTTAATCCATTTTGTCAGCTTAATACTTCACACACAGTGCAGTGCAGATCGTGCTAAAATCACTTTAGAAAATGTTGTCATCCAAGAGAGATTAAAGTTACATATTGTTACTGATTTACCGCAGATGACCTTATTCATCTAAAATTAGAAGAGAGCTGTTGAGCGTTGGAATGTGTTGTTGGTTGTTTGCTGGATACAGTATGTGTGTTGTGCTCAGAGTTAACTGCGAAACCTTTGAAAACTGCTTAACATACTGGAGAAACTTTTTGGGAACACATATTCTCTATAAATAGCAGTGGAATTTGAAAACAGAACACTGTGTATGTGTTTGCGTAGGGAGAGATGAACAGAGACCCAATGTGTCAGGGAGAGAGAGAGAGAGAGAGAGAGAGAGAGAGAGAGAGAGAGAGAGAGAGAGAGAGAGAGGCAACAGGAGTCAGAGAGAGTGACGAGGGGATACAAAGGCTAATTTATCAGAGAGATCTGTCTTGCCTTTGTTCACCTCAGAAACTTTGGAGTTTAAGGACATGGCGTCTGTGTTGTTTGGCAGGAAACACTCAGAAGGGCATGAAAGAATAACTTTTAAGAGATGACTTACCTCACTTCTGGAAACCCTCAAATCTGAACGGGAAATAGGCTCCGGTGCTAATCTGACTGTCAGCATATAGAGCAACTTTGATTCAGTCGGAGGACTGGAGTGAAAAGCCTCCGGTCATCAATTATGTACAAAATGTGCAGATGATGGAAGCCATAGACATTTGGGAAATGATGGGACATTTTTTAAAAATACTTTCTAACAGAAGCTTACTATTGGAGGACTCATTTTGTTCCTTGACTGCTCCATTTATTACTTCCTGAGCAAAATCTCGTGGATTCTATCCATCCTCCCATTTGGCTATTTCTCTCTAGCATATTGTCAGTTTTATATCTAAGAGCAAACATTCTCTGGTTCATACAAGATTGCATATAATAAACAAAGAAATATTGTTTATCTATTTGTCTTATTAGCCATGTTCATCTTTTGAGCATGTCTGTCATCTATAGTCACCCTGACGACAACAAACCTGTCCTTTTCAGATTCATGGCATGAGAATAAGACTGTTGTCACAAAAACATGTATAGAAGATTTACAGTTAGTTCACTATATTATCTTTTAAACATTGATATAGCACCATACAACTATTTTATATCTAAAGATATAGCAGAGTGGCGAGCAAGCTGCTCTGTTCTACCAAGTGCAGAACAAAGTGTTCAGGTGAAAGTGACCTTCCAGAGTTTCGTCAAACTAAAGAAACATTATTCTTCAGCTGAAAAAGGCAAGCATTGTGTTTTTGAAACCGTGGACATCCGGAGTGCGGTTTCAGTTTTGGTTACAGAATGGTTACAGCCCTGAGAGAGACTGACAAACCATTTGTTTTGGTCCAAAAATCAGATGCTCAAGGGCAACATCTAGTGACAGTGAATATTTTATCGGGAACCTTTAATACTGTCATCAAATGTTAACTGCCGATTCAAAGCACATCATGGGTGATATATTAGCATATTTCTTTGATAAGGATGTTGACACTAATAAGTGCCTGAAGCATAATGTTTCGAAACATATACTTTATGAAGTATCAATAGAGAGTGGTTAAGCTTGAGAAAAGGTTAAGCATCAAATCCCAGAGCTAAGCCTTGGCCTCACAGCGCTGCCTCCCATCTCCCAGAGGATCCACTCCAGAGCTGGATCAGCATGCTGAGTGAGATCCAGTACAGTCAGAGGAGAAATCACTAGAACACAGGCAGCTTAAGTGTCCACTGCTCTGTGAACAGGGTTCTCAGTTCACACTCAACCACAGATGGGTCAAAAACAGACAAGCAAGTACAGAAACTCCTCTGACCGCCTAACTCTTCGGTAGACTGCCTATACACAATGGAGTTTGAGTTCTGGACTGTAAACCAGCTTTCAGTCATTCTATAAAACTCGTTATTACTGTTGTGTGTACAAAACTGTTAATTCAAACAGTTTCTTTGATTTAACCATCTGTTTCATTCAAGCTGTTCGTCCATATCGCTCACGTATGCATTCATACACCCAGCGGATAAACTGTTGGTAAAGTTGTGCAGCAGGATGACATTTATGGCCCTGAAGTAAATCCACTTGATAAATTCTTCAGTGGCGGGGTCATTTTGCTCATCAGTAACAGATGTTTACGGCTTCGTTGATGCTCTAGTGGTGGTAAGCAGTTGGTAAATGGAGCTCAGCTCAGGTTCAATTAAGAGGACAACTTCATTCACCCTCTCATGCGCCTTCATTTATTACTTCTCCCTCAGCTGCTCCTATTGGCTCGTATCCATTCATATACCGCCCTGCTTCCCCCTATTATCCAATCACATTAAACTCTAAAAGGCATCTACTTGCAGCTTCACTTCGCCCCATTGAGTGCGTCCAAAAGTACAGGCAGCCCAAACCCCGACAAGGTTGTTGACTTGATTACTGCAGATAAAGTTCCAAAATAATAAATGCTCGACTGGTGCTGAAGATGTTTATGAGTAAAGTTTTATGTCACTCTTAAAAAAGCAGTCTGCAGCTTATTTAGATTAAATACCAAGTGTCGCAGGTCACTCATAAGAACTTTACAATCCATGGCACCTGTCAGTTCCCTCGCCGCCAGCGATCTTTCACATCTATTCCCAACTTGAAGTAGAACGTGATGGGGAGGCAGCAAATTAGCCTTGCATGTAATGTTTGGTTTTTCCTTACCACAAAAAATACTCAATCCTGAATGACAATCTCCTTTTACCAGTCCAATTAGCTGCTTCCAGCTACTGAAGGTGATGTCAGCATCCAACCACGTACCCACTCTGCCATCTTCCCACTCCAAAACAGACAACTAGAAACAGAGTGCTGATAATTGTCATTCTCATCCCCATAACTAAACTAATTTATATAATAAGTATAAAGTATAAAGAGATTATTGTTCCAGAGTGAAATTTGTGGTTTTAAACTTTCCTGTATGGACAGAGGATGGCAAACACTATGAATCATGTATGTGTTATACCTCTTCACTTTGCTTGTTTAATGCATAAGAATTATATCCATATACTTTTGTAATATTGCTATTGTTGAAAATTGTATTGTGATAATTATTGATATTTCCTTACATTTCAACAGCATTGTTGTATATCCTTTGACTAGTCTGATTGGAAAACTACAGTGGTGAGCCGGGTGTCCGAGCTTAAAAATGTGAGGACAGATTGAAATATAAAAATGAAAATCAGTCTGCGTGCACAGAATCCATTGAGGTAAGTACTTCTGAGAAGTAGACAAGTGTTACTATTACTTCTGTTGTAATCTGCTGGGTTCATGGCTTGTCCACTGTGAGCTATTAAACTGCTGCTGCATTCAACTCCAGGAGCTTCCCACTCCGATGACTGCTGACCTGAGACACGATCAACCAAGTCCTGATTAATGGCTCTCTAAACCTCTGTGGAGGCAATCACGCACAGAAGGCCTCAGCCAAACTGTAACAAATGGAACATTCAGCAATCATCCTTTATTGCATCAATAACCTCAGTTATCGATTGATCGGCATTAAAATTTTAGAGGAGCAACATGCTTTAATTGCTGTTGTGTGACACATCTTTAATGCACATCTGAGCCCCTGAAAAAAAAGGGCTTTCAATACATTTTACAAAGCTGGGTTCAGAGTAAGAAGATCGAAAGATATTACACAAGGTAACATCGGGTTTCCATGGTGATCTGCATGTGCAGAGGCAAGTAGTGACTGATGACATTAAGAAATTGAACTTTTACGAAAGTAGCACAATACTTAAATTGGTTTATTCACTTAAAGCTGAGGTAGTAGAACCCCCTCCTTTTTATCTCTCCATGGAAGTGTTATGGGTCATTTGGGCTGAGAGGGAGTGACTTGTCTCTGTCTAAACGGCCTGGTGGTGGTGGTGCTGGAGGTGCTGGTGTATTTCAGGGACAGAGGCAAATATTGCCCTCATCAATCTAATGCCTGTCCCCTTGAGGTAATCATTTCCACAGAGCAACATGGCATCTCATTAGACTGATTTGCTCTCAGTGTCAGTCGGCCTCAGACACCTTCACAACAAAAACTCTGGCGTGAAAGAGCACACACACTTAGATTATTAGACAACCTGATGGCACAGGCTCTCACACCTACGGTACATTGGCATAATTGGTCAAGTGTTGTTGTTTTCTATTTTCCAGGAGCGTTTCATCGAAGTACGAGACATGCATGAAGTCATCCTCATTAATATATAGGATGTCAAAGATGTTAAGACACTGAGGTCAAATAACTAGAAATTTGACACGTTAGATTCAATTGTATTCTTTAAAATGACCACGTCCTGAGTGATTCCAAGTACATGTGGTCAGCACTTACAGGTGTGATCTCACTCATATGCGTCCTTCAAGGCGTCCTGAGATCGAATCGCTCAGACCGCATTCAGCGGTGGTCTGGGCCTGGGCGACATATGAAGGAGCATCTACACAGCGGACCTCCTCCAAAAGTTTCACTATCAACACCGATCTCCACATAACTAATTACTTTTTTTAAAAGAGTCAAATCTTTCTTTGTTGGGCACCTGACTTCACACTCTCTCTTTCTCTCTCCATACATATATGGTAAATATATATATCTATCTCACTTTAACCGCTTACAGACACACACACACACATCTGTACAGTCATACTGGCTAAAAACATCTTCTCCTCTTGTTTGGTCATCACAAACACAAGTAATATATATAATTATTTGCATGGGCGGCAAAGTGATCCGGTGGTTAGCGCTGTCGCCTCACAGCAAGGATGTTCCTGGTTTGAATGCCGGCCTTTCTGTGTGGTGTTTGCATGTTTTCCCCATGTTTGCGTGGGCTTTTTCTGGGTACTAAAGCTTCCTCTCACAGTCAACATACCTGTGAATGTGAAACTCTACATTTTGGCCTTGTGATACGTTGGCGACCTGTCCAGGGTCATGTGGGATTGCCTCCAGCCCCCAGTGACCCTCAAGAGATAAGCGTTATAGATAACGGACAGATGGATTAATTGTATTTAGAGCAGGGAAGTGAGATCTGATCACAAGTGGTCACAGGAGACACATTCAGGATGTATTTTGATGCCTGGTGGGAAACTAACTTAGAGCTGTTCACTTGTGATCAGTTCTGAACAGGGCCAATCATTATTTACCTACACTTAAAAGGATGTATGTCACAACACAGATGTATAAAATCTCATTCTAACAAAGTCGCCAATACCCTTTAGCTTAAATATTTTCGGACTTGCGTGTGAATGCATCACATGAGTGTAAAAAGCCCAAAACCCCAAATGTATCCTGAGACAACCCCAGCCAGAGTGTGGAGTCTACACAGAAAGATTTTAGAGTGACCTTTTTACCACCCAAGAAACAGCCTTAACACACACATACACATACTCACACACTAACACAAAATCCTACACCACCAACCCCAGAGCTTCTGATTCAAAAACAGGCTGTGAAACTGGGAGGTTTGGACGAGGGCCATGCTAGCGAGACAAGGTAAGAATGGGAAGAAAACAGAACAGGCCTTTTGTGGATCTCCCCGGACATGTTCTGCTTCTTTGCCCGGGGCCTCGATCTATCAATCTGCAACAATCTGCTTTCAGGTGAAAGACTCCAAGCCAACTCTGGCTTTAATTAACTACTTACACACAGATGGGAAGATATCAAAGAACAGACATCTTTGTTACCAAAGAGACACATAGACACTGTTAAATAATCTATCATCTAGTAACAGATATAGTTCAACTCATGGGATACCACGCCGTTATTCTTTTTCTTCCCAAATCTCACCTCTCTCTTACTCTTACCAACTGTGCTGCTGGAGATAAATGAAAGTAGGGCTGGCATGTTCCCTGGACATTTTAATTAGCAAGTCTTTAATTCATCCTGACCCTCTTTCAACTTTGATCAGCCAGCGGGGCCTCTGATAAGGACCTGTCACTCACACACAAACACGGGGTTACTCAACAGCAAATTGTCTCTCCGCCATTCGCAGATGCTCTCTACCTGTGCTGTCAGGGGAGAGCCGTTCACGCTTCAGTGAAAACTAAAAGCCCAGCGAGAATGGAAATATGGTGCGTGAGCGGTGCTCATTCAGCCACACTCTCTATTCACAGCCGCACTCTGCCCGTGACAGCGTGGAGTACAAATGCACACCTTGATTATTAAGAACAAATTTGATGTGTTACAGTATTAGCTTGCAGTTGCAAAGACAAGCATTGGGTTTCGGTCTTGAGGTGGTATGAGAGCCAGAAGCAGCTCAGAGCAAAAATAAAACCACAGAAATATAACTTTAGTCCCTGAATGAACAAAGTATGCCCCGTTGAATCAAAGCACTTATGAAGCAAAGCTGCTGAATTACAGGTCATAAACAGGTCAGGTTGAAATATTTACAGTAATGGCAGAGCACTGCTTTTCCTGTCGACACATCAGCGACAGGAACTGTCCCTATTGACAATATGCCAAATGTAATAGCTTGCTTATAGATTATGTCCAATTGGCCACTTACAAAAATGATTTTTCTTTTGTTTTGTATGATGTGCTCAAAACATACTATATAACTAAAGGATGCTTGGAGGCACTGTCCTATCTTGCAATGCTAAAGACACTGAAAAGAAATTCCTGTATCCAGCCATTTATCGTCGATCCATTCCCAAATTTAACAGGTTCTTCATCCGGTCATTCCTCACCCCTCCACAAAATTTCATCAAATTGGTTCGGTAGTTTTTGATTAATCCTGCTGACAAACAAACGCCAATGAAAACACAACCTCCTCACTGGAAATAATAAGAAGGTGTGCACTGCATTACAGCATTTGTGTTGAAAAGGGTCACATTTAGACACCTTCAATCATTTTTCAGCATCATAAAATGGCAGTATCCTGTGTCAGTATAAGGGTCTTTGGAGGACCTGTTCACTGAAACACCGGAGGAATCAGCTGTGTAACTCTACATCCGCTCTAGCTTTAACAGTTTGCTTCTTCAGAAAGAACCAAGGTCGCAAGACAAATCCTCTCACTGCTCTGTGCGCAGTAAGCTGTGCCTCGCTACTCTGTGTGTGTGTGTGTGTGTGTGTGCTACATTCCCTTTACGGCTGAATAATGCCAGTTGTGTTATTGTATAAGACATTTAAATACATGTTATTTAAATGGTAAATGTTATGAATAATTACTAAACTATCACGCAGTGCCGGTATAGATGGTATTCTCTACCAAGGCAGAAACCTTCTTTCAAAAAACTGAATAAGTTTAACTCAGTGTTCAACAGGCATTATTGCATACAAAACATGCTCAGTTTGGACATTCCAAACTAGGTCTGGGCTCAGGATGTGTATCCAATTTTTGGATCCATTAATATCTCTAACCAGCCTTAACCAGTCCATTATCAGCTTAATCAAATGTAACACGGTGGCTTTATTATCTGGACAGTCTACTGTCAGAACCACTGTTATCATGCCACCAGACAGTTATAATACAACTCTGACCTCCTCTGCCCCATTATCATTAGATCCGTCAGGCAAAGTGGTCCCATCCATCAGCGGGCTTAGCCAGTGACAGCAGCCAGTTTCTGTGCAAGTGTGACTGGTGGTCCTTCCAATTTGTAAATGGGATTGTCAAGCATCTATGAAGGCTGAAACAATACCACCCCTCACCACACACGGCTGGAGCCAGCTGTCGTGTTTAGCCTCTGTGCCAGCTGCTGCCCTTCACTCTCGTGCTGATCGTATCTGTTGATGCTGCGGTGACTTTGTCTATTGCACTCATTCATCGAGCGCCTTTCCTTCTGAAGTCTGAGCTATCATGTCTCTCTCCTTGCCTCAGTTCCTCCTGCTGAATTCTTAGACGGTCTCCCTCCGTCTTCTCATTATCTCTTGTTCTCTTCTCCTGATCCTTATACCTACACTCTTTAATTTTCTCTCTCACTTGGCTCTTTCTTTGTTCGTTATCTCTTATTCTCCTTGAGACTCCGCCGTCTCTCGCCGTCCGTCCCTCAGTTTGCGATCACAGACAGAGACCTGTAGAGGATATTAACTACCATTCAACAGGCTATATGGTAAGTAAAGCAAGACATGGCCATTGACTCGACATGCAGAAATATGACCTGAAGAAAACTAACAAAACCAGAGACTTATGACGGTGGATTTGTGCAACAGTGTGTAACAGTGAATCTTTAATATACTTCCAAGACTAGATAGCAGGAATTACAGTGCACATTCATAAATAACAGCGATGCAAGTGGCGAAAAAGACTTTATGGAGGTTATGTTTCATGGGTTTGGATTTTCCAATTATGCACTGCAGTGCCCCGATAAAGCCCTACAGCAGTTAATAATGCTGACAAAAGTCACTGCTCCGTGTTTGCAGGCTGCAGAGTGCAATGGGCAGTGCATTAGCCAAAGGTGGCATCTTGAAATAACTGGTCCTTGGTCCTTTAAGAAACAGACCAGGATGTGTAAATGGGATGCAAAGCCTCTATCACCACAGTCCAGACCCACCGGCTGCATTTTGTGTTTGTCTCTTCCGTAGTAAAAAGCAATAAAAATGTGGAAAAATACAAAACAAAAACAGAGGCTTGCTTAGAGAATATTTTTGCAGCATCCAATTTTATCAGTTTATATCCTGAAATATCTCACCTCATTCCAACAACAGAGTTATCTATTGAACTACTTCAACAAAATACACATCCAACGCTTCACTACTTCTTAGCATAGATTGTGCATAAAGATGGACGACAAGACTTCTCCCCAAAAGTGAAGCATCTCAATTGCCACTCTTCGATGTTAGCAGATGGGACATTGACCAGAGTTAAAAGACAAAAGTTAACATCAAACACATTTTTCTCAAAGATGGTTTCTGTCATTTTAGGTAGTTCTTTTCACATTGTGTTCCACAGGGTGAAATGTCATGATTGACAGCTCGCTCACGCAGCTTCACCCCCGATTGCTACTACAGACTCTGCCTACAAATGCGCAACATGGCAGTGTTCATATCAGGTATATGTATAAATCTGCTTTGTTCCTAGGGAGGAGGTGGATGTGCATCCTCCATCTTTACAAAACAGTCTATGCTTCTGACAACTATTCATTGGACAGATACTGCCGCTGACTTCAAGCTGAAATGTACAACAAGCAAACCAAGACTTGACCCGTATGTTATTCATCTATTTAAGATGGTTCGGCATCAATTGCAGTAACTTTTTCATGCAATAGTGCAGGTGTTTTTAAACAGGCCTATTTCAATAATGTGGCTCAATATGTGTTCATTCGTCCCAGATGATAGGACTGCTTGACACTCAAGTGGAATTTAGCAGGTTATTTTTTCATGTGCATTATGTGCATTAACTTTAAAAAGCACGTATCTAAGATATTTTCTTAAAGCATTATTCATTGTGCTAATCTGTGATTGACCCCTAGTGGCTGTTACACTATCAAATTCAGACTTAACTCTCTTCATAAGCTGCACTTCGCCTTGTAAAACTCTGCTTCTTAACTCTTTCTAAACCCCTAGATCCTCTCTGCACTTTCTCCAGCATGTATATTCGATATGCTACACAGCCAAAGCATACTGTGCATGAATCATATATTATCCCCCTGTCCCCTGCTCCTGCATCTTTCCTTTCATCTAATTTCATTTTCCAGTAGGAGCTGTCAGGCGTGTGGAAGGACCTGTCTACCGCATGGTGTGGGGAGCAATGAACAATATATATTCTGCCAGTTGGGCCCAAATCGCCCAGCATCTTCACAATTGTCCACATAAATATTGAGACAACTATTTAAACAGCTCTGTTCAAACACGAGTCAATCAGACTGAAACATTGGGCTCAAAGAGAAACAATTTGTCAAAATGAGAGAGACACAGAGAACGGTGCAAAACAGCAGTGTCCAGCCAATGCTTGAGTTTTAAATGACACAAAAAGCTGAGACACTTTGTTATGGCATAAGCTGGTAATGTCTGAAAAGGACTCAAGATTCTAATAGATTTGTCTGATATATATATATACACAAGAAATACTTATTTGGGAAACAGAAGTTCTAAAACCCCCAAGATCCATTTATAATCCATTTTTACACTCTGACCTCTTTATTTTTAGTCTCCGTTTTGCCCAATTCATCATCTACCTCATCTCTCTCTCTTTTTGTGATGCATTTGCTTCAACTGAACCTTTAAACAGGAAAGCTCTTTTCTTCTGTTCAGGAAAATACATCTCTATGTTGTTCAGACGCACAAAGGTATGATGCAGATAATACGCCTGATCTCCGGAGCTCTCAACCAGGCATCACAGTATGACACCATTCCGGCTCTTTTCTCTTCCATAAACTCTGTACCCTGACCTCTGTGGATGCAATTTTCAGTCCCAGGAATCTGTGAATGTTTTTACACCGAAGCAGAAAAGGCCTAATTAGCACTTCTACACTCACTGTGTGCGGTTACCTTAGCCTGAAAATGCTCTGAGCCTGGTGCTCTGAGGGTAAACACAGACAAAGCGAAGCACATACTCGAACATAGAACAGGCATGTGGCATTTGTGTAATGCTGCTGCTGCACTATAATTTCCCAGCTTGGGATAAATAAAGTATATCTATCTATCTATCTATCTATATGTGCACACACAACATATTTTTCCCTCAAGTCCTCTCTTATGACAGCTTCTGCTACACCCGCCTTCATGTGAATAAAACACCTCATTATTTCTTTTTTTGAAATGTCGGCTCATTACTATCAACGAAGGACGTCACAGTCAGAAAACCCATTAAGATTCCATTTGCATCTTTTTTTTTTTTACAAAAATGAGCTTCCATTTAATAGATTTTACGTAATTCTGCAAAAAACAAACAAACAAACGAACAGGTAGGGGCAAAAAAAACATAACCATGGTGAAGGAAATAAAAAACATATTATTTGACTTAATTATTCAGAAATTTCCATTATTAAATTAAAGTATAGAATAAAGTCCATATGTACTGAATATTATTATTTACATTTTCTGTTGTTTGTGTTTCCAGTACGACACTGGTTATGAAATTGTGATGTACTGATTACATGTCATTATTTGGCAAAGGAGAATCTGTGAAATTAGGTTCACTTATATTGTGTTATATAAAGACCGAGTTCAAATAAATTTGCGGATATTTCCCACAGTGACTCACATGTGTTTCACTCTGAGCATTATTTAGCTGTGAGGCAGCGCATGTGAAGAAGCCGCATGCCACTCAGGGCTTGGTGCTGTGGTCACCTTAGGTATCCAAAGCTAGTTCTCCTTTAGCCTCCAGTTTACTGAAGCCGTCTGCCCTGCCAGAGCCTGCAGTCTGCCTCAGTAATCTGCCAGGGAGCAGACAAACATCAGTGGGCGTTATCTCTACTTCTCAGAAGCAGCCGGGAAGGAGGTAGGAAAAAGGCAGGTGGCCCAGCAGCAACACAGACAGGAGCAGACTGAGGCAGACTCATCATTTCAGTCAACATACAAACACAAACACTTCTTTAAAAACGTGCATACACATAAATCTCAAACTCAAACACCCACAGAAGCACATCAAACTTCTTCTGGAAAGAGGGGAAGAGTTCATTTTAAATGCATTAACCTGATTTAACCCTAAGCAGGTTAAAAAAACAATACACTACAGGTAACAGCAAGAGAATCAATGATGTAGTGAAAAAACAATGATGATGTCAATGAGTGTGACATACCAGAACCAGTTCAACAATTCCAGTAAGGCTGAGCAAGCGCATTCACCCAGTGGCGATATTGAATGGCACCGCGGACACATACTGAGGAGCGATAATACACCATCTGCCCCAAAGTGATGTTCAATACTTGCATCTCGTGCAAGATAGCACATGTGGGCAATGAAATTGAAACCATCTCCTCAAACCACTCTCCTTGAGCCAAAGTCAGTAAAAAGTCAAATTCTGTGAGCAGCAGATTTCACAGGGCACTGGTGCCATGGACAAATACAATGTCTTCACAGCGCACTGTGTGTTCTGGTCGTATTTATATTCACAGCATACTGGAGCTGCCTGTGGGGGATGTGGTGGCTTAAAAAATATGAAAGGCGTGTTATCCTGCATATGAATTGGGTTGTTCGGTTGCTGGCACATTTAAGAGTTTGTAATGTGACATAGGCTAGATAAGGGGTTGTCGAGTTTGTGTGTGTGGGAGTGTGTCAGTGCTTGCACTTCTATCTTTGTGAGGAAGTTTGAGTTTTGACCTTTTGACCTTTTGACCTAGTTACCTTGTTACCTAGTTAAAAACACTGTCCTTGTCAGGACCAGTAGACCAGTATGGTCCTAATGAGGCAAAACGTCATTTCTGAGCTCCTGGTTCAGATGTGAATTGTAGTTAGCTTAGGCTTGAATTAGTCACAGTTAGGGATACGGTTTTGGTTCGGCTGTCCACAATGAATTGAAGTTAATCCGAACAAGGATAGCTGCACAAATGTGAGTGTGTGTGAACTTCTATCTTAGTCAGGAACCAGTTAGAGTTTGGACCTTACGTTTTGGCAAAGTGAGGACATATCGACTGGTCGTACTTTAACAGACTGTCTGAGGGAGAAGACTTGGTTGGTAGAATTAGGTTAAGGTCAGGATAAGGTGTGGAGTTAGGAATTGAGATGTGGTAGTTGAGGTTGGGGTAAGGGGCAAGGGAATGAATTATGCATTAAATAGAAAACTCTGCTTCTAACACCCTGTTTCATTTAATAAAAACCTGCTGAGTTCAGTGTGTGGTTTGGGCAAATCCAAATCCTCTCAGTTTTAACCTACAGCCTCCTGTGACGCTTTCTGCATTTCGTCTGAACAGAGCACAGCAGGGTGGCCTTTGGAGAGAAGCCTCCAGATGACAGAATATCCTGTCCTCTAAAGAAAGAGCACTAAGAAAAAACAACCCTGACACTCTCACTCATGTGCAACCGGGTCCAGTCTGGCACCTTAATCTAAAAACTATAATATCTCTGCAGCTTTTGTCAGAAACCGACACTTTAGGAAGGTCACAGAGAAAGTAGAGAGGTGGTCCAGAGAGAGACGCTAAAATTTACTGCCCGTTTTTTATGCGGTGGGAGAAAAGGTTATACTCATGTCAGCAAAACATTGTCATTTGGAACTTTGTTTTCCTGCTGACTATAGTCTGGGTCAGACTATAGTCAGCAGCCTACATTGACCTACAACCAACCTACATTGCACCTGCACACACACCTTACTGTCAGATTCTGGTTCTAAAATTACATTTTAAGGGTTAAGGTTATAACTGTGGTTCGGGTTAGCCTAACCCTGTATACTGTATCATCAGCTAAAACAAATCAAGCAGACAATGTGTTTTTGTTAGTTGCTGCCTTTCTTGACAACTAAAATCAGACTCTCCTTGTGTGATTTTGTTGAATTTTTAAAGCTGTAGAGTGACAAATGATTACATTACTGGATTCCTTGTTTGCTGAGAACATTTAAGGGGTTTGTTGAAGAAAACAATTGTATTTAGCCTCCTTCACAGCCTGTCCCCATTGTTGAGGAGCTCTCGACTAAATTACAGTGCGTAGTCGGAGCACTTTGCACAGCAGCTCGGCAAAATGTGGAATGACTGACACAATGGTTGTCTGAGAAATTAGTCATCATTCAAATTGCTGGTTAGAAAATGTGGCACGGTAACTGGAGGTAACAGCCGAGATCACTCAGGAGGGAACACCAGTAACCGAACGGAGAACAAAACAGAAAATTGGAATTTTATGGATCAAATTTTTTATGGGTGAAAAAACAAACAAAACTTTGAGTTGAATAAATCCCAATAAAATATCTTTCACACAGTGCATTGAATTATAGTCCAATAAGCAGCTTTTGTTGTCACAAGTAAGAGGTTAACAGGCTCAGTAATGTCTCACTTATTTAACATTTATGATGGTATAATTTTTGGGATCCTACAGCTTTTTAATAATACCCATACAGTAGATGGGTTGATACCTGCAGGGATAATTAACCGCAGATTGGCTCCAGCTCCAATGCGAACCTCAGAGGATAAGCTGTATAGATAATGGATGGATGGTTGGATTATAAACCACATTAAAACCAGTATTTAGAATAACTAACACAACTTCGACAAACAGTAAGGTTTATGGCCAAAGGTTTCTTAAGGTGTCGGTGCTCGGCTGCAGACTTAGGACACCCATAGCCTGTCATGGCCACACCTATGAGGCCGTAACAGGCGATACACACGATACAGTTGTCCTAAAACGTCAGTAGTATTTCTAAGCCTGCCGCACACAGACAGCAGAGAGACCCGAGCATAAACTCATTGTCATTCATTATTTCCTGTCTCTTCTTCACTCTCTCCATGCCTTTATTGAACAGGGCAGGTGAGTGGCGGCTGATTACCAAACATTTTCTCCTACCTTTGATCTCCTGTGGTGTGGGGCTCTAATCCATCGTGCATCACAGGACGCCGTCTGATCTGGGTGGTTGTGGTGGCCACTTAGCTTCTCCTCATCTCACATACACATGTAGTGTGGGCCGCCGGCTCTCGCACAGGCGTGTAGATACACACACACAGTCAGGGCTCTGCTCACTCCGTACGGACACTGTAAGAGGAGAAAAGAGAAAAGATAAGAACTCGCAGTCCGAAAAACACAACGGTGGATGAATATGATTTTATGAGGCACATCGACATTTCGTGCGAGCGCAATCAATTTCACACTGCGCAGTGTTTTAGTAATCCAAGACATAAAGATACCCTCTTATGGGATTATATGAGAAATCAAAAGATGCATAAAGGCGTGATTTGTCCTGCTTGCTATCCTGATAGTAGACTATGCCTTTCCAAATGCAACTTCAGCACAATGGTCTTGCATTATAAATCACACAGCTGGCCAGGTATCAGCTTCTGCAGTCCTGATATGTAGTGAGATGCTGGATGAAAGTTTTGGAGAAACAAATGTTTATGCCGAAAATTATGCCGAAGCCATTTGTTGTTGCTCACTGCATAACGGAGAAGAGGAGACGAGTAATACATGTTAACACTGTGCGATGTCACCCAATTCTGATGGCAGTCCTTTGCATGGAGTATTGAGACCCAAACTGTCATCACATGGATCACACTTACAATGTTACCTCCACTACGAGAGACTTAATGACCGTGAGACATGGAGACACTGGCTGTTTGTTTTGGCTGTCTGCCTTATCAGTAAGGTCATAGCCATCCCAGACACAGACAGTCAACTATTAACTATAGCCAGTGACATCTGAGTGTGACCTGTGTACAGAAGCATGACCTGATACTACCTGGAGAACTCAACACCTAATAAAACAGAAATCACACTGTGGGAAGGAAAAAGTCTCTGACACAGGCCAGTCCAGCTATGACAATGCAGTGTATTAGTGTGTGCATGCGTGTGCATGCGTGTGTGTGTGTGTGTGTGTGTGTGTGTGTGTGTGTGTGTGTGTGTGTGTGCATGTGCGTGCGTGTGTGAGAGACAGTGAGTGAAGGAGAGAAATCTATGATGAAGCAACAGTACACTAAGTTCGAGATCCTGTCTGTTTTATGAGAAGTGTAATTCGGATAATTATGGAGCAAATGAATGGGAACAGTGTGGAGGCCTACGGGTCTGTTTTATTCTCTTTTACTTCATTAACAGCAGCTGCAGGTGTGTGATGATGTGTGAATCCTCATATTCTACATATCATACAAGCTGCTATTTCGCACATGAGGGAATATTAATTTATTTTACGTATCACAGACACTCGTTCATTCTAAACAGAAAAATGTCAGATACAGATATATCGGTCGAAATATATATTTAAAAAAAAAAGTAGGCAATGATTCCTAAGATGATATTATCAAACCCTAATGACAGATAAAAGGTAAATGAGGCTTGATATTTTACAGTTTAAACATAAACTTTATTATCTATTATATAATATTGATAATAGTTTTTGTCTTATATACTATTAAATATCTACAAGACTGAGGGTCTCGCGCCCACGAAACATCACCACGTTGCATGGCCATATTGCTACAGACGCCCGTGGCGGACAAACCAGTCAGCGGTGGTGTCTCGCCTTTGTATATTGATTAAGCAGCATGAAGTCCTCTCCTGTAAATCTGGAGGAAGTCGTCTGAGCGGGTTATGAAAGGCTTGGAGGAAGTTTGCTGACAGAAGTTACGTTGAATGGAGGATAACAACAGAAAAACCAAGGGAGCGTAAACGTGACGAGGTGAAACGAAACGGGACGTGACAGAAACGAGGACAAACACTGTGTGTTGTCTTCAGGATGGAAAACTACTGAGAGACGAAGAGTTTCAGACCAACGCCAGTTTTCTATTGAACAGGTAATTTAGCACATCAATATAGATTCAATCTGTTTGATGGACCAGTTTAACTACTATGCACCAGAAATACTATGTTTTATTCAGTCAGATGCTGGTATAGTAACATTGTTACAGATAGATTCATATTGTTATCCATTCATGCCCAAGATCATAGTAGTAATTGTTGAGACACCCGAGATTTATCTATTTTTATTTACTTTGTTTATTGAACTTCCCACCACCTCAGGATGTAAAATCATTCATTACGGGAGTAGACCACAGTGTTATCTAGCACTTATTGTCTTACTGTTCTTTTACAGCTTTCAGACAGACCCTGATACATCAACTCCAATTTCAGATCCAGCCTTTTCTAACAGTGGAACAAACAGGCGAGTCTTTGCATAAAAAATTGTAATGTTCCTGTGGTGTCATCCAAGTGTACATAAACCCCGACATTCAAATTTGACTCGAAAGAAGGTCATTTAGCCTAAATATATGCACACAACACACAAGCTTACACCTCTATGCTCCCAAAGGGCATGTGACGATATCTGATGGTCTTGTTTTACCGTTTCTTACCTGTCTCTTACTTCATATACTCGTCCAACATTCAAACTACAACTGTGTACACCTCTGCAACTCATCAGCATTCCAAACAAGGCCTTGCGTACAATACTGCGAGACAATTTCCACGGTAAATGAGAAAGTAAATGTCACTTACAAGATGAACATTAATCTCATGTCATTGCATTTTAATGGCGCCCTTACTCAGAGGAGGATTAAACTTCTCCCTAGAGATCAACATAATCACTTCAAGCATGCGGAGATCACCCTCCTATATCACAGCGGATGCACGTGCAGGACCCGCCATGTCACATATGAACTACAATCACGCTGTACCTTTGAGTGACCTTGTGTCATTTCTTCAATCGCAAGTAGACGCCAACTAAATATACTTTCAGCTTCAAAAGGTTTTCTTTTTCACGTATTTAAGTATACTTATAACACTAAGAACGAGTGGGTTTCGTTATGGCTGATCACCATATTTGAATGATTATTACATTGGTCCCTCTCTATGACGACCACTTTCTCCCCCCATCCCACTGTTGTTCTGAGAAGCTCCCTCCGCCTCTCCGTCGTGACCCTCCTCTCACCCAGTGTCACACTAGAGCTCTAGGCTTTTTACGAACCCGCATTTCTATCCGGAGTGGAAAATAATGTAATGCCCTACTTTTCAATGGAATCATTTTTGCACAAACAAAAGCTTCAGTTGTTTAATGGGCATGTAAGATATATTAGCATTTAAGAAACTTTAACTCAGAGGAATGCAAAGCAACTGAGTAAATCTTAAGCAAAACAACGCAGAACACGCAAAAAAGATTGAACACATTATCTCACATTAAGCCATCCGGGCAAACCCCATGCTGTTATATCAATACACTACAGTGTAGTTCTGGTGGTTTGTCTTTTGCCGTATTGATCTCATTAAATTCGGCCGACTCCTCCGTCGACATACTGTAAAACAGATTAATACTGATACTTTGTGATGGTAACCCCGGAAAACGGAGATTCTGCAAGCACTTACGTTCCTCCTGGGAGGCCTCCAGCGGCTCAAGTACATTTGCAGAGATGAATCAATTCAATGCATTCATTTTATTCAGCCAGGAAATCCACTTGTAATTACTTGCAATACGTTTTAAAGAATTTATGTATCCAGCTTGAGACAATTTGGGCACAGAACAAAAGGTTAGATCAAATGAATATTTGAAGTCCTTGCAGGGGTTGTGGGATAAATAATGATGGGGAAACTTGTGAAGTGCTGACATATATGTAAAGGATATTGTTGCAGAATATTCCCCACGCTTTCCTCTCCAACTCATTTCCCTCTTTATCCGTCCTCCCCTCTGTTTCTTTTCTTCTCTCTTCCTTTAATATTCTGGCTGCTGTATACAAGCCAAAGGTGCAGATTATATTTCCTGTCAAACACTGCCGACGGCTCTAAAATCCCTCTTGTACTACCTGACCTTACCATTGATAAAAAAAAGTTTGGCAACAACACATATATTGGGGCCGTTGCTCTTAAATGTCATTCTTAGAATTTATTTCACATCATGTAGACTATGGGTTTTTAACAACGTGAAAATGCAATGTGGAAAATCATATTCTAAAAGCTACATTTATGAAAGTAGAAATGCCCGACATGCGCTGCTTAGTCTCCCAGCAGTGAATCCGTTAAAAAAAACAAGATGGTTTGAAAGATGCCAATGGCTGTTATTTCACTGATTATCCGAGGTGCTGAACATATTTGCAAATAACTAAATCAGATCATGTGCATTTGATTATGTATGGCAGAAAAAATAAGAAACTGTGCTTTGGTTGAAAAGCATCTACTAGTGGTGTGCTTGTCATCTCGTAAAAAAAAAAAAAAACAGCCCTGACTAGCTGTAAGGCACATTTTAAAACATACACAACACAACCGCCACACTGTAAAAAGCTACATTGTAAAAAGCCCTTGGGAAATCATTCTCATGTATTCTGCACCATCTGCGTGGAGAAATCATCAGCCTCAGGCTTCAATTGTTCTGCAAACTCTCAGACGTTCTTAACAGGATTTTGGTTTCTGGTGATTGTAAAAAAAAAAAAAACAGTTTTGTGCACCAATAATATTCATGTGCGAATTAGAATTGTAAATTCTCTCCTGAGCACAGGAAACACTTATGTTATGAAAAAAGCATAAAGCTTCATAAATTGGTTAATTAATGGATTTAATGATGGCTGAATTCCATTTAGTGTCTTATGTATCAGGGTCATTGTTCATCAATGTTGCAAAAGGAAAGTAAAAGAAATGAATGTCATCTTTTCTATGGACATATTTTATCTGCAATTTAGAGATTCAAACGTTTTGAAATGAGATAAAATCAAGGTCAGGATGAGCCACACACTACACTATTCTATTTTCTTATTACAGAGACTTTCTGCAACTATGATTGTCTCCTTTTTATCGTTCTTTTAATATTCTCTATAAGTGCGTTTACTATGACGCTGAAGAATACGAATTGCCTTACCGGACAGTTCAATAATAAAAGGTGTACACCCTTTATTAACACTGCAACATTAATCTGGAAATTCTATTGCTGACATTTTGGCCTTTAACACAGTTTATAGGTTCAAAGCACCAAAATATCCCTGGGCAGCAAGGACGTCGTAATTCTGCTTCGACAAAATCATCAACATGCTGATTCCAATAAAACACTGCATAGATTTTAAAAAGGGTCACTAATCTCAAGTCAATCCTCTTTTCTAAATGTAATCAGCTATTTCATCTGCTTCAGATGTAACGTTTTTTGTGGTTATTAGTCATTTTGGTAGCAGGAAAGCTGAAAAAGCTGATATCTGAAGGGATTTGGGGGACTGGTGAGAAAGAATGTGCTGTCAACACAGCCTTTAATGAGCCTCTGTGTGAAGACTGTATTGTATATGTGTGCTTGTATACATGTGTGTATGATAATGTGCATGCAAATTCAAGTGTACTCATACATTTTGCTTTTACTTCATGAATAAAATCCATCAGAGCTTGGGGTTGAATGGATTTTTCATTTGACTTTCCTCATTAATTGCCTTTGCAAAGAAGAAGAGGTATAAAAAAATAAAAAAAAGGTTTTGAAAAGCTGCTTGATAAAACACTGTCCTAAAGCAGCTTTATGTTGATTTACTTCTAAACATGTGTTGTTCTGCAGCAGTATATGTCATATGCAGATAGATATTTCAGTGTGAAATCAATGTAAAATGGAAAGGGCAGGAGAGCAGTATGGATTTTTCTGTTTTTGCTTTGGCGTGGTCATCAATCCCTATAGGTAATCTGGGAAAAGGGACACACAGGAGCAAGACAGCTGCTAAGAGCCGCTGCAGCCGAGGTGACGGGTCAGGAAGGTTTTGATTTATTTACCCTTTACAGTGCAAGATAGCAACTCAATGCACCCAATACATTTTCTAAAAGGACATCACTGCTGCCACAAGTGAAACATCTAACATGTTTAGGTCCAGCAGAAAGTTGAAAGTGTCTGTTCGCATTGTCTGAGCATTGAGATGTTCACAATTTGAGGGGAGGAGCTACACATCATCATCATCATCACCACATGTCAGCCTCATGACGATCCAACTGCATTTATTGCAAATGCTGATTTAATAGGATAGTTTACCAAGATGATAAAATGCCCATGTTTATAGCTGTTCACACAATTTCCCCCTGGTATGTCTGATTCTGATTCTATAATTATAGAGTGACTACACATTTCTGATTTTGATTGGATCATTATCATTAAATTGTTTTGACAATCATTTAAATACATTTTTTTTATGTAATAGCAAATTGATGAACTTTGGTCCAATAAAACAAGCAGTCTGAGGACATGTACTCAGACTTCACTATTTACCAACAACATCATACATCAAAAAGGAAATTTGACAGATTGACTAAAAGAAAATAAATATATTGATAATCACAGCCCGCAACATTATTTTTGTCATTCTTGACTTTGGTGAACAGAAGTAGATAAAAGACTTTAACTCTAACTCTATCTATTGATAAATACCATGGGATATGATTTGAAGCTGAAGAATAGCTGCTGTACTAAAGGGATCTTAAAACTTACTTACTTTCAAAGTGTAAAACATCACATCTGGATCGTATCTAAAGGCAGAAATTTGGCTTGATTTGGAGAATTTCCCCCCAAAATTTGTTTTCTAATGTTTATATCTGAAGGCGTCTTTGCCTGTCAGTTAGTGTGTGTTCAGACCTGCCATCTCTGTGCTACTGTTCTTAAAACTGAACTCTGGAGCTCAGCCTCCAGTTATAAAGGAATATAGCGTCCTATCGGTCTGTGCCATGACCCCAATTGGAGAGCCATATTCAATGCAACTCACAGGAGAGATGAGAGGCAGCAGTGAGCTGCCCAGGCAGGCTGCAGGGGACAGATAAAGCTTTTAGAATTCACGAGCTGTCATCACACCGTCCCTGATACTAACCCGCCCTGCTCCTCCTCCATCAACCCCCAGGTGGCCAAGGGACTGTACGTGAAGAATTGTTTACAGTGACACAACAAATATGCAGGCACAAGTAAACAAATCCTCCCAATTCTCTCCACCAACCCACACAGAGGTTAGTGGACATAAAATATTATATCCTGACAGGCAAACAGATTGAATCCAAACAAAGCGGTAATCCACCTTTTGTTTATTAATCTAGCTTCGGAAGCATTTCTGTTATCATTTTCACCGTTGTTGAAAAACCAACACGGGAAAAAGAAAATCTTTTAGATAAAAACTGTCACAGCCAAACATCTACAAGGGAAGGAATAAAAAGTGTAAGAGAGTAAAATAAAGGGAGCTCACGAGAAGGTGAGGAAAGCTATAAAAAGGAAACAGAAGCGAAATGGAAAGTGGGTGAGAGAAACTAAAAATGGAAGCATTTTCATGGAGTCCAAAGAAAACTCGGCTACACTCAAAAAAAAAGGTAGTGTGCTTTTCATGATCAGACCACACACACTGTAAGTGTTACATCTTAATGTCAGTGTGATACACTTGAGTTGGTGAGTAGTTAAACAGCCCATTCCAAACAGGCAGGTTTAGAACAGCTCTGTAACTGGTCAAATAATTCAAGTTCTATACATTTGGTTGTAATTGTGGTTTCTTTTTATTTATAGTATTTATAGTATAATTATTTTTATAGTTATCACTAACTGAAAGGATTTACTCTCTGTATCTGCCCAAAAGAGCTCATATCGGTTGGGCTCCTCTTTTAATATGGTCTAAAAGAAGAATTAACTTGATATTTTCTTATGAATAAATTAAGGCCTTTTTATTAACAGTCCACCACTGAGTTTCTGACTTTAAAAGCCAAAAGAAGCCGAGAATATAGCAAAGCAAACGGAGCATCCCAAATAGATGGCTTGCTGGGAAGTTTCATTCTTGTTTCCTCCACTGCTGTATGGTTTTGTTAAGGTTTCAGAATAAACTAACAGGATAAATATCTGCACGCTTTTGAACCTGTTTCTGATTATATGAGGTCGACGTCTCTGGGCTAGACTTTGCAATAAAAGCAACAACAACCATCCGGAGCACAGCAGCTGGATATGGTGGACTGTGCATGTAAAGATAAGGTGACGGAAACATAAAGTGCACTGGGCTGACAAGAGATGCACGAGTGTGAGGGAGAGAAAGACAGTAACAAGATAGAATGATAGAGGAGGAAGAGAAGGGATGAACTGGAAGAGAGAATAGAGAAGTGGCAGCAGGATGGGGGGGGGGGCATATTAGGAGCTGGAGAAGTTGAGTAAGTGGCAGACTGCCACGTTGGGCATTGCAGGACAGAACAGACTCATTTAGGCGTCTGCAGTCGACGCTGCTGAATGGCAATAGTGCTTCCTCTGCTGCTGGTTTCAGGGACGTGCCTTGAGTATAGAGTAGCCCTCTTCCTGTGGCCTGGGGCCTTAAATCAGTTCTGCACTAGACACACCAATCAGCAGCTGCACACACACACTCTCCCACTGTTTCTTGCTCTTGCTCTCTTTCTCATGGCCAAACAGAGATGTCCCATTTGCTCACCGTGACCCTGGGGTGAGACTTAAGAAGACAATATTGACCTTGAACTCAACAACATTCACGAGAGAGAAGGAAGAGAGAAAAAAAAAAGAGTAGCGCCCGCAGATTTAGTAATGGAATGTGAGCGTAAATAGGAACCAGCCAGTAGGAAACCCTGTGAAGACATCCAGGTGTGACAGTGCTGACGCGGAATGAGGAGGTTTCTCACAAAGCTCCAGCTGATGTAACGCTGTGGACATTGAAGAAAGTGATGAGGTGGACCTGAGGTGTACTGCTCTGCCAGAAGGGAAGGATTTCAGGAAGACGTATTCGATCCAGGCTCCCTGCGAGCGATATCGAGCAAAAACAGAGCAAGGCCCCCACACGGCTGGTGTGTCCTTGGCCCTAATTCCCTCGGTGGCCCGAATTACAAAAGCAACATGACTTTGAATCCTTCTGGGCTTCAACCTTACCTGAGGACTGGCAGGTGTTTGTGTATCCTACAGTTGTCTGTGTTCATTTATAATGCATGACCCGGAGTACAATATTATTTCCTGAGGGTACACTGGTATATGCATAATTTACCACCGATTCCATGAAAGCAGACGGCGCGCAGCACGGCCTCTGGGAGGGATGTGTTTTGTCAGGAAATCCTGCTGACACAACTGGCAACTGGAATTCCAGTGATTTGTGGAAAGAAAAGAAAAAGCTAAGAGCGTATTTCAATACTTCAAGAAGATTCAAATTCCCTTCGGATATCCATCACTGAGACAAGAACGCAGACAGCTGAGTTATGGCCGCCGTACAAAACCAATCTTATTTCCACAAGCCAGAAAACAACCTGTATTCTGTTCAGATACGTTATGGTCCTGTTTGTATAAATGGAATGACAGTCTTTCTCCTTTCAACGTGTCATGTCAGTTTAGGGTTCAGCTTGTCAAAGTCTTAACTGTCCTTTCAATCCAAAATGTTTTAGACCTGGAGAAATGTCATTGTTTGACTAAATTCACTCTTACGACAACACGTCAGCAGAATGAAACAAATTTTAGCCAGTAAGAGAAATCATTGACATGTTGAATGCATCATACGTTTCTTCCAAATGAGAATCCAGCAAGTCAATCATTACCATTACACCACCACAAGAACAAATGCTGGTCATCTGTTATATTTGCCAGTTTCTGATCTAAAAAAAACTAAACAAAACCAGTTCTATGGGTGTTGTAAGCCAAAAGTAAATCATGTTTTTCACCATCAACATTCTGGAGAGAAGAATATATTATATTCTTATATTGAGAGTTTTTCAAATTTATTTTCAAAAATGCACAGGCAAAAAAAAAAACAATATTTCAGTTGCGACTGCAGTTGAAATCAGTTTTCATGTTGGTGATGCATTTCATCACTTCCTGCCCGCGTCAACCCTCCTCTCATAAGCCATGATTCATTAGCATCTTTCAGCGCCATAAGATAATTCACACACTCCTGTGATTATTAAGAGCTGCGCACCCTCAGCACTTCATAAAGTATCCATCCTCACTCTATCGATCCACGTCTGTCTCATATTCAAGTCTCCAGGCGCCTCTGGCTTTGTTTTGCAGTCTGTTTCCCTCTCAACCTGCTCGCCTATTACAGCCAATCTGACACGCACAGACAACAATGCACCCTAATGGCACTTTGATTAGTTGCTTGACCATGAAGACAAGCTGACATTGAGCAAAGGCCTGGAGAGACACACACTCTCCAGGCCTCAGAACTCACTGCAACCACCGGCGTGTGTGAGTTCTGAGGTTAATTTATGAATGCATAGAAAGTTTTAATGTCAAAAGGCCCTTGCATTTGTGAGAGCGTCAAGTTGTCAATAAAATCAACGCCAGCACAAATGCACACACACACACACACACACACACACACACACACACACACAGTATGTGGCAGCTCAAGGACAGAGCACTACACAAATGATCTCCAGAAGCAGTGATAATTTCCTAGATTTCAACATAGTAACTAATGTGTAATTTGCAGTTATATATCGTGTTATATATGCCTGTCGTCTGTCTAATATTACAGCTATAAGATACAAACATTGCTGAGACACCATTGAGACACCATTGATTAGTGCGAACAGGGACAATATCATAGAGGCTTGAGGGTGCAATATTTCATCTCCTGATTTCATTTCATACATTTTTCATGAACCTTATCTTTTTTTGGGTAAAATTGTTTTCTTACACCACAAACCACCATCTTAATTATGATTTAATCCTCCAGGCTTGAATCTCATGGCCTAATCTTAGCTTCAATCAATAGCGTTGATGAAGTGGGTTAATGAAAATGTGATTTTAAGTGCAATAATGTGCCTGTTGTTTTGTTCCACTGATGATCCTACATCTTGGAGCCTTTGATTCATTGTAGTCACATGCTCACAAGTGTCAGACCATCTGTTTGATTTATACTTAAGGCTGTTAGCCGTATTGATCCTCATGAGACTTAGAGATCTTTTGATTAGAAGAGACTTAAGAAAAAGGGCTTGCTTCTTTCTGCATGATGTTTTAACAAGTACACAGACAGGAAAAGCCAAAATTATTGATCCATGATCTGTAAATTGTCCACTATAAAGCCAATGAATAAAACTAGAATATCACTCAGTGGAGGCAAACTTCCTCCAAGAGGCAACAGTCCCCTTATGCAACTACTTTTAAATTCACTAGATCCGGATTTTCATATGAAGCTGGATTTTTTCAATCAATAAGTAAAAATCATTATCTGAGAAATTAAGGAAAATGTTGAAAAAAGTCCTATCTTGCATGTGTAAGTGAGTAAAAAAAAGCCTGATGCGCACCAAAATATAACGAGATCTTTCCTGGCCCATAGTGCCTCCTTTCAGTTTTTGTGAAATCCAGCTTTTTAAACACAGTTAAACAAAATGAAAGGACAAACGGAATGTTACCTAACCTACTTAACAAAATAGCCAACCCTCCTGACAGAAATGATGTACTACAGATGGAAATAAAGTAATAGGTCAGTGTTTGCTCTGTTCCGAATGACCAATGGCTAAAAAGGCTCTTAGTGACTGGTTGATGCAACAAAATGAAGTGGGCCGATAATCCCTGCATATGCTTAGCAGGACACAGCAAAAATAACAACCATTCTAAAAGTAAAAGTGGTCTCAGACTTGGTTAAAATTCTGCCTGGGATGGTGAGATGCTGCAGTTCAGCTTGGTTATTTCCATTTACAGTACAAGTACAGTATCTCTGTCTTGATTGCCTCTCAGCATAATGTATGACCAGGTGAATCCAAGTAGGGCCCATATGTGATGAAGTGTATTTTCTCCATGTTCCCACTGTCAGTTTTACTTCAAGATATTTGTTTCCTCCTCCCCCTGTACTTCCAGGCTTGAGGAGCAGGTTGGTTTTACTGGTCTTGGTAACAACTGGTTCATTTATGTGTTGAGTATCCTCTAAAATTAAGTCAATATGTTCCTACATAATGAAGCTGCACCGTGCAGACTTTGCCTAAGGCGGTGCTAAATAGTCCATTAATACAAAAGAAAACAATACTCCAGTGTAAAAAAATTCTAATTTTAGGTATTACAAACTCAATCCACTATCTGATAAAAGAACATTGAGATTTCTTCTCTTTTTTTTTGCATTTTACATAGGAGAAGAACATTAGGCAGAGGCCTGACCTTTGAATCACCTTCATCTCAGATTTGTTGTGGCTTTCGTGCCTGGAGCTAAGGTTTTTTTTAGAGCTGCATGATGAGATTAAGAATGGAGATTCCTACATAAATAAATATCTAACTACATCCTTAAACATTATGAGACTGCTGACATTGAACCAACTGTACAAGTTGCTGTATGTTGTCTCACAGAGTCTTAGGCCATTGTCTCTAAATAGGAGTGTTTATTTGATTAACGCAACTAACATTTGGTTAAAAGCTCCTTGCAACTTGTATTGCTGGTTCTGTGTTAACTGGAAAAAAAATGACATGGTAGGGATGGATACTGATGAGTTAACACCCACTTCCTGCAAGAAATCATCAAACACAAGCAGAAGAACAGGTTTAATGAATGAGGTGAAATAAAAAGCCAGTTCAGGTCGATCATAACGTTTGGTTAACACTGGCCGTGCTGATCTTCCTGCTTTCTCCTCTTTATCTGCCTACCTGGATCGATCTCTTCCTACTGTCTGACGCTCCGCCTGCTTCCCTGCCCACGCTCCCACTCTAACCTTCTCATGTATCCCTTTCGATCCCACCCACCCCTTCATGAGTCCCATCCTCCCTCTGCCTCTCGGCTAATTTGATCATCTCCAATGCGTATTGTCTGGCAGTAATTGATTTACCTCCTCCAAATTAAGTCTGAAACCACAAGAGAAGCCAGCGATCTGCCGCTCAAAGTTGGCATGTTTCATTTTCATGTTGCTGCGTGTGACACAAACAGAGCAAAATCGCACAGTCGATTTTTCCGAGCTCATTTCCTCTTTTGTCTATTTGTGACCAACAGCCCTTTATTGAATGTAACCAGAATACAAACAGGAGCTATGGACCAGGAAATTAGTGTTGGAGTAACGGATAAAAAACAGAACACAAAGTTAATGAATGTTTCATTTTATACAACAAAGATTTCCTAACATCACTTTAAAGGCAGACCACTGATTCGAAAGTGCAGGAGATGCGTTTTAATATCCACGGCCAAACAGACTACTGTCAAAGGCTGACAGACCGAGATCAATAACATGGCATCGGCATGAATGATGAATTTGATAAACAAGTGATAACGGATGTGCATAACAATGTGCACTTCATGTTACACTTGACGGCTTCATACAACAGCACAGTCAATTCAAAACCAATAACAAAGTCAGAAGGAGTTGTAAAATTAGAGGACTGTTTGAAGCTGCAACAGTGCGTGTTCATGGATTCAGATTTATGTAGTGATATCCTATTAGAGCAGGACAGTCGACTACGTTTGTTACACCCTTTACCAACAGTAAGAGGGTGAAACTGGGGCTGTTTTTGAAGTTAATAAAAGGCAAAGCGGGGTTTGGCCCTCATCGCCAAAAGCTCTGGTGTCAGATCCTGAATCCAGATCGTTCCAGTCACTTTAACCCTGACGTCCTGGCTGTGTATGGCTTTTGTCCGTAAACTCTGGAGCAAATCAAACAAACACAAAGTAAACTTCAGTACTGTTCACATCCCTAATAAGTTCTGATTGTTGCAGGTCAGCGGCAGGATAATACAGTACAAGGATACAGGGCCGCCGCTGAAAAGTGAACATAGTGGGAAGCCCTGACATCATCAACACAACTCCCTCACTGTGAATTTCCAGACAATTCTCACATGGGCTCACTCAGATATTTTAAAGACACTCTACTAGGGGGCTGCCAGGAAAAGGTTCAGAAAATGTCTGCAGCAACTGACTCATACATTTGTGTTCTCATATAGAGCCCCTCCAGGAAATTTCTGGAAAATGTCAGGACTTCAGTGCATGTCAGCTCAGGACGTCGACGGGGCATTTGCATCAAAGTCTAGAGAATGTCCACAGAGCAGCATAGAGAGAAATCTCTCCCTACATGAATCCAGAAACAAAGAACACAATTAAAGACCCTTTCTGGTGCCATACCTGTGGTCAGTTTGCGACGTCATTTCTGTGTAATCTGACATGTGAGGAATATGTCTTTCATTTGCTTTCCATTGATCCCCGTTTCTCTTGGAGATCACCAGTCTTCTCTGCCTTGGCGCTCCAGGGAAGGATTAGGCTTCAAACAGATCAATCGCATATTAGCCCAGCCAGTGATTTCACCTCAGTGATTATATTATCTCTTCATCATCATTTGATCATGGGTTGATGATTTCCCTTTCCTTCTCTAATGCTCATTTTCCCTCCTAGTATGCAACGGATGACTGTGAACAGCTGTTTTCTTTGCCCATAAAACAGCCACCTACTCCTGAAGGTCAGATAGATTCATATACTCAGGACTACAAGGGGTCACGTGATGCAGAAAGTCATATTTTCCCATCCAGTTGCACTAAATGTTGCCTTTAATGATCCTTGTTGGCATCTTCATTTATTACACTTAGTGCACACTCCATCAAATGATAGCAATCCTCACAGCACTGGTAAACATAGCATCAGTAATGATGTAGCCCATCTTGTGCGCAATAACCCTTCATTGATTCTGTATCTTGCAATAAGTAATGTTGCTAACAAGAGGCTTATATTCTCTAAAGTCATTGTAATAAATATCTGTTGACAAAACCAATAACATTTCTCAAGGACAATTTGTAACATTTGAAAATTGGCTAAAACAGGCTAAAAACTTAAATCTTGCAACTCTTTAAAAACAATCATTAACACAATTTTTGACAAGCAATTTAACAACAACCATCCTTCCAAATTACAGAGATGCATAAATCAATGTGATGTCGGTGTTCGGTAGGATTGCCATGAAATTTAGGGTGATTTCAAACCTACATTGTTTGTTCTGGAACTAAGGACATTGGCGTTATGTGTGTTCCAAGCCCGGTGCAGACACCCAGGGAGCCATGCACAGGTCCACTGCCCCAGTCAGAGTGCACAGGAGCCAGGGCACGGACCCGGGGACACCGGACAGCTCCACTTACAGTGTTAATTTGGGTCTTTTAATACATGTTTGAACTGTAACAAAGTTATTTTTAACAGTTTTTACCGGCTCTGTCAGTAATTTACTTCTCCTCTCTGTGTCTCTATCATTTGCGCTGCGCACTGCCAACCGTGTCGAGCCAAACAGAGCGCACCCATCTCGTCCAGCTCTCCATACACTGCCAAGATTACAAATTCTGTTTTATCCCTGTCTGTGTACACATGCATCCGATGACACTGTTTCCGTGTGTGAGTGCGACCTCACAATTCTCTATGCAGGAAAAACGCTGCAGGTGGACGCAGCCCTGATGACGCCAGGATGCACATATTTATACAATGTGACAAGACATGTAGATGTTAGACATGAACCTTACTTCGGACCAACACCCATAAATTGATCTCTGGTTTGGGACCTCTCGTGTTTTTCTACTTTGTGGTACAAATTGCACCAATGTGTAGTTTTTTCTTTTCACGAAGGTAATTTCACAATCAAATAGCTACCTCAGCAGTAAATGCATCATTGTGCCAAAAACATCTTTCCTGCTCCTTCAATGGCAGCTGTTACAGGCTGTGATATCTACTGAGCTGCCTCAATACAGCAGGACATCTGAAAACACCTGCTATTAGCCTAACACATGGTATGGGACACGTGCCCAGAAAGCAGCCTGAGGGCCTCACTTGTCATGTCTTCAAACAGGGATGATCTCCCCACTCACTTTGTAAACAGCATTAAATCATAATCCAGAAAACATGAATCAAGTCCTTCCTCTGCTGACTGAAGCAGCAATGTGTGCTTCTTCAGAGCTCCACTTCAGTGATTAAAGGGGATGACACCAAAAGAGAAGACCAAGCCTGCGCTCCCGGCAGCGTCCTCCCCCCTTGTCTCCTCTGCTCTTGTTTCCTTTCCTCTGTTACAGCTGTTGCCACCCGTCAATGACTTGAATTTAATCAGGCTTCATCGAAAAACAGAGAGGTAGCCCCGAGCAACAGAGGCTGAGTGTGGAATTTGTGGACAAGGAAAGCGAGCTGAGACATAGCTAACATTGTTGTAATGGTCAAACCTCACCCAGGGTGTGTGAATTTCACATTTAACACATTGTAACAGAACACCCTGTCCATCACATGTATTGCTTTGCAACATTACAGAGTCCTTCTGTCTCATTGCTCATCCTTCTCTTATGAAATGATAATAATAATCAACATTTAAATTCTTCATTCCAATCATGTTTCCATTTCTGGTGCATTTCACTCAAATTGATGTCACCGTTATTCATGTTACCTATACGCTTTGATTTGAAGAAAAGCCACACAGGAATTTGTGTGAAAGCTTTCAAACTCAAGGCAGTGTGCATTAAATAGCATTTTTCTTTTCAACTTCTCTGCAGACGTCAAGCCACCCACACGGAAAAACATCTACATGCACTCACACACCACAAAAGAGAACAACCTGCTGGCACAAACCAAAAAAATAATAATTAAATAAACACTTGAATAAACACGATAAAAGCAAATCTTCCCTGTGCAAATCCATCCCAGGTAATTGCATTGAACGAGATAATGGTGCTCCGCCTTTCCCATTCCTGTTTGAAATTTCAAAAACAGTCTGTTCAAAATTTTTCAACCTTGGGTGTGGAGGCGTTCTGCTGACACAAATGAAATTCATTGGAATCTCCACCTCTCCAAGTCTTTCACAGCCTCTCCATCACATTTTGTGTGATAAATGGTCCCCTCTCCAGAACAAAAAATTATTTGTGCCTGAAATGTACTTTGTTTCATTTTCCGGCATTTGCATAAGCTCAAGTAGATGGGTGCATTATTGAAATAGGTCCATCACTGCTGCCTTTTATCAAAGCAGAGGATGAGAATGCACGGTAACTTATCTTTCTTCGACTTACTTGGACAGAGTTGGCCATGATCAGCCAACCTGTATCCCACGAGCTCCATGCACCCAAATATAGACATATGCACGCCCACCTATGTTGTTCTCCCAACCCACAAGGGCAGGATAATGTGGTTGACTAATAGCTGTGTCTGCACTGGACCTCAATTTATTTCCCACAGATGACCCTCCAGGTGATCTTAAGCATGATAACCTGTAATATTTACAATCTTTGACAGTTTTTAAGTCCCTGAGCACCAACATTATGGATCACCTTTTACATTATTTGCGTTTGATGAGCCTACATATATAAATGTGGTCTCATCAATTCAATAGAATATAATCTGGAATCAAGACGTGTGAGAGATTGTGGCCACGGTGCACTTACTCATCTCTACGTGGGTGTGCATGCAAAGTTTGTGTATGCAGTGTCTGTGAGAACATATTATATCATACATATAACATGATCCCTCTTGTTTACCCTTGAAATTCATAAACACAAACCTGACTTGGTAAACCACAAAGAGACAATACATGAACATAAAATAATTCTACAAATAATTCAATAATTCTTCTAATTGAATGAAGCTTCCTAGGCAGAAGATAAACTCCCTGGAATAAAACTGTTATGAATTTGCTGGTGGTCAGGATTTCTGGACACTAAATTTGTCCCAATCAAACACTGGGCTCAGATCTGGGACATGTCCTCCACAGAGCATTTAACGCCAGGGGGTCTGTAAGAGTGTTGAGACAAGAACCAGTACAGTTTAGAGACCAAGCAGCTATTGGTAAAGGTACTTTATGAAGTGGGTGTAGTGTGACAGGTTCCTGCAATGAGTCTACACTTGCTCCTAAAGTTGACCTTGATAGCAAATAAAAGAAAAAGGAAGCACGTGGCAGGTTGTACTCACTACAAATGTCTTGACACAAAAGTAACCACTCCTCTCCGTAGATGTCTACCTGTGGCTTTTTCTTTCAAATGGAGTGAGACCACCAATGAGGGCTGGGTGATACATCAATATCAATAATTATCCAATCTATAGTAATATAAGAAAGGTTCAATATGCATCGATAATAATGCTCAAGTATTGTAGGGGTATAAAACATAATTGATCTACCTCAGATTTGTAAATTGTTTGTCATCCCCTGCCTATCAAGATGAGTTTAAACCAAGAACCTTCCCTGAGGAGGAAATGTCAGTTGTAAAAACACAAAATAAAGAAAAGATATTTATATGATATTTTCTTGATATCATTTTTGGCTGTATCAATAATCCAACATTATCAAATAGAGTTGGGTTTGGGTCTCATGTTAAAGAACAGCTACACTATTTCTTTGCCTTTCTCCACACTGAGAGCAAGAGTGAAACAATAAGGCTGCATGATAATATTAATACTGTATTTCCTGTTTGAAGGTTACTATCCATTAGAGAAGCTTAAAATATACAGAGCATAGAATGAAGACAAGCGTGGCTGCATAATCACGCGTAAAAAGAAGACCATTATATCTTTCTCTTCCTTATTTACACACCATCTGAGCCTTAAGCACTTTAATGTTCAGAAGCAGGTCAGATATGCACATTCAAAGTGGCCATCACAACCTTCTGTCTCACACACACACGCACGCGCTTGGCTCTCGCCTGTATTCCTCTCGCTTTTATTGTGTAATTCTTACTCTTTATGTACACAAAGTGCCCATTAATATCTATAACATTGGACACTGTCCAAGATGAAACCATGGAATGCGGCAGGACTGCGGTCATATTCAGAGAGCATGTAGTAATTTTTTCCATTACTAGAGAGGAGCTGGCTGCCATTTTGATATTAAAAGTTATGGCATACATAAACAAGGCCTGTGCAATATTTTGTCTATGATCTTAGCTTTATTCAATCCAACTAATGACTTATTGATGATAATCTTAAACTACCTGGCAGGCTGTTAGGATGACATAAAGTTGTTTTAAAAAAACTACACTGCACTTACAAGTATATTAATGTGAGACATTTTGTGCCCTCTTTCTGTTTTAATTAGTCCCAATTAAAAATACATTGGATTTCTTTGGATAAAAGATCTTGTTTTAGTAAACTAACTGCTGGAAATACAAGAAACAGCCTGTTTACCTTGTTAGAGACGCAGCAGCAAATGTCTACCCAACCTCTACCCAACCCCACAGTGTTTGATGAGATGAACAACATTGATAACATACTAGATCTATACCCGTTTGACAGGTTGATAAAGGGTAAAAGTAAATTAAGTCCAGGATGATAAACCAGCTGTAATGAAAATCCTGCAGAAAGGGAGAATTGACTGAAAGGCAGAGAGTCACATATCGATATCACCAGTAGAAAACAGTAATATAAGGCATGACCCTTCACGGTCTAACACATGCCCACACGCAGCAATGGCCTCACGATGACGTACGCCTCACTAAACACAACAAAAAGCCCCCAATATCAGGCTGCAGCTTAAGCAAACATCACATCCCTCCAGGATTCATCTTGACATATTTCAGGTCCTGTTTAGCTTCCCCCAGTGAGGCGCGCTTTGCAGAGCCATTACCTGACATCACTGTGGTGAAAATAACAGAGAAGAAAAACAGCTGTTCAGCCTGCCAGAAACCAAGATGCTTTAAAATCTGCACTACGCGACAGGCTGAAGCCGCTCTCACACATGCACAGCAACCCTGAACTTTCCTTGACACGGAGGAGACGCATGTGTGATCGTAAACATTTGAGCCAGTGGAGCCGGACGATAAACAGACTTCACACTGCCCGCACCCTAGAACAAAGTCGGCGTAATGTCTGATTGAGCCAATGTGCAAACAGATAAAGGGGCTGAAACCAGCTGACACTCGGCAGAATGCAAATATGCTGATGTCGTGAATATGATAATAGCGTCCTCAGTTTCACACAGTCCAGCCATACACGGTTTTTGACCTGGTATGAGTATTTGAAAGGAGGAATACATTAACACGCACTTGATGAGAAAGAAAGAAGAAGGATGAAGGTGGAGTAGACGCCACCAGTAAATATAAAAGACGACCTTGGAGCCAAATGCAGGAGTGGTCTGAACGAGATGCTTTTCACTGAGCTGAGTACAAATGCGCTCGCAAGCTCCCATCGCAGCAGATTCTGCATCTTTCATTAGAGAGTGATTTACAACACCGGCTCAATAGCCTCAACGATCAGAGGCATACAATGTGCAGAACATAAACAAGACAGAGGTTGTTGAGGATTACTTCAGAGCTCAGTGAGGTCTGCGCTAACAGAAAGTTATTATAGTAAACAAGCAATACATATCATAACCCAAACCATAGATATAAATGTAAACTAAAGCTCAGGGTAAAACCAAACATGACAAATATATTTTATTGGTTCAAATGTTTCCATTTAATCCGTTTTAGGCTTTTTGTGGTTTTATCAAAATCAGTGAACTGAAGAAAGAAAATATGATTGATTAAAAGCAGTAATTAGTGAATCAACTTGAATTAACGAGTCAAAAAGAGTCGATATTACACGTCCATGTAATAAAGCTACACATATTACACTGTTAACAGCCTGTCAGTAGATAGCTGTTGTGCTTAATGTAGCTTTCAATAATTAGAAAGGATCCGTATTGGTATTGTGGTGATGCATGTTGTCAGAGGAGGAGGAGGAGGAGGACTATGGAAGGTTTCTGATCATGTTCACAGAAACATGTCAAGTGCTACAGTATTAATTAACCTGCAGAGTGGAGAAAAGTCTGGCTCATTTATCGTTGATGGTGATGACGTATATAAAAACAAGAAAAAGCAGAAAACCATTTTCCAAGCTTCATAGAAGTGGTATTTATGTTTCAATGAAAACACTTTAATATATCAATCCGTATATATGAAAGTACTTTAAAGTACATAAAACTGCCACAATTGCTGGTAGTGCTTTCCAGATCCAAATTCTCCTAAAAGGTGATGTGCTTATCGATTTGCACCTGTCCAGCTTGACATTGCCAAATAACTCAGTGAACACACTGGAAGCAATGATTTTCACTTCAAGTTTTTTTTTTTATTTCAACACATTAAAATTGACAGCTCTGGAGCACTGTGTCACAGTGGCCCTTCCACTTAACCTTCGACAACAAGTTTTGTATATTTACTCTGTACTAGACATCATTTCAACAGCAAAGAGATGGGGACAGCATGCATCGAATTTCACGTTTTAGCTGCGAGTAGACAATCTTTGGTATATCTGCCGTCTACTGGAATGCCTGACTGGACTCGGTGCCCTCTGGGATATGACTATTACCTGCTTGTCTAAATGATTTGGGGGCTGTTGAGGACTTCACTTTGCATCTAAGGGGATCTCTAGATGCCTTATCTATATCTATGTCCAACTGGATTTAGTGTGATACCTAAATCTACAATATACTGTACGGACAGTCACAATGTCTGCGGCATAGAAAACCCTGTCGGCTCAGGGAGAAAGGAAGTATTGAAATGGAGGGGCTTACGCTCCCACCACTACTACTTGTCAAAGTGAATAAACACTTTGATCAACTAAACTCGCCATTACACAGTAACATAACAGGTAACACAGAGAAAGATAAAGGGAGACAGAGAGACCAAGCTGGGGGTTGCAGACACTGATCCAAAAAGTAATATTCTTCTTCTTAATCTGTGTACGTGTGTGTGTGTGTGTGTGTGTGTGTGTGTGTGTTTACCATGCCGTGTTTATTTTTCATTCAATGATCACAAGCAGTAATGAGGTGTGAAGGACTGAATCATGACAGGTCCCACTGTTCCAATCAAATATTGCAATAAATTCACCTCCCATGCTTACGAAGCAGTATAACATTCAAACAGAATGTAGAGTTAGGTAATTAAAGTAGTCAAACCTGGAAATAGAATCCCCAATGATGGAGATGTTACAGATTAATCTCATCTGTGACTTATTTTATTTGTTTTTATACTTATTATAATAGCCATGGTTCAATAACCATTAACAGCTAAGTAGCAGTTGTGATGATGGGTGTTTTTTCGTATATGAGAACAGTGGCTACCAAGGGAACAGATAACTGCTGGGAATGAAGAAGTTTATTGGGCAAAACAGATATTTTTCCATTTAATATCCATTGTTCGATTTGTGCTTCTCTCCATATAGACAATCAAGCAACACTTTATTGAAGTGCCAGATTTTTTGAATGGGGTTTGGTGCGAGGTTCAGGTAAAACAAGTACACCAGCCAAGTTATTCCTCTGAGCTAGTACGTGCTAACGAAGCTACTGACGGATCAAACATGTGCGACAGCGTTTACTGCCAAAACTAGACATATAATAAAATTCAGTGTGAAAGCACGGAACACAGACTGTGTACTGGGGACTGAAAACAATAGCTCTATGACAAAAAGTAATGAGAAAAACAGTGCAGTTCATATATGTGTGAACTGGAAGGAAAAACAACAATGCCACTTATAAAGTACACTCATAAAGTACACTCATAAAGTACACTCAAAGTACTCAGATGCCATGTCTGCATTTTGATAAATTGCAGTTATGCAAATTCTTCTTCAAATATTATTTTTTTCCCTCATTGATCTGCTCTCAAACCTTTTAATGATAATGAAAACATAATTTGCTTTCATACTTGAAATTTAGATCAGTTTTCGCCAATTTCTCTTGATCCTTTTAATACACCTTGACAGGATATTTGATGTACCTATCTGTGATAAATTTAGAAGAGAATGTGCCGTTCAGTTGTCATCAACTCTCATCGGCCCCCCAAGGTTAACAATAAGGACCTTTGCAGTTACATTTTTCAGACCTGAAAACAGAATTTAAGGTCTTCGGTCTAAGGTCTCAGTCCTCAGCATAGCAGGCAGCTTGTCTCCTGGTTTTTTCAGAATAGGCAGCATGTACATTTCCTTAACCGTTCAGCTGATTTTGAATCAATCATTCAATCAGTGAATCGTTAATTATTAACATCCCTTACTGAGACTGGTCTAGATGTTCACCTCAACAACACACTGACCAGAAGCACACATGCCAAGACAACCCAGGATTTCCTTAGGGACAACTCTCAAGTGTCTCACAAAGTGGGGACAGTCTATAAAGATGTAGTGGTTAACAATGGTTACAGGTGGCAACAGAGAAGGAGAAAAACATCACAACTCGCTGAAGTCATTACTGCCTGTAAGCACTTTGGTGCTATCAGCCCCTGGGATCAAGCTATTACACCTCTACAGGTTAAACAGAAAAACCACATGCCCCGAACAATGAACCTGTGTGATTCCCTTCACATGTTCAACACTGAAAAACTGGTTTCCTTCAGGAAAGAAAGAAGGGTTGCTTGGTTTAGAAATTAGACAAATAGAGATTTGTATTGTTTCCTAAAATGTTATACTTATTAGTAAAGCATTCAGTTATGTTTTAAATCAAAACATTTAGTTTATTTTGCACCACTTGTTCTGCGGCAGCTGAATAGCACAGTGAAATGAGCATGTAATTCAGTACTACTGTGATGAGCTACTCAGTAAGACAGAGAACATGTCAAGAATGGAGGAGCAGAGTTGAGGAGTTTGAGGACAGAGTGACACATCGAACAAAGAGTGTTGTAAACATTACAAGTGCGCAGACATTTGTTGGTCATTGTAATAAAACATGACAAATGCAGGAAGCACACTCACATCTGGATGTTGTCCCGTATATCAGACAGGATCCTCCTACGGAAGGGACAGTCAGTAAAATGCTTCTGACAAGAAAATTGGCTGAGGGCATGACTGCTCTCTTAAAAGTAAAGAGCCAAGGTGTCTCGATCACCCCCTGGTGGCTGGTGGCATAAGTCATAACCCCCCCCCCCCTCTCCTCCTCCATGTTAGTAGATGGGAAATGGACCACACTCTTATCAAAGTACATATCAAATACATTTTTCTCAAAGATGGTTTCTATCATTTAGGGTATTTCTTGTCACACTGATATTCAGTTTGGTTTTAGTTAGGTTCCACAGTGGGACCTTGGTTTCCCAGGTTTCATCCCCAATCACTACTGCACAAACTCTGGCTCTAAATGACATCATTGGTGTCAGTGTACATATCCTGCATATTTTAGCTTTCTTTCTGGATAGTGGGAGGAAGTGGAGACGCGTCATCCATATTAATATACAGTCGATGATTTATACACAGTCTACAGATCTCTGAATGACTCAGATATTGTTGTGCTGCAGAGAGAAAAACTATGGGGAGCCGCCAAAATACGGCTGCATCTGTCTGCAAATGTATATTGGACGTCATTAATAAGGGTTAGAGATGATGATCAAATAGCGCCATAACAACGAGTCCATCAGATGGATTAGAGCAGCAACTATAACATGTCTGTGTCTGCTGTAGAGTCAGTATTCTCTACCTGCATGTTTCTGTCCCTCCCCTGGGTCCCATCTCAATGATCCAGTAACAAGCCATCTGTCATTGTCATTGTAATTAATCTGGTGCTATTTAGTGGATAATGAGATGCTGTCGTGGGTTTTGTGCAGCTTCACTTCCCAGAGACTTGTTTCTTGTCTCCGCCGGAGCAAGGAGAAGAAGAAGGGGCGGAGGAGAAAGGATGCAATAGAGCCGTACTGTGCCGCAGTGGCTGCGGCTGGTGTCAGCATACAGATGGTCGGGATATTTACTCGCCAGCGTTCACCTGCTCTGAGGACGGCGCTCATCACTTGAGAATCAAATGTTCATGACATGAGTGCTTGAAGCAATCAGCAACAAAGAGGGTTTATGTCTGACATATGCATACTTGTATTCCATTTACATAGGGCGTGTCGTTGATAGAAATGGAAATGGTTTAAAATTATATGGGGAGACATCAAATCTAACATACTGTAAATATGATTGTAGTGGCTGTTCCATATTTATCAGATTATTTATGGGAAAGGTATCAATTCCACTGAAGCTAATCTGAAGGAGCCTGAGCACCAGTCAGCTCTGAGGCAAATCTTTTACAATCACACGTGAAAATTAAATGCCGGACTAGAAGGGGGGGGGGCTCCTGCTCGGGTTGGAAATTGCCCTGCCACATACAATATCTCAAGCTAAGGTGTTGCTCTCAACAGTCACATCATTTGCCTCCTTCACTCGGAAGAGAATTCATGCTGGAATTGTATTTTTTCTTCACATGAATACATTTTCACCCTCTGACGGGGACAGACGGTGTCAGGGCCTGTGAAATTTCACACGTGATCTTCTTCAATCTTACACCGTGAGCTTCATGTATAAACTGCCACTGGCTTTATTATTATATCTCACAGTTTTTATAACACTACATGGCACATCTGTGAATTGATCGCACCTCCAGAATATATATAAAACAGAGAATTGAAGGCAGAGAGAAGTAATGTGATGGACATATAAAAATGGGTGTATTACCTTGCACCGATTTTTTTTTTTAAATATAGTATAAAATCCATCAATGCCATCAAATAAATAAGGCCAAGTAATGGTACCAACAGAGCTGTGAAAATCGAATGATGAAGAGAAGGCACGCTGTTTGACAGTCAAAGGAATGAAGCTATTAAATACAATTTACTTTATTCAATATGAACAACGACATCACTTCACTTCTCAATCATGTAAGCCCGCTGACAGCAACCCGCAACCGCCGTGATCCAATCAACTCAAAGGAAATGAGGTGAGGACATGACTAAGCAGGACATGAGCAGAATTCCAAAGGAATAAATAAATGGTCTTCGTGGGCCCTGCCGGTCTCTTCAATTTCCAATTATTTACTGCCAAGGGGCCTCTATTATCAACATTTGTTACCACCCCATTCCAGTGATAGATCTCACCCACTTTCTGTCACTGTTTACACACAGAGAGGTAAGTCAGCCAAGCCTCAGTCGATTCAAAAGCTGCTTTTCGTGCACATGCAGAGAAAGAAACACACACTACAAAAACAAAAAAAGGGTATAATTTAACAAAAGAGGAAGCCGATCCAGGATGAGTAGAGGACTCAACAGTGTGTCTACAAAGGCTACAGCTGCACTCTCGTTGGGTAGATTGATGGTTGACACTGGAAGGTAGTCGGTGGGTGCTGGAGTCAAGCATCATTACTGTGGCCAAGCACCCCAGGTATGTGGTTAATGGCAGTAAAGAGAGCAGTGTGCATGTGTGCCAGTTGCTCAATGAGGCTCTGCAGTGTTGTGGGGGGGTGTGGGGGGAAGAAAGAGAAAACAAGTGGTGATCACTCCACTGAACTACAATCTAAAGTGATCATCCAAAGTCATTCAAAGGATGCAAATACACCGTTCAGAGCAGTGAGCCGAATTCAATTATATCATTAGGGACTCAAGATTGTTATTAGTTTGACATTACGCTGTTCAGTTATTCCAGAAAGGGACCAGATTTCACTGGCCCTTACAAACTCAATTTTCCAAAACGTTGCTCTCTGAGAGTTGTTGGGTGATGAGGATGAGTAGCGGTCAGAAAAGACTGTGAGATCAAGGCAGGCTGAAAATGTGCTCTGCAGTTCCAATGTGTGTTCTCATTAAATTTGAATGGGAATGAAAGCCTGGAGGGGGCTGGTAGTGTGAGAAAGTACTCTTGATTAGACGGAGAACAAACCGCTCATAATGACTCCAAACACGGCCCTTTCCATTCAAATAACAACGCTGGTGGGCAAGGCCTCCCAGGTGGAAGGGAGCCTGTGGTCTCGATGAGGCCTGACAGTTTGACGTGGACAGTGATATGACAGCTCGTGCTGTTTGTTAAACGGACTCTGTGCATCGCGTAGTTTTCTGATCGTCTGGGCACATTAATCAGCGAGTTATGAATGAGCTGCGGAACTGTTGGAGATGGGGACCGCTGGGACAAACACAGACCTGCTGCTGCCATCTTGTAAACGACAAGGGGGAGGGATTCTACAGGAGAAGATATTGCATATTCTTTTTTTTTGTGTCTGTTGTGATGCATCGGACAACAACAACGCTGGGTAATCTCGATGAAATAAATCATTCATCTTAATGCCTGCTCTGTGACAGAAAGACAATTACCTCACAAATAACATGAACTCTCAATGTCAGAGCACTTATTAAAAATTCACTATGAAAAAGTCAAAACAAATCTCAACTTTGAACCATTAGCGTGTCTCACAAATCACACTTCCTAACATTAAGTCTGTAAATCCAGACAATACTGAACCCTTCATGCAAAAAAGAACCAACATCTGCTTGTGTAATCACTACTAAGACTTATTAGACAAGTATCAACGCAACAGATTTTTGGGATATTAAACAGATAATATTCTTGACGTACTTTGTGACATTGGATTGTGGGTATTTACACAAAAGCAAAGACTGATCTAAATTTATGAAAAATTGGCTTAATGGAGCTCAAACAAAATATCTTTTGAAAAGAGAAGGGTGCTTGGAAAGCGCATACATCCGCCAAGGCCCCATCTCTGCATGTTACAGAAAGTAATAAAAGAAAAATCCTGGATCTGTGTCAAAATTGAATAGGTTCTTTTTTGGCCCATGTCCCATCTTTCCCAAAAAAAAGTGTGGAAATCCATTCAGTAGCGTTTGCGTAATCCTGCTGACAAACAAACCCACAAATAAACCAACCAGTCGACAAACAAGCAAACACACAGGGGTGAAGTAGAAGTAGAGAAAATATAATAAGTCTGATGTCAATCACCTGTAGTCTGCACAGAGGAGGCAGAAGCAAATAATGAAGAAAGATAATCTATATGAGAAATTATTCTTAATCCTGGAAACATCCCATGGTCCATTAATTATGGAGCACTGGCTTAAGATGAATGAATAATCAAAGGTCACAAGAGACTGCCGTGTTAAAATCTTATTGAGAGCGATGTATTTCAAGGTGAAAGAGAACATGTTGAGAGGGAATCACCAGGGAGGAGATTTGATCAATTCAACAATTTAACTAAACCTCTCTGAAGTGAGCGTAGCATGGTTCTCAGGAGAACTTCAACAATACACAGCTGAAGATGACTGTTGACTAAACTAAACTCTTTGGGAAACACAGCTTCCTAACTGTTATTCTAGCAAGTGTGAGATAAGATACCAGGTACACTGAATCCAAACAAGTGGCATATCTAAATATAAAAGTACATTTAACACATTTCGTATGCAAAGTTATAAACCAACAACTTTCACTGGATCTATAAAGTGATCTCCTACATAAACAGCACTTATATAGACTTATTATTAACATATTATTCTGCAGCTTTAAAAAGGTCAAACATCTCAATTAAGATGCCATGACAACATTTGTAACATCCTGGGATATTGTTTATCCAGGCCAAATCTGCTTGACCTTTTCAGCTTAGGAGCAAGTTTCTAGAAAGTCTATGAAATCAACTCAGAGAGTGCAGTGCAGTTACTGCAGAGGGTGACGGGACAGATTTCCCCACTGTGGTTTGAGATTGGGAAAAGTGTTTTATCTAATCAGACACTTAAAGACTGGTGGGGATGGGCTGCAAGGGTCGAACAGCAAATGCAATTTCTCCCCAACCATAGAACGTTTCCTCATTTTCATGCAATTAGATGCAGGAAGTGCTATTCGCTGCAACTATTAATAAGGACAAGGGACCCAAAGAACATTTAATCGATCGATATGTAATTCAACCACTGTTCGGCTGTACTTAACACTGCAATTACCTACTGGTGGCAATTAGCTCTTTAGTACAGGCCAACACAAGAGGAGAGATAATGTACTGATGCACATTTAACACATGGTCTGTCTCGCTGACACACACACACACACACACACACTCCATGACATCTGAGGACATTACATAGACTTGCATATATTTCCTCTCACCTTGAACATAACAACTGCTTAACCCCGAGTCTAAAACATGTCTTCACCTTAAAATTGATGATTTTCTTAATGGGGACTTGCTTTCTGTCCCCATAATGTGTCAACAGAGTTAGGTCCCCGCAACATGAGTAATCCCTAGACCACATACACACACATTGTCCCTGCTCTGTGATTTTACATATCTACATCTCATATCCTGAAGCTCCCTCAGCTTCTTGCTACATCCCCCTGGTTGAATAGTCACATCTCAATTGGATTAGCGCGACTGTGCGAATGTCAACAAGCTCCACAGCGACAATTAGCACCCAGCTCTAATTGTGTGCATGTGTGTACGCATGTCTGCGGTGAAGACAATTGACTCGGTGAGCAAACAGGTTGTGTGTGAAACGTGTGTGCTGGAGCAAAACCAACAGCATATTTAAAAGATCCGGATGAGGAGGGAGTTTGTTGCGTTTCTATAATCTGTGTTTTCCACGTCAACGGAGCTTATTATTCTTGAGTTTTAAAGAGCTCAGCAACATGTCACAAAAACTCCAACATCCCCCATCTGCTGCAAATTTACTTGACATTTCTGCTCAAATGAAAGAGCATTCGTCTGATTGCACTATATTTTCTTTGCTCAACACTCCTGTGAGTGTCTGAACGCCACATTTACTGCACACACAGGCGCAGATTTCACTCACCCACTCATGTGTTTGTTCCCGGCAGAATTTCTGCTGTTTAACCCAGACTGCAACTCAATGATTGTAAACAGCTGGCATGGTGCCATTGTGGCAGATGAGCATAAGATAAAGTTGTGCAAATATGTTTGTATCTGTAAACCCAGCACTACTTTTAGGTCAGAGTGAAATTACACATCTATCTCCGGATCAAGGGTACTACCTTCAAAATGTCTGAATTACACAGTCGTGAGCTTGGTGTACTTGACTCTTCACCCTCATACCCAAAACTAAAATCTCCAGATGTTTGGGAATTTTATTCACCTTGACCAATGATATAATGACTAATCAATTATCATTCAAAGCCTATAAATGCAAAATGTACTCAGTTGAGGATGGAAATTGTAGCGCAACCTGATTCAATTTGGTGTGAATCAGTAGTTAATTAACTATGTTAAACTACCTCACTTAAATTTAAGTAAAACAAAGTGTAATAATTCTGCTCTGAAGAAAACAAGTCAAGGCCGAAGAACTAAAGCTAATGATGATATTTTTATGCCTAGGCAAAGAGGCACAATTTATATTTCCCCGACATTCATTAATTAGATAGAGGGGAGGAAATTGTGCTCGGCAGCACTGTCCTGGAGGGATTCTAGAAAGCAATTCCGAGCTTTTACAAACATATTTGATGTCACCAGGCATGAAATGCACAAACATTGGGTCACCAAGAACTGACAAACAGTGCGTTAAAAAAAAAAAGCATGGTGGATTTTATTGCATTTCCCTACGCAATTCCCAAGTGTCTCTTTCAGACCAACCTCTTTTGACACAACTCTCCAGGTAGCAGTTACAACATGCAAACAAGAATTAGTGGCTCGAATCCACATGTGAAGATAAGACGAGCCTTTGTGTTGAGTGGGATTTAGGGAGGAAATGCCAGTAGGACTCATTTGGGTGATGGAAGCGCAATGGAGTGGCCATTAAACAGTGAAACAGCTCTCTTTATTTGGAGGCTGATAGATGAGGCAGTCATCTATATTCACAGCCTTCCTTGTCAAATGGAACAAATCTTTGTGTGGCCTCTTTTCTTTCGTTCTCACCGTGTTTCCCTCTTTCTCACAAACACCCATGTGCATCATTGTGTATTATGGAATAGATGAAGCCTCGCCACACTTTGTAATTAATAACATTGCTGTAATCAAATTAGGGGCCATCTTCTTCTCTTCTGTTTTTTTTTGCAGTGTGACAATTATTCCGTCCTAATGAGTTTGCTCCTCCCCGCGCTGCTCTCTGAACCCCTCTGTGACACAGAGGGAACTTTTGATAATGAAGTTAGATGGAGAGGAAGGGGTAAAGGCATCAGATAAGGTGAGGGTGACAGTGCAGCTGGAGAGATCAGTCTCTCTGCAGTGGGGCGCCAGGTACTGAGGTAAGATGGGCCAGGGGAGGGCGTGAGGCTGGAATCAAACAGGAAAGAGAGAGGAATGACGGACTGAAGTAATTAAGGTGAGATCACAGCGGTGGCGAAGTTGCGGGGTCATGTCAAAGACTGAGACAGCAGAGAACATCACAAAGGATGAGTCAGACGAGGGGGGGGGGGGTATACAGGGGTGTGGAGAAAGACAAAAAGGACGCAGCTGAGGATTATGGCCTCTCCCAGAGCAACAGGAGACGCACACTCGGCTATATTTAGTTTTCAGTCACGGCTTTGAAGACAGAGGTCATTGTGACCAGTGGTCTGCAGGAAACAGGCTGATCATGTCACCTGCGTAACGGCTTACCAGCTCTCATCACTGAAACCACTGTCACGTTCTGCCATAACATGGATTTTTACATACTAATTTATATAATTATTGTGACACATACATTTTGTATTCACCACACACACACACACAAGGAAGAGCGACCTCACACATCCCCCATCCCCCACACCTACAGGTTATGTACAGGCAATTTGGTCTCATTCAATTCAAGTGCAGTCTTCAGCCCGAGAACCTTTGAAGCTGAGCCACCACTGAAAAACAAAGCCCAGCTCACCTATATATTCAAAGTTTGGTGAGATTCAGTTGTCATTGTCGTGAATGCACCGGTTGTCGTGAACTGGCTGAGGTTGTTATCGACAACATCATTTAAGTCGCGTACCAGCCGCTGTCGCTGCGGAGCACTGGTGGCCTGTTTAAATAGCACCAAATTCAACACTGCACTTCTTTATCACACATGCCAAGTGTGAGGCAGAGAAGATAAATGGTTGTCAAGATATCCGAGCCTCATAAACGTGGTTGGACCAAGGTGAGATTGCTCTCCTCCACCCTATGATGACAGTACTTTGTCCTAATTGGCTTTAAACGTCATAGATATGCATGAAGGGTGGTGCGTTTTCTGTTTCAAGAACATCAGACCCATTATCGACTGTAGATATATCTCCAAGAGAGGATGCAGCCTTTTTGGATCTACTTCTGGCAGCTCAGGTTTTACATAAGGGCATCTTACACTCTGTGTTGTGCTCAGGAGGAATGACTGAAACCAAATGTTTCAACAAGGATGTAAATTGAGTGTAATGTAATTCCCAGTTTGGCTGATATATTTGTGGTAAATAAGAACACAAATGATGTGTCGCCTATATTTCGGAGGTGAAAGAAACCATTACCCACCAAATATTAGTTATTGATCAGATTAAATTTGCTTAGATATACAGTTCACTCACAGCTCAAAACAAAAGCATGGCTGTTACTATTAACTATGATAATGAAATGCATTATATTTCCTACTTATCTGTGGAGCTTTTTCCTATCTTTATTCAAGAGCGTGGTCTTTCAGTTTGAGCGCATGACTTTAATTCAATAATTAAATAAATGAAATAATTCAGATGGCCCCTAAATTAAATGTTCAGATTGTGTATGTCTTTTCATCAAAACCCTGCCCTTGCAGTCAAATAGCCCCTGTTTGCACTTAAATTTGCTCTGCTACTGCTCAAACTGTGTGCTTGCAATCAACTATATTGTTCCTTGCACGGATTCCCTGCGCTCCAGCTTCAGCTCTTCTCCACACTCGGGCTGCTTTCTGTGAGCTTGTGAATCGTCTGCTCTCAGATTTCTTCAAACAGGGGCTATTTGAATAAATTCAACAAGTCATGCTCTCAAACTGAAAGACCACGTTCTTGATCAAAGATAGGAAAAAAAGCTCCAGAACTACCCTACAATATGGGGCAGGCTTGTCAAAAACACGAACAGGCCAGGCCTATGCCTCATTGTCATTCACATCTTTTGAGCAAATAAATACCATGTTTAGTTTTTAGGTAGAGCCAAGAAGTAGTACAACAGCAAGTCAGGTGTAGTAGATGGTGCATTTGATAAACAAAATGCAGGCTAACAGTTTAGTTGGCAGGTGGCAGGCAGACAAGACCCAAACTCAAATAAATCCAGAAAGTGAAAGACTAAGAATCAACCAGGAGCAGAACTGAAACACTAGGAAACTCAAATTTGAACAAACAAACTGGAGAGTGGGGAACAGAGACAATACACACAAAGTAATCATGGATAACTAAACTCAGGGGGGACACAGGAGGGAAGGTACAGACAATCACAAAGGAGGAAAACCAGACAAAGACAGGGAGTAAAGTAAGAGATGAAAGAAGCTTTTCAACAAAATAGGTGCCAACAAATGATGACTTCAAAATGTAGACCAAGGTATGAATGCAAATCCAAGAACCAATGAAGGTGAATAACAAGGCCAAAATCAATAAATAAGGTCAGAACATCCAAATATACAAAAGGTCCATCAAGTCAATAATTTTAACATAATGTGACTCAGGCAAAATCCATAATAAGCCTTCTCAAAAATCCAAAGACAAATCAAAAAGGTCCTTAAAATACTCAACAGGGGTAGAACATATTTTAAATATATTCCAGAACTTATCAGATCAAAAAAAGGGATGAATCGTGTTTTGAGTGGAAAATCCTGTTACATTTGGTAAAAGCGTGATACAATCCTGTCACCGTAGGAGACAAGAATAATGTGCTACACATTTTAGTTTCTCTAACCCACAGCCTTCCATTACTCAGGCACACTGATTCATAACAAGCTCAATTTACATTAGAGGATCATCATTCACGTCAATTCAAGATTAGTCAAGAATGATGTGGCTGGGTTCAAAAGCAATGGGATGAATGTGAGTACAGGCGTATGTAATTCTGAGTGCGTTTGGTCCTGACAGTCTGCTAACAGGCCCGACAGGTGATGGATTTGATCACCCGACAGGTTTGAAAAACCTCATAGGCACTCTACATGACGCCTGCCCTCGGAACCATTCGTCTTGATAAGGTTCGAGTCACTCAATGCCAGAGACTGGTGCACATCTCACACAAGTCCATTACGGTCAGCACTGTTTGACACGCTGATGGGATGTGGGTACGGCAACGCCAACGCCAAGAGGCTGGCAGACTCAACAAACTGTCGGAAAAAGGGATAGCTCTGTCTTTCGAACTAGAACGTGGGAGACAAAACGACGAGACTTACAATGAACTTTGTAAAAATCTTCCTGTATTTGCTCACACGGCAGAGCACTTGTTTATATTTGGTATGATGCTTTACGTGTTTTCTGTTTACAATGAAGGTAAGGAACACTAAACGTATCATTGCACCTTTGCAGAGGAGCATTAATGTGAGTAAAGATCAACAACATTCCTTGATGATACCTCTCAGTCAACTCAAAGGCTTTTCAGTGTCTACTGAGAGTCTGAAGCACTTTATTGTGTTGTATACATTCTATTTTCAACGCCATCACTTTACCTTTGGCCAACGCTGACAACTGTGTGTGTGTGTGTGTGTGTGTGTGTGTGTGTGTGCGTGTTTTTTTCATTATAAGGGAGAGCTTATTTTCTCATTCTTAATTCTCTGCAGTACTTAATTACTGTAAATGAGACACTGAAAAAGAGTTGAACCCCATCAAAGTCTATTCAGTGCTTTTCTTTAATAAGTGTGTATCTGATGACATTACACCCACATAATGAACAGCACAGCAATTACCGTGGCCAAGAATCTATCGGAGAGAAATTAATAAAAATATCAGTAATTATCTGGCTTTACTTCCATCACTAACCCCGACAATAGTCTTTTACCATTTAACATCCACTGTACAACATAGGGGTGGGCGATATGTCGTATATAGTCGATGTAATGTGGCTTTTACCACGTGCGATGTATAAAATGACTATATCGCGACCATCGAGTATAAATTGTCACGTGAATGTTTTAAGGAGCATGCAATTCAATTTGAGCTTCGCTTCTCTCGCTTCTCTCTTCTCATGCCCCGCTCACAGCAGACTGCTCACTCACTTTGTATCAGGAGGGAAGAGACTCAGAGAGCTCCAGACGCTTGTGTGTGTGTATTGTGAGATGCGAGGCGCATTCACGTGAAGCAGCCGGTCAGTGACTTTGTTGAAGAACAGTGGAAACAAACAGTGAAAACACAGAGTTCCCTCTATGATCCACAGCTGCTCAATGATCAGAAGGCCCCGACATTTATATCCGACTCGAAACAAGGTCCTTTACATCTTGTTTTAAGCCTAAATGTCCGGATATCTTCTGACGAGGTGCAATCAGGGACCTATCAAGATATATATCTTGTATCGTGATATAGCCTTTCAAGTTTAGTGTCAGCCTTCAGTGATTATAGCTCTGCATGAAATGTTTCTTGCTAGCTACCATTGTGGGGCAAACAGTTGAAGAAAATAACTCAATCACAATTCAATTCACATTTAATCCTATGGTTGAACTGGCACAAAGTATGAAGATGATTTTCTGTGTGAGGTAGAGGAAGAGATTTCAAAATAACTTGGGCGAGGCTTAAAGAAGTACTGCTCTGTTGACATCTAAAAATGCGACAGAGATATTTACATCTAATAATAACACTGCTTAAAGGAGTCTGCTTTGGAAAGCAGCACACCAAGAGACAAGCCTGGGACAGAGTCAAATTTGCAGGTGGAGACCAAGACAACTTGCTGGAACTCACAAAATGAGCCCTGACCAAATATCTATGTAGTCCTATACAGCTCAGCAAGCTGCCTCTAATTAAAGAAGCTGCCATGCCCCATTGAGCAGATTGCAACCCTCCAGGAGAAGAAACAGGGCATATGAGAAGATTCACCTTAATCCTGAGACACATTCACTTATCTCTTGTACCGAGTGCTGGGAAAGCAAGAGAGAGCTAGGGAGCACTGTTGGGAGAAAGAGTTAGGGGAAGAGAGAGAAACAGAGAAACAGAGAAACAGAGAGAGATGAGTGGGAAGACGATGCGAGAAAGCATAACAGGGAAAGTATGCAGAATCTCAGAGACGGGGAAGAAATAGATGAATCTAGTACAAAAATAGAGGCAAGTGGAGGTGCAAGGGTGAGGAGACACGGCAGAGAAGAAGTGAGAGACGTTCGTCTCTCTCTGTTTTGGAATATGAGCAAAGCTCCTGGATTAATCAGGCTGAGTCATGGTTTCACAGGGGGCATCTGTTCTGTTTAGCCCTGTTCAGATTGTTGCACTTGCCAGCAGACATTAAGATCTACTCTCATTCACCCCAAAGCCTAATTACAATCTGCGAAATGGCCTCAGCAGTAAGTGCTTTCTATGAGAGAACATGTAAGAACTTTGTTGTAATGGTTTGTCAAGTAGCAAAAAGAACAAAAGAAAATATAATGCCAGTGAGAGTTTCTCCATCTGAGCCTCTGCATAGTTAAGTTAAGTACTGTTATTCCTGTACTGTTGAAATTATATTGAGTTGGATAGCATGTGAGGAAGTGTACATGTTATTGTGTATTGAGAGGAAGTGGGGACTTTATTGTGAAGGTACAGGAAGCGGTTGTGGTTGTTTGCGCACAGGTGTTGGAACGGCACTCCCATTTACTGATAAAACTGTTGTTGAACTATAGCTAGTTAGAACTAATGAGTGTGCATACACAGGTATGAGATGTCAGAGATATGGACATGTCTTTCCATGGGTTGGAACAGGTTTGCTGGGTTCACAGGTGAAAATTGCCAAAATAATTTGAATTTGATGGTTAATTTGTGCAGCTATAAATGTAAAAGTCCAGCTTCCATGTGCAGTTAAAGTTGTTTTTTACGAAGCAAGCAGCCTAATTAATTGTCCCCCCCTCTCTCTATAGTCTCTTCCACATCAAGTAGCATCAGGCTAAAGAATGCCTCTTTGACAGTACTACAAACAATCTGATAATAAATCTGCTGGATTTATATCGTAAAACCTTGAACTTTGTTCCACCTTGTCACATCATCTGGCTCCAAAAAGACAAAATAAATAAGTATATAATACAAAGCACAATACAAAGCTATACTTCTCATTGAATACCATGGTCAACAATGAAGAGTAACAGACAGTGATGAAAACAAAACCTCCTTGGCAGCGGTATAAAAAAAACAAAAGAAGCTGGTACATTGTTAACTTGTCACAATCAGCTCCATAGTAGACTTCATTGCAGACCTATGAGATAATTATCTGTTGCGGCAGTTGTAAAATGAATTACTATTTAGACAAAAGGTTTAAGGGGTATATAACAACGAACGGACATTTATTTAATTGTTGCTCAGATTTGTGAGGAATAAGTTAAACAACAAAAGTGCAAAATATATATTAATATAAATATATTTATAAATGTTTATATATTGAAAAAATTGAAAGATTGTTAAAACTTAATCAAAGCTCTTCAGTGAAGCAAAATGACTTTTAAAGCAGAAGTGCTGCCCTCTGAAAATAAGTTGAATGAGATGCTAAATTGCCTGTTGCTGAAACACTTAAGGAGAATCATAAAATCTGTGAATTATCAGGCCATTTTGGAGCAAAATGCCAGTAAAATCACAATCTATCAGAGATCCTCGCTTCACGTGCAGGAAGAGGAACCAAAAGACGACTAAAATAAAAAGAAATGGGGTACTTGATATTTGGTATAATTGGCCTTTGATGCTTTTAGAAAACATCTTGAATAGGTTACGGCAACTAAAACTAATGATTCATCCCTGGACGATTGCGTAGCTTAGGGTCCAGTTCAGTTAGAAAAGTCCAACCGTGTCAGATCTTCATGCCCTCCTCACAGCTACTAAGATAAACACAGTGGCTCCGTAAGGCTCAGTAAGAAGTAGAAGAAGAGAGGTTCTTCAATTAACGTTAATGAGGTAAAATAAATCATGTTAGCAGGGCTCATTGGTGGTGATTCACCGACTGCGGCCATTAACACAGACCGAGTGAAAAAAACTCATCATCCACCTAGCCCCCTGCTCATGTTGACAAATACTACGCTGTAATAGACCATAACCACAGAAGAAACCATTACCTTAGAGAGAGCATCATGTCACGGTATGCTGATCATAACTAATTTGATTTTGGTGTGAATCAGAGCTGTATGTTTTGTCTGCACTTTCATGGATGTAACGTGTCTGTGTATTAATGAGTCTCAGCAGAATCTGTCACCCCAGGCTTCAAACGCACATTCTGCTTCAGACAAAGACAGTTGGCAGGTGTTTAAATACACGGAAGCCTTTGTCAGCACAAGGACTTTCAGTAGGGGACATTATGAATGAATTGACTTTCTTGCACACACAAAAATATCCCCATATTTAGAGCATGACACCCTGTGATCAAACATCAATATCCTGCGGCAGAAAAGACCTGCAGAACATTTCAAAAAATGTTCTACAGGAAAATATTCATTGATGTCGGAATTAGTCTTTTGATGCACCCTCTGGGTATAAATCCACAGGCTTAGACACACATATATGTAAGTATACAATCGCATAAACAGGCACTGAGGTGGGAGTGTTAAATCTCAGAGCCAGTGTCTCCTTTTCTCCCCACCCTGGTTTTGGGGTTTTGTTATCAATCGTGCCCAGCTCTCCCAGGGCTCTGTAATTTCTTAATAAATAAATCATTAGTGGCTGCAGCATGAGGATTAATCAGTGGCTGCCGCTGCTGCTTCTGCCTCTCTGTGGGAGTGTACAGTCACTCCCACCACATTCACATCAAGCCCCATCAGCAGCAGCTAGCTGGGCGTTTGTCGATTGGCAGCGCTTACGGTGGGGGATTAGAAGCGGCAGCCTGGAACCTCCACATAATGCTCATTTCAGCTACCTCTTTTTCTCCCTTTCTTTCACAGTTGGCCTCTCTCTCTCTGATTATTTCTGGCTTTCCAAAGGAGCAAGCGTAGCAGAACCTTGTGATATTAACAGCATTTTCATATGTGACATTTTATCTATAATGAATATCTGGAATTCTTGGATGATCTAAACTCTAAGGGAAACATGTTGATAGCCGTTTTAAACAGCTACGTGTAATTGAGTCACTCAGTTGAGGGGGATGGAGGAATACAGAAACAGAGGAGAGGACAGGTGCAACACACACACATGCAAACACACACACACACACACACACACACACACACACACACACACACACACACACACACACACACACACACACACACACACACACGTATGCCCCGAGCTGTGAAACTTTGTGTGTGTGATTCTATATGCAGTCAGATCGAGGTCAGTGTGTGTCTGTAAGTCAGAGGCTACAGAGAGGACAGAAAAAACGTGTGTAGCCAGGGGGCAGGAAGTGGGAAATTATTTTGATAGCACTGGTTATGATCACATTTAAACATTCATACGTCGGGGATTAAGGTAATAAACAGGACACATACTTTGATCGGCATGAAGTGATGGTGTTCTTGATGATGGGCAAACATATTTGATGTGTTTCCTCCTTTGGCAGCCACTTAACATCCACATCTGTTGCAGACTGGACGGACGGCCATCCTCCAGGACAACCCCACATTCCTTTTTTTAGGATATCCAAAATAATCTCAGGCTTCTGAGTTAAAGAATGTTCCTTATGGGATGGAGGTTGGTTACATCACTTCTCTCTGCCATTCTTCCTGCTGCATATGTGTGTGTGGTGTTGACAGGTAAACAAAAGAAGATGCGTGTAGGCACAAGGTGAGATTTTCTTTTTTTAATACCTGGTCTATTTCGGTAAGCTTCTAGCTTTTACAAATGAACAGGAGGAACTCATTTTTGGGATATAAATATATCCTGGCCTGTTTGACCTACAGTCCTGGCATTCTAAATATAACATTTTAAAGGACATTTGCTGGTGAAAAGAAGCTGAAGAGAGATATTCTCTTCTGATGGAAAAAAAAGAAAACACACACACACACACACACACACACACCAAATATTATGCAAACAGCTCCTGAATCCACGGCAGTGCCCCCAAATTGATGTAAAATGCTAAATATACTGCTTTAAATGTTGTGCCATCCATGACCCTGTTCAGACCGGGTGCTAACATCCTGATCCAATCACACAACAGCAGTTCAAAGTACTGGTGTCAATGTCCTCAACGCGTGTTGAGATCCAACCACTCGAACCAATAATCTTTCATTTTGGACAACACCCCTAATACTCGCCAAGCATATTCCATCATGCAACGTTTTGCCATAACTAAGCCCACTGTGGTGAACGTCTCCTGGCCCTGCAGTATTCTGGTTGGAAAATAAACTCTCCAAAGATTATGACAGGGGCTGTACACACACACACACACACGCACACACGCGCGCACACACACACACACACACACACACAGTCAGAATGTATAAACTGTGTTTTAATGCAAATTAATGCCAATGAGTACCTTTTCCCTCTGTTCTCCTGTTCCAATGTTTACTTTGGTGCAGTATGTTAACGAAAACAGGATTGATCCAAAAATCTGACATGTTGCAGGAAGTACAGCTGGAGAATGCCAGTGCAAAGAAGAAAGAGAAACAGTTTGTACCGTTAGTATGATGTTTAAGCAAACTTCCTGCTGTTTTACAACTTAAGCCTCCAAGGAAAGACAATTAAGTTTGACTGCTATTCTGCCACAGGAACGACTGAGTGAGAGTCACTGCGTGCAGCTGAAGTTAGAGGTTCATGTGTATCTATATTTGGAAAGTTTGCACTGAAAAGTATTTAAAATCGACTGGTCTGAAAATGAGAAATCTCAGCAGTGTGTATTGTTTTTCCCCCACACAGCTGTGAAGATATGAAAAACACTGTAATTTTTGATTTATCTTTACAAATTCAAGATTATTAGTGAACTGCTAATTGACCATTCTTGATGCCGTGGAAATATTTGATCCCTTCTGAGTTGAAGGCACTTGTTCTATCAAAGCAGGAAAAAGGCAGACAGATTTTGAATTTACTCTGAGCCCCTTGAGCCATAAGCTGTGCTTTAGTTGTCTGTTTGCCAAACGTGATCCAGCAACACTTAAGGATAAGAATTATTCCAGTGTAGAAAGGCTTGAAGTTGGCGTTAAGTCTTGTTGACAAGAAAATGCACTGACAAGGACATGACATGCATCAGACTATATTTGATCATTGAATAAAGGATTTGACATTTTGTAAGTGCATGCATATGTATGCACTCTATGTGTGTGTTTGCAAGAGACAGGCCCAGAAATTGGTCTAAAAGAGGAACAGTCAGTGTTTATGTGCACACAAACACATATATGTCACAACACTGACATGATCTGCTGCTTTAGGGCTGTTAACGAATACGTACAAAGTTTGATTATAGAACAAGATTGTTTAAAAAAATGAGAGATTTAACATTACTTTTCCCAGCTGTCTGTCCTAAGTTTCCATGTGGGCCTGGGCCACTGCACTGAGAGCACCCCATGACAGACACAAGTCACACAACGCCAATTTCAATGATTGAAAATGAAATGTGGGTCAACCTGAAATGAGCGAAATAACTTAACAACTGTGTGGTAATGATGCAAAAGTTCACAACCCAACTCAGCCATAGAGACAGAGATTTGAATCCAAGCAATTTAAGAACACCAATGTGGAAATACTTATATGATTTTGGTCAGACGGCAAAATCATATAACTTCAAAATTAGGTTTTATGAAAGCCTGATTTCTAGCACAAGCAACCACTGGGCGCATCTCGAAAACAGCGACCCAATTCAGCATGGCCTGATGTCCAGACCTCCACCTTAACAACCACGTCTGGGGATATGAGATCGAGATATTACTACCGCCTAAATGTCCATAATTCGCTTGCGCCCCTCTACGCTCTCGCCCATGGACGACATCAGCGATACGAGTTTGCTGATGAAATGACCTTGTTTCGAGTCATATTTGAATGTCAGGGCTTACTGAGACTTGGATGAAACCACAGGAGCAGTATGGAGGCATTTTATCTTGTTTTTCTACTGTTTTCTTTTACGTTTGAAGAAGTGGTCGCCATTTACTTCAATTGTATTGGATTTGGCTGCAACATTGTTTATCTTTGACAGTCCAAAAGCTTTTTCTGGACCCAAACACTGCCCCTCCATCGGCATAGTGGTGAGTAGATAATGAGTGAATTTAAATTTTGGGGTGAATCCTCTCTCTCTCTCTCTCCTTTTGTTTCTCTTTGTGCCCATGCAGATGTCAGAATGTCAAATGATAGGGGAGGAGAGGAGACAAAAAGGATTGCCTCCATTTTGAGGAAAGAACAACGGTGAGAGAACATCTAATTACTCTTATGAGCTTATGCCAGGCACCCTGTATGAATCTTAAACGCAGTTTCCGAGCACCACTGGCATTCTGCTCCGAGACAGAAGCCAAACTAAATGGGGAATAGATAGGAGGCAAAGTGGAGAATAAAGAGAGCAACTCAGTCAGAGAGAAAGGGCAGGGGTAGAGAGGGGAAAGTGATGGAGGAAGGGAACTAACTGCTGGAGTTCTGAAGGAGTTAAAGATGGGGGGGGGGGGGAGGAGAGGCACTAGCTTGGGGTGAAGAGAAGAGAAATTTCATTTACCATCAGCTAACACATCACTCCAAGTATGCACCAAAGTCACTGGGCTTGACTTGAATGGCAGAGCGACTCCAGCGCTCTTTGATCTTCTGATAGAGCACGTATCGCAATCACTTGGATGTCACTCAAGTGGAGGACAGTGGCCCTGTGGTGTTTTTCTCTGCGCTCCTGTTGTCATCTCCACGCTTTTAAGTCACAGATAGGGTACAAATGACTGCGTGCACAAACATGTACCAGCCCCACCTTATCTCCACCCCACCCACGCATCGGCCGTTCCTCCCATTTATTTGGCACAATGGGTCTCAGTGGAACTCCAGCTACATTGTCAATTCAATCAGCGCTCCCACAAGGCCATGCCCCGGACTGATGAGCATCAACAGCTACAAGGAGTGTGTCAGTGTGTCTGATACACACAGACACACACATGGGAAATGACTGAGAATATACACTGCTTTACTTTTGCTTGAATTATTGTGTGGAACAATTTTATTTTTTTTAATCCTTGTATTTAAATAAATACCACAAGACGATTATGGATCGTTTTGAATAAGTCACAGTAAAAAACCTGCTTTAGCATCTTTTGTAGGAGTCTTCAAATCTGGACCAAACCAAAGTGCGGTGTGGTTCAGTGTCTTTTGGGATAAATCACTTGGAAACCAACCTAACATGGCTAGTCACACAGCAGCCACCTACCACTGTCAGAAGGAATCTCTACCTGCAATAACAGCCTAATTTATGCACTTATTAGTTACTTCAACATAAGCGAGCACTTGCATTACCGTCATTAAGGCATGCACAGTCAGAGCACTTCACTTTATTCTCTTCAATTAGTAATTCTTAAGGAAACTGTGAAATGCTCTTTAGTGACATGTCACAGCGCCCTGCAGCTCTTGAACTTAGACAACCTCATGTTACTCACCCGCACATTAACTGGCATGATTCACTCCTCATAGAAGTCATTAACCGTGTGTGTGTGTGTGTGTGTGTGTGTGTGTGTGTGTGTGTGTGGATTTCTAGCTGGATGGACACATTATCGTGGGCTGCTACAGAAGAGATCCTGTCCTGCTCAGCTATTTCTGTGCATGTAATATGTGGGAACTGGATTTTATATATAGTTTAAGCTATAGAATTATCCATCAATGCTTCTTTGAAGACGACCTGCATTCACAACTTAACCTTCACAGGAATATCCAGTGCTTTTTTTTTTTTTCAATAAAGAGCAGCAAGGACTTTTTTTTATTTCCAGAGAGGCTGTTTTGGTGGTGTTTTCATACACTCACCTTGGAACCATACCTCCTGCTTCCTGCAGTGTTTGATAGCCAAGGCAGCCTGTCTTGGCAGAAACTACAGTTTGGGCTGACGGATTCATATTTTGTTCCATATAATGAGTCTAGCTAAGTTTCAAATTTGAATATAACAATTACAAAACACTCCTCCAAATCAGAAGAAGCAGAGCCCTCCATAAGTGCCGGCTGCCAGCCAGACAGCCAATGACTTGTTGAAGTCCAGCCAGCTGCTCAATTCTTTTTGGCGACTCAATATGTGTGTATGTGCTGCATGAAATTATGTTTTAATAATACAATGTACTTTTGAAATATTATATATATATATATATATATATATATATATATATATATATATATATATATTCAAAAATCTGGTAGGCCCCTTAACACCTTCATCAATGGGAAGATGTGACATCTTCAGACCCAAGGACTAAGAAGATGGACAAGACAATTACGGAGATGATCACTACAGAGAACTAACCAGTCACAGTAATCTCAGATATTGGTTTTCAGTGGTATTAGTGACTTGCTAAGCCTTTACAAATTACAAAATGAAGGATGAGACCTTAGACGGTATGCAGATGCTTGATGAAACTTATACGGTTGTGTCTCTAATGGGCCAAATTGCATTTGCTATTTAAATAACATGAGCCCCGGGAAAATAGCGAAGACATTTGTGTCGCGTGGTCTTCTGCCGTTGGCATGATCCTCATCCTCTGTTTTGAAAATATGCTGTGATGGGACGGTCCATCTTACACAGGCATCCAAACCTTGCAGAAAGCCATGGTTGACAGGTTGACAAGGCAATTCTCCAATTCATCGTTGGCAACTGTCCTCGATCCCTGTTAAGAGGACAAGGCCTTCACTTCAGCAGATAGAGAAAGCCAGCCTGGAAATGGTTGAAAGAAGTTGCACAGGACATGGTAAAACAGTGGAAGAGACTTGTGAAGCTGAGGATCAGAGTCTCAGATCGATCCCCTAAATTCCACAATCTCTGCGGACAGTCTGTATGCAAAACATCTGAGAGCAGCCGACACACAATTTGGAAACTGACCCGGACTGTTACCAGAAAGAGCCAGGGGCTGTGAGGAGCACCCAACCTTTGCAGTGGTAGAAAGGAAATGAGGAGCGACTTCAAAGATTTGCTGCACCGGCCAGAAAATACCTACATCTGCCACGCTCCACTGTCCCGAGTCAGTGTGCAGCAAGGTCAGCATCCTATACGTCAAGCGGAGGAGCCATCTTTTCTGAGAGAATTCACAACAAGTTTAGATTGTTTACAGATACATTTTTTGGTGTGTTTGATTTGACAGTTAGCCAGTTTGTAATAAAGTCAAAGGCTGTTGATGTACAATAGCTGATATCTACTTATTGATCAGCTATTGGCTCCAAACTATCATTATTATACTGCAGCAGCAAATGGCCGACGCTGCTTCAGGATTGCGGCAGTCACACCTTATAGGCACGGTATCCTTGAACCGTGCCGTATCTGCCCCATGTCCTCCCACCTCACTCCCCTGCTGACCTGCACTCACATGTTACCAATAAACACTAACAGTTAATCAGAAGATATTAGGGCACAAATAGTCCTTGAATTTGACTTTATGTTTGTTTGATTTGTTGAGTTTGAGACACGTATTTATACAACAAAAGTCCAACATTTTGCACGCACACAGTTCACCTGCCACAAACAACACGAGACGTGACGCACACAGTCGGGACATCAGGGTTTAAGTGACCGGAACCATGCGGATTTATGATCTGACACGATCAACTAAATAAATGCGATCGTCTGTTTGTGTGAACAGCGATAGAGACGAGACGCACACAGGCTGCTGAACAGGAGAGAGGTGCTTCCGACTGCATCACTATTGATTATATTATTTGTATATTTATTTATCTGGGGGGGGCCGCTTGCACATTATTGTACCTTTGGTTATACAGAATTAAAACGATGAGATACTAGAAAACATAACAACCCTAACAACACACCTTCCCTGCAGCTAACACAGACTATGTTCCTTATCTTGCCTGTGTTTGTCTCTGTCCTTGTTTTCAGTAGAGGAGGGTCAGGTATCACTTCAGCAGAGACAATGTCAAAGTGTCAAACTGACAGAAATACCAAGCGGGCGTCTGTCAACAGCCAACACCAAGTGCTGACTGTTGACATTGTGCTGTTCACATCTGAGGCACTGCAATCAAAATTAAACACGTATCCAAGACAAAAGATCTCAGCACTGAATTGAGACGTCATGGTTTTTTTAAGCCAATGGAGAAGTGGTCTTTTTACTCCTGTTGTTAATGACAGAGCAATATGAGCAAAAACATCCCTCTATCCCCACGGAACCTAGAGCATTCATGTGAACGACCACCCTATTACAGGTGTGAAATGGGGCTAAATGGAGAAAAATGATGTCCAGTCAGGCGGGCAGGACCCTGTCCCCAAGCAGTTGTTCAGCAGTTTGATCTACAGCATGGGTCACCTTGCCCTCCCACTTACAACACAGCTACAGCACACCCAAACCCAATTCACAAGGCATCAGGGGCAGGAAAGATGAATCACTGGTTCAATATGATCAGGCGGCCTTTTCTCACCTCCGTGCTGCATTCCTATAACACTTAACCTTCAACTCGGAAAAAATGGCCTGAAAGATCCCATGAAGACACCAAGTCACGAGCCAAACGCTGTGTTCACTCACCCTTGGGTCCTACAACTGCATTATTCACAATTATCTTTGTATGCAAAGACTCTAGCTAATTAAAAGCATTATTGTGTGTTTGGCTGAAAGCCTGCAGGAGTGTAAGAGAGTAAAGAACAGCTTAAAGAAACACCACTGGGAGGAGAGCTATGAAACATAGATACTAAAACTTAAAGCATGAGCTTTTATAAACAGTAAATGAATCAGCAGATACATGTAGCTAGGTCAGCTACCTATGAAATGTCTCGATTAAGTGTATGTAAGTATACATACAAGTTTGTCCTTAATGAAGCACAAGTAAAAAATTGGTATTGAAAGGAATGTATAATTGATACCCGGAATCCAGTATCAGTTGGGCTATAAACATATACCATATTATATACACTATCTTATAATATTGTCCTCTAAATATCAACATGCTAAATTTCCAGGCGCACCAAGGACTCTGTCAGAGATCTTTGGCAACAAATGGGAAAGTGATGCTTATCAGGTGATGGTCTGCTGAACAACAAAATGGGTCAATTGAATTGTTTCAGAAGCTGGCAGCTCACTACAGGGGGTTTGCAGATCAAAGCTGGCACCTTACTGGTCAATGTCGTTCACCGGCCAGGAGATGCAACGGAAATTTCCATCTTGCAGCTGGGTACTTCCCGGATATTTGGAACTGAGGCCCTGGCTGTGTAGAGGGTAGATGCTTCTGGCTAGAACTACTGGGGGTCTTTGAAAGTAGCACTGATGCTAAATGGAGGTGTGTCAACAGTCAGCTCGAACATGCCAGGGGGCATTCTCCTCCATGAAGAAAAGGAATATCTAGCTTTGTAGGCAGCTTATGGCACATGACCATAAATGACCCTTCATGGATATTAAAAATGTAGCAGTGTTTTGTTTTGGGGCTATACTGATGAGAAATGCATTTGACAACTGCTACTGTTTTTTTCCAATCTTAACTGAGCTTTTGAGCCTTCTTGCACTGCCACTAAAATATATCACTGCTCCTGATGAGTGCAGAAGGCAGCCAGGAGCTTCTCTTCCTTCCCATAGCCTCTAATGAGATGTCAGAAAAAGGAGGCAGAGAAAGATGCTTGGTGTACACTTGCCTAAATACCTGTAGCAAATTAAGAACTATCCAGATAAAGAGCTCTACTTCATATAGACAACCTCATCACTAATTAATTCAATTATTTTGTCGAGATGCACACGGTTTTTATTATATGCACTGAATAGAAATGTAAATAATTAACAAATTACATTACATTTTATTTAGCTGACGCTTTTATCCAAAGCGACTTACAATAAGTGCATTCAACCATGAGGGTACAAACCCAGAACAACAAGGATCAAGAAAGAACAATTTTCTCCAAGAAAGCCAGACTAAATAGTGCTATAGGTAAGTGCCATACAATTTGTTTTGTTTTTTATTCAAGGTATAGTTGGAAGAGATGTGTTTTTAACCATTAAGATTCATTCAAGTCTTACATGTAATAGACTGCCCCACAGCAAATTGACATACTGCTACCTTTGGACAAAAACCCAGTAGACAAGCCGAGGGAGAGAAAGGGAGAGAGTGGGGCAAAGAGCTATGCACACAGCTCTATAACAAACAGTGCAATGCAGCAGGTTTAAGACCTTTTATGTTATTACGAGTGTACAGAAATGTTCATGTCACTTATTTGAGGTGGGACTAAGTGGGCAGTTAGGGTTGGTTTATCGGCCAATGGCTGAGTCCATCGTCAGTAGTTTTTTTGGGGGCAATTGATTGGGCAATTTGTTAATTTATTTTGCTGATATAATGGTGCGTCTCCTCGAGAATTCATGGTACTGTCTAAATTAACATATGAACAGGCACATAAGCTGATCAGCCGACCCGCTGTAGTTAAAATATTGATTTGTTTGTAACCACCGCCCTAATATCAACACTGATCACCATATAATGATCAATACTTTTCTTAAATGAGTAAAATCTTTCTTCACAGCTGAGCGCATTCACTCTTTTGTTCAGCCCCTCCTGACTCCGCTCACTCTCTTCCTCTCTCCCGCGCTGACACACAGACACACGCACTCACACACAATCACACCGCCATCGCTGTGTGTAAAATCCCACTGAGTTTAGACAACATCATTTGGTCTTCATGAACACAAGTGACAGCCGTGTTTATTTGCGCACACGGAGCGGTGAAGTGAGATACGATCATAAGTAGTCATAGCTCTTCCATAATTGCATTCGCGGATACTGGCGTGCACATGCACATGAATATATTGCCAATCTGCAGTTGATGGGCTGACATGGCCGTTTTGGAAAATGTTTGCATATCCCCCAACCCTAGTTGCCACAGTTAGACACTCATCAATTCTAAAAGTTCATTTTGAAATAAAAGGTTTACTGTCGTGAATATGGGAAGAACATTTTTTTGTATAAGCGTGTTAAACAATGCATGTGTATCTGAGTCCCAAAGGGAAATCCTAAAGGTCGCTGGGTAAAGGGTCTTTGTCTCTGAGGAGCAATTGTCCAATGCACCTGACCCATAATGCACTCTTGCTTCATTAAGTGCGCTTCCTATTTTAGCACAACTTGGCCAGATGCCCTCTTAACAACACACTGCCTTCCCCAGAAGGCCCACAGGCAATCACACTCAAAAGTGATTCATTGTGGCATTGCTAATAAACCACTGTACTGTGATGAAAAGCCAAGAATGAAAAATAGAGGCCTTATCCCTTCAGAAGAGTTAGTAGCTGAGTCTTCAGGGTTTTCAGGCAAAATATGACAATATATCTAATATCTAGTGATACAAAACATATAACTTATATTCAAATTTAATTGGATCACTGATCCAGGGACAGCTGTACAAATGAAAATCTCAGATTGAAAAAAAAATGTTTTTACGTAAAAGGGAGTCATCCTCACATTTCACAGAACAAACTTGGTATAAATCATTATTGATAGGCCATAGGCTCCCTGCTGATTAATTCACATCAATCAATTTTGCTTGCGAAAGCATTAATGCTTTCAGATTGTGTTATAAGACCAGGATTTGTCCTGCCACTTCCTCCCACTGTACAAAATGTAACCCAGAAAATCCCAGATGAAGCGTGTGTGACGGTGTATTACTCTTCAGAAGCTTTTCATTTCTACTATTTTCTATAATTTGTTTCTTGCATGTAGTAGGCTGGATAAATGAATAGCAATTTGATTGCAATTGTTATGGAGAGGTTAGAAAAGGTTGTCTTCTTCTTGTTGCCATGAATCTGGCCAATTTGTGTGACTTTACTGTCTCAGAAACACACCCCTTCTATCATGGGTACCTGGAGACAGTAAATCACAGCCGCAGCACAGGGAAGAGGACAAGAGGAAGGACCGATGCTGTCTGTGTTCTTCACTCTCCCTCTGCCTCATTCAGTGGTTTGATGTAGGGAATATAATTTATTGGGACAGCCAGCTAGGGGGTTTGCCCCAGGACCCCAGGACACCCCAAGTTGGCTACATGTTCCTACTTGCTGGCTAGTCCATGTCAATGTGGAAAACTCTGATTGTCTATTTAAAAAAGGGTTTTTCAATTAGAAAAATTACCAATGTGGAGTGTGACGCTAGGTTGAAGCCTGGGGCGAGGCAATGGGTGCGAGAAAGAAACTCAGTAAATGTATGTGTCAACGAAATGACCTGCCACTTTGGTGGAGCACATGCATTGAAATTAAAGTAAAAAAGCTTTTGAATTCAATCCTGGTCATTTACATTAACAAAACAGCATGACTGCTACCAGACATAGATAACGCCTGCATTTTCCTCGAAAAAGTTATTTGGTCAAAATCTGCAGAGGCAAAACAGGTGGATGAATTGGCTGTTACACTGTCAGACAGGCTAACAGCAATGTGGCCTATAATGTATCCGGCCCACTGTCTGTATAGAAGCAATAACATGGCATAGAAAGCACAACAGCAGCAGCTGCGAACATCCCGTGAGTAAAGAACTAGTGTTCCCTAATCTCTGTCAGCAGCCTCCTTTTCTTCTTCCTCTGCTCCTCGAATCGATATCAGACTCCACAGCACATACCAGGTTCCAAGAGGCTGCTGGGCCACTGATCATAATCTACGCCCCTCAGCAGATAAGGCCAGTAGAGGAGGGACAGTACAATAATTGCCAGCAACAAACTTGTCAGCTTTCGAGACTTTTTTCTCCAACCTCCGCTCATTAGGCTAATTAAGACGGTAATAGGGAGAAGAGAAGATATAAGAAAGCCAGTGAAACTAGACCTATAGCAGCCAGTGAAAGTCAAGTGAATCTAGACCTAGCAGCTATTCTGAGACCAGATAAAATGCCACTTGACACCAATTGTGCACAGGTATCTGTTACACACACCTTTCAGCCTTCAATATACCACTGTGTTGTTTCTTTTATACCTCAGAAATCCTGTTGGGCCACCGCATGAGTGTGCTGGTGGACCATTGGTGGAAGAGTGGGCCATCAAAAAATCCACATAGGTCCAGTCTGGATGTGAGGCTGAAGATCCAAAGATCCCTGGTTCAATAACTGATAAGCTGTCCTTACGGGATACGGTTGAAAATTTCCCTACAATGACACTAATAAATGGATTCCAGTGACGTTTTTACCAAAAATCCATTTCTAATTAGAAATGTCAGCGGTTCTTACAAGGCTGCTTCAGTGTGATCATCACAGAACCCCAGTCTTTAGACTCAAGGTCATTGATGTTTTCTCTCTGGCCTAATTGTAATGTCTCAGGTGGGTATTAACTAAATATTGCTTAACTAAATAAGTAATACCGGTGCTTTTGACTGCCATCATTCTCTTTGGGAATCACAGCAGACTGCACGACTTGCAGCAGAAATACAGCATTTTCTTTTTCATGCCTGATGGTGGATGTATCTGTCAGCATGTTGGGTGTGTGTTCCATCCAGTACTAAAGACTCAAACACTTCACCCGTGTTTAAATACAAGCCTCATAAACTCTAGACAACAAACACAGAGTAAACATCAGTGCTGTTCAGGTCATATTAACTTGTGATTAATGTCGGTGTTAATTGTTAAGGGTAAAGCGAGCGCAGGTCAGCGGGAGAGTGGACAGAGGACACGCAGACAGGAGACTTTAACACCTACAGTATTATGTTAGCCATAATTTATAGTGTAATGATGTGTAATTTTGAAAATGTATTTTCAGTGAATTAGAGAACAATCAGCTCTTGAGTTAACAGGTATACAGTGCAGAATCCATTTCTATATGAAACAATGATGAGTTAATGTAGGCGTTAGGGAAGAATTATCCATGCATTCCTGAATACCGTGCTAGAAAAGGTCACAAACGATGGCTCGGTAATGATAAAGGATCACGTGCAGCAGAGGAAAGTGTGTGCGCGTGTGTGCATGCAAACTAAATGAAAAGCTTTAGGCTGCAAGACATTTTTTTACGGTCTCCTTCCCTTGCAAGTCACAGCATTAACTTACAGGTAATTATAAGCAAGTGGCTCTGTACCTTTTTATCTCTCCTCACATCTCTCCGGCTTATGAAAATCATGCATGAAATAGAGAGCTGTACCAAACCAGAGAGTTAAGAGAGAAAGAGTAATTAGAAAAAATATTTTAAATAGAAGTACATTCATAGATTCATCAATTATATATTATATATATATATGTATTTTCAGGGGTCTGCAACATTTCAGTCAAATGTATAATCTCAGACCTTGCTGCTATAACATGAATGATGAAATGCAGTGCATTATACAAACGTGATATACAACCCTGTGCTGCATTTAGAAAAATAGATGCAGAGAAGCTCACACTTTTAAATAAATGAGCCAGTCAGCCATTGGACATCATTAAGCCCAGTGCTACTGACCGTTGCTTGATTTATTGGCTCTTCAGCCTCGTGAATCAGTGATTTCTTCAATTTAGTGTTCTTTCTCCTTAATCCTTACCCCCTTATTCCTCAAGCAAAACAGACACTGGCCGACGACGCCACAGCAAAGCTAAACTTTGCAGCACCAGAGCTATTTTTTTTTTTCTTCTGAGACACAGCCCATTCTAATTTGTATTCCAAGCGTATGACCAGACTTTTTAATCTGATTCACAGTGGCATGAGAATGGTTGGCTGGCTTGTTTTGTTCGTCTCTTAATGTTGAGTCAAAATGCAGACTACTATCTATTTATATGCTGCCACAAACAGCACTCAGGATTTGTGCAGGCCTGTGGTTAGCTGGCTGTCAGCGGTGGTCTTCGCAGTGTGTTTGTGTGCAACTGTTTACAGTAGACATGAGGCGAACGGAGCCAATGCACCAGTCCAGCCCTGGTTAAAAAGTAAACCCTTTGACAGGAAGTACTTCAACTGCACCATTACAAGTTTTCTACATGTGACCGATAATGTTGTTTACTAAGGTAACATGTGTTCAAGCTGTGGTGGGAGAACCGACCCCCAGTTCAGCCTTTTTAGCCGAGACATTCTGCATGGCTTGACATGCAGAAATGGCTCTGCTGTTCTTGGGCCTTTTTGATCTCGTTCTGGAAATCTGATAGAAACTATCAGAGGAGGGCACAAAGTGACTTCTCTTCACACATGAGCATTGCATTGGCTCATATCTTTCCCATTCATATATTTGAAATGAAGTGAGCGCAGAGTGTTGAGGTCAGTCGAGCTCATCATATCTAAAATGCTATTAACACCCATACTGTCATCTGCTCTGCTCATCAGAATGGAATGAGCTCACCGATTACACACAATCCTAGGGCCTGCGATTTGAGTTCCCTGACAGAGGGAGTCTCTCTTCTGTTGCAAATCTCTCCAGTAACTCTGTAACCCCTGAGGAGACTACCATCTGAATACTGATGTATTCGTTCCCCCAGTCAGAACACAGTGAAGAGCCATAATCCCAAGGCCCCTGCACAAGGACGTCCTCCTTGAACCATAATCACCCTTACATCTCTTATCAGCCCCGGCCTGGCGAACATGATTAAAAAGTGGCCGGGACATATTGCCACTGCACCTGGGATATGACTGGTCCCTGCTGCCACATGTCAATCAAGCTGTGGGGGTGCAGATGTGCACTGACTCGCGACCCCCACCAGCCAATTAGAATGACTGGAAATCCACAAAGCATTAGCAGTACATTAACGGGTCTCAGCAGAAAAAGTAGGGTCTATGTATGCTGATCAGGACTATGGAGAGAGAGAGAGGGAGAGGATTGAGGGATGACAACAAAAAAGGAAGAGTCAATGGCAACTGTTTGACCCATCAGTCTGGGTCAAACAACAGAAAGTCAAATCTCCATAAAGAGAGGCCGATTAGGAAGAGGAGAGGATACAGGAAGAAGTGCAAGTAGCAGAAGCACACAAAGCTGTGAAGGGGCAGGGGAGTCTGCAATGAAAATATATAAATCTAAGGCTAGGGACCTGGAAAGTGTTTTACCCCTGAGAGACAAATGTGACTACAAGCACTGAAACAGATGCACAGTAAAAAAAATAAGTGGATACTGGTTGGTGGATACTTGTTGGATAATCAGAAGAGAAAATAGAAAAGAGAAAGTGGAGCATGGCAAAGAAAGAGCGTGCAGAAGAGCAGAAAGGAAAACGGAAAAGGGAAATGTGAGCTTTCAAAAAACATTCTAGAACCAAATTGGCAAAAATCCTTTTGAAAAAGGTACTAAAGACAAAAAAGGAAGGGGTCCAGTTAAGACCACCATGTTTAGCTTCTACATCCTGGAACTTCACCTTGTGTCACTAAGACAAATCGCAGCACTTCGTAAAACCTACATGAGGAATGAGTGCAATTTTTCCGCTGTGGATTACACTCTGGGGGCTGAAGAATTCAATGTGCCACACAAGTCTCCCTCAGTCAGCATGAAGCATCCTAATCTATTGTGAACTGCTCCCAAGACAAGAATGAGAGGATGCTCCGGTCTTAGGCAACTAGGCTGCACTAACAAGCCACAATCCATAGAAATACAATGTCTTCTCCACAAAGATTGTCTTGCTGTGGCCCAGTGAAGGCAAGCAAAGTTCTAATTTTCATCTTCAAGCACTAGAGAGGGAATAAGAGGTGGTCTGCCAGTGCTGGGAAATAGGAAAAATATTGCGCAGCGGGCTCATTTCTTGCCTACAGCACCATAAAATGCCCATTTGGATATGATTCAAAAGAGCCTATTGATGTTTGATAAAATTCACATTCACAAATCAAAGTGTAAGTGTTAGGCTGCCAGATGAGCTGGCTGGCACACAGGCCAGCAAGAGGGAGAATAGTGAGGTGCAGAGGCCTGCATGCTTTACAAGATGGGAGTTGTAGAAGTTATGTACCAGGATCAATCCTAACAATGTTCACTCTCTGCATACACCCATGGAAGAATAAGTCAAAGTCGGATAGATTAATATGATCGTGTTTAGAGCTAAGATTTGGAGTGGATGGCTGAGTTTTAGCTGCATAAATATTCATAAGAACAGAATTTTGCCATTAGGGTAAATACATCTATAAACGCTTTCAGACATGCACTCCTAGACTGCACATTTTCCTGAAATACTCTGTAGGTGAAAAACTGAACATTTTCAGGACAGAAAAATAGAACCCATACGTGCAGACGACGCAGACAAAGTTTAATGGTGGTAAAGGCCGACACTGGTGTTAATGTGCTGTAGGCAGAACATGTGTTTTACGCAGCAAAGTTTATACATCATGTCCTGACTCGTGCACGCTCGACCCAGGCACAGCCCCTCGCCTGAATATTACAGATATTTACCGTTTTTTTTTTCCGAATCGGCTCATGCATAAAATCTCCTGCTGCGTTCTTCATGTTAAAGACAGATCTCTGGACCCAATTTTCCAGGCATATAACATAAATATGTCCTGTAGCTGAATAGTAACTTTGTTATCAGTCCAGATAACGTGTCACACATGGGTGACAAATTAAAGGAAAAATCGAACATTAAACATTTCAGGAAGTCATTGGGCCATCAGCAGACGTCAGATCAGTTCCAGTTCCTCTTGGTCAAGTTTATTCAAGTGTCGGAAGCTCTACCAAAGAAATACCCTGTCACTTGCTGTTTAACTGATGCTTGTGGGTTGTCTAACACATTCGTTTCACATCTACATCAGGTGTTCAACTGGGTTGAGGGTTGATGATCACAAGGATCATTTACATCATCAAACCACTCAGTGATACCTCGTCTTGTATGGAAGCATTTGCATTTTCCTTTTTTCTATTAATCATCCTTTCCTTAATTTGTCACATTTTTTTTACATTTTGGCAACTGGAACTGAAGGATTAGTAAATTTAATAACTTCCAGGTCTCATCCCAGAAATGTCCCAAAACTTGTAAAAAAAACAGTTTTACCTCGTACTTTGGCTCCACTTCTTGTTTGTGGCTGGTAAATCGGGAATGGAAATCTCTGCATTCTGAGACATGCGGCAGGTTCTTAAAAATGTGTGATTTCACAGTGGCTGACCATACACAGCCTTTTCTGCTGCTGCTGCTGCTGCTCCCGAGTTTGTTTAGTTTATCTTGGAGCCACTGAAAATGTCACAATAAGAACATCGGCTGTCTATCGTCAACTGATTGAATTCATGGCTCCACGTGTTACAGAAAATGATGCCTGGACTTTATGCAGCTGGGAGGAAGATAGGGTTTTATATAGGGACGATGAAAATATTGAAAAGTTTCCAATTGAGAACATTTTTATCATGTAGACAAAGTGGTCATTTGTTTTTTGGACATGCACGAATATTTCTTCCCTTTTGGCTTATTTCTGTTCTAACCAAACAAGTCTGACAGCTTGACAGGACCTAAGTGCCCAGTGTTCCTGTTTTGATGGATGCATACATCAACTCGCATTTCATGGCTAAAATGACCAGAATGACAGAGAGTGGTGGGAAAGGAATGGCTGCTATCACAAATGACGTGCTGCAGGGATGGTGCTGGATAAAAGCAACGTAAAGTTCTTCCCAGTGCTAGCTGAAGTACACCTCCGTTGGACATTCCAAAAAGTGGTCAAAACTCAGAACAGACTGAGCCCCATCTTGCAAATGATATCGCACCACATTAACCTTAAAAACACATCCCTTGCGTTTCAAACCGTCTGTGAAAGTAGGTTAATCACCTCAAAACAGTGAGCAAGCTCTGTCCACTTGCATAATGTGTATCAGTTCACAAGTTAAATGCGTTATTGATTTGCAGTGGGGAAATCTAAGAATCCATTCTGATGTACAGTGATCTGAAAGAGCTTTGGGAAACTGGAATCAACAGCCACCGATTGTGTAATTCAATCACCAGCTTTAGTTGATGTTTGAAGAGAACAATCGGCAAGTCCTCTCATTTGCAAAATGAGCACCACCAGGTGGTAGATGAGGGACAGAAAGTACATCAAACCAAGTTGGTTTTACCTATTCATGTGTTTATTTATGATGTATTGTGTCCTTGGGTGTCTAGAAAGGCACTGTGAAATAAAATGTATCATTGTTATAATCATTATTATTAATAGGGACAAGTGGGTATAATTTATATAATATATTATAATATATATAATTTAATATTAGTCAATTTAAATTAGTGATTTTATTTCTAATATTGCAATTTAACTTCTATGCGAGCTCCACATTGGTCCACATTCAAGCAAAGTTTGCAAGTTTTAAGCACAGAGCTGCCACTTACTTGAATAATATATTACTTTAACAGGGCACTTATCAAAATGATACAGAGTGGTGCTTCTCTGTCGTCAAAATGATCTGTGATTGAACATAACTAGTGCTGACACAGACGTGCTGAGAGCACATTAAGCGAACAGCCAAGAATTTTTCGATTTGCAGTTTGGCAAACTCAAAGGAATTCACATTTTTAGATACAGCTACAACTGACTGAATCTGCTGCAGACAGTTGAGTCATGAAATCAATGGTCAACAAAAAAAATGAGACACAGATTTAAAATCTTGACTCTTCACATAATCTGCTTATATCACCCCAAAAATTACACAAAACCAGCTTTTTATGGGCCTATTATTATTATCTTCATAATACTGGGGGTCTGTGGCACCTCTTGGCAGCTCATACAGGGAACTAATGCTTGTGTCTATGTTGTGTCCATCTAGGTTTGGGTTTTTTTCTCTTGTCCACAGGCAGGTCAGAATCCCAGCAGGTGCTTTATCTACGGCACCCTGCCTTGCACATATCCTCCTACCCGTTTATCACTGTCCAAACAGTTGACACGCGGTGCAGTGGATATGGATCATCTTAGACAGTCAAATGAACCGCTCCCTGAGGCCCACTGTACAGACTGTACACACATACACGGGTACGGTCACAAGACAAATGAGAAAAGAAACACATACGTATTGTAGGTCAGTGATTCTCAGCCACCAGGCCACGACCTGGTGCTGCTCTGTGCTCTGCTTGCTGCTGGGCCGATGTTGTGTGACAACCTCAGCAAAGCCTATGACGCTGCGCAGGCTGTTCAGCTCTTATCTCCAGTGATCTATGATTTTAGAATGGGACCCCTGTAGTCCCTCGCTTTCCTTCTGTTACATTTTGAAAAGTGCTATGTGAGAGAGGGTTTGTCTTGGGTGCACTCTCAGGTTGTCAAATCCCTCCTGAAGAACACCAGCAACTGGGCAAATGACATGTTTTTGCCTCCATTGTCACTAGTTGCTATGTGCATGCTTCACAGGCTAAAGGATGGATGTGCAGTAGCTGGTTAACCTTCACAACTTTGGGGACTTGAGCTCCCAAGTCCAATCCATCAATTGATCAGGAATGCAATGAGACCATGAATCTTACTTCACTTTTCTTGTCAGCAGATTGCAAATGGCCCCTCGCAGACGTAATATCATGTTTGCTCAGCCTGGCACTTACTCAACGTAGGAGCAGAAAACTCCCTTTTGGCTTTTCCACTTCTCAAACTTTTCCTCTTTTCAGTGAACTCGGAATGTTAATTCTACTTCAGGCACTAGTTTCTTGCACTATTGGCACTGCTTCTTCTTCATCCTCTCATATCGGGGACACTGGACACTACAATGACTGACTATCACCCGTTGAGGTACAAGACAGGAGACAAGACGAGACGGGCTGAGACTAGCTGGTTAGCATGCTTCAGTACAAAACTCATATTTAATTACATTGTGTTGATAAATTTAGTTTATTTGTGAATTTTTTTAACTGAAATACTTGCATACACAATCTATGTACTGTGTGATGTTTTTTGAGAATTTGTATATCGCAGCCTTATCCAAGGACAGACACAGAAAACAACACAATTGGGATTCTTTACGTCCAGGCACTCCTACCAGGAATAATAATAATACAAATAATAATAATGGGGTCTTGGATGAGAAAACAAATTTAATGTCGTCTACCATAGTCATTTGTTTCACAATAAAATCTCCCCAAACAGCAGTTAACCACATGTTGAGAGACACATAATTAAAAGCCCCGTTGCTCCTTCCTGCTTCTCCAGTTTGCTCGTCCACTGCCTCCAACAAAAAGGTAACCCAGTATGAACTGACTTTAATCCCTGTAAAGGTGCCTGCAAACTGGACTTCCCTGCAGCGTCTTTGCAGCAAGATTTGTCTCTCGGCTTTCTTTTTTGGGTGGAAAAACAACACAGCTCCCATTGTTACTGCTGCAGTGAAGTGATTTACTTCTGACTGAATGTGAATCAGTCTGACTCAACTAAAACCAATTTCAACTTACTCGATTTAGTTTTTTGGTAGATAAATCAATGCTGGCCCATGGGAGCCCGGTGTTACGCTAATATCACCTCAATCATCTCAGTCAAAATATTGCGCGTGAAATGCCAGAGGCAGAGAGAAATAACGTCTCTAACAATATGTTGCAGAGCAGAGAGCGAATTTTAAGGTCTGAGGTTGGATATAAAAATAAGTAATGTGGTAGGAAGGCTTGTTGTGCAGACGCAGTGCCAAAGATAAAGGTTGTGGCAACAATCTTACACCACAGGTGGCCAAGCTGCAGCACAGACCTAACAAAGGTAATGGTGCTCTCTTCACATAACGTTAAAAGGCTTCTGAAATAACAAGACTTCCAGGTCAACTGTGTAACTGTACATTCTGTACCACGATTTGCTAATTGAGATGTCTTTGTTCCACAGATGTGTACATAGCTTAGACACACACAAAACAAAATAAGTCTCCATGAGTGGATTGCAGAGGTAATGTGAGGAAAAAAAGTTTTACTTGAAATCATTTTTGCAGGATAAAGCTTCTATGGTTCCGCTCACTAGAATCACAACGACACCTGACTGACTGATAAAATGAAACAAAATAACAATTTTGTCTCATTATCAGGCAAGATATGATATATTACAAATGTTAAGGATGGATGGATAAAGCAGCTAGGTAAAGTAAACAGTTACTGAGGGATTGTTCCTCCACCTCAGTAAACATCTGTTGAGCTACATCAGCCAAAGCTTCACTGCAGCCCTCCAAGGACGTGCCCTCAACACTCAACCTTGAAAACTGTCCGGGAACACACAGCACAACAGAAGAAATCACAAAGGGCGAAGAGGCATACCTGAGCGCCATTAAGCTGGTGTGTTTATCACGAGAAGGGCACCATTAGTGTAACCTTGAGCAAACAACTCCTCCGGGCTGTATTAGCACAATGAATATGCTCGACGGAAGCAAGGCGAGGATGAAACCAGCGTGCTGAACTCAGTCATGAGTGGCAGCACGCTGCAGCGACGGCTGGCTAAATGAAGAAGGACAGATGCAGAGCGCCACAGCACTGTTCGCTCCTGCTCACGGGAGAAGAGACTTTGTCGGGGGCCCAGTGATTGTCACTGTGTCCCTCACAGTGAGGCGGAGAGCGGCCGAGGATAATTAACCTTCAACACAGTCAGCCAAGACCTCGGAAAGCAATGTCACACAAACCCTGGGAGTGGTGTCATATATTCAGTCACGTAAATTGGAGAAAATGTAATACCGAGCTTTCATTTGGTAGTCATGTCAAATAAAATAAAAAGCAAAGATTAATTCCACTACACTTACAGGCTGCAATGAAACCAGTGCTGCTACAGGGGAGAGGAAACGTGCACTGGGTTGATATGGTTGGCACACAGGTTATGATTAAACACAGGGGGGGGGGGGGGGGGGGGTCTGTGTTCAGAACTGTACAAGATGGTACTGACCTTGGGTTCTTAGTTTACATACCTATACTGTTACCTCATTTTGTTTCATAAAGCTCATACTAAAGCCTGTTCAGCATTTGCCAAATTGCCGTAATTATTTCAGTTCATCTGATCGAAATGACCTCATTATTTTGTGCAACTGAGATATATTTAGCTTTGTCAGGCTTATAATGGATGTCTCAGTGACGGTAGGAAAAACCCACTAACTGCTTTGCTGACTAAAGCAAGAGGTTTAAAGTGTCAGCTGAGGACAGCAGCAGTTTAATGGATTCAAACACTGTACATATTGACTCTGACTGACCAGGGTGTGAAATGCTCAAGAGACGGACACACACAACTTGGCAACACACACCACCAATTAAATTGCCACGAGAATTAAAAATCTCACATCAAATGTTATATCTGCCTCAATTTTCTGACCTTTGACCTTCTTCTCACGGGGCTATGGTCCAGATATGTGGATGTGTTTCCCTGCAATATAATGAACACTGGGAGAAACAGCAGGCTCCTGTTTCAGCAAATTGAGAGTTCACACTTCCCTTTTAACTCTTTACCTTAATAGTCCTTGTTTTGCTCGTAATCATGTAACATTCGACAAATAGTAGCTGTAGACTCAAGGCCCTTGAGTTACAAGTATCATAAATTGACATCATTATTAAATTAGGGATTTTAGAACCAATCTTCTGGAACAGTATTGGAGCGGACTGAGGTCTGTGTGAAGTATAACACAAAGTAACATAGTATAAAGTTATAAACTGTGCAGTGTATTAAACTCTTACACTTCCAGTCATTTATTTATTCAAGAGTAGAAGTTGGCACGCAGCAGCTTGTGGGCCAGATGTGGACAGTGGCCTAGTTGTGAATGTATTTGCATTACAGACGCTTCACATCTAAGCTGGATACTATATAGATTTATGAATAACAATACGCGAACAAACAAAAATAATTGAGGTCTCTATCTCCTCTGTAACAGTGAAACAGCAATGGCACCAAACATGCTGTAAAACGGTCCCTTTGTTGAACCCAAGTTCCAAACACTGCTCCAGGTACGCCAGCTGTCAATGCCCCATTGTGCTCAGTTAAAGTGTCATAACACACCGCACTGCATATGAGTGAACTCTGGAGTGCACACACACACACACACACACACACACACACACGCGTGCACACGCACACATGCGCACACGCTCGCTCGCTCGCAGATGAGCAAAGTGAGCAAGCACCCCTCTGCACATCTCTGAAACAAAGCCATGGAACAAAGCCATGAAATTCCCAAATGGGTGCAGGACGGCACAAAAATTGAATTTGCACCCAGAGAAATTGGGTAATCCAGCAGAACTTGCACATCCCCCCAATGCAGTGCCAAAACAGAGCCATAAAGCTTAAGTAGGGCCACTCAAAATAGAAACCTGGTATTTTTGTGATAATCAAAAAGTGGAATCCCCAATGGCCTGTACATCTGCCAGAAACCTAACCTGCTGTGGGCCACTCAGGGGCAAGCAGGGCCTCCCTCATGCTGCTGGTGTGGAACTTGGACTACAGCCTCGAGCTGAGATGAACTGATGCTCCTTCCTCTCCTGCACTGTAAAAGCCAATCAGACATTTTCTAAAGACCTGTCATAGGTGAAGGACCTGTTAAATGTAACGTCGACAGGATGCAATTCAAGGTAAGTGAAGGCACCATCTGTCTATAACAGTTTATTTCTAAAGCTCTTATTGAACTATAGCGAGAATTATAGTATATCATGGTGTTATTATGTTTTAGGTCTCATCAGGGCAGTGTCTCTCTACCTCATTATTCTTTGGAATGGAAAAGCATATATATATAATTTTATAAAAATATAAAAATAAGGATCAAAGTTGTGTAGTTGTGCAATTTGTTACAAATAATTAGACAAATTACACAACTTTGTATACAATTTTTGTGTATTTCACATCCAAAAAGCCAAGAAAACTTTTCCTCCTTGTGCTGCTGTGGCAATTGTGAATTTCCTCTACAGAGGATCAATAAAGATACATCTTATCTTATCATATCACAAAATAGATTCACATGTGGAGCATAAAGGTTCATTCTTGATGTTGGCTATAGTAGTTTGATAGAATTGTATGAACCTAAGGTCAATGTAGTAGTCTAGTTTTTAACCCCATTGCACAGACTTCATCAGTGGATGGAGTTCGTCTCGTACAGTTTCATGATTTAACAATCTGGCAGCAAAAATCTGTAATTTATACCAATAATCACCCAAATGACTCTAAATTATTCCTAATTGTATTATCCCACAATGATTAATCCCCACTTCCTGGCTCTGTTTTGGAACAAAGCCTTTGACAGAGCTGGATTTGCAGGACAGAAAACTATTGCCGTTCACGATCGCACACATTATCACCATCCTCCAATTACTGCGCTGACAAACTTTAAGTGTTCCTTTGAGGCATCAGCTGTGGCACTTGGCATCAAGAACTGGGAGAACTTGAACTGCCAAGCCGCAGATAAACTTACGAACATGAAATTGATTCTGTGGAGGGCATGTCTGACTTATAACAAGAGGGAGCCAGCAAAGCAGTTTGTGTTTATGAAAGCAGCATTTATTCATTTTGGGATAAACACAAATGAGCTTGCAGAAATGTGAGCTTCAGCTGGCACCGGCGAGCCACTAACAGGTGGTTACTGTGCAGTTGCCAGGAAAGTTCCCAGTGACTGTGGAAAAAAAAGAGAGCTCTCATTGCGAGAGAGATTTTTTTTTGTGCACAAGATAAAAGGCAAATTATTCCCAAACCGTTTTCTGAAATGAATAACTTTGAACCAGTGGTGCAGAGAACACCAACCCCACATATAAAAATCACCCATTTATATCTGAAAAACACCTCATTCCTCTCTTTGAGTCTCATTAGGTGTCCATTTGTACTATGTGTCTTACTAACAGGGATCCTCAGACCATGAAGCTGTGTGCAGATTCACTCTTTAATGGGCAGAAGCATTTGGTGAGTAGCTGCTGCTTTTAGCTGAAGTAATTGTGACCGTTTAAGTATCAATTAGCCCACATTTCAATTTCCCACTGAACATCACAATCATTATTTGAGATTGTTAAAAAAAAGGTGTTTGGACCAATTGGTTATAAATAACAGCAAAGTCTGTGGATGCCACGACTGGAGCCAAAACAGGTACCAAACTGAACCACAAGGTGGTGCCAAAACGAGCTCATCCCCTCCCAACATCATCACGTTCAATCAACCTTTTCTTTCTGTCCTTTTTAATAGAAAAATCTAACCGGCGAAAGTCTGAACTGAAGCTCTACGGGGAGATTTAAATCAACACTTTAACCAGGACAGCGATCGATCATCAACTTCATGAATTTACGCTTGATCTGCATCACTCCTCCCTCTTAAAAGTGAATACTTGATCACCGTGTGCCCTCCTGTCATCCGTCACGACCGAAGCATCCTCGGCCTCTACCTCGGATCAGTGAGCCCTCATGGAGAGCCGAGCTGCTGCCACAACGACACTCTGCCTCCAGCACAACACAGCATGCAACAATTAGGCTGCGGCGAGAGTTTAAACCAACGCAGCTGCATGACGCTGCTGATGGAGGTGTTTGGATGAAGCATCGGTCAGGTGAAAGCATCATTTCATCATGGGTGTTTCAACTTCTGCTGCGTAAAGAAGCAAAAACCCATCAGAGGAGGTTGAGTCAAGTCATTGAAGGCTGCTCCTCTTTTTCCAAATTGGCACCTTTTACGCGCGGCAACTGTTTTGCATATGCGGCTCTTCAATGCGTAATTCCACTTTAAAAACTATATTCCCTTACCTGGTTGTCCGTGCAGCCTCTTGTCCCGGGTTCAAAAATAAAACCTCTGTTAGTTTGGCACAGGTTTAATGTGCGCGTACGTGTCCGCTGCCCGCAGAAATACCTCGATTTCGCAAGAAAAGCGTAATTTCCTCCCCGTTTAGTTCTGTGGATCTTGTTACGCGCCTCCCGCCGCCGCCACCACCACGACTCTCGGGGCAGATGGATAAAAATGCGTAACCAATAAGATCAACAGCAGTCCGGTTAAATCTGATCTTCGGGTGTTCCTGTTTCATGGGGCATTCGCGCGCACGGTAAATAAAAAAAAAAACATCCACATCCCAAAATAGTTGGATAAAATATCCCTCCTCACTTTATCCCCCAAAGAAAAAACAGTCCCCTTCCACACCGGTGCAGAGTTTTGTGGTTTTGTCTCTGTCCCTGTTCGTCTTCACTCCCAGTTGATAGGCCTATACTGGAAGTGGGAGCTCCATCTATTAGGCTTATTCTAACGATGCCGGTGATGCTGCGTATCCCGCATCCCACTTACCAGCGAGGGAAGAGCGCAGTGGAGGAGACGGGGGGGGTGGGGGGTGGGGGGGGAGAGAGAAAAGGGGAGAAAGGCAGTGAATTCGCTTTGTGCTGAGCTCCTCCAAAAAAAAAAAACCAAGCAGGACCGGTGGAAACACGCTCCGTCCAAACCCCGCTTCACCCCCCCGTGCTGAGGCTGGGTATAGTCCTGTGTGTGGAACAGGCGACCGTATCCACTGCGGTCCGGTGGAGAGATGCGGAGCAGACTGAGGTGCAGGCGAAGTCTCGTCCTCCTTCTCTTGCGCGCACACACACTCAACAGTCAGAGGATTTTTTTTTATTTTTTTTTCTTCGGTCGCTTCTTCGCCCTGACGTGCAAGGGAAGACGCTCTGGACTCTTTGAGAGGAAGGTTTAAAAAGTCCAGAGCTGATTTTCTTTCAACATGTGTGCAACAGAAACAGCTCCTCGGATATTAAAGCAAAGAGATATCAACACAAATAAAAACCAAATTTGTTAAATGTTGCTGCAGTGGATGAAAAAAAAAGGAACTCGCCAAAATAAAAACACAATGTGCAAAGAAGGGTTATCAGCCTGTGTCTTTGCATAATTCAAAGCACGTCACTTTAGTGCAACCTGCTGTAAATACATAGAAACCAATCCACATGGGACAAAGTCAGGGGATGCATCAACAGCATGGAGGGCACCTGCAGCAGCAACAAGGTGCTCTTCCTCCTGAGCAGGTGAAAAGTACAATGTGGCCTCCGGAGAAGAGTTCCCACCGACCTTATCGCCAAACAACAAACTGTCAAGGTGTGTAAGGATTCAATGGGTGAACAATAAGGTCACACAGCAGCTCCGTCAACGCCCTTTGACGTTGGCTCTTGGTGGCCCATTTCCGCAGCAGTTCATCATGCACGTGGAGGAAATGGGAGTTGGAGAGTGACGTCCGGTCTGTAACACCAGATGAACCAGATGAATCACAGGCTCAGCAGCAGTGGACTTCTGTTTAGACACCACCAAACACTAAAAGGTGAAGGTTGATGCTAAGTGCTAATGAGAGCTGTGAGGGGACAGCAGAGACTAATGTCCTGACATTTTCACAATGACCCCCCCCCCCACCCCCTCCCCGAGCCGCATCTCCCACCTTCTACACACCCACCCATCGTGCCAGATGCATGTTCATGAAGAGAGGCCGCAGAGAGACGCACTGAGGAGCAGCCCAGCCACATGCAACCACTTGATGGAGGAAGGTGTCCACGGGCATGTTTGGATACAGCCTCAGGAATAACAGTGAGTGAATGAATTACCGCCGTACTATATACTAACACGGCCGCCGATTTGCCTGAAGTGCATTATCACTAAAGCATTTGCATACCATAACGTCTGTGCCGAGTAATTTATGATCCATTATTGATAAAAAAATAAATCAGCATGCTTCAAGTGGGACTCAATGAAGTGATACCCATCATCCACATTTCATTATATGTGCCCAGAATGAAGATGTAATGGGATGTTTGTGTCTGGTAATGTAGGCCCAGAGTTGATATAAATGTTTCATAAGCCCCCTGGGACAAACAGGGAGCTCTGCCGAATATGTATTTGGCTGTTTGCTATTCTCTAAACTTATTGGATAGGTCACTGTTATTATTGTGCCGAGCAGAAGTTTGGCCTCGATGTCGCCAACAGAAACAGCGGGAATCCAAACAATGACTTTACGTCTTATAGAAGACGTGTGCAGTGATATTTTTCAAATAAAGGTTTTAATGACGATGTTGGATTTCTTCTACACTCAGTAATACATTAGCGACTGCTGGTTGGTTTTTAGACACACGCACCCAGTGGTCTACCCCCCTTGGGCAGACCCCCCTCAGATCTTATGATCTTTAATAACTGATGGCTGATTTCAAAGCCGCCTATCTAATCAAAAGCTTCAGGAAAAAAGGCTACAATGGAGATTATTAACCTCTGATACGAATCAACATTACCAAAAGTCTAAACTTGGGAAAGTCCTTTTTTGGTGTGTTTGCTTATTTTGTTGCCAAATCTCCATGTTTTTGCAAACAAACTTACATTTATCTTAACGCTAAATATTAAACAGTTTGATTTTAATTACTCTGCTCATTTTCTCTTCGGAAAAAAATACAATAAAGTCATAAACATATCCAGAAGGTAATGAATTAATGTTACTTGTTCAGGTAGTTTAAAGGTAAGACTCATGGATCCATCAGCCATTATACCATTTACTGAGGTCACAGAAGGTGGATGGATGGGAAACGGATACTGTTTAGTAGCATTATTAAACAAAATAAAATTAATGAAACATTCATAAAGTTCCACTAAGGTCAACAAAGGATCTGGATGAGGATCAGGATGAAGTCTGTTTGGTACAAACTCTGCCAAATGTAAGGGGGCCTTTACGAACTAGTGAACGTAAAACATATATATTGACATTGAATTAGCATTAATCATCAATAGATATAATACAAATGAATGAATGACCTCAAATGACCCTAAACAGAAACAAACTGGTGGCTGCATGGTCTCAAACAATTCTTCTTCTCCTTACTCCTCTTTTTCTTCGTTATCGTCTTTGGGTTTTATTGGTGGTAGGCAAAACAACGATTTGGTGCATTACTGCCACCTGCTGGTATGTAGTGTGGATCAAGATGTCTTATAATTATATTCTATATATCTAGTCTATTGAGTTAAAAAAATATATGAATAAAACTTATATTCTCTCAATTATAAGGGATTTAGTTGGACACACCCTTACACAACCTCCCCTTCAGAACTCCTCCCCTGTGCACAGACGCTGGTCCTCGTTCTGTCTTCAGATTCTTTAACACTCTGTTTGTCCAATAACTAGATATCTTCAAAGACTTCAAATACCTGACCTGTCATCACATTTTCTACTTTCCCACTCGAACCTATGCACCCTGTGGACATTCACTATCACACACATACACACCTCCTATCAGCAGATATGGGACGAAACAGTTCCCACATCATTGACACAGTCAAACCCTGACGACATGAATGCTCTGTAGATTTGTCCGCAGCTCAGTGCGGTGCAGTGCTGGACGGCCACTGAACAGGACGGATTTTCTGTGCGGCCGTCGAGTGCCTGGAATATGAACGAGCATATCTGATGTCCCATTTCCGGCCCAGTCATACAAGTGTGCATCTTCTGATGTGAAATAGGTTATTAAAGAGGCATGGAGGAATAAAACTTTAACTGTGGCTGAAAGTCTGATGTGTGGAACTGGCACATTGACAGCTGCCGAGCTTTTGCTGAGGCACAGGACAGTATATATACGTTATTGAGTTTCACTGGAAGTGTAGAACAAGCCACTGAAGCAGGATGTTAAATCCACCACAAGAAAATAGACGTTGCATCCAAGCAGAGAGTCTCTCCGCCATAAGTGAGAGTGAACTCTGAGCGCCTTGATTAGTGTCGGCGTGACCACCTCTGACTTGAGACAAATCATATTTGAGCGAGAGCCATTTTGTAATTAGGCAGCCCACTGCCATGGCAATAGGCTTTATTGGGTCTTACATGTAAATCCCCAATGAGCTCCAACGACATGTGGGCGGGGGGACGGGGGGGGCGCGAATGAGGCTGCCGATGCTGAAATGGCAGGACAAGGGTACAGTCACCTCGCCATGATGCTAAACAAGGCTGCGTGGTGCAGCTCACAATGGATGACACATTTATGCTGAAGTCAGAGAGGGGGTGCATCACCAGTGGTGTATTGATTGAAGGGAGCTGGCAAGGTACACTAACAGGGAATACAATTCAGCCACAAATCAGAACATGGATTGTCAGCAATTTCCCTCATTACCATTCCAAGCATTATCCTATTGACAGCTGTTTTGGCATCGACTCCTATATTCTCGTGTCAACCTGAGAGGTTTCTTCTCTGACAGAGGACTGGTGTGAACCTCTGCGGTGAACGTTGTAAACCGAAATCAAACATCATTCATTACCCGGAGTAAATCTAGTTTCCTTTAAACCTGACGATCTGTCTGTGAGAGTTAAACACCCTGAAATCTCTTCTTTTCACGCAGCTTCTTAAGATGGGCGACGTCATATTCTGCCATTAATCGAACAGCTTTTAATTTTGCTCTTTATGTGTTTAAAATGGACGTGGAAAAGAAGTGATGTTACATGTGTGCACCAATCAGATTTTGAAATCCACCGATTCACCCTTTTAGCCCTGAGGAGTTGCTGATCACGTCAGCATGATCTAGTCACAGTTCCTGGTCCATAATGTCACAGCCTAAAAACAAAGACATTTAAAAGAAAAGAAGAATAGACATTTCAATCCTCTTTCTTTGCTTAATCCTTTTAAAGGCAAACTTAAAAGCTTTCAAAAAAGGGCCAAAATAGCCCAGGACTCCCAAGGGTTAGGGGTTGCGGAGAGGCCGGAGCAAATCCCAGTTTACATTGGGTGAGAGGCTGGGTGCAACCTCGACAGGTCGCCAGCCCATCATACGGCCAACATACAAGCATCCTTCGGAGGACATGGTCTATGAAGACCGCCTCCTTTGTGGGCAGCAATGAATCCTGGGATAGGCTGGGCCGGTAAGGATCCACCCGTTGGAGCCTTCGTTTCTCTGTGATGGAAGGACGCATTTGTCGGTCGCACTTGTCAAAGAGCTTGAGGACAGCCCAGTCAAATGCAACCTCTGAAGGATGCAGCCCCTGAATTGAGATTCACACTCACATTTGAATCAAAATGTGATGCAGTTGTTGGCTCGTGGTTTCAGGCCATAGTCATATTTTAACCAAATGTGATCAAACTGCACCTATTCAATCATGAAGAAGCAGAAGAGCAGAATTATTTGACTGGCAAAGTAACAATGAATAACTAACAATGTTTTTCCCCCAAAAACTTTTCAACTCTGACTGTTGCACATCTCTTAATGAATATTTGATGTGAAACTCTGCAGAAGAGTCTGCTGAAGTTGTTTTGTTGTTCATAAAGTTACTGGTGCAGATTATTCTGAAACACAATTATTCACACTGAAGGTCAAGGCAGACGTCGAGTCGTCGCTTGTAGAGGATGATGTCCCGATTGCAGGAGCGTGAAGAGGACTAGTAGCATAACTGAAGCATATTTGACTCATTTGTCATGTTGTAATTTTGGTATATGAGCAAACGATAAGGTATGAAGCCAAACAGCATCACACAGCACAGATGGCCAGTGTTGATTTCACAGTCCTTGGGGATGAGCAGCTTTCAATCACACTGAGCCTTGTCAGAGTCCATTGGGGATAAAAGACAGAGCGTACGTTCGATGCCACACACATATGGACGCACACATAAATATATGTACATGGATGTAGAGCCCTCAATGCGCACTGATGCATGACCATGTGTATGTGGAGATTAAACCCTTCACCTTGGCAGCCGCTTGTGTTATGAGATTGATTTACAACTTTCTGCCACCGGTGGTTCAACACCTCGGGCCCCCCCCCCCGCCCCCCTACTGTGAGCCACTGCAGTTGCACACACAGCATGGCTGCTTGGTAAATATTCATCAGCCACTGAATCAGACCACTGCTGCACCGGTGCACTGCTGCCGTGTCGATGTGTCAGTTTGCGTGGCGTGGTGTCAAGTCAGTGTGCACACACACGCTGCCTTCCTGCCTCCACCGCATCACCTTCCATCCCCACAGCGCCCCCCCCCCCCCCCCCACCACCACACACACACACACACACACACACACACACACACACACACACACAGCATTGTGCATTGTGCGATCCAAAAAGGAAAAAGGAAAAAACAAGCTGCTGCTCATATTGCATCAGCTAACAGGATGGATCCCCGTCCTCTCACAGACTGACAGCAGGCTAATGGCTCTGGCTTTCTTCCAGTGGCCAGAGAGTGATGGGAGGACATAACATGAGGAATGAGAGAAAGGGGGAGAAAGTAAGGAATGAAGCCGTTAAGAAGAGGAGAGGAACATGAAACCCACAACTCCTTTTCCACTTTAGCGCCAAAGCCGGGGCGGACGCCGACATTACTCGCATGCAACAGTTTTGAAGGCAATCACACAATTAGATGCCGTCTGGATCTGACTTGCGTGCGGATGGGAGTCTTCGAGGAGAAGCTGCTGCCGAACGCGATGAATGCCTGATGGGGGAACCCAGGGTTACGTGCTTTGTTTGGACAATCTCTTCACTCCTGGCAAAACATCACCCAGACACAGCGAGGAGGTATATTGCACTCATCTAAGGAGAATGGGCCTTTAAGTGTTTTTCCTATTCTCTGCAAGACAGGAGAAATGAGCAATGAGGACAGGTGTGAGCGCTTTAAGTGACTGTAATAGTTCGAGGAAGGCCTCAAATCACCGCTCAGGAGGCGTCGGGCTGGCAGGTGGGAGGCTTTATTTGAGTTGGTTCTCAAACACAGACTCGCAAGAAGTCGTCTCGTGTATGAAAGACATGAAAATACTAATCTCCGGGAAAATAGTGCGGCTGCTGAAGCGTTGCACACTCCCGTTGACCTCCCGACGCTAAATCGAAGCATGCATCGCCTTCGCTGGAATAAACAGTCATCAGTCGCAGAATGACTCAAGTAGATGCATCCTTTGACCCCCAAATGAAGAAAGTCAGTTTGAATTTGGGAAGATTAACTCGCAGGGCGGGCCAACGCTCGCAAGCACAACATCCCCTCTTATCTTCATTTCCCTCGGCTCAGGAGTAATCTTGCTCAGGTGTCAATCACCGCTCCTGACTTTATTAGGGGTTAAATAGCACAGGTCTCGATTTCCTCCCTCCTGTCAGAAGTGACTATAAGATGGCAGCGTGTGCTTTTTGAAATCAGGTGACGACATCATAGCCAATGGCGCTCTGCCTATAAAAAGGGAGGGCACATGAAAAGACCCATACCAGATCAGCTATTACCTGATTGAGATTCCTCTCGAGAACAGATGCTCAGACTCTGACAGAGGTTTGATTTCCGTGGGTCAAAACACCTCGACGGCTCACAAAAGTCCACACCCTGTAAAAGCAGTTTCAAGAGGTTAAAGCACCTTTTTATCCAGTTTGGCTAAGAAGACGATTACACAGGAGGAGTGAAGCCTCTCTGCGGGCCATGACTTAATAGGTGGCCTTCCCTTAGCCCCCCCACCCCCTCGGCCCTTGTGAATCAGTTTAGTGGGATTAGCGGGGCCCTTGACTGGAGTCATTCTCTGCAGAACCCCACCGGTGAACTCTTGCTCCAGCAGGTCTGCGGAGACAGCTCACCTTCAGGCCTTACCTGGGATTATTATCGTGCGCTGAATTCGTGCCCTTTCAAAAAAAAAAAAAAGGACATCTAACCCGATGTTTCAAATGACTAGTTCAGCCTGTGGAGAAACTAGCAGCGGACGACCAAACAAAAGAGTCATTTCAAATTCCAGTCAGGCTTTGTTGTTATTCTCTTTCCGTCCTTTCTTTTTTTCTCAAGTGGATTCCTTCCTTCCCGATGTTGACGTTAGCGTCGGAGCGTTATTGATCAGCACTCTGCCGGAGCATGTCAGGTAGATTAAATTACCTGACCCCCATCTTGGTCCCTCAGCATCCATTCAGGACTTTGAGACAGACGTGCATTACTGCTCCTTATCTGACGCTGTGAAAGCTGAGCGAGGCTAGCCCTCCCTGCCAACACTGCAAACCAGACACAGCTCGAAAGCGCAGCTCGCTGAAATCCAACTCTCATCGTGAATGGATTATTTTTGTTTTATTTAGAAATAAAGATTTTATTTTATTTTGAAAGATGCATTACATTCTGAGTGAGGGAGTGAGGAATAGGTGGAGTTAGCAGTCAGATGAATCTCTCTGTGGATGCACACCATGTTTTAACCCCCCCCCCCCCCCAAATTAATTTACCCTCAGAGAATAAATCCAGGCTCCTGGAGCGGCTTCACTTTTACATGAAAGATACACATTTTTCCTCCTTTACCTCTCAAGATCAAATCCTCTCTCTCTCTCTCTCTCTCTCTCTCTCTCTCTCTCTCTCTCTCTCTCTCTCCTCTCTCTCTCTCTCTCTTTTTTGTTTTGTTTTGAGATCCACTGTTTACAAATGCTGTCAATGTAAAACAAACCCGTTCAGCTTCAAAGCTCATGTAAAATTCATGCTCATGCTTAAAACATAAAGTGAGCGGGGCGTCAGCGGCTCATAAGAAGACAGCGTGTTGTAATTATGGATTTGGGCTTTAAATACTGCAGGAGCCCGTTTGTACTGTACGTGCTCACCAAGAACGAGCTCACAATAGAGGAGTGTGTGCTCACGCTCCACGCAACCCGGGGAGGACTCATGATTCCTAGATGACTCACACTTAGTGACTCATGACTATAAGGTTGTAATAAGAGGAATTAAACAAATGGTGCAGGCCACTCGCTCCCTTTAATGCCGACCAGATTCATGCAGCGATTACCTAATCCCTCAGCAGGTGTTTTTCTCTCGGTTATACACCAGCAGCTGTGTGGCGCTCTTCATATTTCACAGTACGCGTTGCTCTCGTGTCCCTGCGGTAGAAACATTTATTCATGTGGTCGTTTTCATATTCACATTTTCACTTTTCAGATGAATATAACTTGCATTTATCCAGGGGCTGTTTGGCAGATGTTACCTGTGATGGAAGGAGAAACTCAGGCAGCAGCTGATGTCTTATGCGGAAGAGTTTAATGTCGACGTGATGCATCAAGGAGGAGACCAGAAGGTGCAACAATATAGCAACAGAGTAACATGAGCAATTGTCACCCCCCCCCCACCCCCCAGCCCCCCCAAGTGTGAAGCTGTCTCCCACAGCATCCCAGTATATCTCCTTCACCCTGCGTCAGCATTTCCAACAGCAAATCAATGAAAGATTAGAACTGCTTTCACTCTCTATGTTACATGTAGGTGTTCGCATCCTATGGGATAGAAAAGCCTATAGTATTCATGACTAAATCACATTGTGTATTTACATGTAGCCTCTGACTGAGAGAAGGGAGTGAGCTCTACTTCTCTTAGTGCTGTACAGATGTAATGTGTAAGGATGTGTACAACTCCTCAACATTGCCACAGCCAGCGATGATGTAACAAAGTACATTTACTTTGTTTATGTTAGTACATTTTTTGCATGTATCTGTACTTCACTTGTCCAGTACTTTCGATTTGACTCAAATCAGCAAGTATATTTCTACTCCACTACATTTTATTGCAATGGATTGGATTACATGCACACATATTTTTTATTAGTTATCAATAACAGCAATGGAATGATCCACTGATCCAATCAGAGCAGGCAGGTAACACTAGACTCCGCCTCCTGACTTCTTCTTGTTGACTTCTGCATACACTCAGCAAGTACTTGTACCTCTAATATTTAAAGTATATTTTTTTTTTATGCTGATTCGGTCACATGAAAAGCTTATGGAACCAGAATTTTGTTTGAAAAAGTTTGAACCTTTTCACGAGACTCTGACTGGAAATATCTTTTTAATATAAGTCCTAGAGAAACGGTTCTCATATCATTTTTAAAGCTCTTTTCCAGCTCCATGTTTATATAAACACGTTGCTCTCCTGAATATCAAAATAAATGCAGTGTGAGTGATTAGAATAACTAAAGCTGAAAAGCCATTATGTTTTAAAATATAAAGTTTTCACCAAAGTTACTTTATAATGTCAACGAGACATCTGGAAAAATGGTCTTTGCTGAGATATCATGATTTATCATTATAGTCAATTACCACCACATCAATAATTCTTCACAGTGCTCAGACAAAGAACCAATGCAATGCTTTATTGATGGGATCCAGGACACCAGATAGTGTGTTCAAATAAACACAACATGGGTGGAATCATAATTTTTTGGCTAAATGTCAATTCAATTCATTGCAGAGCTACACACACACACACACACACACACACACACACACACACACACACACACACACACACACACACACACCAGTGTTTGATCTTGAGGTGGAGCTGCTACATGTTAACCAGACACACATGAAGCTGGGATCAATCCTCTAAATCTCAGGAGGAAAATGAATGTGTTCTCCTGTGTCGAGTTCTGCTTCGCATCACTTCTCTCTTTATGGGCCTCGGCGGTGGCAGCCATACATTAAGGATGATAAATAACTAATCAATTCCTCCTTTCAACCTAATCCAGCACCAGGAGAAGCGAGGCCAGTCTCCATTCATCGCTGTCACGTACTGTAACTGAGGTCCCATCACAGCGGCCGACTCCGGACATATGTCAATAAACATCTCACTTTGTTTTCATTTCATTCGTTTCTGGTCTGTGTTTTTGTGCCTGGCGCTGGACACACGGACTCGGCCCACACTCGGCCCAACCAACTTGGCAGGACAGAGGCGGCAGCTGCGCACTTTGCCAGCGCTGGTGAGCGAAAAAAGCAGCAGAAGCACGGCTGCCAACGGTGTCATGGATTCCTGCAGAGGCTCTGAGGTGCACTGGGCCTCGACCTGCTCCCAGGTCACAGCTCAGCAGCGGCGCCCCCTCTGGTTTCCCCTTCACAGCGGACTGAGCTGGGGAGCCCGGTGCCAGGTGGTCTGCCGGAGGCTTCCTGCCCAGATTCTCCATCAAATTGAGGTGTGGTAATTAGACAGGGGGAACGCCAAGCCACAGGTGCCTATTTATTATGGGATAGGTTGATTCTAAAGTGTCCCACAGCCACTGATCAGGTTCAGGCATCCTCTCTCTTTGGCACACATGACTAGACTCTTTCATTTTTCTTTTTTTGCATATTCCTTCCATTAGAAGCAGTCAGTTAATTTGTCTCTAGGCATCGGCTTGACGCCTCCTCCCCACGTCCTGCCGGCCTCATTGTTGTGCTTGGGACAGTGATTACTCGAGAGGCTATGGATTAATCAGACTGTGGGGAGCCCATTGATCTTCAGTCCAATCCATCTTACATTGGCTTCTGCATCGATGGAGGGGGAGAGGTGCAGCATGAAAATCAATCCCGTCAGGTCAGGGGTCCCCGTTTGGGAAACAGGTTATAATTGAGGTGACTTTTTTACAAGGAAACATCAAATGTCCTTGATCGGAGGGTTGACACCGTCGGATCTTAACCACAGGCCCTTGCAAAGCAACGTACCAAAACGTGCCTGCTCAGATTTTATAATGAAACGTCTTCAATGTAAAAATTTGCAATAAAAAGTGAATCCTACAATGGGGAGTGGATATTTCTACTTTGACAAACCCTCTCCAGAGAAGGGAAACAGAGACTATAGCCACAGCCATAAATCACCGCGTGAACAGCAGATTTATGTGAATCCAACTTCCACGATTTTTTTAGGGACACTTAACTTTATTCTCTCTTTTAGTTATAACCTCTGCAGTCTGAAATATAATAGTCTTTGATGAGAACCACACAACTAGACAGTGATTTATTACACAGGAAAACAAGCCCGCTGTGACTCTGCTGGCAACGCTAAGCAGACGTAAAGGTGGAATATAACCAATTATTTTATTGACTGGTCTCAAGTTTCACCTCACACAATCTCACACGGGTCACTGGCCGTGTGCTGGGCCCCTATAGTGGAGCGTGTATATATACTGGGGCAGCAGCTCGGGATTCTGCGTGTGTGCTGTACATCCTGCTGCAAACGCACACAAGGATGAATATTGATGAAACGGCACACTCTAACCAAAAAGGGATAAATGAAGCGCGCGGCAGAGTGAACGAAGCCCATTCTGTTCACGGTTTTCTGAGTGACAATCCTAAGTTTTGTTGTGGGTTGCATGCATGAATACGACGACAGCTGCAGCGACGGGTCTTGCAGCAACAATACAGTTTTAATCCAATTCTACTCAGGGACGCAGGACGGCTGCAGACGCACCGGTGTAAATAGATTAAGACCTGGAAAGGATGCACTTGTAGGTGCATTAGCATATTGATGAGAAACTCTTTTCAGACAGAAACGTGCACGTGTGTGTGTGTGGGTGAATGTGTGTGGTTCGGTTATGTGCAGTGTTTGTTTGAAGAGATGTGGGTGAAAACAACGAAATCCTGCAGAAACATCTCTTTGTTTGTTTCCCTTCCTTTTCCAAAGTTGGGTTATTTAGACTGGGATTGACCAGGATTGTATCCGCAATGGTCGTACACATCAGCATCAGGTAAACGCATCAAATCTTCAACTTGATTTTCTGGCTTTGAACGTGTCTCCAAAACAACATCTGAGAATGTGGGCAGTTGTGTTTTGATTGTGTGTTTAAAGAAAGACACGACTTGAACTGCCTGGTGCGGTGAAAACAAGAAAACAGGTCTTTGATTTTGGTTGTAGGATGAAGGATGGAGCTTCATTTTCCTGCCTGACCCACAGCACTGTTGCATACATACCTGAGGAGGAGGAGGAGGAGGAGGAGGAGGAGGAGGAGGAGAACGGCTGGTCTCAGCGGGGCTTGACATGTGACTGACACCTCTTTGTCTTTGCCACTCCAATTAGCTCGGTGACAGGTGGGTGCAGGGAAAGACAAGACAATCAATTACCGTCACCTCTCTTCTCCCCACACGTCCCCTCTTCATCTTCCACACGTCTTTTTCACGCTCCGTCCCTCACCTCTTCCTTTCTTTAATTTATGGTCTTTCCTCACCTTGTCCATCCTCCACCAGTGTCCTCACCCCATCCTCTCTGCTCTCTGGGTTTCACTGCAGCAGTCAGGGTGACGGTGAGAGGAAAGGAGGGAACATGTCAGCGGGAACTGTGAGGTTTCCTCCTGCGTTCCACTCACACAGACACTCACACACACACACACACACACTGAGCAGAAAGCCCTGCCGGGCATGACTCTGCTGTGACTCCTCTCCTGCAGGTGAAGCCGGAGTTGATGCTGCACAGTCATCTGGGAGGGGCCTCTTGACCATTGTCTCATTGAGGAGGCAAAACAGACACATTGCTAGAGTCGAATATATGTGGAGAATCAGCAGGTTATTTAAAACACTGATGCCACTGCAGGTTTCAGGGTGGGTCTTCTTTCACCACGCTGTTTAATGGTGGAAGTTTGCCACCTGCTGGAAACAATCATCACCTTCTGTGGTTGTCCTTGATCAAACCTCTCTGGTGGTTTCCCTTTAATGAAACGACTCTGCCCCTCTCTGACATTTAGCTCCGCTCAAACCTCCACAGGAAGCGTCTCTCTCCGTTAAGGTCAAAAGCAAAAATTCTTGACGTCTGACGACGAGGATCAAATTAAAATGATCCAAAAAGTGTCGAGCCTTGTTCTCAATTTTTAAATGGCTTCAGGCGGAAGAGAAACCCCACGTGCGGATCATCTCTCTGTAGCCTCGAACAACACACTGAGTCCTGCAGTACAAGAGGCAGTCATATATTACGTGCTGTCACTATATTGAATAGCGACTGTAGTTCATTCACTTACACAATAAACCTCCGACTCAAAAAAAAGAACACAGCCTTCTTTTTACCCCGAGTTCAATTTCAGCCTATTTCACTCAATAGAAATCAATCACTCACTCAAACTGAATTGAAAACAATGAGGTAAAGAAAATGCAGCTTCAGCACATGTCAAAGACTCAGATAAATCTTGAAGCATGTATTTGTGTTACTGGGCTACAGTATATTGATTTGCATTGACATGTAAACGGACTGATTGTGTAATTGCAGTTGAATTCTGATGGACATTAGGCATGAGAGACAGGTGCTAGTAGTTTTCAGATATCTGTGGATGTAAACCCCCCCCACACAACCCGTCCACTGGCTATAACTGGGACGGCGGCATAAACAAACAGTTCCATCATCCCTCCATCTCTGAAAGTCATTAAAAACAGACTCAGTTTCATATTAAATATGTCAAGGTAGCAAAAACAGGCGAGGTTTTCCTTTTTCAATGTGTCATGGCACCATTTATTTATTAAAGTTATGCATAACCTTCCAACTTGATCATTGTACAGTATATGTTGAACTTCATGACATTGTTAGAATATCAGGCAGTCAGATCAGTACAGCCAATAGTAGCAGAGAGAAGCAGCATTTCTGTCAGAAGCTAATACAGAGAGAGCGTGGCCGCTCCTTACAGAAGAGAGGGGAGGGGAGAACGGGGGCAAGATCCCCAAAGGGAAGATGAGAAAGCATGACATATAGAGTGCAGCAGGGGATAAAGAAACATGATTGCCAGGGGGCTGCGAGGAGAAAAAAAAGGAAGGATAACACCTGTAAGTGTTCAAAAGGGAAAGGAAGGAGAAGGGTCACACGCAAAGGAGGAGAGGAGTAGACAGGAGGAAAAATAGCCCTCACAGCGAGGAGGAGGAGGAGGCACAGAAATGCAACAGGACCAGATCAGAGCCTCGAGACTCTTCATTCTAGTTAACACCACACCTAGAATTTGTCTAAAATTCTAGTCTTTTAACACAGTTCAAGAGTTTCAACACAATGGGATCTATCCATCACCAGTGAAACTCCGGCCTCTATCAGTCTGAATATACTCCTGCCACTTCATCAGGATTACGCTCGGCTGACGCTCGCGTGCACTCAACACTCACACGAAGCCTGTGTGACTGAAGCAGGGAGGAGCAGTCGAAAAGGTAACACCATGGCCAAAAGCATGCAAGCAATGTGGAAACACTTTAAAAAAAAAAAAAAATGAAAAGAAAAGAAAATAAATACATCTTGGGATAAAAAAAAATCTTAATACATTATCTTAAAATTTTCCTTTTCTTGTTTTGTGTTTCATATATATATATTCTAAACACACATCTTTGTACATTTTGGTATAAGTTCTCTTTCTTGCAGGGAGTTCAGGGGGAAATGGGTGTTAGATGGTCGAGGGATGAGGTTCTGGGGCAATCCCACTTCCCTGATTGCCTTGTGCTGATGGAGAGGAGAGGAGGGGGGGGGGAGGTGCGGCGTCGCTAAAGACACCACGTTTCTGCTCACACTCTCAGTCTCTCATTCTCAGTGGCGGCCGCGGGCGACGGCAATGGAAAGAAAAATAGGGGGACTCAGCAGTGAGAGGACAAGCTTATAGGAGGTCCAGAAAGTCCAGGACACGAGAAGTAAGAACAGACGACGGGTCAGGACTTCCTCTTTGGGACCAGAGCCAGAAGCCGTGGCGTGGACTTCCACTATCTCTTATCTGAGGGTAAAGAAAAGGTGAGGCGAAGGATCAGATGATGGACAGATACAGGAAGTGACTCAAGTGTTGAGATGCAGTGATTCATGCTGACGATGAGATACCTTTGTTTCCGTCCATGTCTGCTGAGGACCTTTCAGGCCTTTGGCGTATTAGATTATTGTACTTGGCCTCAATGTCCTGCAGGGGAAAAAAACAACCCACTGTAAGATCACACAGTAAAAACAATCACTATGTGTTTATAACTAAGTTTGTTACATGTGATGAGGAGCTGAAAGGGAATAAATGTCAGGTACCTTCAGATAGCTCAGGTTGGACTGAAGGTTTCTGAGGTGAGACAGGACTTGTCTGCTGAAAGAGGAGAGGCTGCCGGCCTGAGACGCTGAGGAAAACCTCAAGTTGATGCCGGAGTCTGTGGCGCAGCCTTGTGAGGTGCTCAGCTGCTTCCCTGTGGTTGATGCCAAGATGTCCTCATCTGTGCTGCTCTCCCCCGGGCCACCGTAGTCCTCCAGGACTAAGTATCCTGCTGAGAGAATGAAAAGAAGCCCCTTTACACAAATGTCATCAGAGAAGGACATGGAGCGCAGATCAAACCGACGTGAACAAGTTCAAACTGTTTAAATCTACGGTTCAGGCTCACCATAATCGTCAGGAGAGTCGAAGAAGCCCGTGTCCCCAGAGCCCAGGTCCTGAGCCGGGTCCTCCGTCTGAGAGCTGTTCTTCTCGGAGCCGTTGTGGACCATCACTCGTGCGCGGCTGTCGATGGGTGTCCGCAGAGAGGTGGTCCTGAGGAGTCGAGCCCCTGTGGAGCGTTTGCTTTGCTCTGCAGCCTCCTGGGACATCAGCTGGGTCACCAACACCTGCTTTAATGCTGCCACTGAAGGACGGGGGAGGAACCCGGGTTATTGATATATACACATCATTTTTTTTATCACGTATAAACTATTTGAAGTTTTGGAGTTATCTTTTCTTAACGCTTACGTGTTTTCAGTGCTTCGTCTGCTCTGGAGGGATAAACGTTAAACGAGTCTCCTTCTCTGCCGTCCTCAGCCGCTTGGTAAGGAAGCTCCGGATCCACAAACCCTTCCTCCTCCTGCTCCTCCTCCTCAGCCTTCACCCTCTCGAATGGATTATTACCAGGTAGAGAGCTAGGCAATGCGCTTCTAGGTGCCGGGCTGCTCTCTTTATCTAATGAGGGAACAATTACAGTTATCGGAGGAGTCCTAATTAGATGATGACTGTCTACACAGTTGAGAAGCACCGAATAATGAAGTAACAAGGAAAGAATAAGTGAAGTAATGTGTGAGAAAGTGGCACCTGTTGACTGGGTGCTGCCAGTGGATGTGCGGTCTGCGTCTCGACTCAGCCTGGAAACACCAGCGGTAATGATCTCCACGTCGTCTCTCTCCCCACTGGCACACAAGCAACATCTTTTTGTCAGTAACACACTCAAACCCTGAGAACCATCACATCCAATCGAATTATTAAAGATGACGAAGCAACATACTCGCTCTGAGGTAACGGGATGATGCTGTGAGGTTTGACTTTCATGGCATCCGCTCTCTGAATGATTAGACGCTGCCACCTTTCGTTACGGAAACAAAAACAAATGTTGTTAGAGCACTTAACAACTGGAACGATACAAATGTAACGAAGCGATCGAAAGATGTATCTCACGTTATCTGATCTGCGACTGTGGGCGCCATCAGCTCATAGATCTGGGCTCCGTTGTCTGACATGGACAGGACGAAAAAGGACTTGTTGTCTGGATGGGGAGAGAGTGGAGAGATGGTTCGAGGTGAGATCAATCCAATGTATTCTACCATTTATGCACAAGCTGTTTTCAGACCTGCACTGAACTATGGACATTTGTATGTGAACATTTTTCAAATCAATTACTCTAAAACTTTTCTCCAGAACTTTTCCTGCCAGCCTGCTAGTAAAAACGTCTGGAAAATGAGCCCATGTGAGAATACGTCAGGAAAATGTGGGTAGAATTCAAAGCGAGCGAGTGGGTGTGTTGATGAGGTTTCTACATGATGGACGCAAAATGAGATGAAGGTATCAACTTGGGAGGACGAGATTTTAGAGCTTTTTGTGATGAGCTTGACGGGCTCTCTGCAGTAGAATTCATTTGTCATGTCCTGACGCCTGCGTGCTCTACTCAGGCACCTCGCCTTGCCTCGCCTGACTGTTCTGGACATTTTCCTGTTATTGTTAACGCGTCTGACTCAGACAATCTCCCGCTGTATTCTTTATATGCGAAGGGCAAACTCTGCAAACTGTTCAGACTCAAATTTTTCAGACATTTTTCTGAAATCATGTCCTAAACAACTGCAGAAACATAGATTATCGCATCATCGGGTTCTGTTTTAGCTATTTGAGAAAGTAAGAGCGGGATGATACTTTTCAAGTGTGTCCTGTGAGAGACTGTTGTGTTAACTGACCTGTGGCCACAGAGCGCACCAGCACAGTGTTGAGTTTGATGATGGGGCTGAAGATATGTTTGGTATCTGCGGTGCCTGCCAGGTTTTTGCTGTGACACTTCAGGATCAGACGCTCATCTTGTTTCTGTAGCAGGACCAGGATGTCCTCCAGGAGGAGCGTGTACAACTCTATAGAAGAGACAGAGAACACTGTTGTTTCCCGTATTCACATACTGTACTCATCAATAATCCATCTCTAATAAAGCATTGATTACAAACCAATAGTCTTGTCCTTGTTCACTTTCCATGACAGAGGTCCCTCGTGCACCATTGTTCTCTTGGTAAGATCCAGGTTCTGATTAATGTAAACAATGAAATAAGTTAAACATCTTCTCACTGATTCCTACCGGTCTATTTTTTTTTTATCTGGCAGAGATTTCAAACTGCATGCTTGGGTTTGAAACGAGTGAGGGCGCCTTAAGTGAAACCAAAAGGGTCATGTAGACATCTCACCTTTAGCTCCAGGATCACGGGGTTATCTGTCTGCTTCAGAGAGGACAGGTCCAGTCGTCTCTGATAGTCCTCCAGCCTCTGGAGGGAGGGATAGAGAGAAAGAGACAGAGGAAAAAGGGATAAGTGAGAGCTTTTTTTTTTTTTTTTTTAAAAGGAAGCCACCGCCTGGGGAGTGAAGAAGGTGGTGATAAAATAAACTTTGAGCCGAGCAGGAAAGACGAGGAGGACTTAGGATGAGACTGAAGAGGATGTAGAGAAAAGTCCTGAAATGGAAAGACGGTTTCTAAAAGCACATACCTGCTTGTCCTCAGATTCCTTCACAGCCTGGTTGACATGATTTAGGATCTTCCTGCAGCAGTCCGCTGCCTGCTTCACTTTGTCCTTCTCCACCGTGTTGTCTGAAAGATATTACGAAATCAAATAAGGCCTACTCACTTATCCAAGGGGGGTGTCTTGTAATTTCACATTTCCTCCCTCCATTAACAAACAATCATTCTCAATAATGATGATAAAGCAGGGGGGCATTATGATCCTATAATAGCCGGTTATAATTTATCATTAGTGCGTTCTCTCTGTGTGAGACTCGAACCCCCGGACTAAAATGATGGACCAAGTAATGGGCGATACATTTCCTAAAATGTGCACTAACGCTCCGGGACCATACAAGTGATAATCTCTCCATTAGTCTGCGTAATTCTCTAATGGTTGTCAAGTAACCACACAAGACCACATAAGACTTCATTTGGTTCATTTTTATCCACTTTTCTTCTTTCTCGGGAGTTGATTTCCATTTTTATCATTTTGTTTCATATTACAATCAGGTTATAAAACCCAAACGAGCTATCATTCCTGTATTAAGCATCACCATGGTAACTTGCAACATGAGTAAATTTAGTCCATGGATATCATTGATTTGAGGATCACAGGACGGAAAGGCTGGACTCTAGTTGAAGAGGTCATGTGTAGAGTTCATTTTCTTGTCTCGACCATCAGACTAGATATGAATAACGACCTTACTGGTGGAATAAGCCATACAGCTATCAACACAGTGTGTGGCCCTGCGTACTGGCATGCTGATGTTGTTGCCTTATGAAACCACATTTAAAGTCACAAGATCCAGATTTCTCTTTGGATCTATTGAATTGCACACACTGATTGATATCTGTCCCATAAATATGTCAGATTTTGTTTTTCAACAACATCCATGCATTATTCTCTTAGAAATCAATATAAAAAATTTAAAAAAAGAAAGAAATCTCCCAATATTAAAGAAAGCAGTAAAAATGTCTAGATCCATTCCTTTGTCCAGATCTGCCCCAAAACAGACCGGGGTGAAAACACAACCTCCTTGGTGGGGGTTATAATCTTGGTAAGGATCCCTAAGAACTTTGAGCAAGTTTTACTTATGGTGGCTATCATTGTAATGGCTTCATGTTAATCACAACTGTCACATCTACGATGTTCAACATATTTATCAGCTGGAATTTTTACTTTATCAAATCACCCCTTTTTTAAATTGTTAAAGACAACACATGCAGTGAATATACAGAGTAATATATGCATGGGGGTCTGCAGGGCAACAGCACACTACCTGTGTACTTGGAGATGTTCTCTAGTAGCAGAGGGTACTTGGTGAGTCGCTGCATCTCCACAGGAATGATGTCTTTAAGCTGCAGTCTGCGACACAGTCTGTTACTCTCTGCCTCCTGCAAAGCAATGAAGATTACAAGTTACACTTACACGGTCACCTAACTGTGTAATCTTACAGATATAGAGAGTGAATGAGCTACATTTCAGATGAATTCCTTGAACATGACAGATCAAAACTGTTTAAATCTTCTGTTCGACACGTTTTTAGTATTTCATTCAGTCTAGTAGCTTCTTAGAACCATTTTTCTTTAAACAATTAATTATTTTAATGTGAATTTTGTGTAAAATAAAGGATAATGTCAGTACCTGGATGAACGAAGTGAACCTGGAGTCTTTCTTCTGCTTGGTCTTGATGATCTCCAGAGCGAAAGGCTGGTTACTGCAGAACGTCCCCACCGCCTGCTTGATCTTCTCCTCTCCGCCACTGAACTGTAACCACCCAAGACGGGACAGAGTCGAGACATCAGACACTCGGTCGCTCTAGGTCAGGGGGTGTGTGGTTGCCATGGAAATGCCTAGTATTTAACCATTATAATGAGCGGTACCTCCCAGAAGGGGGCCAGGCTTAAGTCCTCGTAGAAGAGGCAGCTTAAGTTTTAACGTAGACGAGATCGACGTTGAGACCCCCAGGGAACCGTTTACCCTACTTATCCCCCATAGAGACATTTCAGACATGGAGGCCAACTGATACTGTATGTAGCTACCTCATATCTTATGTATCTCACCCGATACTGAGATGCGGAGATGTCAGACACATTTAGGCCATCGTCTGACGTTACATTTACTGAGGAGTGGGCTTCTATTTAATTTACTAGCTTCTGCTTTGATAATACTTCTTGTTCCTGAGGAGGGCAAAGCAGTTCTGTGCCATATTTAAGCTTTTGTCTTTTAGGAGCTCAAGGTGGGATATAAGACTTTGATGTGGATTATGACAACCTTGCCAAAAACCCATTCTCTATTACATAAAAACTTGAAATAACCACTGTCTTGCTCATATGACATGTTAACAGATGTGAGGCCGAGGGAAGCAATCAATTGCCAAAGTCTTTTTTTTTTGGGACTCGCTATGAAGCAGTTTTGGGCAACAGAACAATTTCTTTGTGCACAATACATTTTTCTCCTGCCACATCAGTCATCTTGAAATGTATTCAATATAGGAATATGTTTGAAAGGGGGAAATACAATTTCAGCCTGAGAATTGTACTCACCCAGGAGAGCAAGTCGTCTCCTATCTGATCAATTACTGAGGACTCATTTCTCTTCCGCACGGCTGCCATTTGCTCCAGTATTGAAGCTGAAATTCCAAGAAGAGGCACCAACGAACAGTCAGTGTGTGTGACAACATGTAAGGATGCTGTGTGTGAAGTTGATTTCAGACATGAACGTGACTTTGTCTTTCCCATATGAAGAACGCAGCAGGAGATCATTCCGGTGAGACGTGATAGTAAATGACAATAGGAAAATGTTCAGAACATTCAGGTGAGGGTTGGTGTCAGGGTGGAGCATGCAGCAAGCAGGAGGCAGGACATGACATTTACATTCCACTGCGGAAATCACATGTTTTTTGTTTAAAGCACAGCGACACCGGCGTCTGCCCTTATCACCAAGAGCTTTAAATGTTCTTCTCTTTCCAAGTTGACATCTTCGTCTGCATGTGCGACACCATTCTTCATCTTGAGATAATTCTTTTCAGTTTTGCATTCATCAAGTGTTAGAAATGTCCTCAACATGTTCCTGCTTTATTGTCAGATGGGTTAAATCAGGAAAAGTTCAGAAAAATGTCGGGAACAACAGACGTGGACATTTTCATTCTCACATACAGTCCCTTTTGAAAATTGAAGGATAAAGTCCAGAGTTCAGTGCATGTCTGAAAACAGTTTTGCTTTTGAGTGTTTTACTGCTTCGTAAATTTCCTAACATAGACAATAATTTTGTTCAGGTTGTGTGTGTTTTTGTGTGTGTGTCTCTACCATGCAGCTGCAGAATCTCCTCCAGGTTGGTGAAGATGTTCTTGATGTCAGCGGGAGGCAGGATGCTCTCTTTGGAAAGCTTCTGGTAGAAGACGTGGTCCAAAACTCTCAGCATCCGCACATGTGCACGCTCCGTGTAAAACAGCTCTGCAGACAAAAGGAAAGATGTAAATTCAAGATGGCAGATCATCTGCACAGCTCAGCATGATGCACGTTGGGACAGAGACTTGGGTCTGATCCCAGCAAATTCTCTGAAGCGTATCGCTCTCTTCTCCCCTCTACTCAATGGGTGATATATCCCGACAGTTTTTCAAATCACGCAGAGTCGGATCAACTTCATAGAATTTAAGTTTATTTTTGATAAATAGAAATGCAGCCTTCATAAATTGTACAATGTTATGCTCTCACCATTGATAACTTCCTGCCTCTTGATTTCATGAGGCCGGAGACCCGCGAGGACTTCTCGCCCCACCAGCTGCTGCCAGTTTGGGGGGTCGTGCTCAGAGTCTGTTCCCTGGTCGTCTTCACTCTGGACATCGGCTGCACCCAGTCCCTCAAGCCTACAGCGAGACAAAAGTTTGCTTTTCACCTGGCTAAATAAAAAATGATCCAGTAAACATCACCAGTCTCCTTTTTTTAGATGGATTGAATGTCGTATCCCTTACCGCCTTATGGCCTTAGGTGTTCCCTCGTGAGCTCTACAGAAAATGTTAACAGATAAATCAATGTTAGAAATAAATACTCTCTCTTAAAGGAAGCAAATGTGTTGCTGCACATGTGACTGTTAATGCACCTGTCACTTTCTCTGTCGTCCTCTTGCAGTTGGTCCAGGCTGTAAAGGTCAAAGTGCGAAGCAGGGTATGGCAGCCCGTCCAGAGAGTCAGTCTGAAGACCGTCACTCAGCCTGTGGGGACCTGAGGTCGGAGTTCCACCTGAGAGATGAGGAACAAGTTAGAAACCACTCACTTTCTGTGTCTCTCTTCCACTCATGTTCATTCGAGTTGATAAGTTGCTCACCCATATCAGCGTCTCGGCTCGTGTCTGAGCTGTAGGTGGTGCTGTTTGGGGATGAGGTGTTGACAGACATGGAGTGTGTGAGCTCAGAGCCCTCACTTGATTGGCTGCCTCTTAAACGACCAGCTTCCGTGTGCTCGCTTGCCCCCAGTGAAGGCTGAGACAATTGCTTCTGAGGTCGTGGGCGACCATCCAAGGCTTTACCCACTAAAAATATAGAGAGATGTGTAAACACATTTTTAAATGCTTTAGAAGTAGAGCCATAATTTTGGCCTATATAAAAGTCTAAACTCACCAGATGCTGCTTCGATGCGGCTGGGCCGACGCTGAGGACCGAGGATGCTGGGAAATCTGGGTTTCTTCACCTTTTCTTCTCCTCCTTCCTTTTCTGTCTTTATGCTTTTCTGTATTTTATCAAAAATACAAGAGAACACAATGTGTCAGGCAGGTGACAAAGAGAGGAGAAGTCCCATAGCGCAGCAAACAATATTGAAATACCTTGATCTTGGGGAGAAAGTTGATCCGGACCCGTTTGGACTCCAGACTGCGAGGTTCCTTGACCCTCACACCAAGGTGCTTCATGTATGTATAGATGACATACTGCATGGTAGTGCTAAATGACAACAAAGTTTCTCTATTATAACCAACAAAACAACAGAACGCTATCATTCGAAGTGAACAAGTGTCCATATTGTGGACTGTACCATATGTCATTCTCATACAATCTCTACACAAACCATCTGGGCTGTGCTGCGACCATATGGCATTTCAAACTACACTGTTTGAATCAGTCCCACGTTTGAATTATTCAGTATAAACATACTGCATAAATTACATGTTTTCTTTGAGACACTGCCCGAATGCTTTATGTGTAAACTGTGGGGGATGAGGAAAAGGGACTTGGATGACACCAATACGTTGTTTTGTTTTCTTTGTCAAAACAGCAAAGACTGAAAACACTGACTGACTTAATTTAGGACATATAATGATTTCAAAGAGCCAATGAGTGTAAAATAATATGTTGTGACAGAATGTGATGAACATTCTTGATGTACCTACATTTTTGGCCATTTACAGGTTTGCAATCTTAATTTTTGCAGCCAACCGGCATAGGTTTGCATGGTGTTATGTTCAAAATACACATTATTTATCTAAAAACATACACTGTTACAGTACCACTTGTCACTATTAGCTCTCTCTTCTGCCGGGTCTGCTCTGATTGGTGAGCTGGCTCCCTCTTGTGATTGGACAACATTTTACTCAGAGGCTTCCTGAACAGATATTAACACTGCTGTCGCCTTGGTAACAGTGGCATTAGTTCTGCCATATCAATTTGAGCCAAACTAGCCCCTCGGTGGGCATGTCACATGGTGCAGTAAATGCTCTGTTCAGGAGCAGGGTTTTCTGCGTGGACTTTGGCCTTTGTAACTCCAAAAAGCTTTTATGAGCATATAAAAGCTATATGATGCATTAAAGGTAAAAGGAAAACACCAACAACCATAATATGGGCACTAAAATGACCGTTGATGCACTTTAAAAGATGCTCTTCGTGTCAATCAACCGAATGCACCACAAGAATGGTTTACTCACCATTTCTCTTCCTCTGTGGTCTGAGTAGTTAAGCTGGAAACGACACAAAGAAGAAAATTGTTTCAGTGGCTGGTAATGGATAGAAACGTGTGATTGGGTTAGAGAGTATCTGTGCAAACAAACAAGCAGCACATGATCTTGATGTGTGCCACTTGTGTTACGTGACTGTGTGCATGTGCTACTTACAGGATATCCTCTATCTTGGTGATGATGCTTTCAGCATATGAGCGCTCTCTCTCCAGAGTGACCCTGTCTCTGACTCGCTCTTGGTCCAGTCTGGCCAATTCAGCTGCAGCCACTGTTAGACCCATACTGCGCTTCTGCCTACATGTTCCAACATAATAATGCCAATCATTTCTCAGCAAAATGTGGCTAAACATAGCGAGATACTACTTTTTGTGTGGTGAGAACGAACAAAATTCTGAAATTCATTAATTAACTGGAACATACACAGTTCAGTAAGAACAAATTTTGTGTTCACACGTTTACCTGAAATCCTCAAGGTTCTTCTGAATGTCAGGGAGCAGAGAGTCCTGCAGTGTTTGAACGTGATGCCTGTTTATTTCCTCTGGGATCAGTTCTGTCCGCCGTCGATCTGCACACATACACACACACTCAGATACACTGTACACCAAGTACCAACCGATTGTGACATGTGCACTCTAAATAGGTGATAATAAGACTAAGCAATAATTTCCAAACCACCAGAGCATGTGATTAGTCAGGAATGTGCATGACTGAGTAAGTGATCACTTACAGGGACTGTATAATGAGGTTGAATGGTTTAATTGATTTAACAGAAGCACAAAAGGTGAGCGTAACAAAAAAAAAAAGAACTGAGCAGAGGCAAACACACACATACAGCATGATATACTTACCAAGATCAGAAGAAATGGATTCAGGGACAGCAACTTTCAAATTCTGTAACAAGAACAAAACTGATTTATACTTCGACAACAAATTTGAACACATACTATATTTGATATGATGTTTTTTTCCTTGTTTTTCTTACGTATGAATGTTTTTTTTATGTGTTAGAAAGGGAAAATGAAGATCTCATATTGACATCATCATTATCATCATGTGATCCTGACCGTGGGAGCCAGTCAGTGACACATATATCCCCCAATTCGTACTTGTAAATTGTACAATTCTCTGGTAACTTTTTTGGTAATGAATTCCATTCCACGTTTTTTTTTTTTTTTTATCTCATCCGTTTTTGTTCAGGATATAAAAACAAAGACAATAACAAGAGATGTAGAGGCCTGTTTTCTTCATAGTTCCCTCCGACAAACAGAAACCACTTACAGCTCCTCGGTCTATGAAGAAGGTGTGGAGGTCCATGAACACCCGTCTCGTCTCTTTGGAGTTGGTCTGCTTGTAGAGGTCAGCATAGAGGTAGCACAGCTGAGGACACAAGATTAGGAAATATTAAAAAAAAACAGCGACCAGCAGTCTGTCAGGCTGCATGAAATGAATATGTACAAGGGTTTAAACAAGGTGTGAAGGGAGCAGGTCTTACCACAGGAGCAGGGTCGAACTGAGAGATGACGTGGTGAAGGAAGGCCGTGAGGTGGGCGGGGCGAGACTTGAGCTGCTCGATGCTGTTAAAGTTGTGACACTGGCCGTTTGTCTGAAACACAGTCAGGACAAAAGTTTGCAATCTGACAAAGTAATCGTACTTTAATTGCAGTAACAAGAGAGCTAGGTCTTTTAAAAATATATTCAGTATCTGTCAGCTGTATTTAGAGATAATATGAGATAGAACTTTGCCGTGTGGTAAAATACCTGTTCCTGGTCCGAATCAAAATAGTCGTCCTCAGCTCCAATGATTTGTGAGACGAGGCGAGAAGAGGAGGGACTGCTGACTGTGGTGGGGGACAGAGAGTCCTGGGGACAAGACATTCATATATTGTTCATAATTGTTTCCTATAAAGGTTGGACAACTATTCAATCTACTAATTAAGTGCATGTTTTAGGGAACAAAGCCAAAAAGTACAGTTACCAGATCAGTGGTGTCTGCTGCGTCTGGGGAGTGGAAGGAGTTGAAGCTGTTCCTGGGTGTGCTCTTTGGGCTGGAGCAGGATGTCTCTCTTGGAAATAAACTGTCTGGAGATCCAGGCCCAAATCTGTGGGATAACTGGAGGTGGGATGGAACAAATCATTACATTATCATTCAGTCTGAATTTAGCAAATGAAATAACTCTTTCCAAAAAATGTATTACTGTACATGGTCATCAATAATTTTGATGTAATAGTGGCAACACTGGTGTCGTAAAGACTTTAAGAACCCATATCTAAACAGGGCTAATCCAATAAATAATCCAATAATTTACCTGGGCTCCGATTTAAGGTTTAATGTGAAGCTCAGAGTGAAATTTGAATTGTGTTGTTGAGGCGAAAAAACTTACGGGCGTGCTGCTCCAGGACATGTCTGTGTTGTTGTCTCCCTTTGAGGTGAGAGTGTGCTCTGACTCAAACATGCTACCATCATCTGCATCACCACCTGGAACCGCCTCCTAAAGGATTTATGTAAACACAACATTTATTACCAATCGTGAACCATCTTATTACATAAAGAACAAGATATACAAAGTGGGACAGGAAATGAAAAGAATGAAATGTGTTTTAACATAACAGCAAGAAGTCAAACTGATGCATTCATGAATTTATAAGCACTTTAAGAGTGTACAATCATAAAATACCACTTTCTTTGAAAATTCAGAGAGTAATGTGTTGACGCACATAACAAAAGGCTCAGTGAGCAATGTATATAAAATAAGCTGTCACACAGACACAAAAGAGTGGCTTCCCACAGAGAAAGCCTAATCCTTTGATAAGATTAGGATTTATGTTAGTCTGAAACGGGCCCTAAATGCTCGACACAAAATCCCACAAAGACTGCTTGGAAGTTGCTGGTAGAGCAGTGTCCCTAGATACCCCCACTCTGTCGGCTAAATGTACAAGTTATTCAGTTGGAGGGGAGGTATTTGCTTTACCTGTGTTGCCCCAGTGGCCTTGAAGAGCTGACCCTGCAGCTGAGGAATGTGTTTTTTAGCTTCCTGGATGTCTTTCAGTAGTTTGGGGGAGGGGTTCTTGCTGTACTCCTCCTTCATAGCCTAGACAGCAAGAGGGGTGAAATCAAAACAAGGAATCATGCATATGTTTACTTTGGCATGGAGTAGAGGGATGTTAAAGGAAACCTTATTTGAAAATCACTGCATGACAAATTTTCCCAACTGTACACAAGCTACCTTCCTTCTGCTCGAACACAATCTCCTATTTACAGACAGATATGAGGTGATTCTTTCACTTGCAATACAGATAATCACTAAACACACCTTAACAAGGTTTAGAAATACACAGCTGTGGGATAAAGGGTGCAAAATCACCTTGCTTATTTTGACATCTATGGAGGAAAACAGTACAACAAGGAGCAGACAGTGAGTGGCAGTGATTGTTATGCTAACCTGCAGCTCGTGCTGCTCTTTCGAGAGCATCCTTTGCAAGATATCAACCCTTGGGTTGCAGACACTGCTGTTCTCATCCTGCAGGAGAAAAAATAAACAAATGGAGGAAGTGGGAATTAGACTAGATGAGAATCATTCAGGGAAATTTTAGATCTCCATAATCCAGATAAAAGAAAATATAGAACATTTGTAAGAAAAGATGACAGAGAAGCCACCGCAAAAATGAGACCATATTTAGAAGGATGAGGAAAACGTAGATAAAACATAGATAATCTCCAAGATGATGAAGAAGGAAGGGATGTTTGTGGAAGCGAGATAAAGAAAGAGTGCATCAACTGATGCCATTTAGTACCCATGGTGGATGTGTAGAAGAGAGGCGGTCCTGAGGACTGTAGGGGCGTTCTGATGCTGGGGAGTTTGGAGAGGAAATGCTAACACCCAACATTTCAGACTCTGCTTCCGACAAAGGGATCTGGGCGAGCCCTGGAGGGCGCCCCAACACGGTGAGGGCCACATAGGAGCCCGCTGAAAAGGGAAAAGTAAGGGATGTGTTTTAATTTAACATTTATGTATTAAAATGAGGAATTTTCTTAAACAGAAAGACAAGAAGTACTTACATTTGATTAGCTTCACCACTTCAATGTGGTTAGAATGTGTTACAAGGGTCCCATTGACCTGGAAGACAGTAATGATACAATGATGAGAATAAAGACTGATACAGACACCAACAACCTTCCATTCTAGGCCCAGATTTCCACATTGATGTCTCACTCCAGCTTCACACACAACAGAATGGAATAGATAGTGTAATTGACCAGAAGGTGGCAGCATACAGCCTCTGCATTGGCCTTGGACTAGAAAACAGTGCAGCTGACAGTTTAAAGAGGTAGATGAACACAATACCTTGATGATCCTGTCTCCTGTCTGAACACCTGCCCGCATTGCAGCCCCATCTGGCAAACACAGAGGAAAAAGAGCATTATAAAAAACAGAGGAGGGCAGGAAAGAAACAAAAATAAATAGAAGATGGAAATGTATCGAAGGGAAAACTGAGAGAAAATACAGCTTTGTGGTGTAATTGTGGATTTTCCCCCACAACGAGTACACCATGTAGCCCTGACAGACCAGATGCTGCAGAGTGACTATTGAAGTGCTATTTTGAAAGACCATAACAGTGGTTATATTACAAGAAGGACCTGTTTCACAGCTCCACCCCAAACAAAGGGATTTAGGCATGAGACAGATGATTATAAGATCCAGGTCTGGCTCTAGAGTCAGCAGCAAGGAGCTGAAGAAGAAACTAAATAGAGTTTTAAGAAAGCACTACTTGTGATGATCATTTTGGGTCTTCAGTTTAGCATTAATGTGAACATTTTAAACAGTGTCACCAAAATAAGGACATAATCTTGTCCTAACCAGTTACTTGCTGCTCTGTTTACAATGAAATGAAAAACAACTTTTATAAATTATTCAAATGACACTAAGTAGATTGCTCTTTGTGGTGAGTGATTAACAAAAGGCACAAATGGAGAGCCATACAGGAATAGGTAAACCCTGCCAAGCACTGATGACCAGGGCAACTAAAGTCCTCCATCAGTTCCTTCCTCTTCTGTCTCTTTCCACTACTGTACACACACTGTTTTCTGTGGCCTGATAACAGCTGACAGTTAGAGGCAGCAAGTATCCTGTCAAAGTCCCCTCTTTAAAAGACAAAACGATAACTGCAGCTATTAGGAAACTGCTAAGGAGGAAATATACAGTGCATGACTTCACAGTTATCCCTCATATCTGTGAATGCAGAGCAGACTGCCATGACAGTTTGATGTCAGTGCATGAAACGGGAGCCCACAACTCTATTGCAACGGCTTTACACCAAAGTAGAAAGAAAGTCAGTCATTGCAACACCATGTTTTTCTTCTTCCCTTTAAGTTTGAGGCTTCTCCTTACCGTCTTTGACGAGCTGCACAAACACTGGGTTATCACCACTGACAGTGAGCCCGAAGCCATTTTCATCTTTCTGGATGATTACACATCGCTGGACCAGACCTGCGAGTGAGACAGACAGGACAGAAAAAACAAAACAGTGTCTTCAAAAGGACTAGTCACTAAAGTCATTAAGATAAATGTTCTTAACTTGCTTCAGTCAAGTGCATAACACAGTATGTGGGAAATAAAAACTATACTTCATCCGTGTTTTACTCCAAATATTTTAGAAATGGATTCGATTGTGTGACAATAATCACATTTTGCAGATGAACGATACAAAAATAGTAACAGGAATATTTAGTTTACTTTCACAAAATAGATTTTTATCCTAAGTTTATCTGAGAACAAGACGGACATTCATGTACGTACAGTAAAATAATTACTGGTCCCCTGCATATATTCCTCCTCCTCCATACTGGCCATGAAGATTTGTTTTCCTCCACAACTTACACTGAAACTGCTTTTAAATATGATTTTTGTTCCATCCAGTATGGACAAGAGCAATAACCAATAAAGCTTTTGCATTTGCCCATGTGGGTTTTATCTTGAAAAAATGTGTTCCTATCCTGTAACATATAAGTAGATAACTCATCTTCAGTAGTCTAGACGCTGTTGTGAATAAAACAAGAGGCATGTAAAAAATTATTGTTGTAAGGTTGGACAGAGACATTTTAAGAGCTTGAATTTTGCAGCACATTTTGACATAATATTAATTTAATAAATTATTAATTTAATAAATGATTTGATTTAAATTCAATTCAATATTGTGCCAAATTAGGACATACAGTATATTATCCCAAGGGAATTTTGAGAGTAAGGTCAAGTGCTGACAATGTTAATACATTGATAAAGAAATAACAAGTCCTGCTAAAACTTATAATGGTCGCAGACATGTTGTCTCACAGGTCGGGAGGAGGAACGTTACTTTTCAGGTTCTCTACAGTGTTTCATTAGTGTTGCAACCTGAGATTAGAGCTTATCTAACGTCTGGCCGACTGACAGGGAAGTCGACAAAAAAAGGAAACACAATGCAAAGAATGCAAAATGCAGAAAAAACTAAAAAACAACGTTGTCTCGCGATATTAAAAACAAGGAGTAGATTTTCCAAAATAAGCAAAACATTTCTATTATGAGAGACCCAGACTGAATGGAGGTGACCCTTGAACTGGTTTCGTTGATGTGTCTGTGATTTCCTGATCGGTGCAGCGTCAACCAGGGAGGGGTGAGTCGATCGATAAGGACAGTGGTGTGGGGGTTGGAGAGTGGAAGGAACGGGGGCTTAAACACAGAGAGCGGCTAAGAGGGGCCAAAAGCCTGAGGCTGGGGGGAAGGGAGTAAAGAGGGGGTGAGGTGGAGCTACAGGAGCAGGGGGAAGGGAAACGGGGAGAGGGCAAGGGTGTCAAAAAAACAGATGAAGCCGTATGGGTTAAAGGGCTGGTGTGAATTTGCCTCTAGATGTTGATCTTTTGCCTTTTTCAACCCATAACAGTATTTTAGAGTCTCTGGTTGGTATTTATTAACGGTGAGGAAGAGGGAGGACTGATATGATCGCTGACCAGGGGAATCCATCTGAGCTAATGTATTATTCAGGGTTTTAACTGATCCATAGTCAGCACCCTTTGCTGAAACACAGAGAAATGTACTCAAGAGAATAAACTGACCTTTAATGCTGACACTGAGTACCTTAAGCACCGCAGTCACAAAAAGTCATTAGAATACCACATACAAAGGTCACTCTACTTTTCATAAATCTGAAAGTCTGAGTATTTAGAGCTTCAAATAGGAACGTGGCTTTTCATCTGTATAGCGATAACTGGTTCAAACAGAAAGACCACAAATATGCTTTGTCCAATGTGACAGTGGAACCTTATCTTAATACACTGTGTCCAACACAGAGACAAGACTGTCATCGACAGAAACTGGCATTTCTGATGGCTGCCTTAAGAATTTGTTTTGTCAATTCACTGCTTGTGAGGCAAGGTACCCGCTAGAAGTCACTTGATAGGAAATCTCCCATGATCTGACCATTTCTGTCTCTTCTTGTGTCATTGTGGCCAACAGCAGTTGAAAGAAATGTGAAAAAGTGTCCCACATGATGTAAGAAGAACAAGAGAGCAGTTGAACCGGGTTATAATGACACTCTCACACCACAGGAGAGAAGAGGCTCCATAATGACCCTGCTAACATGGTGATTCTGAAAACAAGTCACTAAACCTATTGTTCTGTGGCCGCTCGGCTTTACTCTGAGCAAAAGTAAGTCCCTGTAGGCATGTATGTGTTATTCACTGTGTGAGCTTAATTTTCAATGAATCAACTGAAACTCTGCATAAATATTTGGATCTGACTCAAGTGGGGGTTTATGGATCAAAGTAAATAGTGCAACTGTATCCTGGTAATCCAAAATCAATCTTTTAAGTAGTGCTTAGCTCAGCTGCTAGGGTCTATGAGGAATTCATGTGAATAGTGATAGTTTTTCAATTAAAAACATTCATAGATTAAGTTGGAAGTTATGTGTTTAGCTGTATTTTGGCAAACGATATGACTTGAGTTTACTGAGCATAGATACACATTGACCAGCAGAAAAGATGAGGTTTGAATTGCTTCTGACACAGAATTTAAAAGCCAAATATTTAGCAAACCAGCAAAGTAAACACTGAGCCAGTTGTCCCCATCAGCAAGTACACAAAAAGAAATCTGGGGATTAAAAAATCATTACTGGACACATCATTTTACAATGGCTTGAACAACTATCATCCTATTTAGAGAATGATACCAAACCTCAGTCGGCTATTTGCACTGCTCAGATAATCCCAATGCTCAATAATAATCAAACACATTATTATTTGAGCCATATCATTTCAAAGTAGATCTGAAGTCACATTTTCAAGCAAAAGATACCAAATATTCCCGAGTCACATTTTCTCAATTGTTAGGATTTACTGCTTGTCTTGTTAATAATATAATTAATAATAAACCTAACATTTCTCAATTTTGAAAATTTGGTCAAACAAAACAGTTTGATGTGTCCTAAGTAAGTTGTGTTTAAAATATCAAATAATTAGCAGATTAATCAACAATGAAAGTATTAGTTATGTTAAAGCACATCCACAGTTGAGTTGATCTCTTGACAGCTAATTAGCACAGAAATCAGACAGTCGTGTAAATCCGACTGTGCAGCCTCATTAAAATGAATTAGATCATTAGAAAAAGTCATAAGGGGCAATTTCACACCAGGGTCTGAAGCATGTATCGATGCTAGTTGTCACACCAGCCATTCCCGCAGGAGCATCTTACCACAGGACTCAGGCTTCCCCTCTGCTAGCACACTGCTGCTGCCACTCTTCTGCACCACCAGAGCTTCTGCTCACAGCCCCCACCACGCAGACCACAGCACAGACAGCACAGCAGCAGACAAACACACACACACACACACACACATACAAGCACAAACAAAAACAAGAACAAACACAAGGAAAGGAAACACAAAACAGGAAAGAGAAAATCATGAAGAAGAAACAATCATGGGAGAAGAAAAATTAAATGAACAAATAGCTTGTTTAATAAAAACACAATGGTTGGGACAGGCAGGAGTGCAGTCACTAAAAATGAACTTGCTTAGTTTCCTTTCTAAAATACCTCCAATTCTACAGAGGTCACTCTACGTATTTATGGTGACTTTAAAAAAAAAAAAAAAGACCCAATTTTCCCCAAAACATCAAAATCGTGAATAGAAGGGGTTAAAATGTAGTTTAGACTAAATAATAATACAACTGATGAGAAAACAATTGGCCATTGTGTACTAATATTACCAAACTGGACACTGAACATGGGCCTTTGTATTATAATATAATTATCAATATGTAGCTGGTGCCACTGCATTTTTATTTGAAGTTGTGCTATACAAGATCATGCTAAAAATAAAAACAAAAGGTACACCTCATACCTGAGGAAGACCCATTCTTCATCCAACTACGATAAAAGGGAATACAAATGTTTTTGAAACAATGGTTATTATACTAAAGCTTTCAAAAGCTACCAAATAGCTGCCCTTAATCCACTCTTTTGGAAATGTGAATCTCGGTTTTAACATCCATGTCCCGAGTATCTGACTACTCCTGCCGTCCCCTTAGAATCCCAGCCACTAAATTATGGTAGAAAAGGCAACCAGGAGAAAATCTAGGAAAAGATGCATGCAACTTGCAGATAACTAGAAAGAGACAAACAGAAATATAGATCATAAAACATCATGCAGGCATGCAGAATGTCATGACATACATTTAAACATGAAACATATCTAGAAATAATAATCTAACATTTTAAGGAATCGCCCTCTGCTTCTCTTTGGTGCTTCTTGTTTAATCCCTTCCTCTTTTCAAACATTGTTAAAAACCATCAGAGAAATACATGGAAACGGTTTTAGTGTGGTTCTACCAACAGACTGTGCATGTCTTGTTGTGTAACCACTGAGAGACCACATCTTCTCTATGTTCCTGTTGCATCATACAGAGATAAGCCCCCATGTGGTGCAGGGATTTTCTTTTTTTGTTTTGAAAACAGAAGCCATATCTCAAATCATGCTGTCCTGATTTGTGTCTGCAACAAACTAGTCTGTTTCTGAACCCGACCTTCACTATTTCACCCTGCAATAAACCTGCAAGCTGGAGTGCATAGCAGGCTTTGGGGCTGTTTGTGTACCAGTCAAGTATGTACCGAGACCACCCAACTATTTTAAGCAGTCAATACCCACAATGCACTGATTTATGTAAGAACCATGTGGACATTAAACATGACGCTGCAGGTTTTAAGTTCCTGTGATCAAACCTTTCAGTGCTCATCAGCTTAAAACATCATATTATGTGCCTCAGGGGTAGAATTTAACAAAATACGTTTACTTTGTTACTGTACTTCAGTACATTTTTCATGTATCTAATTTACCTTTGCATTAGACAATCAGCAAGTACTTTGAATTTCAATACTTTAAGTATACCTAAAAGCAAGTACTTGGATTAAATGGGTCAATGTGGTACTTTTACTGAAGTACATTTGTCAATTTAGCTAAAATAAAAGTAAAGTAAAATGTGTGATTGAGTACTTCATCCACAACTGACTCTTCTTCAGTATAGTGCAGTTGTGACTCAGATGATGAAGATGTGTTTATTATTTTATAATGTCCAGAGGTGAGACAACTTTTAGAAAACAGATCAAAGAACAAAATAAGTTGTTAGGCTCCAGTGACAAAACCACACATAAAATGTACTGTATACATAACACAAAGCATAGAGAAAGATACACACATCACCTTTCATCATCACAGCATGGCTTGTCCAAACCATCATGAGCACTCTTGTGTTATGAGACCGCTTGTGTGTGTGTGTTAGAAGGAGTGAGAAAGAGAGCTAGAAATAAATGAGTGAGAAGGAGACAGACAAAAACATATGAGGCAGTCAGATGAAGTGATGCATACAGCGATAGACGAAGAGGATGGAAAAAAGAGACAGAGTGGAAAGAAAACAAACAGAATGTGAGTATGGGACTGAAAGCCGAAGGTGGAAAGTTACCTGTAGGGTCAAACTCATTGGAGGGAAGTGAGGTTTTGTCACTTCTGGGTTTCTTGTCTGGGGGATGGTCTTTACTGAGAATGCTGCTGGTTCTAGAGAGAGAGAGAGAGAGAGAAACACCCATGAGAAAAGGCGAACAGACAAAACGGTGCCATTTGTCCTTTACATACTTTACTTTATGTCATTCAGTCGTCACTTGTCCATAACATTCTTTGTAAATTCATTGCAAAGTATGCATCTTGCCGTAATACAACCCTTTATGGCAGGCGAGAGAAGATTCGTGAGGAATTACAGCAACGCACAGAACCAACAATTGTTCACTTTATCATCGAGAATAGTGAAGCAGCTCCGAGTGTATGAATCATGCTGAGTGTGTCTACTGTATAATGTGACAGCCAGAGAGGATGTGGAGCCGCTCTGCTGAGTGCCCCAGAGAGCAGGGCCAGAGAAAGGACGCTCCTCAGAGGAGGTGCCACAAGGCCAGACTCCGGCTTGAACCTTGGGAGGCTATGTATGGCTGTCTCTGCCTATACCGGCCCCAACTGTGAAAGGCCACTGTTCTGTTCACAGTGAAAGGCGGTGATGGGCCGTCCTTAGAAGAGGGACCCCTTTGTCAGTCACTGTGTGTGTGCGTGTGCACATGAGTGAGGGGGGTAGAGTGAGGGCTATGTTTGGTACAAACTCTGAAGACTTCTGTGTTGCAGCACACCAGGCCTAGCAAAACCTGCCTCATTTCCCTCATCTGGAACTCTGTGCATGTGTGTGTTGCCACAGGATTACCTACTCATAAGCATTCATGTCCCCACGATAAAATACAAGAAAATAAAAAAACGCTTACCTGTTTGCTTTCTTGGGAAACCTGCAACGTAGAAGAGAACGACCATCAGTATCTCACAGGAATTACATGTCACACTATTAATGGCTGTTTTTGCCTATATGCAGGGTGGAAAACAAGATGCTGAGCTCACGGCTTCCCTCCGAGACGCACATAGCGGTAAACATGATAATCCTGATCAAAAACCAGAGATCTTCCGCTGCAGATTAAAGCCTTTTCCAGGTCAACTGTCCTCAGATCTCAGCTGCGTGTGCCGTGATTTAGTTACTGACAGACATCACGAATTGACTGTAATAATCATATCGTAATCACATCCGTGGCCTGTTTCCTTGGAGGCAGCCAGCCCTGAGACCGACTGCTGCCACAGTAGTAATGTAGTGATTTGGAAAATGTAGGATAATCATCGCCACATTTGGAAAAGGGAATGTTTTACGGGAAGTTTGAGATTTGAGGATTGACCTGCTGTGCAAAGCCGCCCATGAAGGAAAATGTAGATTTAAGCCAACACTACAGTGTTAATTCTCACAGCAGGGGTTTGATTCCATCTTTAGGATGCAACATTAAAGACTCAAAAGTAGCAAGAGTGTTTTCATACACACAAAGCTCTTAAGAATTCTACATTTAGGATTTCTGCAAGTCATTGAGAGACTCTAAGAAAGATTGATATTAATTATAGTGTATTATATTTGTACAGAAAATCTTTGTACAGAGCCATGTTCTGCCATTCTTCTTCATTTTGTAATAAAAACCACTTCCATCGGGTTTGAAAGTTATATTGTTACACAGTTAAGTCTAAATTTAGACTCTGTTTTATGATGTTTTATTGTGTAACATGGAAGAGATTGATGTCTCAGCCAGGAAATAATCCCATTAAAGTAAATTCATTTCCAGATTTTATTTCAATGCCCACATCTCTTTATTCAGGGCGTCTTTACTTGGTGTGACACTGATAATTTCAAGCTGTTTGACATTTAGAACTTATAAACATGATCTATTGTATGCTTTGTAAATGCAAAATAAGACAGGAAATGGGTGTAAACTGCACTAGCAATCTTTACAATTTTTATACACAAAGTATTATAATAGAGGAATACAGAAAGAATTGTTTAGCCATTTAGAACAGCAGTCTTCCGTCTCCCGACTAACTAGCACACATTAACTCTCTTTCTCCTGGCGACAGTGTGTCCCATTCAGACCCTTGCAGGGGCAGCTGAATGGCCCGTTTATGAAAATGCCTCAGACTGTAATAAGTTCCAGAGCCTCCAGCAGAAAAAAAAAAAAAAAAGCTTTAAGTAACCCACTCCCTAAGAAACCTCTGACTTGGAGAGATGGAAAAGTCAGCACATAAACACACATCCAACTGGGACATGCGTATGCACAGGATCTGGGATGGCAAAACTGAGTAGGCAGATGTTGTTCTTGGTGGATCAGGGAGGAACAAATGAAAACATGACAGTCCAACCAAGTTCTGAGGGGCTGGATGATGCATCACTCTGGATTATATCCAGTCAGCTTAACCAGAGTTGAGAGCCTTGCTTTCAGAAATAATGCTCTAATTCTATAGTAAGTTTTAATAGCAGCTGTGCACATTAACACCAAACATGATATGACTTGCTTAAGACACAGGAGAGGGACAAAAGAAGTCATGATGAAAGATTACAGCATGAAACGAGGACAGGGAGATTGAAAAGGCCTAAGTAGTGACAGATGAGGTGTTAGAGATACAGTAAGAGACTGAGACACAAGGTAGAAGAACACTGTGCAATAGTAAAAAAAAGGAGTTAAAGTTTAGAAAGAGTAGCGTAGAAAAGTGAAAAACATGGACATTTTTGGCAGTTTTACTAAAAAAAGAGGTCACCAGAAGAAGAGGAAATCATTTTTCATACAAAATACTATTAACCTAAAGTGGCAGGGCTTGTTGTAGTTTCAAGGATATCAAAGAGGGTCTGATTTTAACCATTATAATATACGATTTAGGAACTTTTCTGAAATTATAGGTAGTATTTCTAAATGGCTTACTAAAAATATCCCGCAGCACAGAATCCCGAAACTGTACACGTCTGCTGGATGTTGGTGAAAACTCACCAACATGCCACTCCAGCCCGCCACAGTAAAAGTCCCAGTTCCCTTGTTGCCCCTGAACGAGATCCGGATCATTGTAAACCCAGTTTTAAAAGGTCTGGGTGTGATTGTTCAAGACCACTTTTCCAATGCTCATAATAAAAATCAAATAAAAAATGTTCTCTTGAAGGACGACTTTCTGCCTCAGTGGATGTCAGTGCTGCTCTCAAATTGATTTTCACGCTAAACAAGCAATGTTGAGCATGGGGGTAAAACCTGACAAACAAGTCATTTATCACATATCCCTGTGTGTGCGCATATATACACACAGTGCAGTCTTTACAGCATCCGCAGAGTTACACACACAAAATATTACAAACACATTATTAAAGTTATTTAATTTAAGTCTCCACAGGCAAAATATAGTCACGGCTGTGCATTCTATGGCCAATTACAATGAGTAACTGATAATTGCCACTAAATGCCCAACAAAATACTCTGTAGAACATTGCCTGTATGTTGGCAACGCTGCTCACAACTAAATCATTATGTCAGATTCATGTAGTGGACTGTGTAGTTTGACACGTTGGTTGTCAGGTTCCTTGTAAGTGTTCACACGTTTGACCAACGAACCAAACAATTCTTATAGAACACAAAGTTACAGCCATTTCACACATTCTCAACCCAGTGGCACATAGGCTCTGTACAACCACCACAGTTTCAAGGTGGGCAACTAAAATTCGTGTCACGAATTCAGTATCAGACTCAATGTGAAAAATGGTCACAACCTCTCTTCTCTTCAGTTGCAAAGTTATGGTGTTGAATAACCGTTTATGTAACACATCCACAACATTATCCTGCCACATCTAGAAAATAGTGTATAATAACGTTTTCAGTCAAATTCATCTTTTACTTTGTTTAATGTGTCTTTTGTGTGGCAAATTAATTACACTCAATACTAGAAAATACTAATACTTACTATGTTGAAGTGGAAACCAGACTGTGTCATGGTGAGAATAAAGGAAATGATTCAGGAGGTGCCTGATTATTCACATGGTATAATCAAATGTGTGTTCTTACATGATATCAATGTGTCACTTTTTATATCATATAAATACCAGTGTATTGTGACACCCCCAATTTGTATGAATTTTTTTGTTATGGCCAGGGAAGTGTTTTCTTAAGAAAACCTAATGTCTCTGACCGTGGCTGCTGCAGGCTCAGAGGTATTTAATGGGCTGATAAACACATACTTGCACTGGGCTGATCAAAGCTGACATCTTAACTCATGCTGGTAGTTGGGACAGAATAGGACCCAGTTACCACATCAGTTGCATTTCCTTGTTTAACTTGTTATGCACTGACAAATTTAGTGTCAACCAGAGGGATGGAAAGAGATTCAGTATGCTGCAAAGCTGAAACACATTCATCAGTGCATTATATACACAGTGAATGCACAATTGGAGACACTTAATGTAAAATTAACAATGTGGTGGATAAGGGTAAAAGTCAATATAAAAGAGATGCAAGGACAAAAGTAATCTCCAGCTGAGGTCTGAGAGATGCAGCAAAGCAGCTTTAAATGTCAAGATACTGAAACAAGTTTTTTGTTAACATCATATTTATTCTAGCTCATCGTCTGTAGCCTACTCGTAATGACTGGTATTAGAGTTTGTGTACGGTATGAGAATGATTCATTTCTCTCTTTAAAACAATTCTGTATTATAATGTGCTTTAAACAGGTTATTTTCATTTGTTATAGACCGTTGGCTCATTGCTAACAACAGCATGCATTCTTTGAAAGGTATTTCTGTTTTGTTTTTTTCAGATTAGAGGGAATGGGATGACATGCAGCCAGGGGCCTGGTCTGGATTAAAATTCAGGTCTGCTGTGGTGAGGACTCAGCCATGACATATGGTACAGGCTTCAACAGGCGAGCTACCAGGAGGCGCTGTCAACATTGCATTCTTAACAGTAGCCAAAGACTGACTGTCCAAAGTTAGTCATTGTCGTAGAAAAGATCAACAGACTGAATTGTGAGTATTCGACCTCTTCTCAGACTTGTAGCTGAAGTTTGTCTGAATGGATTCAAATACAGAATATTGGCTACGGACTTAACTTGCAGTTTGCCTTTCACACATGCACAACACAGCGGGAGGTCTGCACAGATGCGTTCACAACAGCAACAAATCCTCCACGGTATTCAGGGTGGAGCAGACAGAGGCAGGAAGTGATGTATTAACTCCGCTGTGGAGATCACGTGATCATGTTCACAGCACCCTGACACGATCACCACAAACTCTCTTGACATCCTTGTCGATGACTTCAACATGTGTGTCACTGCTTTTTCACCAGGAGATATTTGATACAAACTGTAATGTAGTTCTGAGGAGATGCTTGCTGCAGTGACCGTGTCCTGATTGTTACTGACTCTGTCTGGTCGGCTGGTCATATTGAGGGGTCTCACTTTTTTCCCTTGAATTTCCACAGTCAAGTGTCCCTGACACAGTCAATTTTAAGTGAACTATCACAATGGTTAAACATCAGCAGGGAATCTCTTGTCCAGTAGACAATAGTAGTACATGTTTCTACTGTATGTACTTATGACACTACTACAAGCAGTACTGCATTACTACTACAATGCTATTACTCTTTTAAAACACTATTATAAGAACTAATGTGCAACGTAAGATAACTGAGAACAGTGAAACTTCCAAAACAATCATTGAGATCACTCACTACAAAATTGGATTTGTACTCCTTAATTCTTCACGTTAGATCAACCGCCAATAGAAGAATTGATTTCTTGGCATTACAATTTTAGTAAAACAAGTCAGAAGAAAAACTTAACAAACTTGGATCGTGTAAATCTCTGTGATGCATTTGTTTTACTAAAATCAGTTCAAGTTTTAAAATCATTTTTGACTAGAAATTATATGTAGATCTAACAGAAACTCTGCTAACGTTTTCCTTTGAGAACATACAGATACAATTTAAGAATGAATTTTCTTCAGTTGGTAAAATACTTCAGATCTAGCTGTATAAGTCTTAAAGTTTGAGTTAGGACTTCTTCCTGGACGGAGCCATTGAATATGCAGGGAGGGAGAAAGGGAGAGAAGGCAGAGTCAGAACAGGGTGGGATGAGAGGGAGGGGCAGCAGTGGTGGAGCGGGCCTGGGCTTGAATGCTCCATTGAGGTTTGGTGTTTTGATGGAAAACTGTGGCAGAGCTGGGCCAACTGCAGCAACAGTGGTAGGGAGAGAGGCCGGGACCAGACCAGACATGGAGAGAGAAAAAGTAGTGAAAGAGGGAGGGACGAACAGCCCCGAGGGAGCAGGAGTTCTGACACACAGCCATTACTGTGAAAGGGTCTCCCAAACTGAAGAGGAAAGAAAATAGTAAACAATAAGGTCCTACATCAACTCATTTCAAAATTCAGGGGAAGCACTTCAGGTTATCCTCAGTTTTTCTTAGAATCAATCTAAGCAAGCACAGACAGATAACTGAAGTTTATTTTAAACTACAATGTCAATATTAAAAAAAAAAAAACACTGAATAGACACCTCATACCGGTGTGTTAACATGTACAGATTCAAAAATGTGGGATAGCAATGGTTGCTGTTCCCCACTGAGCTCAACAGACTCAAAAGGCACCGTGCTACACTACAGGGGAAAGTCTCAACTTCATGCAAATCTCTGACGCAGAGCAGGTGACAACCGGGACTATCACACGATCATGATCATCTTCAAATCCAGCAGACGCACTGCACTGGAAGCACAGATTTACAAAACAGAGGAGTTTCAAGTACAGGACCTAAGTACAGGTGGGATTCCATTGAGGATGCATTTGAGATCTAATCAATCAGACCACATTCAGAGGTGAGCTGGGATGCATGAGGTCACATTCTTTTTAGAAGTGGGAACATCATGAAAACACATTGGTGGACCACCTACTCAGCTGTGATGGTTTCATTATGAAACAAAAATATTTTTACACATTTCAGTGTTTCCCATAAATGTATTTATTTGTGGCCATCTCCGTAATAACAACTTGAGCAACACATATCGATTCTTTCAAATGGGTAAAATCGTATTTTACTGTGAAGCTGCACAAAGCGCATTGATTCACTCAGGCCTTCTTGGCTCTGATCTCTCTGTATTGTCAGACTGGCTAAAAACAACATTCTTATGCAAACAGAGGTTATGTACATGTTTCTTTGCACATACAGCAGGGAAGTGAAGAGACCTTCTTAAACCTGTCCAGCTGTGATCGTATCACTGGAGGCTGATGTTGGATAAGAACAGGGCATTTAATTGGGTGGCTTTTTATCCGTACGTGTGAAAGTGCCATTAGAGTTGGCAGGCTATGTCCAAGCTAAGAAAACGAGTAGTTGGATGCTTGATAAACTAACATGACTTTTCCCTGTCGGACACTGCTATAACAACTTGTGCTGTAGTACAGTCGCTGCAGTAATCTGGAGTCTCCTGGCAGAGGCAGAGCTGCACAAATCACAGCACAGGTGTTGTTGGGCCTGGGAGAGGTGGGGCCTTGTCTGAAACTGGGAGAGGTTTTGGGAGTTGCCTGCAGGCTGCAGAGATCAGACTGAGGTGTGTTCCATTCCAGGAGGTAAAGTACAACATAACCTTGCACACTGCAACACATCCTCAGATGTTAGATTATACTGGAAATCCTTGCAGGTTTGGAGTGTAACACGACGGTGACAGCACAAATGTCCTCAGCTGGTTTTTGTGCTGAGTCATGCCACTGGGCGGCCAAGTAGCTTATGGAACTGGCAATCAACTTTTCAGCCAGGCAGCCATTCATGCCACCTCTTTAAAATTGGGTCTGTGATTCTATCTCAATTGTGTAGTTACACAGCCTCTTCAACAGCCTGATTCACGTCTGCAGCCTGCCAACGGGAGAGGACACACTCCCACAGCTTGTTATCTAATCTATACACCTGAGTCACACAATGTGGGTGCACTCACAAACAGTCTGTATTGCGTCACTGCTTTCCACTCCCTGCCACTGAGAAAGAGTTTACACCAACACAGTGATACTCTTTTAAAGCACTTTCTGTACTACAGTGCAGTCTACCAATAAGCACAATGAAGTCACCCTAAACATGTGACTTTGCAACCATGTAGCATGGTGTATACTGAGACTTGAAAAGAGTGTTAAGTGAGTGAATGAGAGAGAAAGAAAGACACACTCAGACAGACAGACAGACAGACAGACAGACAGACAGACAGACAGACGGACGGAGGGAGGGAGGGAGGGAGGGAGGGAGGGAGAGAGAGAGAGGTGTGGTGCGTGTTAGAAAGACAAGAGCAATAGCTCAAGCTACAGCCTCAGGGGGAAAACGGTGCCCTTTCTGCCCCAATAAACCTCATCAGGATTCCTAACATGAGGGCCGGGGGATAGACATTTCTTCACGCTATGCTGTCTGCTGTCCTCCAGCACTGGGAAGGCAAAGGAAGTGGTTCAACATCCTACACTGCCCCCACTGCTGCTGGTAGTGGGCCCTGCAACAAACTGGAGAACTTTCTTTCTTTTCATCAATGAATAACTAAACAACTTTAGAACTAAACTGTGAGGTATGTTAAAGTGTCTGCCATTGACACCTGAAATGACGCACTTTCAGATCACTACAGGATAACAAGTCATACACACAATGATGTATTAACAGCTTTTAGAGGCAGACCCATGATGAGATTTGAGCTGATGCAACCTGAAGTAAAAGCACTTTACTGACACTTCATTCTCCCCAAAGTTATAAAATTTTCCATCTATTACCCTATACTTAGCACAAAAAACGCTAGCTTGGTGAAAGCAGGATGATACTTAATATACTGAGTGATTCATCACTAAGGGAAACAGTATGTCATGAATGTCCTCATGGGACAACATGAATACCCACACATAGGATTCTTGTAGCAAAGGTTTAATAATGTAATCTTTCTCTTCCTCACATTCCTTTCACCTATTCTGCCTTTTGGCTATCTAAGGGATTTCACCTCATTCACAAAGCAGTGTCTTCCACTCAACTGAACTGGTGTCACGATACTGGTTCTTGTAGAGTAAGAGCAGGGGTGTGTTAGACTGTCTAGTCACCTCTGAATCAGCAGAAATATGCAGCTCAAGATTAATCACAGTGCAGCAGCAAGTTGCGGGTCTCTCCCTACAACACAGCATCTCCTCGAGGGCTGACCTGAAATGCCTCAAAGCTTTGACCGTTGCCATAGCAATCAGTATTCAAATGCTGCCCTAGTTTTGAATTATCATTATATGTGCATTACCACAGAAATCCAAACAGTAATCCAGCATTATTCATTATGCATCAACATGAATTATTATTAGTTATTCTTAGACAAGCACATTTAATCTTAATAATAGTTTTGTGCAGCAGCCCTCGTCACACATTACAAGAACTGACACTGTGGCAGGGGCACAGGAGGCTGGACTCACACGTATGTGGGGGGGCATGCCTGAAACTTGGTGTTGGCTCTATTGTCATCGTGATAGCAATCACTGTTAGATGCTCGGGACACACAACTGGCTTTCGTGATAGTTATCAATGCAATGTTAAAGAGGGGTACATATATTATACAATCCACAATCAGACAAACACACAACAGGTTCATCAACTGCCTCTGTCTCTTCTTTGGCAATTAGGTGATTGGATTGGCTGGTGCCTCCGCTGCAGGATGACAGGTTGAGCTCTGCTCTTCAGCCCTACTCAGCACGAGCAACACAACGCTACAGAGCCACAATGCAATTCGGCAATGCATGATGGCACCCCATTCAAAGTGAATGTGCACCGTTTCTGTTGAAGCCTACATGCGTAAATGTGAGTCCCTCATTATATCAACACTAGCAAAATGTTGAATGGAGAGACAGCCCTTCCTCACACAATGAGACAACATTCAATTTGTGCATCATGTGGGCACTGAGAACTACAACAAATATGTATTGTTACATTTAAAGACTCAATGTGTAAAATTAAGAATGTAAACCGGAAGAAACCTGTGATAAAGTGCCACCATCACATCTCATGGGGCACTGCAGAATATCATTGTTTCTCAAGTGCCATAGTTGGCTTGGAGGCAGTAGCCTAGTTCATGGCCACAAAACCCTTAGATGGACATGTGAGAATGTGACACTAGGCCATGACAGCTCTCTTTCCTTGTCCCCTTTTTCTTTCATTGTTGTGATCCTGTCTTTTGTAGAGTGAAAGTAATGTTTGGGCCCTGGAGCTTTCTTGGTTAACAGGGCAGAATTGTAAAGAGTGTCCACAAGCATCAGCATCACAGAACTGGGTGACAGACCCCAACTCCCTCTGCACTGAGAGCCCCAGCCAATGTCCAGACTCCACCCTCTTCACAACACCACTAACCCTGCGGCTTCACACGTTTTTCTCCTTTCTCCGATACCCCTCTCTTTCTCTTTCTCCATCTCCATTTATTTTAGCCAGCCTTGACCAAGATAATGAAAGAATAATCAATATCCTTAAAAAAAACAACACAAAAAGACCCAGCCTGAACCACACAATGGGTTAACAATTTATCTGTCCACTTTTAATTTGTGCTTGTTTGACTGATGAAGTGAATGATGAAATTTGATGCAATAGTAAATGCTCCCAATCTTGCGGGGTAATAAAAAACGTGGTGACGATGGGAAAAGGGGACTAATTGAAGCAAAGAATGGAATAAAAGATTGATGCGATTGAGAGAGTGTGTGAAAAAGAGAGAAATGGGACTTGGCAAGAATGAACAGAGTATGGTGAGAGTTGATGTGTGCCTGCCAAAGTGGCATCAGAGTGTGAGGCTTCTTACGATCCCCATTTACATTCTATAAATAAACAAGGCTAAGAATCTGGTCAGTTGTTCCGTGCACAATTTCAGGTTTGAAAACAGACAATTAAGTTTTTTTTAAGCGTTGAAGCTTCAGCTGATATAACGGCGGCTTTTCTGCTTTCATATTACAAAGCATCCCACCTTATTCAGAATGTGACAATGTGGATAATAACAAAACAAATTTTCCGGGCATTGTGTTTAATGCATCACTGACAACTGATGTTTTACTGACAAGTGACAACCTACAGCTAGAATAAGAAAAATGTTACTATAGTATTATAGTGACTTTATTATTGTGACTATGCAAACCAGTGAAGTTGCGGTTTACATCAATGTCTGCCCAGACTCATATGCTGCGAAGGCAGACGGAATTTTATGAAAGGTGTTTAAGTGTATTTTGTTTATAATTAGCATATGAACAGTTGAGTTATGGCCAAAATCATATTTTATGGAGGTATCTGTAACCTTGACCTTTGACCACCCAATTCTAATCAGTACAACCTTGAGTCCAGGGGGATGAAATTCCCTTCAGGCATTCAAGAATGAGATGGGGGTGAGGTTATAGTGATCTTGACCTCTGACCACAAAATCTAATCAGTTCATCTTTGAGTCATTTGAATGGTTGTACCAAATGTGAAGAAATTCCCTCACGGAAGATGGGAGAGAAGAACAGACAGTGTGAAAACATGGTGCCTCCAGCCACAACAGCAACAAAGATTTTAATGGAGAAGAAAGGCCCATAGGCTATCATGACTAGGATTAAGGTATATAAATTATTCACATTTCATCTCTGCTCTTGACTGTAGCTCAAGGACCTTGAACCATCTGGAAAAAAATCCCACTCTTTCCATGGCAATGGGGTAGGTTACTACTGCAAAATACTAAGTATGTTTTGTGTTCAACCAATGGTTCAAAACACAAATATATTCAGTTTACTATAAGACTGTGTAAAGCCACAAGTCATTATATTAGAGTGGCTGTAACGACAGGCTGAACAGCTGTATTCTACTATTTGAAAAAGATGATGGTGTCAGATGAAAGACACCTCTGTTTGCAGCTTTCAAAAGAACAAACAGGTGGTGATTATATGTCCTATTACATAATCAGAGTGCACAACAGAACATTCAGTTTTTGGTCTTGTTCTCAAATATGATTTATGATTTGACATTTGCCCTGTTTTACGGAAGACAGCAAATCAGTGCAACAAGAACGCACATAACAGGCAGAGCCAGTGGATTCATGGACACTAATCTAACAACTTGACTTGACAACACAGGCAACAGTCTCTGTTATCTATCGACAAAATTATGGCCTATTATAGCAAAAAAGCCAAACCGCACCATCAGTGATAATTCATTATTTAAACATAACAGTGGAACAGGGTGGGTCCTGTGATAACAGCCTACTGCACACTGTGTAATCGATATAATTGATTGATTTCACGTGTGCAACCGAAACAAGTGGAGGAGATTTGGACAGGATTACTCTGTTAGGCTTCTCAGTGTCTAGATCACTAGTTGCTGCTGCTTATAATGGACTGATATGAGCCTGAGTCAGTGGGGTAATTATCCACATCCATCTCGAGTGAATTGATACAATTCGGTGCTGTTCATTTCCTTCCTGCAACTCTTCTTTTGACGACCCAGCTGCATTTTTTAAGAAACACCAAACATCCATATTCCATTAAATTAGTTTAAGTCAGACTTAAGGCATGGAGGCTTCTTCAGGTCGGGCACAAGTGGCTCAAGTGGGCGGGCCTGGACCAACAATGCCCATCCAGCATCCATATTGCTAGAGTTGTGGCCCAAGCCCAACTACTACTGCCCCCATTAGTGCGTGCTTTGAATTACCCATTACCGATTCATTATTTACTGAGTGGACTTGTCGAGGTGGTAGAGCATTAAATAAGCAAAATAACATGACAAAAATCTCTGCAACACCCTCAACCCTAAAAACAGTTCAGAGCAGCTGACACAGCTTTCCCAGTATCAGTGCTGAGTAGATGGAGTAAAGGCATACTGCATTATCAGGGAGGGATGCCAAATGCAGGAGACGCATACAAGCAGACTTGGCTGTCAGAAGTATTCATGAAAACACTTATCATGAGGAAACTAATTCCTCTGCAGTAAGGCAACTCCAATGCCATGTTATTATCAGCTGGTGTTGACACAATTACTTAGAAATTCCACGGACATTATGTTGATTGCTAAAACCTTTGATAATCGTGTAACTCATTTATTATTGTGTCCTGTTCAAATGCCAAACATTTGCTGGTTGAAGAATGTCAGATTGGTTGATTTTCTCTGTTACATTTTATTGTTGATGATGATGATGATGAAGAAACATAATCTGAAGACATCACTTTGAGCGCTATTAAATTGTGATGGACATTTTGGCATTATAAGTGACAGTATAATGACTGAGTGGGTAATTGCCGAATCCCTTACATCATCAAACGCGCACTACACTTGATGATAAATTAGTTAAGGCCAAACTAGTTGCAGACATATTATCAATAACTGGCCACAGATACAACATTTTTCATCAAACTGGGTAACATTGAAGACAGCCCTAGATGTACCTGACCTACACCGGTGGACGGGTAGATGAGCGCACAGCAGACAGCCAGATTGCCCCCACTGAAAGCCATTGTTTACCATTAGTGATGTCACCAGCACCACTTCCCGGGAGGGCCTCAGAGGGGGGGTGGGAAAAACGTGGAGATCAGCAGAACTCCATGACAAAGAGCTAACAGCACACTAAACTGACCCATCGGCTGGCGGCCCAGCCCCAATGGATGATGGGTGCATACTCCCACCATAGTCAACTGACTGAAAACAAAATGAACAACACATCGCACTGAGGGGGAAAGAGAGAAAGCACGGACAGGGAATTACAGACACACATAAGAGGGGGGGGGGGGGGAGAGAGAAGAGACATACAACACCACCAATCAATAAAGTAATTATCAAAAGCCACGGAGGAAAACACCCTAAAAAACTGCTGCATCTTAAACAGTGATTCTCATCACAGGCCAAATCGTTTTTGTGCAACAGAGATACAGGGATACTCCAACCAACCCCCCCCCCCCCCCACAGATGTACCTGACCTACAATGACAGCCTGTTGTCACACTGTTTTGCACGATTTTGGTTTTCATTAACATAATGCAGTGAATCATGCTCATCTAGTAGAGGAACAACAGCGGCTTTTAGGTCACAGCTTGTGAAACCCCAAAAACCTGATACCAAAAAGATCCGCCCACATGTGACTTTAACAAAGGACGACTAGTCAAATTTGTGCAGCACTGTCTGTCTCAAGCCTTCGAGTGCAGCAGCAAATCTGGATATGAAACACACTGCACTTTCCAAACAGCAAAAGCATAAGAGATTAGGTTCCTCGTGTCATCTGGAGTATCTCTGTGCTAACCATCTGCTGTTTACATTTTATTACACGTTTACCGCAGTGAAAAGTACTAGTTTAGTTAATTCTACTCGTAAAAGCAAGTACAGACATCATATCTATAGCGGTTAGGCTAATACTGCCACTCTCAGTGGTGTGGCCATATGATTTGAATAAATCCAACTGAACCAAACAAAACAATAAACAGCACCACAATAGCAGTTGGTGCCAGCCACTGTTGCCATCATTGCAGTGGGGGAAGGGGGTCATGTAAAATGGGGTTGGGCTTTAGCCTCTATAGCTCAAGCCATGAGGATATTTCATTTCCCAACCTGTGCAATAAGCTGCCCCCCCTGTCAAAATGTACCGAGCACATTCCACTGTATCGACCTGCTCTCCTCGCAGGTATGTGGGATCCAGGTAGGACGACCTGATGTGATGCAGCTTCATTTCTCTGCTTCACTGCCAGTTAAAAAACAGATTTATTCTCCAGGTACAAAATCAAAGAGGCGTTTCAGTCATGCAAATGATATTCATGTACAGTATATCGCAATGGATTAGGCTGCTGCAGACTGATCCCTCTGTATTACTTAGTGTGTTCTTCCGACCATGACACATCATCCAGCTTGTTGATCTTAGCAACAGTGTCCAACCTTTAAGGCTTTAAGTTGACAGATGCCTTAGATAAGGTGATTACTTGTCGGGGCTGAGGTCTTGTCTAAATCCAGAGATTGTTTTAATAGGTGTAGGAGAAGGTTCGCTTTAAAGGCTTTGAGGTAATAGTGATGTCGAAAGGTGTACAGGGATCACAGGTGACTGTTCATCTGTGCACACCAACAGTGGCAGGCCTTCTGGACAAGTGGTACTTTACTGTCTGCAGAGAACTCCATTACCCATGCTGAGATCAGCAGAGTTTCCATTAAGACATGTCCTTCCCTTAGTAATTAGATTGTATAACACAGTTATTACTGAGCACATCACCACAAAGAAAAAAAAAAACATTTTTTAAAAACACACAGCATCAGCATCATAACCAAATAAAAAAAACTTCAAATCTGACACTCTGAGGACTCCATTTGTGCATGTGAAGTGCATTAACAGGATATAAAGAGGCATTGTGTGGTATACCTGTCAGTGAAGCTGGACTGTGTGTCACTCATTGGGCTTCCGGTTCTAGATTTGCAGCAAATTATATCCTTTTAACATTTTCCAGAATGTGATGAGGCGATTTCCCTGGAGCGTGCTTCTCTGGCATTCGTCTGAAGTAGGCAGGGATTTTGTGGAAAAATAAAAGACGGTGCTGATAATAAATGAATCTGAGGAGACTGTTGGGTTGTTGTTGTTGCAGGGCTCGTCCAAATAATGACACCACCTATACGGTATCTTTCGATCAATCCTCCTGGGCAAAACAAATCGGGTAGCAGCGAGGAATCGACAGTGCAGAGCTTAAAACATGAATCGGGGCCTCTGTCGTATTTAGCTGTGCAGTCAGATGATATCACAACCCCGGCATCAAACTATATTTTAGCAACAACAATGAACACACTGCTTCCGGCTGGCACAAGTTGTCGTGCATGTATGGACTCCTCGTGTGAATCCTTCAGCCTCCACGTCCCGAAAATGTCCTGCCGATGTGAAACGTGTAAACAATCTGTATTCCCAGTGAAACAGACACCCTGGCCCTGCGATGTAGTCCCGTCTGCCACCACCCCTGCTCGGGCTGAATGGCCTCGGTGCCTAAATGATCTCCGAAGATGCTGGAAATTCCTCCAGTCCCATTTGGTGTCCCCGGCTCCCGGAGGTCTGCTGCGGCTGCGGGGACGAGTCTCCCGTGACCATGAGAATCGCTCGACACCCGAGAGGAAAACGACCCGTTTTTTGGGGGGTTTTTTTCTTCGAATGAGCAAATTTTTTTTTTTTTACACTGCGCGAGACGCTGGATTCACAGGAAAAACGAAACGAAAGCGATTAAATTGTGTATTTTAAAAAAGAGGAAATAATAAAGCCCATTCGCTTGAGTGAGAGCGTTTCTCACGGGGAGCTGGCCGCGGCTGAGTCTCGCCAGCTAGCAGCTAACAAAACAGATGAGCTCTTTCAGCAGAAAACTTTGCTTCGTGTGCAAACTAAGCAAACTCCCGTTCACAACAATGAGCCGGCCGACCACCGAGATATACATATACACGAGCCCCGCATCAATGTTCGCCGGCTTCCGATGTGTCCCCGTGTTGTGTCCTTCGGAAAAAAAACCGCGTCTCCTCGAGCGGAGGGAGTCCGGTGAAGTCGGTTAGCACCGCGGCGCAGCGCTCCTTGACTCCATGTTTCCAGAATTCAGTCGTTTCTCGGCAGAATTCCCGTGGATGGAAAGCAGGCTAGCTCCGTGGCCAGCTAACGGGACAGAGAGTAACAGCCGTCCTCCGAGGACCACGACGGAAAAACACCGCACGGGAGGCATACAACTCCGGGTGAACGCCACACGCTGTTTTTCCTAACGCCGGGCGTTATTCGTACAAGGATACAACTTGATAAAAGGTCCCAAAAATTCCACTTTCTGCCGCTAGCAACGCCCTAGCCTGCTAGCTGCTGGAGTCCTGTAGCGCTTCCACCAACCACTTCCGCCGGGAGATGAGAAAACTCAGTTTGTTCCAGCTGAACGTTTCAATGTTACACGAAACATGACAACACAATCCAACTGGAGCACAAAGGCCACAACAGCACTGTTATTCCCCGTGGAAGCCCACTTCCGCCACTGTGCTGAAGAAAATACAAATCCTGTATCTCATTATTATGACTTAGTATTTCACAATTAGGAGGTACTGTCTCATTATTATGACTTAGTATCTCATTATTATGACTTAGTATCCCATTATTATGACTCAGTATCTCGTTTTGTTTGTTTTACTTACTATCTCATAATTATGACTTAGTATCTCATTATCAGGACTAACTCTCTCATTATTATGTGATACTAAGTCATAATTATGAGATACTGATTGTGGGCGGGGCGCGGCGGAGCAGGGAAGCCGTGGCCAAGGCAGCCGCCTGACTTGCAGACGTGGGCGACCATGCATCGAGGCAGAGACACAACATAATCGATTCATGTTTTCTGCGAGGTTCATTGTTTTAGCGATGTGCTGCCGCTGCATGCTTATAAGCAGCGCTGCTCCAGGATCAGAACAGACGCTCATTTAAGGTCCGGTCGTCCTGTGTGTGTCGGAGCCTGTTTTCTTCTCACTTCCCCTCTGACCTGCGCTCACTTGCACTGGTCACAAGTTATTAGGACGAGTACAGGACTGACGTTTAGGCGTTGTCCTTTTGACAGAGGATTATTCAAACAGTACACATTTTGAGTACTTCGTAGTATTTGTGGCAGTAGTCTAACTAGTAGTCCAACTATATCAGTTTCATGAAGAACTTATGGTAAAAAAGCTTTTTATCCTTCATCAAATATAGTAGAAGAAGCTCATTCTTGTTTTGTGGAGGGGACTTTGACGCAGGGTTACTCAAAAACTACACAGTCAGTACTTTGAGGGAAGAACCAGCTCCTCTAAACCTCAGAACCGCTGCACAACGATTACCGTAAATGTGCAGCCAATTGCGCAAGCGAGAAACGACAGTTGGCTGTTTTGACAATGCAAACACGAGAGGCGCTCGGCTTGACCGCAGTCTCTCAACCATGGTCAAGAGTTACAGTCAGTAGTAGCAGTCAGTATCTCATAATTATGCGATACTAAGTCATAATAACGAGAAACTACGTCATAATTATGAGATACAGTATTTTTATTTTCTTCAACACAGTGGGCTTCAAATGGGCTTCCATAGTTAGCAGCACGACTGTAGAGTTATGTTATTATTATTAGTGTGTATCACATTCAAATAGGATGCTATGAATAAAAAGTGAGACAGCATTAGTCTATACGTTTTATACCCATAGTCCATCAATCAGGGAGTTGAGCTGTCAGAAAACTAATGTTTGACAATCAAACGATTGTTTTGAGAAGCATATCTGTGTGTATATATATATGGTGTATATATATATAATATATATATATATATATATATGGCTTCATAATTTGGTCAATAAAATGTTTCAAGGAGTGAAACAATTTTCAGGTGACTGTACAACAATTTAAACCCAAAGATTCTCAGTTGACTGGTATCGAAAAAAGAAAACACACACACGTGTATATACATATTTATAACATATCATATAAGTTGTGGCACTAATATGCATAGTTATATATTCTGACTGTTAAAGTCAACAGACTAACTGATTGAGTGACTGTTCCACAACAACAAGTCTATATGAGATCAATAAAGACAATACATTGATGGGTGCAATCATCAGAGTTTAGACCATGAATCAAATGTATTTTTCAGGTATCAAGCAAAAATACATTATTGGTTCCAGCTTCTGAAAGGTGAAGAATCCCTGTCTCTTTCTCTTGGTACAAACATCTTTAGGTTTTATACTATTAGTGAGTCAAAACAACCATTTTTTAACATAAATGTTCAACGACTTTCTTGTGTTCACTAGATTAATTGATAGTCAAAATTATTATTAGTCTGGGTTGTTTCCTTAGATATTGTTTGATTCTTTGGTTTACCAAGGTAGGAACACTCATTTCAAACAATCCACTAAGAAGACACTTTCTTTAATGAGGTTGATTAACTTGTGTGTGTTGTTGTTGTTCTATGTTTAGTCCTTCTCATGGCTTTCTTCCTGTCTGTGGTTGGTCTGGGACTGGATGAACAGTCATTATGTTCATTATTTACGGCTTACAGTCCAGGCTTTTGTCCGACAATCCACAAGGAGACACTCCTATTCTAATGAAGCGTCCTGAGACAGCAGGACAGACTTAGAAGAAGAGAGGGAAAACAAACTCAAACAGCACTGTGTGTGTGTGTGTGTGTGTGTGTGTGTGTGTGTGTGTGTGTGTGTGTGTGTGTGTGTGTGTGGGAGGTAGACAATTGAAAACACAAAATAAATGTGTCTATCTGGAGGCTTTCATTCAATTCGTAGAGTTTATTTAGTTTTAAAAAATCATTTAAAAACTATTGCAGATTCAGAGTAGTCAAGATTTCATGCCCAAGGTCCACATTTGAGAATATATTCAGATCACAACATCACCAAATAAGCTATGATTATAATTAAAGTTTCAAGTTGTATGTTAAAAAATTAACTTTAGTGGGGTATTTCATTGTTTGTGTTTTCACATGTTGATATATTGTATAAACAAATACTTTTAAAGGTGTTGTGTACTTAAAACACAAAAAGCACTGACAACATTCAAGTGTTTCAATGTATCTGGGATTTCTTGTCATCCTGATGGAGTAGAAAAACAAAACAAGACATTGTTTGACAAGAAATCTAATCATTTGGTTAGTGAATATTGTAAATTTAAAGTGACTGTAATGTCATATATGTTTTAGAAATGACTTACTTACAATTGAAAGCAACTACAATGAAATGCTAGCTTATATATTATGGCTAAATTTTGTGTTAACGAAGATTAGATAAATGGAAAAAAGAATACAAAGAATGGGCTGACAACACAAGACAATAAACTACTGCTGCAAAGCAGGAACCACTAGAGGTCAGCATAAACATGTTCTGCATGCATTAGTCTTTAAATGGTCTGTTCACCCAAAATTACAGATATCTCACATACCCCTGGTGTTATCATCAATAAAGGATGGTGCTGTAATTGCTGCTGTTATACTGATGTTAAATTATTGGATCTATCAGACTATTATAGTACTTTTATCTGACAGTGCTTAAATAAAGCAGTTACAGTGCTACGCCTCTCACGTTAAACGTCCACTCGTCTTCTCTGTTAGGAGGACTTTCTTTCCCTCACCACTTTATGAAGGTCATTGAGACAATGTATATTGTGATGAGGTGCTCAAATGAAATATAATTGAATGGAAGAGTCTTTTCAGAATCCTGCCACCTATTGAACCAGATGTATTAAGTATTACACAATTACCTTTTCACTGCATAGTATATTGCAGTCCTGTAGTACATATAGTTTCATACTTTCCCCTAAAATGTTCCTGAATCCATTAAAACGAATACAAATTTCTAAATAATTTGTTGGATTAATTCTTAAAAGGACAATACAATAAAACAGACCAGTTTTGTTTAACTAGAAGTATAATGTAGCATTATTTAGAGTTGCCAATGCTGTAAGATCATTTGTTTCTTAATATTTATCTTTATTTCAGCACTGCCAAATGACTGTCTGTTTCCTCACTGATCATTAATACCCTACATAGACGATTTGACACCCTCATGTGGACAACATGGGAAATGTCAGTACAGTGGCAGCTGGAGTTTTAGTTGGAAATTTGTTGCCAACTCTTCCAAGGAGGTTATGTTTAAACCTCTGTCTGTTTATTTGTTGGTTTATTTGTTAGCAGGATTAAAAAGTCCCAAACTGATTTCAACCAATTGCTGTGGAAGGACGGAGCCTGGGTCTGCGAGGAACCCATGGATCCAGTATTTTGTTTCTCTTTCTTTAGGAGAAATAAATAGTTTAGGTTACAAGATCATATTTCTACTATAATAAATAGTCAATTATGTGGACCTTGGAGGAGGTACACACTCTACTCTCTAGTAGGCACTCAACTCCTTAGTTGTATGTATTCACAAGCATACAAACAATATATCAGAGATTTATTTCATTTGTCATAAGGAGAGAAATTACAAAAAGGCCAATCATGAAACCCTAAACTGAAAATGGTTACACACACAGGCCCAAACAAATACTCTCATTCACAAATAGGGAAATACATTCACATAACTAAGGCACACACCAGTTAGATTTTTACTGTCATGGATACAATGTTGATGCTAGTATGATAATAGCAGCCAAGTAAAGAGTAATTATAAGACGTCACATTTCAATCCAACATATATGTGAAAATAAATGGGTGACAAGTTTTGAGCACTGTGAAAAGAATCATGTGCATTAAAATAACAAAGAAGATAGAGTCACAATAATAAGAAAACATGTACAAAGTCTGGGCACAGAGATGACGGAATTAGCTTTGCAGGGAACAAATGCAGTCTTAGAGTGGGCCTAGTCATGATATTATCTCAAGTCAACAAGTCTACCATCTTACACAATGAGGCATTTGTGTTTTGTATCCGATGAATATGGTGGAACTCCATTTTAAAACATTGAATTTAATATTTTTCAATTAGTTAACACAACCACAATATGGAACAAATTTATACAAATCACACATTAAATACTCAAACCAATGTTCACTTGGATAAAACTCTTCACACGTGTAATTGAATTGTGCAAAAATAATTTGCAGCTAGTATGTTTGTTATTGTTAAATTGGACAATAGTTTTTTGCAAAACAATAATCTGATATAATTATATCATCTCAATGTGATTTTACTGAAAGTCAAACAATGATGACTATTGCCCAGTCCTGGTTGTGTGTGTGTGTGTGTGTGTGTGTGTATCTTGTGTTAAGAATAAATCTATGAATCCAACATTTTTGGGGCTGTTAAGAAAAGGATGCTCCTGTTGGCGTGACTGCAGGCAGTGGTGTGTGAACCACGTACATTAATGTTCACAGGTGCTGGCTCAAACAAAACTGGAGCAGAAGTTGCACAAAAGATCAGCTCAATGTACAGATCACAATAAATTCAACTGAACTGTCAAGTCCTCTGTCGAACTGAAACGTTACTCTGTTGAATAAATATGAATACTGTCAGTGCTTTCAGCGTGAAACCTGAAATCAGACACTTTACTATGTAAACTTAATATGATGACACCAATTCATAGATCCAAATGGAATGCAAAATAAATAGCATTACCAGTGCAGAACTATGTATCAGAGAGTGGCGTCTCTCCATGTGTCCACGTACATAAGTGAAGTAAAATAAGTGGAAATACTTTGAGCAGGCTCTGGAATAGGCAGCAGGCGTTACTATAAATTATGATAAACAAAGTAATGAAGCTCATCACACACATTTCACTGGACTTTCCAGTCGGACTTCATCTCCCTGAGTACACCTTTCCCATCTGCTCCAAGTTTTACAAAAAAACAAACAGGATTCCAAGGAAACCAATCCTTATGTTTTCTATGTGCTTCAAAATCTTTCACAAGGATCATGGATAGTACATGTAAACTATTTCTTTACTATTAGTGAACTTCCCACGAGCACATACAACAAGGCAACAGTTCACTGCAACTGAAAGCAACATCTGCTCATGTGATTATAGAAAGTGCTTTGGTTTTCTATAACGTAAACTACATCTGTGTTGTTTCTGCACCAGTAGGCTACCTTTTACATCATCAATCTAACATGTGTTCAGCAGCAATGACGAAAAATCACACAGGGTATTTCCTGGCATAGAAAATTAGGATTTTAAAATATCCCGCTTTTTTAAAAAAACTCAATCAAACATAAAAAAAGTTGATCTTTGTCCTTTCCCTTGCAGCTCCAAAACAACATGTAAAGGGATTTCCTATATACAGAAATGTTCAATCAGTCCATCTTCCCTTCATGCCCATTAGCTGCGACCGTCTCCGGCTGCTCTCTCTGCTGCTTGTGCCAGCTCTTGCTTTTTCTTCTGGCGAATCGAACAATGTCCACCATGAACACCCAGGAGAGAGCGTACATGGCCACTCCCCCGCACTTGATGAAGAATCTGGGTCTCGGGGAGATCAGCTCACAGTACAGCATTGTGCCTCCCACGAAGATTCGCATCACCACAAACAGCAGCACAAACAGGACGTCCACAATGTTCCCCAGCTGCGACCTGTAATGTCCCGTCTGTTTGAGGAACCAGCGTGCCTGCAGGAGTGGGTTTGTGATTTCACTGCCGAAGAGAACCGCACACGACTCAATGCCAGACTCCCCCAGCCACAGGGTCAGCAGGATTCCCAGGATGCTCATGGTGTGGTGGGCCAGCATAACGGGTCCCTCTGTGCGGAAGTACACACACCAGGCCATGTCAAAGATAAAGTAGCCCAGGCTCACCACCATGGCACTTATCTGCAGAGGGGTGTTCTTAGTACCTGGCATTCACAGAACAGAACAGAAACAAGTTTTAGCTGGGATATTTACTGAAACTAAAAAAGCTTCCAGAGCGAATCTGAGGAATCGATATGTGAAACATTGTTTGTATTTGTAAAATGTTTATTGAATACATAAGTTGGGCTCTAATCGATATCAATATCAGTATGACAGCCCTTCCTGTTAGTGATTATCTTTACAGTACAAACGAACATGATTATTTTTAAACCTAATTGCAATGAAATAAAATGTTAGACTTTCATGATTTGAATCCACAGAAGGTGAGCATAGTACCTGGATAGGTGAAAGGCCAGGGTCCATCCACATAGCCTATATATGCTGTGATGCAGACTGCCAGGATGCCATGAACGAGGGTGACGAGGCGGCAGTTCCACTCATAGCTCCTGGAGCCGTTGATATAACACACGATAAAGTAGAAACAGGCCCAGCAGAAAAGGCACAGGAGTGAGTAAACCACGAGCAGTGCCATCTTCTCTTCTGAAGACAAAACAAACAGGAAAAGCTGCTAAAACAAACTCACAGTTGCTTTCAGAAACCTTGCCAGTCAGCAATCGTCCAGCCAACTTTGAATCACATCACACGGGGAGAGAAAAAAGCCTGGAGGCACATCTTGCTCAGTTATATCGCTTACAGTAGAAAGACGCAGCATTACCCTCCAAAGACGTGGACTGTGCAGCCCTTTGTGAGTAACCAAACAAATAGCCTTTGCTTGAACTATAATAGCACTATAGTTGGCCGAGCCGAGGGTCTGGTGGGGTGAGGGGGACGTCTCTTCATCTGCTGTGACGTTTGTACAAGGAGGTAAGACCATGCCGATTGACAGGCCTACCCTCACTGGACTGGAGCGGGACCCACTCTCTACTCTCAAAGTTGATTCAAAATAGATGCAAGGTTTAGTGGGTGCTGAGCCACAGAATGCTCCCACTGGACATGTGCACTTTAAAAAACGAAATAAATCAGTCTAGAATTGTGTTGTTGTTGCCTTGGTTGCTATGTGCAGCTCAATTAACGCACAGGTGTCAGGATGGCACGCAGAGGTGAAGCCCTGATATTGCATGTAGCAGGAGAACTCAGTTTGGATTTGACCCTAACCTTTTTCCGTCAATTAATTTATTTATTTGGTGTTGTTGGATGCACAAACATATGCCAAAGTAAATATGTCTATAAAAGAAGAAAGAAGAAAGAGGACATGGACATGCACAGACAAACAGACATACATCAAATCATAAATAACAAATACAACAATAGATAGATTTGTTATTTTTTAACTGAAAATGAATTAACTGTGTCAAGGCTGTGTATATGTACATGCCACTCTCTAAATGTATATATCTATAAATCTATATTTCTCTATCTATCTATCTATGGAACAGTTTTCTTTAGGTGCAAAATAGATACAACAGATAGGTTGTAATTCATTTATGCATGTTTACTTATTATTCCTGTATGTTTTATAACCTCTGTGCTCTAGGTGGCAGCCCTGTCTAAGAGACTGATTTGACATTTCCCTTAATTGAAGTTAACAGAGTGACACATTGGGAGAGTTTCAGTATTTTACAATGAGATGTGTGGAAGCAGATATTAAGGTCTTTGGGATTCCAGGTTGCACAAAAACTAATTGAGAACATTTGTGAGGCTTTCATTGCGTTCCCATGGAAACCTCAGAGGGGAAGTAGCTGGGCTGATGATGATGTGTTTAATTCGTCGTCTAATCCAGGGAATAGACGGTACCAGCAGCTGATGTCAGTGAACTGAAAGTGGCAGCGGGACCCTCGGCTCATCCCTGGTTTCCATTCAACACCAGCCGCTCAGTTAGCTGGATCAGGGCAGTTAGCATAACCACAGAGAGGCTAACAAAGCGCTAAGCTAAGTGATGGAGGGGGTGGGGGGGGGGGGGCATCATTTACCTTAAAGGAAAACATGGGGCAGCTTCTTCACTCGGGTCCTGGGTGGGGTGTGTTTCTGGATGAGTCTGTCACTCACACACACACACAAACACACGCACACACAGACACACACACTCCTCCAGCTGCTGCTCGTCCTCCTTCATCGCTGATTCCACCGGTGGCAACAACAGCAGCTTTCCTCAGCATCCCTGAATCCGTCTTGCACCTCATCAGCCACCGTACATGCACACGGAGCAACTAGTAATAACAACAAGGGTTGGGCCCTAGTGGTATTATCTTATACTGCACTGTAGTTTAAATATTAAGCCAGGATTATCTAATATTCAATAGAAAATACATGTTTCCATTCTCCTCCATTTCTTCCCCATACACTGGAAGCTGTCTCCTCTCAGTGGTAAAAGCGACAACTAGCGGTCCAATGACGCAAATTACACGCAACATTTCCAGCACCAGTGGCACAAAATGGAAGAAATTCGTTGTATTAACATAACAAACGCATGCTATATAGTTTAATGGTTGCAGAGAACTTGCTCCCTGCTTGACCTGGGTTCATACCCTAGTGGCACGACCTGCCAAAGGTCCACAAGCAAGGCATTCAGTCCCATTGTTCCAGCTGGACCCGTGTTTGACCTCATGGTTTGAGTCAGTAAATGAGCACATTGAAGTATGAAGTTAATGTTATATTATTACATATATAATCCAGTAGCTGATAGGTTTATTATGTGTTCACATAGTAACTTAACAAGACTGGCACTCAGTAGAGCGTGTCCATTTTTGAAAGCACATGTAATTCCACTAGATCCAGATATTTATTTGGATCTACACCAAATTGCACACACTCCCCTAAATGAGTTTTTCGCCAAGATCCAATAATTATTTTTCAAGAAATCTAGGAAAATATTGAAAAGTTCCCTTTTTCACAATGTCAGCAAAATGGAATGGGTTCTTCCCTGACCCATACCACATCCATCAAGAAATATGTCAAGTAGATTTTGTGTAATCTCACTTACAAACAAATGGACTCGGGTGAAAACATAAATACACAACCTCCTTCACAAAGGTAATAAAGTCATAATAATAAACATGCATGAGCACAGTATTAGTATGCAGTGCAAGGAAAGACTTTATTGAAAAAATTCATGTAAAACAAACCAGAAATGGAACACCACCTAACTGCTTCATTTTCTCCTTATGGCAACTTTTTACAGCATATTCAGAACTCTTTCATAGAAAAAGAAATATATTTAACAACTTAAACTACATAATTACATAGCAAAGATATCAGTGGAAATGTTAAGGCACTTGATCACCAGAAAAGGCCACGATTAGAAATGCTTCACTCATTTGGTTCTTTAGTTGGCAGGACATACATAACAAAACAAAAATTAACTTTTGATATGGCAGTAAAGACTTAAATGAAGATGGAGGTAAGAGTAACCCCCCCCCCCAAAAAAAAATCATACTTCCAAACTATTGCTCTAAGGAACAGACAGAACATGACATTTGGTCCAACAAGTTTAAGAAGTGCTCCTTAAATTACGTCTGTAAATAAAACAGGGATATGAGATGTATAAATTATTAACATTTAGGAGACAGGAAACCGTAAACACAAGAAACACTGTATGGCCAGTAGATGGCAGTATAGATTATAAAAAGGCTAACCTGCAGGAAAACATCATACTCAAAAGTCTGTTTCTAAAAAGTAAACTTTGATAGTATTGACTTGTGACTTTGGTTTACTGGAAACAGACGTGGGATGTGAGTGGTGGGTGAAGCCGAACTAAAACTGAAATACAATGATAAACCAGGCGTGGAAGTAACGCGACATCTGGATTTTAATCAGGAGGTTAAAAATGTTTCTGAAATGTGTTTGAATACGTCCTGCTACTGAGGACCTGTGGTTTGGATATGTAAGATTAAGAGCTAGTTTAATCGGAAAAAAAGAGGAGGAGAAAAGGATGAGGTTATTTAAAAAAAAAAATTATACAAAAATAGTCCTCCATAATTTCACTTTGCAACTAAAATAAATAAAGCCAGCTTTGAAGAAACAATTTTCTTTGTCAGCCAGCTTACATTGTTATAAACAGGCATTTAGCTGGATATACAAAGGTTTTTCACAGAGCTTTAGAAGAGGGAGAAATCCACCATCCAAATATTCCTTCATCAGGATGGAAGAGTGCGTTTGTATAACTCCTTTGTGTCAGAGTGGGACTCTGCTTGTATTTAATTGAGCAGAAATGCACTGTCCAGCTTTGTGCATACAGTAGCTTCTTTGAGAGGTTATTGTTGTTAGTCTCCGTCAACTGCTCAAGTCACCCCCCCCCCCCAAAAAAAAAAAGAAAGGCACAAAAGAGTTTCTTGGCAAAGACAAATTGTAGTTGTTGATATGTCGTTTTCCCAGAAAGTCGAATGAGTCTCTTCGAACAATGTGCTGCATCTGTTCCTCCGTGAAGGTTTTGGTCTCATTTGCAAACCTGAATTTGTTTCCGTTTCAGCTGGAACGTCTGGATCTCACCACTCCCCATCTGAGACAGCCTCACTCGTCATCACATAAACTGAGGTCCAGGTGTTGCTGGGTTTACTTTGAACAGCATGGGTGGGGAAGCATCGCTTTTCTTCGCCCCTCCAGAAACAAACACTAGGTCTCCTCGTCCCATAGACACAGCTGCTTCTGGGGAACGTAGTAGGTGAAATGGTAGCCCTTGCTGCAGCTCTTTATGCCACACTTGTAGGTGCTGCCTCTACCTGTGGTGTCCCGGCTGCGGCAGTACTTCAGCAGACACGGGTACCACTCCAGGCGCAGGCTGTACGTGCAGAGACAGGGCTGCCACAAGTCTTTAGTGGAGTGACATGCCTGAAAGCTGGGCGCCTCCGTCGTTACGGGCAGGACCTCGAATATGGAGCCATCCACGCCTACGACACAGACATGAGCATTATTATCAGAGGGTGCAGCGTTATACACAAAAAGCATGCCATCATACAGCTGTGTGAATCATTCCCTCTCACTGAACTGAAGAGGGTAAACAAAGTGGCCAAAAGGAGGGAGACGGTGCCGTGATTTGGAAGCTTTGTTATGCAAAGGAGACGCAACTGTGATTCTCTTTGCAGATACCAGTGCACAGCTTGTTTAATGCAAAAGAGAGCTTTGTGAGCCATGACGATCAACATTGTTCCCTGTATAACAGTGCTGTCAGCGGACAATGGCGCTGTCGTACGGATTCTCCTCAGCTCAGACAATTTGGACTTCATTGCCATTAAGATGCAGGATCCCACTGGATTCCATAAGAAGGCCGTGGCTAGAAAAGACTATATTACTGTGTTTTAAATTCAGGGAAGCGGGAACGAGGGCAGACAGTTTAGAGGAATGAACACAAAGTACCTACTCAGGTTTTCCAAAGTAAAAGAACAGACTTAAGCTGCTTTCAGACATGCACTGAAGTCTGCACATTTTCCTGAAATATTATGGAGGGGCTGCATGAGAGGGGGCAAAATATCAGCTGCTCAGAATTCTCTCTGGAACTTTTCCTGGCAACTCCCTGTGCAGCGAGTGGGCATGTTGACGGCTTTTAAAATACGCAACAGACGAAACGCTAAAAAATTTAAACAATACGAATATCTTTACACTTGAGATGCACAGATCGGCTCTGACAACATCCGAATCCACACGTATGCTCGACTCATCTGCCCATCACCCACCCAAAAGGAGTCATTTTCTCCAATTTAGAGAGCCACACCAACATGAACATTCCACCTCTACTGGTGATAATATAGTTACATATAACGGCAATCCGTGCATCACTACTGGACGCTATCAAGGATGTCAACTTGGAAAGATAACGAGATTCGAGAGCTTTTGATAATAAGGGCTAATACTGCTGAAATGCATGATTTCAGTAGTGGAAGTTATACGTCACTTCCTGCCTCCTTCACACTCTTCCTGGGCACCGACCCTCCCCTAAATGTTCTAGACATATCCTTGTTATTGTGAACATGTCCTCAATCTCCACGCACACAATCTCCTGCTGTGTTCTAAAAACCAGAGTGGTGTAGCCATATCACTTTAAAAAAAAAGAGTGCAGAGTCATATCACTGACATGAGGAAAGAGGTGTTGAGGTGATATGGATGACAGGGACAGTGTGGGGAGATAAAAACAGTCAGTATAGATAATGGGGGTGGGGGTGGCAGAGAAGAGATAAACCAACAGACAAACATGTTGCTCAATCCACCTATAAAAGATTTCAATAATAAAACAACGGTACGATAACCACTGACCTTTGTCCAGCCAGTGTTTGACATCTGACTCCCTGGTGTAGACGGCCTCTCGGGCTTCGCTGCACATGTTGTGGATGTGGGAGCTGAGCTGCAAGGCCCGGCTGAAATTGACGGCCACGCTCATGGTCAGCTGCTCCAGTCCTCTCCGCTCCTCTGCCAAGCGAATGGCCTGAGGATTTTTCTGAGCAGACAGTGCAGGATAATAAGCGTTTCAATGTGATCATTCAACTGATGACAATAACCCGGCTGAAAGTGTTGCCTCCCATGTCGTACCTGTCTGAGACGGGCCATAGACTCGCTGGGGATGATCTCATTGCGGTTGAGGCGAGAGATGAAGCACAGCGCCTGGTACTGGTTCTGCCCTCTTTCCAGCTCGCCGAGAATCAGCGCCCGAAATATCTTCACATCCTGCAAGACACGGCGAGATGAGAGATGTCTGGCTGGCTGAACGGATACACAGACAGTTCCCAGACGACATTGAAGTGGTCCGAGAGGCGAGGTTGTCATAACTTACTGTTTATATGCGCAGGCTCATACAGATTAGAACAAATAGTCTTTCCATTTCAGTACTTGATGCAGCACTTTTCCAGACACACAAAGTAATTCAATATGGGGGAGTTCAAAGATGCTCAAACAACCGTCTGCTCAAAGTAAAGAGGAGTTTATGTTCTCGCCATCCATAGAGTTTCATCTGACAGTTTGTTGATACTTTTTATTGTCTGTACGCCTGCGAGACGTCGCTCCAGTCATGCTCTGGTTACTTTTGCTGTCAAATTAAGGCTCATGGGCCCGTTTCATGGCAAACTTATCCAAGATTCTTGCATGCCGTAAAAGTTTTTTAACCACCCTGTTTTATGTGGAGCTGTAGAAATAGGAAAACGGTGATAGCGGAGAACTCGCACGCACACAAAAACCTTGCTGCTGTTGGCAAATGTGACGGAGATCTGGCGCCGAACCAAAGGCCATAAAGAGTTCCGTAAGAGGGCAGGCAAAGCATGATGGGAAGCTCCAGCAGTGGGGCGAGCAGAGCAGCAGACCTGTCTCCCTATTCATCAGACACCGCCCCCCTTGGCTTCAGCTTCCAAGACAGGCACACACAGTCCCAAACACCCCTCCTCCGCTTTTCACACACCCGTCTGAAGCAAACAGGCTTCAGAGGAGGAGTGGTACCGAGGCTGTCACTCCCCGAGCAGGAGGAACCCTGCAGATAAAACGGGAGCAGAGATAACTCATCCAGTCCTCCCTGAGCTTGAGGGTCCCACCGCCTGCCTGCAAGAATGTACGCACTGGCAGGAAGGCAATGCAACCTGCCGAAAAAGTGTTTACGCTCTACTTTGTGGGCTCGCCGGTTCCCCCCTCCCGAGTGCCACTTCTATCTGTGAAAAGAGTTTCTGGCAGGCGTACAACACAAGCACGGCTATTACACAAGACAATCATGCGATGCTATTTGACCTTTGGAAAGCAAATCACTGAGCAAATATTGATTCACAGGCTTTGCGAGATATTAACCTCGGATCACCCCCCCCCCCTCCCTCCCACAGATCTCTGTGAGCCACTTTATGAAAAACTCAGACTCAAAGAAACCCAGAAAGTTGAAATTAAATAGCTCACATGTTGCCATGCTGTGATAATAACCCAGTACTCTTGTTGTTGTTTTTAACAGAGAGAACAAAGTCTGGCTGATTAAAGAGAATGTCAGGACTAGATGAGGCACTGATATATCATCGTGAACGGAGACGGGCAAGAGTGCCATTTCCCCTCAAGTGAAGGGATACGCGGAGGCCACGGCTTCCAGACCTCCCATATTGCAGACACATGGCGCTACACTGGGACACTGTGTGTGTAGGCAGGGGGAGAGAGAGAGAGAGAGGGAGAGAGAGAGAGAGAGAGAGAGAGAGAGAGAGAGAGAGAGAGAGAGAGAGAGAGAGAGAGAGAGAGAGAGAGAGAGAGAAGGGGGAAGGCATTCGTCTCAGCCACATGGATCTGCCCCAGGGCTCTCTGGGTAATTACAGAGAAGCAGGGTAGAACCCCACCAACTCCGCTTCTTTGGAACTTTGCTTAATGCTAAAGTGTGGACGCCGAGATTCGCCTCCTCCTCTGGTGTCATTATGTGTCCGGATTAATGATTGTCTACTTCTGCTGCCACGCAATTGGATTCAGGGCAAAAAGGCGAGGGGAGGGCACCGGTGCAAACTGCGGCGACAACAGTTTCTGATGCAACTCAACCCGACACCATCTGTACACAATGGGACATCTTATGGGAATAGTTGTTTTTTTAGGCTTTTTATGCAGAGTAAGAAGAGACAATCAACACCACCCTTTTGTTTCTGTGCTAAATATGAGGCTACGGTTGGCAGACGATTGCTTAAATGGCTAAAAAACAAAAGCAGTGTTGATATCCCAGGCAGTTTAGGTGCAGCTGAGATAATAATCAGCGCGGCTTCTGCCAGCCAATAGAGTAATAACAATGACATCATCTGCCACATCTCTGTTCCAGACAGAAGCTGCTGGATTCAACCGTTTGTTTGGACAAGACCAGACTCACTGCCTGAAAACCAGCACTGGCACATGCACACGCTGACTCGCTGGTGAAGACACACACTCACAAGAGTGATGAAAAGAAAAGGTGGTAAAACGAGTGAAGTGTGCACTGCTGTTGTGATGACAGGCAGCATCCAAACAAGTCGGAGCCCTAATGCAAAAATGTTGATGAGGAGAGACGGCCTATCAATGCCACCATCTTGCACAGGGGGGTGGAGCCCTGGCAGCGAGGTCCCACCGACCGACCAATCACGAGTCAGTCTCAGCTGTCAATCATGTATCTATAGAATCAACTAATAACTAATCAAAACCAAACTTACTGTAAAAGATGAGCACTTGAACAAACATCACTGTGATAAGAACAACCGGAAATAACAGAAACCACCTAGTTAAAAAAAGAAATTGATGTGTACTTTGACTTTTTGGTTCATGTCCCGTCCACTAACATGCGATTGAGATGCTTTGGCTTCACTTTTTGTCATCTATCTTTATATTCAGTCCATGGGCAGAGCAGAACTGGGTTTCCTGTTGCGGCAGAACCTTTGCACTCTATATAAAGATTCAGTCAAATGTTGCTTGTATAAAAAAAACCCGCAGATGAGTTTAATGCTGGCGATGCATCTAAATAGAAAAACACAACTGTAACTTTACAGTCAACTCAACCTGCCAGAGCTCGAAACTGAAGGGTAAGTCAAATTAAATTCAGAACTACTGCTTAAAGAAGTGGTTGTTCCTATATCAGGGAAGTGAGTCACCACCTAAAAGTGCATTTCCTCAGACCTACATCAAATGAAAGGTTTTCAGACCAGCATTTAGAGAAAATCATCAGGTATGGACATTAAGAATTAAAAGAGTGACATTTCCCTCGTCTTGAAAGAGACGGGCAATACCATAATCAAAGGGCAGTGTTGCCTTGAGTTTTCTCCCCACCAGAGCAACGTAAATGTCAGCACGGCTATAAATAATCCACACAAGTACAGATTCCTCAGCACTGCTCCTTGACACCGGGGACTTAGTGCATTTGTAGACAAACTACCGCTGGCCAACAGCCAAACACAAGTCTGTATTCATGCAACCTGGGTCATACTAAGACCTGTTAAACAGGAGATAGGCGGGGGCCTGTTGCATTTGTGGCTACCTTTGGTGGGCCAGATTATTTAATGAGGTGCACAAAAGCCTATTCAGACACTCAAAGGGTGCCATTTACAGAGAACATTCTCCGTCACTGTAGTTGTAACCCACCGGGCCAAATGCAGTCTCTTTATGGAGCATGTACCTGGTTTACTGGCTCCTAGAATCAGAGCTGTGTGAAGCTCATATACTGGAAGAAAAATAGCCATATTTTTCTACCAGGCTTCTGTGGCTAAGAGCAGTTTAAATTGTCACAGTGAAATACTACAAGACATAAAAATCTCACTTTGGATTTTCATACAAACTGTGCCACCTCACACTTACATGGATGGACTTCTGAACTCACAGAAATGCACGCACACACACTGGGACGGACGGACGGACGGACGGACAGACAGACAGACAGACAGACAGACAGACAGACACACAGACAGACAGACACACAGACACACAGACAGACACACAGACACACAGACACACACACACAGACACACAGACACACACACACACACACACACACACACACACACACACACACACACACACACACACACACACACACACACACACACACACACACACACACACACACACACACACACGAGTTCTTCCTGTTTTCCAATCCCCTCTAAGACCCTGTCTGTTGATAAGGCTGATGGCTAGCTGCTGGTCAGCCATGCTCTGAGTCATTTGAAATCATAGTGGGTCTCTATTGGCATGTGCAATGGTCTGAAATTACCTTTTAAAGTAATTGTTTAGAGCTGAAATCATAAAGTTGGATTCATTAAAAAAAACAAAAACAAATTAAATCTATTGTCCACAAAATAGGGTCTGGGTATTTTCTGGAGTTTACAGTATATTGACACTGGCGCTTATCACCAAAAGCCCTTGAATCTCATTCACTCCCCTCTTTTCCATCCTGATATATTTGTATTCTTTTTGGTTTTTCAGTTTTGCGTCCGTTGCAGTGACGACATCATCAAGCCGACCCTGCGCACTAAATTTTCCGGACATTTTCCTGATGCATTCTCACGTGGGCTCACTGGGACATTTCACTCAGGGGGGCCTGGCAGGAAAAGTTCCATAATATGTCTGGATCAACTGACACAGAATTCTGCGTTCTCACGTACAGATGCTTTGGAAAATGGAAATTAAACATAAAAGCTCATAAAATCCAGTTGATCCAATAATCTTTTATTTGCAGTAAGATACCAGATGAAACATCGTATTGACTTTTGAGACCACCCAACCTCACTAAATGGTTCTGACGCCGTTCTAAAAACAACATATGGATTTACCATATTTTGGGATGGGAAAGATGTTTGCCGTGGTGCATGAGCGGAGCGCGGTGGGAAAGCACAGGTGTAGTCAGGGATTAAGGAACACGTTGGGAGAGAGAGAGAGAGAGAGAGAGAGAGAGGGGTGGAGAGGGTGAGACAGACAAAAGGAGCAGGAGAAAAGCTGCTGCGCGAAGAAATGCTTGAGTTGAAGCTAATTACAGAGGCTCCGAAGGCAGGAATGTGGAGTCACATTTTGGGCTGGTCACACCTGGCTGTCCAAAGAGTGAACCAATTAGTAAACAGTGGCAGTGAAGAGACAATGCAAACACGGGAGGCCACAGAAAGAAAGGAGTTCCCCCTGGCTATTTTCTTGGTAACATTGGGAGGTAACTTACTTCGAAACATAAAAGTCGACACACAATCTGGATACAATTATCCAGACAACTGTTTATGGAGACTTTGCATTCAGGAAATGAGAGACAAACAGCAAGTGCTAACAGGGAAGGAAATGAGGCAGAAAGATAAGGGGAAAAAACAATAGAGACAGCTACACACCCATTCTGCCTCTAACCATTGACCCACAGTTTTCATATCCTGCGGCTGGACAAACACCAACAGCTGTTTTAAGGCAAAGGAATATAAAAACAAAGTTATAACTCAAACTATATATAAGAAATACTTTTTGGGAAAAGCAGATTTAAGAATAACGCTAAATTTGAATGCAAATACAATATATAAATAAATTCATATATGCATACTGTGTGTTTTAGACACTGGACATTTCGCTTCTAGCAATAATTTTCCATTACATTTGGAAAATATGAATATCAAATGTTTCTTTTATAGAAAAAATGTATTCTACTTTCTAAAGTGTTCTTTAAATGCTCTTTTTAAACTTACTTTCTTTGCTCTTTTTCTTAATGTTTACTGTATGAATTATATTTTATGGCTGGAAAAGTGACACAAGAGCAGTTTATTTGACAAAGAAACAGGGGTGGTGTAATACTGTCACTGACTTTAAACTTTAGCAATAGAACTGAACTGTCACTGAGGTTTCAGAGTCTAGTTAAACACAGTACCTTTGTGTAAAGTAGCCAAAAAGGACAAAGCCATGGCTAGATTTGACTAAAGTGCACTTCAGGACACTGTGCGGGGATCAAAACAGAAGATCTGGCAGAGTAAACCCTTTGTTAGCTTTTTGTTGCCAGCTGTGATCTTCAAACCTCTGAATGATCGCAACTATGCACAGTGCAAGCCACAACTGCTGTCTGCGTATCCATCAAAGGATGTGAGTGCAGCTCGGTGCGCTCGACTGTCGCTGATCACTGGAGGAAAGAATAAAAACGGATCTGAACGTGTGAATGATAGCTGTTCCTGTCTCCCCCTGCGTCACTGTGGGAATGGGAAGCCCTTTTCTTTATCAGCAGCATTACATATGAACATCTGGCCTGTACGGTGGGGGGAGGATCACGGATAAAGACATCAACCGAGGCCACGAGAGGCCAAAGGGGCCCATGTGGGGCCTTGAAGGGCCACAGCAAGGCCACAGAAGAGGCTTTTTTTCCACTGGGATTCAGAGTCAGCCAAAACAAAGGGGGGTGAGGAGAAAGATATAAGAGGGTCCATCTTTGGAAAGGTAAACTGCCGGCCTGCACATATTGGAATGACAATGCATGGGGTAAACAGAAATTAATTAATATGAACCCAAAATCTGCAATAATTTAATATATAAACTAAAAGGCCACAGAGTGTATATATTAAAGCCATGGTCCAACAGTCCTCTTATTTAAATTCACTAGATCCAGATTTTTATTTGGATAAAACACACCTGATTTATTTTCATTAAGACCTATGAATTATTCTCTGAGAAATGTTGAAAAACGCTGACTCTCGCAATATTCCTGGATCTGCCCTCCGATTCAGATCCACATCAAAATTGAAGGGGCTCACTCCTGACCCGAAACACATCCTTCCACCAGGTTCCGTCGTAATCTGTCCAGCACAATGATGAAAACCTATGTAATGATATTAAAATGTTTATTTTATCTAATTCTAAGTAATGAGGGACTATTTTCTTGAAAAGCGAGAGCAGTGCAGTTGGTCTGAATCCCACATGTTGTTTCATCATTAACTTATTTGTGGAGTTTTCTCTCTCCCACACAGAAAAGAGCCATCATCATGACAAGGGAGGTTTGAGAAGGAAGTAGGAGTCTGCTGAGTGACCGCTCAACACAAATAACAGCTTAAATATCTGAACATTCATTGTGCTGACGGAGGAAGAAGAAACGCAATGTTAGATGTTTCATTTTCAATCACTCTGGGGCCCAATTTATGACACGGATGAGTTCACTGACTGATGGTGACTCGCAGATGACTCACTGTAACCTCCCAATATTTCGGAGGGAAAGTAATCATCTGCCCCCACGGTGTGTTACAACATTTCCAGGAACAGGTGACACGACCTGTAAAACAATAAGTCTTTACAAGTTTGTGCAAGTGACAAAGTGGGATGGTGTTTCAGGATTGAGTGAGAGGCAAGGTGTGGCAGCCCAGAGGTGACTGCACCGACTTGTACTTGATGTAATGAGCCAGCAGTTAGGAAAAAACACAATTAACAGTGGTTTAATTTCCCAGAAAACAAAAAAAGAACTAAATGAATTGCCAAAAGGTCTTCCCCACACAGGACAGTTTGCATAATGGCTACAGTTCAAATTCCAGCTACTAATTCCACAAATCTCTGTTGGTCTGTCTGTATGTGGCTCACGCATCTTGAGAATCGTTCTTTTATCGGCTTCACACTTGGGATGTGTCTCATGGACACGGCAATGAGAAGTCAAGCTTCACTAAACAGGTGAACAGCCCTTTGTGCAGCAGCGGTGACGCAGCTTCGTGGTTCTGGCCTTTACTCGCCACAGCTCAATTACTACAGCTCACTTTTACAGTTTCACCAGCATTACCATAGTCAAAGCAACCAGGCATGTTTAGAATGACCACTGCCCTAGTTACTGCAATTCTGATGAGCGATGAAGTAAGCGAAGGCTGTGACAGACCTAAGAATGGTCACCTGCCAAAATGGGTCACAGATATTGTGTATCCCAAAAGGGAGAGAGGCCTCCCACCTCCCATTCTGCTTTTAACATAGCACATGAGGGTGTGTGAAGAATCTGCACCTCATTCTTACAGCAAGCTCATTGTTGAGCGAAATTACATAAAGCCGCTGTACTTTGTAGACAATATACACATCAGAATATACGGTACAGCGTGAGCTGATCGGAGGGCCCCAGGCCTGCAACTCAATCCGCTTCATAAAGGCTGAATTAACACAAGCGGCAGACATGCTCATTCACATCGTGGCGCCATTGTTTACAAAATCCAGACCCATTTAACGTGATAGTGTGAGATAGTCGAGTGACTTCCCAACATCTGTTACTCCCTTGACCCAGCACAGCAAGAGGTCGCTCATGCAGTGTCAACACTGACATAGACACATCTACAACTTTCATGCCGAGAACAAACTCTCCAAACCTTCAAATGTTGTTTTTTTTGGTATATTATTTTAATGTTGTATTATTTATAATAACACTGAAGCTTTTTCAAAACTGATGTGATTTTTTATGTGATCGGTTGTCTAAAGCATGGCAATTATACCGTTTTCAGTCCGCACCCAATTTTCCAGAGTTTGCACTTCACATATGAAGAGCGGAGCTGGAGATTGTCACATGCGTTCACAACTACAGGAACATTTTGGGAGCATATAGGCGATAGATGGTGTCTGGGTGATACAGAAGGCACGACATAACTTATACATGTGGATTTGCAGGGGAAATCTCTCACATCGAAGATGGTGGGAGGAGATACTGACTCAGTCATAACATTTAATTTTGTGGTGACAAGAAATGCTACAAGGAAATTGAAGTTTTGCAAGTGTTAGAAACGCCATCAACACGCCCTCTGACTCGCTATGAATGTCCCTGCTGTATTCCCACATGGACTCACTGATATTTTCATGATTTTCCTCAAAATGTCTTGTGCAACTGACTCGATCATTTGTACTCTCACATACAGCCCCATGTTGTCTGAAAGCAGACAACATCCAACTTCAAACTTTGACTACTGAAGCATTTCGTTGATGACAGCAGACTGTTTGAACATGATCTGACAACACCCAGTGTATCTAGAAAGCTTGAATAGCCTTTTCAAATCCTTCTGCACTATTGTGACCAGAGGGCTACCTGTATATTTTCAAAAGACATAAAACTGTTCCAACAGTGCTCTCAGATGTTCTATTATATACTGTAGCCAAGGTGCATGAAGGATGTGCACCATTTCATCCCAGAAATGAGACCTTCAAGTGTGAACTCAGCCGAGAATGGGCCTGTGAAGTCACTCGCATTCCTGCATTGATCAAACCCACTAGTTGGACATTGAAAGTCAGACACACGGAGAACAAACTGATTAACTTCTGACAAAGTTCCTACATCTGGAACGACCCAAAACAGCCTCTCCAAATATGTGAGACATTTCCCTGGGATTAATCTCAGAGACATGGTTTATGTTCAGCTCAAGGTCTGTGACTGTGTTAGACCATAAATTGTTGCAGTGGTTGCCGACCAAAAAAAAAGAAAAGAAAAGCAGACCAGCAAATAACAAATAGCTGTCAGTAGGAGGTTACAACAGCACATCTGCATTCACATTTGTCGTGCGTTCCACAATTGTACATTGCCACAGCTTGTTATCACACAGATTGCTGCAATTTCACATAATTGAGAAAAGATTCAGCTGTAAATACTAAACTGTGACACCAGATAGGAGAGTTAAACTACTCAAATAAATGTACAGGATGTAATGTTGATAGCTAGGGGTCTCTCAATCAAAACAATAACAAAAGTCCTTGTTTGAGGACATTGTGAAGCAGCGTGGGATCATGGGAGTTGTGGTCTTCACCGCCATTGCCGTGGAAAATCGACCCTATGGTCAAATCATGTTCATGGATGAGGTCATGTAATAAAGTTTTATTCACATTACTCAGCAAATGGTAGTGACTCATCCAGATCCAGAATGAGTGACCAATAGAAACAGTAGAAGGAGGAAACAGCAGATTGGCTAACTGGGAAAAAATGGATTTTACCTTCGTCATGCATCGTTTGCCCCAAAATTTAAAGCAGAGACGGACAAATAAAGGTAAGTAGATATGATGTACATTAAAAGACGTCCAAAATGAATTGCCCGTTACCTCAAATACAATTGTGGATTTCTCTTGGTTCAAACATTGTTGGAAATATTAGTCAACTCTATCTATCTATCTATCTATCTATCTCAGACTGCCTTTTGTAACCTGCAAATGCTCTTGGACAATAATCAAAAATCATAATGTTATAGTTCTTCAGTGGTTTCAACGTAATTCTCATGTGTTACGTACATGTGGATATTTACTCAACATGACACCGAGGTGTCGAGCGTAAGCTGAACCACATTATCTTTTCCATATGTCTACATGCCATCGGAGCAAACGTAACCCTCCTGGAATCACAGTGCGGCTGATTCTCACAGTGATTCATTGCTTGGATAAGGTTGACTAAACTTCCTTCTCACATCCAGCAGAGCACTCCACCAGTCTCTAATGGTTAGAAAATGTAACCGTCACATCTCTGCCACGTATTCACAAAGCACCAAAGAGCAAGAGGCTGGCTGTCTGATGATTATCCCTTTCTTTGGAAATGATCAGGGTAAAGATCATAGACTTTAAAGAATAAAAGACAGAAGTGGAAATGCTTGTTGATCAGTTACATTCACTTATCCTAAGTAACAAAAGAAGATTTGTACCAGTAGGCTACAGAATCCACCTTTGGCTGCGAAGTTCATTATAATCTCTCCCGTGTTCAACATCCCTTAAAACGCTCTTCTTCCCACATGCGTTCATCTGGACTGTATATTCATGGCAGCTGGAAGTGACAGCTCATCCAACTTTCCATAAATTTTGGAGATACTGCACAAGAGCTGAATAAAAACCACATGCAGGAGAACTGAGGGGAGAGCGGTGAGGAGTAAGCAAGAGACACAGGGGGGGACAGAGGGAGAAAGAGCCACAGAAAGAGAAGGGGGGGGCAAGGAGGGCGACCTACAACTGGAGCAGATAAATCAAGCAACGGAAAAGTAAAGTGATCTAAGAGGTTCTTGTTGGCTTTATTCAAGTAAACAAAACCATATGTGCGCATGTAGCCCGTGTGTGTGTGTGTGTGTGTGTGTGTGTGTGTGTGTGTGTGTGTGTGTGTGTGTGTGTGTGTGTGTGAGAGCATCAACGGACGAAGCAACGCTGGTCGCCTGCACGACCAAGCAAAGGCTCCCTGCTCACAGATCAGTGTATGTCTCTTTATATCGGTGTGTCACCAATGATTGGGGGTGACGGCCTCTTCTCTTTCAACTTTAAATTAGCTGTTTTGGTTAGTGAACCAGACGTGCAGATCAAAAAGGTCAGACATGCCCACTTAATCCTGGTAAATCTCCCCCTTCACATCTTGCCAGCCTGTCAGCTTCCATGTGACAGCAACCATCACAGACACATGCCTTTGCTCTGTGCGCCTCCGTGAGCGCCCCCTCCCCTCATGCTCAGCAGTTGTAGTTTTCCCTCCAGCTCTGACATTTATGTGACGGAGTTGTGATTGTTAAAAGTGAAACAGTGTCATCTTCCCTAAAAAATCTCAAATGCAGTGCTGACCAGGGAGGGACGCTTGATCAGCTCGTCTACTTTTAGAAGAATTCTAAATATGGCTGCTGGTTCTCAGCTCTGGGCTCGTCTCACGAGTGGCAGGCGTTGTAGGGCCGCTGGGGTCTGTGGGCAACCACATCTGAGGAGCAGCAGCTGTCTTGACCTCTGCGAGACGCATGCTGGGATGGAAAACGATGAATGAAACCAAAGCCCTACTTGGGTTACACCATCTACTCCAGGACGTTTGAGGGTTTTCACATTGGTGACCCTGCATCCTTGCAACAATTAAGTAGGAACCACAAGGCAAGTGCGGTAATTTGATTAAAGCTTTGATGGATTATAGATTTGGGGCTGATCTCATGTTGTAGTCACAAAAAAAAAGGGTGTAGGAAAATACCTCAAGAAAAAGGAGAACAACTGGTTAACAAGTGGACCCATTACTCCTATTTGCCACACATCTTGGTACACAACTTGGATTAACAGAGGTTTTGAGATTATGTGAAACAAAAACAAACTCCTGTATGATCCGGTTTTGTCCTGACTGGGACCAATTAGCTGAAAGGGAAGGTCGGTACTCATCGGTGCTCCCTGAAATGTCTCCAAGGTTTCTCAAGTGAAACAAGGAACTGGGTAATTTTTGATTTTGCCTAATTGTAACAGTGACTAAATTGTGGATTGTTGCTACTGGGATGCAAACTGTGACTTGATCTACCCTTATTGGGTCACCTGGGTGAGGGGGTCAGATGTTAAGACCCGAACCCCCCCCCCCCCAATGACCCCAAGAACTGATGATGGACCCTAAGCGCATTCTACAGATGTATCTTGTAGCCTGAAAGAGCTGAGTCTGTATCTACAGGATACACTTCTTGTTTTGTCTGAGGACCTCGTGGAGAACTCAGGGACCCCCCCTCAGTTATTTTGGGGAACCTGGAGTGGACTCAGATGCAACAAGTTCTAACTCAGACATATCTGAGACTTGTTAAGACCTACTTTATCATCGTCATCATATAATGTCAGGAAAACGCAGGGGGAACATGCGTAAAAGTGTGTAGTTTGAGTTGTTACCACCTCTCACCTGTTTAAAGTCCGCCATAAAAGTGATGAGTGTCCCATCTCCCTGCTTGAATTCCACTGATATCAGGTCTCTCTCGCTGTCCGCCTCCAGCACCTCCTCGGTCACCAGTCCGTCAACGAGCCGGACCCGGACCCGCAGCTCCGACCCGAGTCCCACCGCGACCACCAGCACCAGGGCGCACAGACGCGTCAGTATCCGAACTGAAGCCGCAGAGACGCAACTCGCACACATCCCCAAAGACGCACAACCCGACCCGACAGAGGAGAAAACCGAGGTGAAGTGCCCCAGATCTGCGTTCATTTCCCCTCAACTATTCTCTGGGATTTGTCGTAAAAAGTCTTTCCCTTCATGTTCAGAGCGGGGCTGTAGTTCGCAGGTCGCACCTCCATATGGCCTCCTCCTCCTCCTCCTCCTCCTCCTGAGCGCAAGCACTTTCCAGAATTACATGGAAATCAGGACGACAATCCCCCTCTCTGAAATCTCTGCTTTTTCACTTGTAGGAGCTGAGTTCACCTCCATTGAACGTGTGTGTGTCCGCTGATAAGATCGTGCGCAATCCAGTTTCCCCCCCGCGCGCTACAGCGGCAGCCGACACTCGCACGTTGCTCCTCATTCTGCTTTCTGTTGATAGTCACGTCTTCTTTTTATTCCTCCCTCGACACTTCATGCTCCCCCGTCACTTCCTACCCGTCGGTATCCCACCGCTTCCAAACTTTCTAGTGTGTGTGTGTGTGTGTGTGTGTGTGAGAGAGAGTGTGTGTGTGTGTGTGTGTGTAGGGATGGTAGTAAACTCTTAAAGCTATACCACCCTCTGAAAAGTCTGCCCATCCCCCTAAAGGCCTCATGTGATCGCTCTGCAACCAGCAGCAGGCTGCACTGATTATATCCAACTATTATAACAAAAGTGAAATTAGGATTTAGAATCACTGTGGCTAAACACAACAACACATAACAAACCATAACAACAGATGAAGAAAGAAATTAAAAAACACAACAAAATAAAAACAAATCAAAACATTAAACAGAACAGCAAACCCACAAAACGCAACAGATAAACAACAACACGACGAAAAGACCAAAAATGCATCAGCAAAACATTTAAACACATCAACAGATCCAAAAACAAAGCACAACAAATCGCAGAACTCAACGGCAATTCACAAAACACAACAAATAAGAAAAACTGCGCAATAAATCAAAACATACATATTTTGACTTGTTTTGGTGTTTCGCTGGCATGTTTTGGGATCTTGTGTTGTGCTACTTCATTGGTTGTTGTGTTTTGTGATTAGTTGTTGTGTTTGTGGTTTTATAGTCAGGGCGACTTGAGGCTCCTTATGATATCAAGATAAATACGATATATTCAATTTGTTCACTCGTGTCATTGTATGAAAATAGCACTGGATGAATTCTTCGAATATTATTGGATTTGGATTCCACATGTGTAAATGAACAACATGCTAATGAGGAAAACTGCAGTGTAGGATGTTCTACTATTTTCTCTCCGATGTTTGCAATAACTAAGCTGTGGAAAACGAAGTACAATCCCCCCCCCCTGTTGTTTTTCAGCTGTTTATCTAATGGATCAATCTCTGACACTCTTTGTTTATGAGTTCAGTTGTGATAGCTGCCCTCTGAAATAAATCTGTCAGGTAATTATTACCTTTGAAGACATCTTTGATTCACAAGTTTCAACTGAAGTAAAAAAAGAAATGTAGTCTCTCTTTTATTCGTAGGTAGTCTCTTCTTCTTCTTCTTAAATTTGATGACGTCCTCAGGGGAAGAGCTTGACGAGCCTGAGGTGAGAGCTGCCAAACAAAGAGAAGCTGCCTATCTGATGTCAGAGCCACATTCAATGTTTGATTATCATTGTGTGTTGCAAAAGGGAGGGTGACATCCTTGCAGCACCTACAACCACCTGAGCAGTGGTGTGCTATCTCTAATTGGCTTGATGCACTGCATTCTGGGTGGGCCTCCCCCCCGGGCCGGTGACCCCCCCCCCCCCCCCCCCCCCACCCTCCCCCAAAATTGTGGCCGCACTCGAGTGCTGCTGAGACCAAGAGGTGTACGCTTCAGTGAAGGGGAAAACAAACAGAGAGGCCATAAAGCCGAGCAAACATGGTTAGCTGGGCCTGGCAAACCAAACTGGGCCCTGGATCCCGATGGAGTGCAGGAGAGGAGGTCAGGCAAACACACCTCTTTGTCAGGCCTCGAGTATTCTGCGGCTACATCTCAGTTAGAGCGGTTTAAGTAGCATCAGGCCAAACTTGGACCCAAAGAACAGGTCACGGGACACATGTCAAATCTGACATTTCACTAAACCTCGTGAAGACAACCCACTGCCAGCAAACATGCCCTGCTCCCTTCGTTCCGATAATCGGGATTCATTTAGATCCCGTGCTTGCTTGCTGCACTTGTCATGCTGTATTCGTACAGGCAGAAGTCCAAAGTGCAGTGGCTCCGGGAGGCTGTTTGCCTGCAGCGATAAAGACAGACAGTGCAAAGCTACAGTTACTGAAGGGAAGTTGTCCTGCAGTAATTACAGACACAATGAGGAGGGCTGGGTGAACCAGGTCAGGGCTTCACCTCGGTGATCTGGTATGAAAGCAATGGGCCAGAGAAGAGAACAAGCAAATGTGAAAATCATACAAACACCCTGACTATGTATTCTTACTGGCATGTGATCGGCTTTACACTTACGCTGATGTGTAGACACTGATGTTGATACATTAAAATATTTCCAACCAAGATGAAACTTTCCAAAACTTGTATTATTTAAGCCGATAAGGAAGCTTGTTCAAAACTTTTGTTTTGTCGTGTGATCAGTGATAAAAGCTTTTTTCCTGCGTGAACTCTGGAAAATGTCCGGGATATTGGGTTTGGCCATTTTCTGGAGTTTGTGTTTTGCATATGAAGAACACATCAGGAGATTGTTCAGGTCAGTAGCGTTCACAACAACGTCGGAACATTCAGGTGAGAGGTAGGGCCTGGGTAGAGCCTGGAGGAGGATCACGTCACAAGAGTCACCATTACTTTTTTGGGTACCCTGGAAACATTTCCATTGTCATTTTTGCATTTTGTAACACGTTTCTGTATTTGGATGTGTTGTGAATATAATGAAATTCACTGTGTATTTGCTTTGATTTCATTTTACTTTCACTGTTTCCCGAATTACCGACTTTATCTTTGTTGTGAAAAGCTCAGATGTACTTGAATATTCTCCTGATGGTTCCAGCTGAAATGGAGTGAAGGTATTTGCATTCCTGAAGGCAGAAACCTGTGAAATAGACACCATCGCCTTCGGTCTGTCTCCTCTCGTCTCTCTACGTGATCCCTTTTTCATCCAAGACACACAGCTGGAAAAGTTCCTTTACCTAAACACATGAGTTCTTGGCGTCCTCCTATAGTTGTGAAATAAGAAAAGCAATATACATCTCTTCGTTCAAACAGATGCATTCACTCTTGAGCAATGATTTGATCATATCGATAAAGAATTGTGAGCTGTTTGTTTATATTTCGACATCTCACTAACTATTTAGTAGCTCTGGGACATTCACACAGTGAATCACAGCTGAAATGAATGGTAAAGATGCTATCAGAGTTTTAATATTCAAGGAGCCAAATTCAAAAGCAGCAGGAAATTAGATTTTTTTGGGGGGGGACAATATGGGATTTAATGTGGGTGACATGGCTGTGAAATAATTCTCAACTGCTACAAACACACTCACAAGTCCACTTCTACTTTTCCTTGTGGAAATTAAAGGTATTTCCAGCCTTTGATGAGGGACAATTGTGCTTTAATTGAGGCATTTGGCTTTGGCTACAGCCGAGGTGCTAAAACTGCATTCCGCTTGTGTGTGTGCACAAATGCGTGGACTTGCACAAAGTAAGTTTAAAACGGTTTTGCGTATGAGAAGGGATTTGTGCCACCCAGATAGAACCATTCGCCAAAACAGCAATCTTTTCTTCTTTTTTTTTTGATAGCGAACTGAAAGAAAGCGAGGGGGCCCTCTGGTTTGTCGTCTCCTAAATGCAGTAGCGTGGATTAGGAGCATGTTCCCCCAACGGGAGCACTTTGCTTTGATAGCAGGGCGTGAAAACTCCAGATAGAGAAAGACAATATTTGCATTGTGAGCTGATCACCATCACATGCAGCCTCACAGTAATACCCCTAATACTCCCCTGCATGGCCGTAATATTTTGCTCCATAATGGTTTGCTTGAACAGAGTAATCAGAAAGCAATGAGCTGATGGGGTTTCACTGCAGAGAGGAGAGCCAGGTCCTGGGACTGATCTGTCGTTGATCTCTCCTCCAGACAGATGCCAAAGGTGTTTGTGTAAGTGTGTGGGTGTGTGTTAGTGTGTGTGTGCTGCTCTTTGAGAATGTGAAACACATTTATACAAGGATTGCGGGAGCTGAAATCTAGCTGCTCTCTGCTCCTCTGATGATATTCTCATGTCTTTTTACACCCCTCCTTTTCTTCCCTCGGTTGAACTGCTTTGCCGACAGTGTGTCGGGGCAGCAGCCAGTCGCTCGGTGAGCTCCCTGCATGTGGGCTGACTGAAGGTATCCTCTTACATATGTGGGGCTCTGGGGCCACTGTAACTCTTGTGGAACACAGGCTCACATGGTGGAAAAGAGAGAGGATGAAGGCTGGAGGACGGTGGGGTGGGGGGGACAATTAAGAAACCAGAGGGAAGGGAGGAGAAGCTACTGAAAATTCATGGTACTTAAAAGAGAAGTAGACAGAAGAAGAAGAAGAAGAAGAAGAAGAAGAAGAAGAAGAAGAAGAAGAAGAAGAAGAAGGAGGAAAATAATGATAGCAAGTAAAAATATTAATAGTATGTGGATAACCAAAGGATGTCTTACAGATTATTTAAAAGGAAACAAAATTGATGGTTTTAAAAGAAATAATAGACTTTGGCATAGTACCAAAAGTTAATAGGTACATTTACTCAAGTACTGTACTTTACTGAAGTACTTCTGTTTCATGCTGTGTCATACATCACATGTTTTTACAAACCCTGGTTAAACTAACAGCATGAAATTGTTCAATTAACTTGGTCATTTAATGAAACTTAGTTACAGTGATTGATCACGATGAACCAAGCTCTTATAGGTCTCTTATTTTGCAGAGTATCTTGTTTTGACTCATGTTTCAGTAAATTAAAGTCAACTTTATTGTGAAAACACAATGTAGTCACCCTTCAGGCAGGAAAGCTTGAAGGAGGGTTTTATATGAACATACTTCCAGCGTCACTGCAGGTGATCCAATGTAACCATCACAGACTCAATACTCTATTACTCTGGACTTATCTCCGTCTCATCAGCACCATGCTGTCCACAGAACTGATTTGCTAATTTGCATGAACCTTAGTAATATAAATGTATTCTAACACATTAAAACCACAACAGAAACAAAACCTAACACAGTCCACATTCAAACATACGTTGACTATTATATAATTACATTATCCCACACATAACATGTCATAATAAAATGTTTTATCAGACAAAAAGTGCATTTAAGTGTTATTCAGTAGTAAATCAGTATAAATAATATAATAATAGTCTTAATAGTAGAAGATTCACTTGCAATTTTTTTGTGCCTTGCTCCCTTTCTCTATCTAGCACTGGACATTCCTCAGGTCCTCCTTTTCAAGCATCTATGATAGAAAATATTCCAAACACTTAGAGAATAGGTCATGGTTTGCAGATTGATTTGGACAGACCTTATGATTGACAAATGTTTGAATAAGGTTTAATGATTCAACATTATTTCGAATGAGGCAGTGGCACAGGGTCAACAAAGTGATCACTTAACCTCTGTCTTTCCAAGAAAAAACCTCACACCCCAACAGCAGATTCCGCGCGTCACCCAGTAACCTACATGACAAAATAGTTCCATGGAAATTCCCATAAAGTTAATGACAGAGAGATCAGGAGAATGGAAGAAAGAGTGGGAGAGATGCAGCCTTCTGGGTGGGGGGGGCCTCTTGTGAATTGTGAAAATAAATAAACATGTTTGGGCTCATAGCTCAGAGCATTAAACCCCACAGTGAGAATGTTTCCTGGCAGCGTCCCAGCAGGAGATGAAAGACAATCCCACTTTAAACACAGTCGTAGGAATATATCATTTATCTTTCCTCCATTAAAGTCAAAGCTGTAATAACCTAATAGCTGAGGTAGAGTCACCTCCCTCTTTCTTTCTAGACAGTACAAATACAAATACCTGTAACATCTACTGGATAACACTGTGAGGTAATTACAGAGGAGAAGAAGTACGCCCCATACTACCTGTGTGTACACATCAGGTAAACCTCTACCAAACCCTTTTACAAACATAGATGCATCCATTTTCCAGAGCTCTAAAATTAAAGTGTTCTTGTCGTTGGCGCTGACACGTGAAGCTTCAAGGTAGATGCTGCTCGGCCAAGATCCTGCAGCATCCCTCCCTGCATCGGATGCCGTTGATTTAATTCTTGGTTCTGAGGGAGAACATGACTCACAAAACATCTGTTCAGGATTCACGGAACATCTCCCCAGTACATTTAATTAATCCAACTCTTGGCCTGCTGGGGTTAGAGTAGAAATTACTGCTAATTCACAAGAGGGGGGGGGGGCACAGGTTTTTAATAAGGTTGCTGGGAGTCACATGGAGGTGAAGCACAAATCAGTATTTCCTGTGAGTAAAGCTGTTGTTATACTACAAATATTCCGCAGTATTTACTGTGAGTAAAGCTGTGGTTTGCACATACTGTATTTTCAGATGGTCCCACAGTTGTTTTCAGTGTATGTGACCCAATTTCACCATATATAGTGTTTGTCATATATATTCTGTCAACTGATTGAAACGACATTAAAGATACTGTGCCAGTCAGCCGCTCAACTCATATTCACAATGGTTCATAAAGCTTGTCCACTAATAACAGTGCTGGTTTTCAGCCTTAAGTGATCCCACTTTTTTCCCGAAATGAAGCTTGACAGCCAACACAAATATGCCCTACGTACCGAGTTAGTATCACTTACTTGCTCAAGGCCTTTTCCACTAAAATAATAACAGGGTTGTCAGAAAACCTCTCAGGATACAATACGTTCATATTTGTATTAGTTTGAACCATGAACTGCGAACCAATACAAGTGAATTAAGATTCACCATCGGCTGTGAGTGAGTCTGAGTCTATTAAAGCTCAATGGGTAACTGAATTCAAACTGTGTGAGCCACCATGGAACAACATGGACTTGAAAGTATCTTCAAATGTAAACTGAGAGAAATATAATGCAAACCAAAGCATTAGCATTTGGCCGCTGAGTCTTTATTTCTTCTTGAGTGGCTCTCTTCAGCTCTTATGTTTTGGGTCATTTTCATCTCCCACAATTGAGTTTTTATCCACGGCAAGCAGCTGGTTATTTTGTGAAAAGTGTACCAGCTCGGCACCAAATGACGGACAGAAAGATGCGACTGGCTGACGTAGTCCATCATACAGCAGCTAAATCAGTCAGATATTTACTTCAGGGGTTGGCAGAGTTAATATTGGAGGTATGTGGCTCCAAATTAACACCATTGTCACTCTCTATCTGTAAGTGAACCATATTTACCAATAGCACAGTTCGCAATTTGTCTGCTTTACTATACAGCTTGTTTCTGCTGCGAAAACAGGTTTATTGCAAGTTTAAGTAAAGTTTGTGTTCCTGGTTTGTGTTGCTGCCGCAAGGAACAACCACCAATACAGTCATGCTGGAGACCAGAGGATATTCTGGAGCTGCCATTATGAAAATGAAAAACTCAGAATATCATTATGTTAAAAGTGGTAAGTATAAACATTACTCTGTTCACTTTAACCCAATTCCCCCTGCAGCCTCATGCTATTACCCCCGACTGAGATTATAGAGGGAAGAATTTAAAGTACTCCGCTTTATTCTCCATATGTCCATCTGTCATTAGGCCTGCTTTACTGCACTAACAGGCATGCTAGTCATACAGATAAGAGGCCTGTGTAATTGGCGCCCGGCAACGCAATCATGGCACGGCTGCTGATACACTGCCAACACACAATCAAGATGCCCGCTCCAGATTATCAAGCTGTAAACAAACCTCAGCAAACTGTCAGGGCCTCTCTTCTTCTGCTGGGATTAGCATTTCAAACTGTCAGCTGCCAGACTGGGCTCCCTGGTACTGAGGAGTTAGGATTTAACAACAACACATATCCAGGCCAATCAGATGTCCATCAGCTGATCATTGTATTTGTACTTATCTCTGTATACAGTATATATGCTGTATATGCCTTTCCTGAGTCCACGTCATTCATTACTGGTTCCCTGGTGTTCAGTTTTACTGGGGGAACTATTAATCTAAGTGCTTCTCCGAGAAGAACAGTAAACCAGTGAGATGTCTGTTTTTGGATGGCTGTAAATTGTAAATTGAGGGGGGAAACTTTAAGGTTGTGTTTAATGACTCCCAGACTCCGGTTTCATGTGTGCAGAGTTTTAATTAAAGTAAAGAAGCACAACACTGTAAGTAGTCAATATAAAGTAATTGCTCCTGTTTTAATGCATACAAAATGTTTAAATATGAATAAGGTTGATAATAACCAGAGGCACTGCAGGATTTTACAGAGTTTCCTGCTCAAAGTTCAAGTGAAACAAACCATAAACAGTCAATGGAACATAGAAATGGAAGCATAGAAACGCCTACAAATAATTACAGTCATTTACCACTGCCTCTAGAAATTTGTACCCGACAAACAAAACTAACATGTATTTTGTTCACAGAGCATGAATGACCTTTGCAAAAAGTTGAAAATCTATATAGAGCACAGCTTCTTAAATGCCAACCAAAGACAATGCAGTAAAGAGCAAACACAAACCGAGGCTGGAGGCTTAGGAGAAGCATTTACAACATGTAGAACAACAGAGCTGAAGTTCTTGTCGAGTTGATGCAGGGGTCTGGCCTTCATGAGGCAGCTGGAAAAGCAACAGTATTATCTAAAAGATGCTGGTATGCAGGAAATGGATACTTGAGCTGAGATAGCTTCCTTGAGCACAACTCTTCAGATATCAGATCTTTCCATTCCCTCTTAAAGCCAGTGTAGCCTTTGACGGTTAAACCACTGCGACCTACAAGAGGACGAGAAGGAGGAATACGTGATATTATAATGGACGATGTGGTCAATGAAGAAACAGATCATGATCATAGATTGTATATAAAGGTGGACGGTTTGACAGCGCACTTAAAGTGAAGCCAAAGCATCTTGTTTCGCCTCCTGGTGGCTGGCTACAGTATAGGTCGCATACATTTTTCTCAATGGGTTTCTGTTATTTCATCCATCACACTGAAAAGTGCTTGATTTTCAGGTAACTTTGACCTAAAAGAGAACAAATGCATGGATGGACACTGATGTGTCACATTATAATGGGTGATGTAGTCATTGAATAACCAATAACATTGTATAAAGTAATGTTTTAGTCAAATTCATTCTCATATATGTATTTTTTCAACAGAGCAGAGTTTTGATGAGTATCACCTTTCTAGCACATATACACATGGCAGTACAAGATTCAAAACATTTGTATACACCTAATATATGCACTGTTTTCAGGTGTTAAATGTCGATTGTTAAGCCATTTTTAAAACTGAACTCATTTAATAAACTTCTGCCAGTTCTGTCATGCAAAACAAATACTCAAATTACTAAACAATATTATAGCATTGCACCGATTTGACAAATTTCTGAAAAAGTAGCAAGCCTTCTATTTCTCACTAAAATGTGTTATTGTGTGGTGACAGAACTTCACAGAAACATTTTTAGTTTAACCTCCTTTTTATCAGGATGCAGCGCAGGTGTCTCCAAGTCTTGTTGTGGAGCGTGTGAGGTCTTTCTACCTTGTAAAAAAAAAGGGAGTAGCTTTTTGGTCGGGTTATGTTGTTAACTAGAACTTGAACATCAACAATTTGAAAGAAGGAGAGAGCACAAAGCTAAATTGAAGAGACAGTGATTTGCAGTTCTGCAAGAGAAAGAAAGGAGAAACTGTTTTGTTTTGGTGCCCAGATTTAGTCCATCTGTCACTGCTCTTTGTCTCCGCTGCAACAGAGTCTTTGGCTGCTGACACAAAAATGCAGGAGCAGAATTTAGGGTTTACGCTCTCCTCTGACCTCTGACTTCTTGCCATTCTTGTCAGGGATGTATCTGTCCTTAGTAAATCCTGCTTGTGTCCTCGGAGCCCAGTGGTCAAACAAGGATGCAGGGATTCTTGTGAATGTGGGAGTCAGGGGAAGGGGGACATGCATGATGATTTAACTGTCTCCTTCCACAAGCACGCATCCGGGTGATGTGTTTGCTCACACTAAATAGGTCTGGACCGTGGAGTTGTCTGGTCAGCAGAGAAAAGCCTCTGCGGCTGACTCATTCCCCCGAGCGATGCCACAGTCAAATATGTGGTTTCGACAGAAGATAAATGCAGAGAATCCAACAGCTTCCACATTGAGTTCATTCAGATGAGTGTAAAAAAAAACATCAACTGCTGGACGAGCTAGAAGTACATAATGACAAACAGATTAATGGACGGTATGGTCATAAAAAAGCCAGGTAGGGCTACAGTTGGAATGTATTCCACCACATGTGTTTTGCATTTTATCCAGTTTCCCATGAAACTAGGCCATGGCTCATCCACGGCTTCCTGCTGCAAGGCTTCAACTTTGGAGAGCCTGTTGACAGAGAGCGCACACACACACACACACACACACACACACACACACACACACACACACACACACACACACACACACACACACACTGCCCTTTTACCTCAACCCCTGGAAGAGCACACACTGGGAGGAATTCTCCACACTGCGTTCTGGCGTGAGACAGCAGTGAGTAAGAGAAGGAGAAAAACTGTTGAGGAAAGGAGGAAACAGGGAAGGACATATTTCTGAGTTATAGACAAAAGTCTTAACTTCACCTGTAAATCTATATCTTTTAATGAGAAGTTTCCAGAACACACATGAAGCTGAGAGAGCTGTTTCCTACATGACGGTTTTCATTAGGCTCTAAGCAGCTCCATTCCCACAAGTGTAACCCAACCGCGGTCAAGTCAAAACAGGCTCGTAGCTCAGCACAAACATTTACAGGGCAGTAACATTTCAGTTAGTACGAGATGTGTTTTCTCTCCTCTCTGTGCTGCTTATCAGTTTTGATCCCCATTCCTATATAGGTCTTTTTCACAAATCTGACAGAATGATTTATATGCTGGATCAAATTACCTTGGGGGGGGGGGGAATTTAACATGACACATAATGAAAATTAAAGCAGCGACTGTGACTCAGGAGTTTCAGGTTGTTCACTAACCAGAAAGTTGGTTGTTTGATTTGGCTCCTTTGGTATGACACACCCCAAATTGCTCCTGTTGACGTTGTCCCAGCAGTGGGAGTGACATAGTGATCTACAAATTGCTAAACAGTATCAAATGAGTCAATGGTTAAACGGTACTGTAATGTGCTGTGAGGTCAAAGTGCAAACACTTTGCAAAGGATGTTTTTCAAGGGAATCTGGGCCCCTGCTTGGATTTGTAGTTCTCGGTGTTATGAGATGGTAAATCATTGCAACTGCCCTGTAACCACCGGATCTTCACATCAAAGAACATCAAAGAACATATGGTTTCCCCAGCAGATGGGTTGCTGTTGGTGGATATCAACCATTATGTCTCCTTTAAACCAATAGAATGTAAGTGGGTGCAACCAGAAACTGGTCTGTCACATAACATGATATAAGGACATAATAAACAATACAATCAAATATTTGTTTGTTTAGAAGTCCAAATATGTTGATGTGTATATATTTGGATTGTCTACAATTACACTTTGGTTGGTGTTTATTATACAGGAACATATTGTCATAGAGGAGCAGCGTATCTTGTGCAAACACTCAACTTTATAAGTAAACAAAACTGACTGTAAATCAGCTTGATTATGTACGAGGCCCTGATCAAATGTCTCTGCAAAACTGCCACACCTTCAGTAGCATGCAAAGGTCTTGTCATGAAAAGAAATGAAACAACTGCTCATTAAACCACCACTAGGTGCCTCTGTAAGGGATACAGTATTCACTTTCACATCAACAAACCGGCCCATTGAAGCATGGTGACACCCAGCCTCAAGGCAAAATGACTGACTCAATGGTTTTAAATAACAGTCACGTTAATTAGAGTTGGACTCATGAAAACATCTAACTGTCGACCGAGAGACAAGAAAGACTTGGAAAGATTTTCAATTTTAGCCTTTCCTCTGTTGATGTTTTAACTGAAAGGAAGATCTGCATCATGAACCATGTCAGTTAAAGGGAAGATAAACAAAATGAAACCTTATAACAAACCTTCTGAGTCCAGGTCTCATAAACAAGCAAGTCAGTAAGGCCTTGTGCACGCTAAAGGATTTTTAACTGACCACAGACAGAGTTACAGAAACCATTTTTTTAATATTATACTTGTCAGAGCACACACTAGACGATTTAGGCCTGAACATAAGACCACACGCTTTGTAGGAAACGATTTCACAGTGGCGAGAGACTTGAGATCTAACATAAACTCGGGTGTTTCTTCTTCTTATGATGAAACACCTTCTCAACTGCAGTGTGGAAAGGTTGTGTGATTAAACGTGACCCCGGAATAAAAATAAACATGGAGGAGGACCGACGTCTTCAGCTACCTGCACTTGCGTAAAAAAACAACCAACTATTGATCAAATCATGGCTGAGAAGGCGGAATTGGCTTGTACATCTTTCAGCTCGCTTTCAATGGCTATTGCGGGTTTCTGTTGAAGCAGATTATCATGATTATTATACTAAGTTTCTTGGTCATCCGTCCAGTAGTTTTTAAGTTATCCTGCAAACTAACAATGAGACTAGAATGGCAGTCAGTGGAACACACTGTTACTCTACCAAGGCCCCACATTCCCTATGCATTATGTTTTGAGAAATACGCCCTCATCTCACAAATGGTAAAGAAAGTGAAAAATAAAACCTGAATCCTCCTCCCGATCCAGATCTGCAACAAAATATAATGAGTTCTTCCCAGGACCAATACTGCATCCTTCCATCAAGTTTGATGGTTGAGTTGTTTTTGTATAATCCTGCTAACAATCAAACAACCTAACATAGACGCAAACGTAACCTCCTTGGCCGAGCTAATAATATATAATATGTAGTGCACCTTGTCTAAACATGTCTGCAGAAACTCCCTTTATTTATGTGTAGCGGAGCTTTAATCAGTGGCAGGTTACTGTCAACACACTTTGTCATGTTATGTGGAGAAGGTGATGAGTAATTCCATTAATTCAAACAAGACACGCACTCATGTGTTTACTGACTATCTCTCCTTTCAGCTGTGACAATAACATGTTTTTTTTTAATTTATTATAGAAGAATTGCACGCAAAAGACAAGATTACAATGAAAAAAAGCAATGAGACGATTAACACATGAATAAAACGTGAGATTTATCATATGATACTACAAACTAAAGGAGTGAAACTGAAGTTCAATACCTCCCATTCTGGATTTCTCAATTCAAAAACACACCTGAATAAAAAGGGTAGTATAATTAATGTCTTTGGTGAGTCATACTATTAATATGATTTTTACAGAACTATGTAGGTGGTATTTGAAATGTGAGATAAGGCAAGCAGGTGAGGCAATAACTGCTCTGGAGTAGCTAGTTGCCAAAAAAACGGTAATAAAAGCAGTGAGGTGTAGCTGGAGGAAAACCACCCATATCTGACATGGCCCAAAGGGAAGCTGGGGGGGGGTGCATGGTGCAGGCTGAGATAAGTAGCACCTTTGGGTGGTACATCATTAAATAACTAGTCGTATTTCAACACCTGTTGACTGTATTCGAGCCCTCAAGTCCAAAATGTGGCAATAAAATGTGTTTCAATCAGGACGGTGGGCTGAGGAGCTGTTCACACCTGGAGGAGGGAGGGTCTGCACAATAACTCATAAACATCATGCGGCATCAGCCTGAGTTGTCAAAATGAAGATTAAGTTTGACTGTTCTTTCAGATGTAAAATTTCACTCATGAAGTGACGTTAGTAATATTTCACCCATATAGACACATCTTCCATGATGAGAAGCATCAACTTTCAAAATTGAAAATGAAATATCTTTACCTCAGCCAAGGAGGTTAAGTTTTTATGTCCCTATGTTTGTTTGTTGGTTGGTTTGTGTGCTAGTTTGCAGGTGAGCAGATTTCCATGAGACTTGGGAGAAGGATGCAGTATGGGTCAAGAAATAACCCATTGAACTTTGGTGTGCATTGGGGTTTTCAGCATTTCCCCTGGTATTGTTTCATGGATCTTGATTAAAAAAAAATCAGGCATAATAAGAGGAACTACTATCTTTAACAATTTGAAATTTGATGCAGCTTTACTGAAGTTAAGGGCACTGTTGGACCTCCCTGGAGGTTTGGGCTTTACTTAGTACCTTTCTAGTGTTTGCATGTAACATTCAAATGTCCATGAGTCCTGCACTTAGTAAAAAAGAAAACCATCGACCACTTGTCAGGTTATTCAGTTGATTTAGTGTGAAGTGCTGACGCCTTAATTTACACTCGCTGAGATGTATTATGATGTCAGCAGAATCCACTTAGTTGAGATGGAGATGTATGTGTCTCACTATCTGTTGTGAGCATTTTAAAATAGATGAAAAGTGCTGCTGAAGTAGGAGCCTCTGAGCTTTTATGATGACAGATCCATCTCCAACTCAATCTGCTGATGAAGACTGTGTAATACAGCTGAAAGCTCCAGTAAAAGCTGGTTAGGATTATATAACTACTATTTGTGGTTATGATTATCTACAGTAATATAGTCACATGATGTTTATACTAATATACTTGTAATGTACTACAATCGCTATATTTAAACAGATCAGTCACTGTTTGATCTCCAGCTCAAGATAAGCCTGAGCCACTGTATGAAGCTTATGGAAAAATGGAGTGTATGTATATGGCAAAGCATATCATAAGTATATCAAAGCACTTAACCATTCATTCAACCATTCATGCAAACATTTAAACATCAACTATCAAACACAGGGGCAGTGTAGGCTTTAATATCTTGCCCCAGGACACTTTGGAAAGCAGACTGTAGGAGACAGGGATCGAACCACCAACCCTCTAATGGCAACCCTCTCTACCACACAAATGTATTTTTAACTTTTCTCCAACAAACCTGAGACAAAATTTGTTGTTCTTTAATCTGATTTCATCACATGAAGTAATTTTGCCTCAACATGGACACACAGTCAAGAAAGAAGATAGTGAAATGTCCGTTCTGTATAATTACTCCCTCAGAGGAACAGACATACAAAGCACAGTTTGACAAGTATTGTGAGACATTAAAACGTTTTATTGGACAAATTGTGTAACATCTTGAACAATATACATCCCTACGTGGCTTTATTTCATTAAAAACTGTCGAACGTAAGAGAATAGTCCTAGTATTGTGATGTTTAACCCGCTGTGTGTGAACAAAAAAAGGAAAGCTGCATTTTTCTTGGAAAAACACTCAGTGCACCATGTCAGTGAGAAAATGTATTGCTACAGTGAGGTGAAAACATCCCACTTTGGTGCATTTTTATTTTTCTACTGGACAAAAAACTGAAGGAAATTAAAAAAAAATCATTATTGCTTGAAGAATTTTCCTGAAACTTTGGTCCATGAGGCCAATTCTGCAGCTTTTGTGGATATTTTTTACACAAATGCACAATAAATCAATCTGGAATTAGGATTTGTTTTCAGAGAAACTGATCCTTCAAACTCTTGAGGCGCTATAGGAAGAGAGCACAACATAAACACCATAAATATGCTGAGAGGTCAGCAGGTCCCTCTCTTTTACATCCAGTGCAAAAAAGTCTAAGTCAAAGTTCAAGATGTGCCACCTTGATGCCTAAGTATAGTTCAGTGTGTAGCCGAGCAGTCTGCCTCTTTCCCCTCTTCCTCCTGCTCAGTGTGTCATCTTCGGCACGCAGCAGAGAATGTCTTCATCAAGGCCTCGCTCATGTTTTGTTAAAGTCTTTCCTGAAAGGGATCACAAAAGAAGAGCCCTGTAACAGAACGTGAGCTGGGATTAGTTGGAGAGACACGACCCTGGGAGGAAAAACGGAAACCTAAAGTAGTTTTAAAAGAACACGAGAGAGCTGTGCCTAGATCAGCACAAACCATCAAGAATCATCCACCTCAGTGTTCATAGAAAACAAGGAAGGAGTTGTTTGAGGTTGCCACAGAGCTGTAAGTGGGTATTGACTTCTCTCTGTGAAAAGTCAAAACTTACTCAGACTCGGAAAATAGTTTTGTTCATTTTTTTATTTTGTGAAAGAGCTGAGTGTAAAACGAAATGAAAAAAGAGGTTTTGGTTTCAGTTCACGAGCAGACGGTTTTGTATTTCTTGTTACTGAGCAACATTCTCGCCACTTTGTTTTCAGCATCTCAGTCACTTTAACAGTAAAATAAGATTTCTATGATGGGGTTACAATCTGGCAGTTAGAATATCCAAAAACACTATAATTTGTACTTGAAATTTGTGTTTTCTTGTGTAATTGTACTGTTATTGTTTAATTATTTGATTTATGATTTTTACTTCAGTCATTTTTGTGGGATTTCTTAAATTTTTCCTTGTGTATGACATTGTTTTTTCACCGCAGGCCATTGATCTTCTATGGACTGTTTTCAGACATGAACTCTGTCAGACCCAATTTTCCAGATATTTTTCTTTGCCTTTTTCATATAAAGAATTCATCAGGAGATTGTCCAGATCAGACACGTTCGAAACAACAGGAACATTTACAGAGCATTCAGATGAAGAGTGGCATCTGGGTAGAGCATGACGAATAGATTGTGCTGAATGCAGGGCCTTAAAGGGGCCACAACAAAGGGGGCCAATTCCATGTCCAGCAGCCATGCACAATCCCTGATTCAGAAAGGTGCACATTTAAGTCATTCCATGTTCTCTGTCAGCTACTATAGCTTTGAGCCACACATCATTGAATAAATTCAAAGAAATTGTTGTTCAAAATAAAGACGACTGACAGGACAGGGTTACTTCAGGGGCCAATTAGAATTCAGTTGGGGTCAGTACCCCCTGGCCCCGCCCCTAGATCCACCCCTGGCCTTGTATCATAGCTTATCACCAAAAACTCTCTGGTCTCATTGTCAATCTCAATTCCCGGACTTCGGTGCATGTCTGAAAGCAGCTGTCCATAGCTTCACATTGGCCAACACTTTCTGATGTGGAACCAATTTAGCTCGAGCCGGCTAAATGGGATCGGCCCCCCGTTTGCAAAGTGACGAGAATCCAAAGTGATGAAAGTGCTGCACAGTCCTACAGAGATAGAGAGGGAGAGCTGCTGTGGAGAGGCCAGAGTGAGGCAGAGACAGAGAGCACTCGTGACACTATCACTAGACACCAAAGCACAACCAAGGAGTCAGTTACTTTTACTTACACAGATACCCGTGCACTCACTCACTGCAGAGCTTACTTCTTCTTCCCGCCTAATGACATATTTTCAGTTTTTTTCTTCTGTGCCTCATTGAACAAAAGACATACCTTTATGTTAGCAAGTTGTAGTGTTCGTGACCCCACCCGAGTGAAAACAAATTGCATAACTGATAATTGGTAGTGTTTTGTTGCTCCAGGTGAAAAAAGCTTCAGTGACAAGCTGAGGTGTGTAAGTCGACTTGGATGTTGTTTACCTGTTTTCATCACTGCAGGAAGCACAGGTATTATTGTGTTAACGCTTGACACTTCCATTTAAATACCCTGCCCCCAGTTCCACATGTCCTCACAGGCTTGTTTTCGACCATAAAGCTTTGTTTGCTGCGTGTGTGTGCAAGCTCAGACCAGTCTTATTGCCTGACTCGTTCCGCACAACCCCCCCTTGAATGTGAAAAAACCCTCTCTTATTGTGATTATTTCACTTGAATTAAGAAGTTAAAAAATATATTGATATTTTCCCCCCGTTTTTTGTTCATGATAAATATGAATGAAATGTGATTTCTGTATTAGTAAAATGTTATTTTTAAAAATGTTTTAATAGGGGGTTACATACAGGACTATTTATTGACTGGGACCAGTAACATCCTGGAGTCTCTGCTGGTTGCTTCAGGGATCTGAGGATAAAAAACTGTTGTAAACATATAGAAATAAAACTGAATTGACTTGCCTGCAACCAGTCAGAGCCAATAAATCCCCCTTCTGTTTTTTGTACATAGTAAACAAGTGTTTATGGGTGAGTTGTTGAGGGGCTGGAGGGCAGATATTTTGGCTTTTGTTACTGTTTGACAGAGACAAACTAGATGTTTCCCACTCTTTACAGTCTTAATGCTCAGCTGGGATCACTGGCTGTAGCCTTACACCATGTCTACACAGGAGGCCGAGATGAGCAGAATGCAGATATGGGTCACACAATCTTTAGCAGCACTCAGAGCCCATCTCACTTTACACAAAGACAGACAGATGGATGGATAGAATTGGTCTTACCTCTGTCATGGCGTCATCGATCTGTTTCAGCTCCTCGTAGTGATCGCGAGAGTCTCTCAGAGGCTGAACCATGATCTCCTCGATCTGAGGGAAAAGCTGGAGGGAGAAAACAGCTGCAGTATGAATGTGACCTGTCAACCGAGAAGAGCGTGAGGAAATAGACACACACCCCCCACAAGGGCAAGGCTCTACCTTCATGACCGTCTCGAACATTGGAATGAGGACAAACTTGATGAATCCGATTTGAGCAGTGGGTTTGGTGACTTTGTCTCTGTCCATGAAGGGAGCCACGGGGAGACCTTCAGACTTCTCCCTGTCACTCTGGAGAAGACAGAAGAGGACTTGTTGTTATTTCGCCCTGTGTGCCCTCTTCCTCATGCTGATTACATCCTAGATTTAGGGGTAAATGTGAAGGCTTTAGTTTAAGGTTCACCTGCATGAAGTACTCCTGCAGTAGACAGTCCACCCATGGCTCAGCCACCTCAGTCGGCCTCACTTCGTTGGAAATATCACAGCACTTGATCAAAACCATCTTCAGCTGAAAACACAATTGTGGACATTAAGAACACGAGCTGAGGACAAAGAAGCCTATTCATTATTACACTGACACACACACACACACACACACACACACACACACAAGTCTGTGTTACAGCGTCCACTGTTTTCCTGTGGCCGCCCTCACAATTACACTATTACAATCCAGTTGGCTTCTGCTAAATACTGCACAGACGAAGGATAAAGGCCCACTTGTTTGAATGTACAGTCAAACAGCTGGTGTCAGGTGGAGATGCAATGTGATCTTGTAGGACATACGTACACATGTCACATGCTCTTCATTGGTGAAATCAAAGTTGTCCACTTTTTGCTTAAAGGAGTCTAGTATCTCTCCATGTCTGGCCATGTCAGTGGCCAGGATGAGGGTGATAATGGCCTGAAAATATAACAGACAAAATCAAAAGTGGAAGTGGAAGACATTTACTCACATTTTAAGTCATAAAATTACATTGATCTTCAGTGAAACCTGTCATGAACATATACTGCAGTTCTACACTGTCCAGTAAATTGTGTTTTAATAGCACATTTCACCTGTCGGATCTGTTTGTAAGCCTCAGGATCCACATTTGCAAAGATGTTGCACTCAGGAAGAGAAATGATCTGGAAGGCCACAGCACAGTGGTGGTTCTCCAGCGGGGATATGTCATTGTAGCGTACTGCCAGCTCTGTGCGGGCATTGATCTGATACCTGGTAGATGGATAACGGATGATTAGGAAGGTATTATGGGTTTATAGGTTTAGGGTGTAGGGTTGATAAATAGGGGATACATATTTACATACATGCTAGCCCTAACCTTGACCTAACCAAACTCCATCTATCCAGCCTTTTGACATTTTCCAAATCCAACAAGGTCCTTCTCAACCTTTTACCTTTATCTCTAAGGCATAAACACGTAAAGATCAAATTATTGGGAACCCAACTCTAACTTCTCCTTTCACCCCAATCATTCTTATATCTGTGGAAGGAATGCACAAAGCATCGGGAACTCTGAGTGATATGCGCCGGCACGTGCCTTTGCCTTTGTCGCTTCACTCCAAACCACGTCAATCTGCATGGGGAAAGTCATTGCGACCGATTTATATTCCTAACCCTAAACCTTTCAACTGTCCAGTCGATGGATGAGGCATTAGCAGTCATCAAGATAACTTAACACTGCCTAACATTGAAAATTAAAATGTATGCATGTTTCCAACCACCATTATTCACAAATAGTCATTGCTTTGGTTCATCAAGATGAGCACAAGGTGCCAGTGTGATTAAAAGCGAATTGAAAATGCATATAAATGATAAATCATTAGTATTTCCTCATCATGTTTCCCTCATAAGAGAGCCCCTCGCTTTCCCGAAACCACGACAGGAAAACAACATGATAATCTGGATCAGTGTGTTTTCATACCAGCACACTATCCATGCTGAACTACTTTCACAGCTCATCGACAACAATGTTGTGGTGGGGATGTCAAAACATGCTGGGGGTCAATGGGCATCCGCACTGCTCTTATCTGTAAACACCTCTGCAGACAGAAAGGTGAGTCTTACGTGTTGTTGTAGCCGGGGTGGTCCAGGTCATGACACACTGCAGCTGTCATTAAAATGCCCATATCTGTGAGAGTCAGCTTCTCCTGGACAACAGGGAAGAGGAACGGCGTTGTCAGATAAAAGTAAATATGTCAAATTAATTGGTATTTCAAAGAAAGAGGATTGTTTGCTTGTAAGAAATTATGATCTGTCCTGACCTGTCAAATATGATGTAATTGTGCTTGTTAAATGGTGGATGATTATTTGACATGCACGAACACACACTGTTCTGACAAATTTTGCTGTTTACCTGCAGGTTGCAGAGGTGAATCATGCCGTACATCATCTGGCTCACGCAGAAGCAGTGACGGAAGTTGTGAAAGGGGTTGTTACGGTAGTTCTCCTGAATCCCCAGCTAGAAGAAACACAGTTATTTGCTCAGTGTGGTCGCTACAAAATCTTAAATCAAAAGTGCCTCGTGGCTTGAACCCATTCAAAATTATTTTCTGAGTTAAAAAGCTTTGAAATCTGGACAAAGTGCATCGCAGGATATATATATACGACAGTACGCCCTCTATTGCTCTAACTTTACCAGCCAGCGTTTGAGTGTGATAGGGTTCATGTTGAATTCCTTCACCAGCCCCAAGTCATGGTACATGTACTCCAGACAGCTCAGCATCTGCCGCAGCAAAGAAAGAGCAAAGAAATCCATCACTTTGTTGACCTGGAGTGGAAGCGGCTGATTTGAGTCGAGTGGCGCTAACGACAAACCTCGTTGTGTTCCCAATGCCACACGTCGAAAGTTGGCTTCTTCAGGGCTTCTATGGTCTCCTGAGACAGTGTGTACTGAACATGCCAAATAAAAACAGTCATCAGAACATCAGCTGCAGACCGTCAGAAGTCAGCTTTGTCTAGGAGTGAAGAGAGGATCTACCACAGTGGACTCACCTTTGGGTAATTGGGGACATCTCGTCGAGGAGTGACCTTCTTCCCATCGTCGAAGTTGTATTTGCACTGACAGCTCACTCTGAGATGGCAAGTACAAGAAAAGAACATGGATTTGATATCAGGTTTTTATGGATGAACAGGAGCGTGGAGTGAGTTCATCTCACCTGCCGGCACCTCTCGAAGTCATCTCATCTCGTAGCCTCCTCAGGTCGTTTTTACACTTCTCAATCTCCACCACTTTCAAGCCTTCCACTGCAAAACAATCCCAAGTAAAATGTTTCCAGTTGAATTATTTGATTACCTCCACCACGGAGGTGTGTTAGTCTGTTTGTCATTTAGAGGGATTACACGAAAACTATACTGGACGGATTTCCATGAAACTTGGTGGAAGGATGTGGTACTGGTCAGTTAAGAACCCATTATGATTTCCTGCAGACCCAAGTACAAATCCGGATTCAGAATTGAAATCTTGTTTTATATGTGGACTGAGGTATGCGCGCAACTGAATGCTATTGTAGTAGTTTTGTTTTATGGTCATTCAAAATTGGGTTTCCTCTGAGATCCCTTCAGATACACCGTCAAAAATGTGCCACTCACGTTCCACTCTCTTCTCCAGCATGGCGAGCCTGTTGGTGACCTCAGTCTTCAACTCGTTGATGCGAAAGGCTCTGTGAGAGAAAAGCAAATCAAGAGGATCGATGGCGATAAGAAAACGACATCGTTCATTTGTTAGAATCACAAAATAAATCCGGAAAGTGACCTAGACTATAAAAGACAAAGGTGAAGGAGGTTGTTTTCTAATTGAACTCGGCTCTGTGGGTGTCAGTGTGTGTTACCACTGTACAGCAGCGGCGCCTGGTATGTGTGAGTTATGTGTTAGGGTGGGAGAAGGGCAGGCTTCAGCCATAACATAAACAACGGAGAGGGTTACCTGCTGAACTGCTCAGCCACCTGGGACAAGACGTTCTGAAACATGTCCTCCTTGTCTGAAGACACAAACACAATCCTGATCAGTCATTGTGAGCAGAGATCACTTGGTCCTCTTTTAAAGCTCCTTACTAGTATCACAGTGGAAGTGCTGTTGATGTGTGTGTTAGTCGAGTGACGGACAAACACAGGCAGTTTACCTCCGAGTTGACCAGTAGACAGAGGGACAACTTTGTACAAAGAGCTGCGAGGAAATCAGACGTGCAATCGTTACTATTCATATATGAACTTAAAAAGGTCTTTGTTTGTGATTTTGCATTTTCATGGATGCAGAATAATTTGTGTGTCACCTTGGAGAGTTGGTGGGCATGGTGGGGTCAATGGAGACCATGGCACCTTCTGGATCCACCATCATGATCGCAGTGTTCCTGTCATGACAGGATGAGAGGCTAAGTGAGAACAGTAGAGTCATCTGATCTCTAACCACTGCCCTTTATTCATGTTTTGCCCCATTTCATCTGGAGTGGAGCTTTTGGAAATATTTGGACTTTATTTCCACTTCATCGAGACACTGGAGCTCTGTTATGCTCTGAAAGTTATAAATAACATTTAAAGATATGTTGCTATAGGACACACAACAATTACACACACATCTACTTGTTTCACAGCTGCTTTTATCCAAATGCTTATATCCAAAGGAAATTACAACCGAGGAAAAACCTTGAACTGTAAACATTTGTTGTATTTTATTTGATTGTTACACGCACAACAAGATAATGTGCAAAGTGCCTGAGAATTTATTATGTCAGTGGAAATAAAGCACATCATATAATGAAGTTAAAACATTTGCAACCTTCTTCACGGAAAAACCAGTCAACTGACAGAGCAGCGTTTGACAGGTTTATCCTCCCCAGTTAAAGCAGATGACGAACCAGATCTTGCCTCTGTCATTAATCATCGTCTGCTTTGATGTGCACAGCTAAGGGAGTGTGTCTTTGACTATTACATGCATGTGTTCCTTCTCTGTCTCTGCTCTGCCGTGTGGAGCTTCTCAAAAATGTTTTGTATCCCTGGAGAAAAACTTCGAGAGGGGAAACATCTCCAAGCATCCACAAACAGCGTGACTCATGATGACCTGGATGACAGAGAATCCTCACTGACAAACCTGGGAGTGTTGGACGAGGAACACAGAAGCTCCTTGATGTCACACGGACTGCAGTGCCGACTGAACACCACCTGTGAGACACACACAGCAACTTCTCAGTTCAAATATAAACTAGCCTGTTTTGTTTTATTCATTTGAAAACATGTTTTACAGGACAAAGATGGCAGACGGTTGCAGATTTATTACGAATCAATAATGTCCCATTGTTGTGGCACTAATGGCTTTCACGTCACGTTATTTAGAAAACCTCCTCTGCGGGTCATGAATCCAACACAGTGCAGTCTGTGTTTCTAAAGGCACACCTGCGCACAGCTGCACACAAACAGCTGCTGTGGTTTTGACATAAGGCCTCAGTGTTCTGAAGGGGGGGGGGTTATCAAATTTCATGTTTTTTAGACCACCGGGTCACATGGGAGCGTGAAATCAGGGTTGGTTTGCTTCATGGCTGAATGAAGCGAAAGTAGGCGGAGAAACCAATGAGGGAGAGAGAAGCAGTGAGAACGCATGAAACTCGCCAAGATCACCTTTATCTGTCATGCTAAAATAAATCAGGTCCCTTTACAAAGCTCAGCACACTGCATGGTGTGTACACACTCATGCAAAATATCTGTGTAGTGTGTGTATGGACCCTGAGAGAAAAGTGTGATCTTACATCTTAGAGTGAGCAGGTGTAGCAGACACACATTCAGCCACAGGCTGTGGGCTTGGCGCTCTTGAACAGACATGTGTCATCGCCAGCTCTCTACTTGAAGCACTCTACATCGGCCAGATCGGCAAGTGTCTCATTTGTATTTATCTCAGTATGTTCGGAATGATCCAACACGAAACCCAAGCCTGAAAACATTTGTCACGACTGTGTTAGCGATCATTAAAAACGCTGCTCTATTCATGTACGATTAAAGAGCTGAAATAGGTGATCGCTGTATGTTGTGTTACATTCCATATTTTACATTGCTGTGTTTTTGATTAGTTGTTTAGTTGCTGCTTCTGCAAACCTGAGCGCGAAGTAAGAAATAAAACCCAATCCATAATTTCTGTCAGAGCTGCAAGGCTGCTAATAACAGGTGTTTGTTTCTGTCAATAACACCTGTAAGGCAAACAGCACAACCGTCTAATTTGAGCTCCTCCTCAGGTGACTCCATGGGGAACACTTCCTATGTGAGTCAAAGGGGTGAAATTAAAAAGTGAATTATTTAATTGACATAATTAAAGTTATACAAGGTTGCTTTTTTTAATTAACCTCAATAGTTGCAATCCGTTTATTAAAGCAGCAACAATAATTTACATGTAATGAATCCGATTAAACTCTAATTATTTATTTAAATGTGTGTGTTCAACATCTTTAATTATGATTTTTATCTACAGGTTGCCACATGCAAACATAGTTCTGATTCATAGAAGAAATAGTGTAATTTGTCTCTAATTTACACGTTTTACAAATGAAATCTTTAAATTTGTGTATGTCCAACATATCCAGACCTTAATCAACATTTTACCAGCACTTTTATAAACAAAAGTGTTTTACGTGTTCATGAAACTGGTCAATGTTTTGGTCAAATGAAATAATTTCACACATCTCACATACATCTCTCACAACAAAACTCTTATTAACTTATTAACACTTATTAACATGGTTTTAGAAATGTAAAGACTTATAGAGATCCTCCATTTAATACATTTCCACTGGGATGGGACCTACCTTTTGCACCTTGCCATCCACATCCAGGTAAATGGTTTTGGGGGCATAGGAGGAGGAGCTGGAGCCCATGTCAACCTCCCTCTCCTCTCTTACACACCCAGAGATATTTGGCTCGGATCCCTGACCAACCACCCTGGATGGCTAACAAACAGGGTCTTATCCTGGAGTAACCAACACTGAGGTGAACATATAAGGGGATAAGATAAGATAAGATACAATAAGATAAGATAAGATAAGATAAGATAAGATAAGATAAGATAAGATAAGATAAGATAAGATAAGATAGAATAAGATACGATGAGATAGGATAAGATAGACATCAGTAAAAGTAATATATATTAATATAAGGAATTATACAGTGTAAACAGAATAGAGATAAGAGTTAATACTATGAAATAAAATGAAATGAAAAATCTCCAGCTAGGAAGAAAATAAACACACATTAAATGAGAACAAATGCAAAACCATCCCCAGGAAAACGTAATTGTAAAACATGATGAATGTCATTTTACAATAAAAGAATAAATCATTCACTTTCAACAAAATCGAATTATACATATACTGCATTAAAAAAAAGATCACAGTCAAATCAATTTGTGAAAAGCAACAGCACATATGTTAAACTCACAGAGTCACCGATGCAGTTTCCCCTGTGGAGACTGGAGGTAATGTCCCAGGTGCTGAGGATGCAGCTGACTCACATGCAGACGCCCTCACACACAAACCCACACGAGCAAAGGTGGAAGTGATGGGGAGGAGAGAGAGAGAGAGAGAGAGAGAGAAAGAGAGAGCGAGGCTGTGTGATAAACAGAGGGTGAGGAAGGGTATGTGTGAGGCAGCCAGTTGGGTATCGAGTACTACGAATTTAACTGGCACTCGTATCGGTTGCCAGGTGACTGTTACTATGGGAGAAAAAACAACGCCGTCATCTTAAGTGGTGCACGGCGTGTACCTGCGCTGGTCACAGACGTCTCAGCTGCAAACACAGATTTAACGTATTTAAAAGAAAATCACAATAAAAAAAAACATAATGTGACTTGTTATCTAATTGAGACCTGACTGGAGAATTATATTATATGTGTGCTCTATTGAAAACAGCTAGTATTATTGGCCTCAGAGGCAAACAGTGCTCAAACCGAACTGATTAGAGCACTCAACAGTACCTGGAAAATTATATCTTATCAGGGTGACTGTGCTGCTGAATGGGGGGGGGGGGGGGGGGATTTCAAGTGGCCCTGTTCTGTTTCTGTCTGATCTGCATGACTTCTGCATTTGTACGTATACAGTTTATGTTGATTTGTATTTTCTATCGGTGTGTGTGTGTGTGTGTGCGTGTGTGCATGTGTGTGTGTGTGCGTGGTCCACTCATCCACTCCAGTGTTCAGAACAGGTCCAGCAGATGGTTTGGTCAGATGACTTATGCAAAGCACTCGAGGAGATTTCAGGGCATTTCATTTTTTAGCAATCCATTTATGATTGAGCATGGACAGTAAAATAAATATACTTTCAAAATGTCAAAACCTGCATTTTCTAATAGCATCTCAGAAATCTCAAATCCACGTCTCTTCTACAGTGTGTAAATGTGCATCGAGGCTTTTGTGACATCCCTCCATCTTTGAACCCTCAGAAGAAATACTTAGTTACTTTACTAAATAAAAATGATAATTCTATTGGTACTGAAAGTCCAGCAAACATTCTGCTTCAGTAAATAAGCATTATCAGCAAATTTATATGAAAAGTTCTCATTCTGCAGAATAATGGCCCCGGTTATCGAGATATTATCATATATCACAATATTAGATTATTAGTACTGATGGATGAATGTATAAGAAGCGTGTTATTGCTGCAGCTGTGTGGCTGGAGGTAGTTTTAACTGCTTTATATACAGATGGACATTTTGAAGAGTCACAAGAAAAATCTCAGGGGCTGTGAAATAATAATCCACACTTGCTTTATTGTTAAATATTATAATATTTAACTTACTTGGGCCTTGAACAGTTATTTAAATAAATCATCTGAGACATTTAGGGGGTAGGTGTATCTTTTCCGGCAAGACATTGATTTCTTTTGTGAAATCAATGGACATGACCTGTCTGACTCTGACCGATCCTGACCTACTGACACAAGAAGCCAGAATAAGAGCTTTCAACAATACAGTCACCCTCGTCCTCTGGGATCAACAGGCTGGTGTGAATGAGGACATTAGTGAGGATGCTAATCCAGGCAGGAAGAGGAGGTCATTAATTAGAGATGGTGAGCATCTTAGATGATCTCTGTTCAACTCATGGGACACCTACTCGCGTGCAGAAACGCAGACACACGCACTTTATGTGTGCAGATGTGATGCAGCTCCCCAGAGTCTGATTACTGCCGCTGCCACGCTGGAGGAGAGGTGGTACGTAATGTGATAGAACGTGTGACCAACACACAAAATGTTGGAGACCAAAAAAAAGCCAAGTCCAAGCTGAATATGAGGGATCCAATCTCATCACCTGAGGAAATGAAGCCACAAGTGATTATGCACATGTTTGTGAGTGCGCTTGCTCGTGCTGTATACCTGGTCCTGCTGCATGTGTATTCATGAGTCTGTGCACAGAGGAATAAAAGACCACAAAAGCCCAGATCAAAAACATGGGGACGTCATCTTCTTATGCAACCACAAGACTCATCACACCTTCAGCAACGGACGACGCAGCTCAGGGATAAAAGCAGCAAACCAGGCAGATCTTCATGACAAAAGACGTCCAGCTGGTCGTATGAAGGGAACACATTTCACTGATAATAGTGATGGACCAGGCTTCGCATTGTGTGTGTGTGTGTGTGTGTGTGTGTGTGTGTGTGTGTGTGAGTGTGCACGTGTATTAGTTTAATCTTTTCATTCCACGCTGCCTTACATGGCTTTTGCTTAAAAACCCATATTAGATATATTACTTATATACATAGACACAATTGTCATAATTCCAGGTATGGTTTGTCCATAAGTAATCATATTCCTACTTGTTTGGAAAAATCCTATTCACATAAATCATTGGAGTGGCTGTCGTTCAGGGGGTAGAGTGGGTTTTAACAGTCATCAAGACTAGAAAAGCTCAATATAAATACAGAGCATTAGGAGGCTCCATGATTGAAGTGAGTGGCCTGCATTATTCAGAACTCACTGTAGATTAACTCTTGGAGGTCACAGAACAGCCTCCTCCTGACATTCATTTGATCTATTTATTTTTCTATATTTAGAATTGTTTTTGTGATGATTAAGTTGGAACCTCCTCGTTGACCTTCTGATGTCGAGTAAGTGAAGAGCGAAGGGCTCCGCTCAGACAGGATGCAGTTTTGGCAGCGAGAGGCGTCTTTTTCCTCCATGTGTCAGAGGCACGTACATGTCATCGGTTAACCATGTGTCTGCTTTAGATAACGTAAAAGGGAGGAAGCTTCCAAAGCACAACACATAACCTGGCAAAAATATACAAAAATGTCATATGCAAATTAAATGGAGCAAAAAAGAGTAAATATGCAAATTAAAGTAAATCTGTCTCTTTAGAACTTTTCCCCGTCATGTGTACATTAAAATACAGTATTTTTAGGAAATGTGTGGGTGACATCTGATGGACAAGACAGGAATTACACACAAGCTCAAGAACAGAACAGACAAATGATAAAAACTGATGGCGATTGTAACACAAATAATAACGAAGTACAAACTATTTAAATTGCTTTATTACCTTAGATTATACAATGACCTAATATATAATAATAACACAATTTGTGGTTTACATTTTTTAAAAGAAAAGAAAAAAGCCAACCCCCTCAATTTACTTACATATGTACAGGCACTTTCAAACGTTCCCAGTAAAATTCACATTGAAACAAAAAGTAAAATATATCAGAGCTGGTAAGTCTGTTCTGTCTCAGCATCATTTTCAGGATACACTACCTGTAAAATATACTTTTTCCTATGAGAGGATATCATCAAAAAAACTACAGACATTGTGGAAAACCACAGAGAAATTGATGATAAATAATGGAATATAAAGAGTTAGCTGAAAGGGAACTCATCTCTGATCCTAGTGCATCAAATCCAAAATCCTCCTTTCCCTCAGGACGCAACAGAAGAACAACAAACTATACATAAACTTTACATGTCACAGAATGAAAGCATACTTCCCAGGGAGGTTGAGAAACGTGCGGTCATCATTGTTGGGGTGGACAGTGAGTCTGATCACTGGGATCTGGACACTCTGCCTCCACGGGCAGGTGGCTGGTTGGGATGCCCACGGGGGGACGGACCTTTCTTATTGGGCTGAAGCTGCGTGGAGACGACCCGGGGGAGTGAGCAGGTGAGCGGACGGGCAGCAGTGCAGGACCAAGAGGGGGCTGTGGGAGGGGTAGTGCTAGTGGAGAGGGGCTGCGGGGGTACCTGCGAGGGGCAGACCAGATGGGCCGCTCAGTTCTGTTTGAGGAGGGGGGGAGGACGGGAGCATAGGTAGCAGGGATACTCATTTCTGATTGGCTGAGAGCGTTGCCAGAACATTCTTCCAAACGCTCCAGAGTCTCCTGAAACAACAAGAAGATGCATAAGCTACAATCATCGGTGGAGTTTTATCTATGATTTTAATTCTAAAGATTCAGTGTGTCAGATTTAGCTGAAAGGGATCTATTTGCAGAATTGAATATGAAATAATCACAGTGATGTTATTAAGTGTTTCATCTAAACTTTATATTTACATCGGGAGCGTGTCCTCTCTACAGAGGCCGCCATGTTTTTTACAGTAGCCCAAACTGGTGAGGTGAGGGGTATTCAGCTGCAACATGTAACTTCACCACTAGATGTCCCTAAATGCTACACACTGAACCTTTAATGAAGCTGTAATTTGTACCATAACATGTTTCGCAGCATGGTTGAATAGTGTTGGGTGGATGAGCAATTTTTAACCCCAGACTGTCATTGTCCTCAGGGGCATTTTAGTTTATGGAAACGTGTGAGGAGCTTTTCAAAAGTGTATTATAATTATTATAATTATAATAATAATAATAATAATAATAATTATTATTATTATTATTATTATTATTTCATTGTTTTAAAGCTCGATGTTGCGCGGACATTTTGGGAGGAAAAAGAAGGACTTACATCTTCATTGAGAACATAAAGAGGCATTGGACTCCTTCGACCGAGTGTAGTTGGTTTCGGTACGACATCAACTGCAAATACATATATTCAGTTTAGAAAAGGTTCACATTCTGCGTAAAATAAAGTGTGAAATAATTCACATGGGTCAAAGGTTAAGTTTTGCGTTTGTGTCGACGTATCTAGGAACAAGTGCAGCCGTGTCTCACCATCGTGGCCATTTTCACTCTGCTCTACATAAACTGGAGCTCTTTGGGGGACAGGTCGATGCTTCTTTCTACAACAAGAAGAAAAGAACTCCTTAAAACACATCCAACCATCAAGCTGCAGGTCAATGTGCTCTCCAATTTTCCACTACATGTTCAGTGTGGTGGAGTTGACACTGTGGAGCCACTTTAGACTCTAGTCACATCCTTAAGAGCAATATCAAAGCCAGTGAGAGAGAGAGAGATAGAGAGAGAGAGAGAGAGAGAGAGAGAGAGAGAAAGAGAGAGAGAGGAGGTAAAAGAAGTAAGAGTAACTCTCACTTGGAAGGTTTCCAACAGGCACACACTGTAACCAGGGTGATTAGCAGGAATATGCCCCCGGTGGACAGGATGATGTATAGCGAGCTCCGTCCTGAACCAGAGTGAAAACAGAGAGGTATATGAGGACAAGAGAAGAAAGAAAGAAAGACATCGTCAGTAACAGCCTGATACCAGCAGAGCAATTCCCTCTCACTGAAGCACTAACTTGTAGCTTTGCTTCACTTTTGCTTTTCAGCTCTTTTCACTATTTTATCCATTTTGTCTTGACACTGGGACAATAAAGATTTCAAAGAGAGGTCTTTAAGGCAATAGATTGTTATTTTCTTCTTTTTGACTGTAGGCTTACAATGAAACATGACCAGGATATGGAGCAGGGGGAAAGTTCAATTATTTCCCCCACTGCTTGCTAAGTCTTCTGAGTGCTCTGGCAGTGAAGTAGCACATTAGGGTCGTCACTCTGAGACTTTGAGCCGCGCTCCTGCTCATGCAGAGGGAACAGAAAGCAGTTTGAGGGCCTGAAGCTGCCTCCTCATGCAGCACATCACAGTACAGCAATAATGAAGTCAGGATTACTGAGGTCCACTGAGGCAAAGCGTTCCCCCCACCTGCCTTCTTTTCCTCTGCTCCCTCCTCATAAATAACTGTCCATTCATTGGATTAGAGTGCCTCGGCCTCGCGCTCAGTCTGACATGTAGTTCTATGCTGGCGCCCCAGTAACAGCCGTTCGGAGCCAACTCTGCCGCACTTGGATTTGCACTTTGTTGTAAACAACATTGTTAGAGAGGCAGGCATGCAGGCCTGTGTGTAGGTCAGCATGAGAAGATAATTGCTTCTGCGAGCTGTAAAAGGATGGTTGTTGAACAATGAGATAAAACAGAGTACTACAGTTTTCATAAGCAGCACAAAAGGGAAACAAATATTTTCCTGGATCCGTTCCCTGATCTGGATTCCGTGCTAACAATTTATGGGTTCTTCCCTGACCCATGTCACATCCTTTCATGAAGCATCAGTTAAATCAGTTCAGTTGTTTTTGCATAATCTATTTTACAATCAGACAAACCAACAAACAAACAAATGGGGTGGAAACAGTCTCCTACATTTATATGAGTTCTAGTTCTAGATATAGTTGCTATTTAATTTGCAGATTAGATTTTTACCCATAAAAAACTAAAATAATGCCATATGAAACATTTTTATAGATAAAAGTATGCAACAGTTTTCATATCTATTTACACTGACTCCACCTCAACTAGCTCCAAATTTAAACTTGTCCTTGCAGATGATTGTATAATAATAATTTATACTTTTATAATATAACCCATATAATAGTATTTATCTTATAACAAAACATAGCAATATAAAACTGAAAAAGGGTTTTCTGCATAATGATTGCTTTTTACAATTTGAGTATTTTTGCTGTGCTATGGAACTTTATTATAGCATCATCTCTTCCATCTTGATAGAAACTTGTATGACTTGACATCCTACCCGTGTAACATGCCACCTACTGTAGACAGTGAGCTTGACAGGTGTGCTCTTCACGCTGCTGATGGGGTTCTCCACTGTGCAGGCGTAAATGTCGTCGTCTGACATCACGACTCGTGCGATGGTCAGCACCTTCTGGTCATTTGACAGCAGCAGGCGCGAGTCATTGGCCATCACCTTGCCTCCCTTCAGCCAACTGTAGATGGGCTTTGTGCCGTTATCGTGGGAACAGTGCAGGTGGAATTGCTCGCTGTACTCCAGGACGGACGATGCTATCATCTGGATGTAAGGTTTAGACACTGGAACTGAGGACGACAGGGCAAAAGACAAAAGGCAAATTCAAACTAGGACAGGGAAGTTGATCTCTATTTACACTGAAAGGAAAAAAGTTGTCAATGTCAACTTTGTGTATATAACACATTTAAAACAACTTGGTTGAAGCAAAGTGCTTTACAAAGAAAAATCTAAAACAAGAAAACAGCAATACGTAAAATATGAAAATACTCATGATAAAAAATAAAATGAAATAAAACAAACTGCTGGGATAAAAACATTCTCAATTCGAAAAGAAGGCCAAAGAGAAGATATGTGTTGGAACAACTTAAAAATAACCACACTTTGTAAAACACAACTTAAATCAGTATTTTTTCATATTAAAGGTATTTAATAACATAATTGTGTTAATCTAATTTGTTATCTTTAAGTTGAACAAACTTAATTAATTTGTACGTTAACAACTGAAGTTTTTTTATAGCTAGCTTTTTCACTGTGCATAAGAACAACTGAAAAGTGGAATCACAGTTGATGCCTCAAAGAGAAAACCACCAACACGGTGAATCACTGTATCGTGCACTGAAAAAGTGAAACTTCATGATAATGACTTGCGCAACAGAATGTATTTTTAACAAGTATTGATTTTGCTTCAGCTCAGAACTGCTCTTCAGTTTGTGTCCGGTGGTTTGAAGTACAGAGAAATGAAGAGGATGGCAACTCTGCATACCATCCACGGTGAGCTCGGTGTAGTGCTCCCCAGTGAAGCTGTCGTCTGTGATGGAGATCTCCACTTCGTACGCCCCTTCGTCTGAGAGCTGCAGGTTGTGAAGCAGCAGCGACCCATTCTCGAACACCAGGACGCGGTTGCGGTACTCGGGCCTCAGGTTCCCGATGACGTCCGTCCCTATGGACTGCACAACGGTGATGGGTTTCTCTTTGCTCCTCTTCAGCTGCCACTTTATCACAGGCTTGTCGGAGCTGCTGCTGGAGTAGCTGACTGACAGCAGGGCCTCTTTGCCCACCGTGCCCCTCACCACCTGGCTTTGACTGGTCACATTCACCCCCGACACCTCACCTGGATAAAAACACAAAGAGACAGGGCTTAAGTCTCAAACCCTTGGGAGCGTACAGAGAGGACTACACGGATAGGACGGTTTTGGGGGACAGTCACTATGCTGTCTTTGATGCTCTGCCACACTCAGACAATAGAGAACTCATGCAAAGACACACTAATTACTGCGACACTAATTACTACTATTACAAACTGAAATGGAAAATCAGGGCAGTGAATGGCCGGGATGCCGATACACCAGAGTTAGGAACTAACAAGAGACTTTTATGTAGCTATACACTGATAAAAGAAAAGTGTTGGATTTGGGTAGCAAATAAAGTTTTTTTTTAATTTAACAAACTTAATTAATTTGTGAAATCAATTGTAGTATTTCTTTAGTTAGTAAACAAGTCAGTATAAATATACAGTACTTTTAATAGTACCCTCATTTAATTTTTAAATTCCTGTTTGTGGTCATAGGTCACAACAAACTGTATACTGAGCCCTAGAAAGGTTATTTTTTTCTACACACTTTGAACTCACCGATAGTAAACATGTTCAGTTGTTTTAAATAATCACACAGCTAAAAGCATTAGAAAACATCGTAGGTGTTGCGTTCTTAAAACTATAAAAAGTTTAATAAAATATGGGGATTTAATGATAGTTTTGTGACAATATTCCCACACTTACAGCACTATGCTAAAATGACATAGTATGTTGGAACTCAAGTGCAGAGGCTGCCTTTTCATCTCCACACTGTATTAGCAACACTCCTTTCCCGGTTCTTTTTGCTGCCGCTGCAGAAAATATAGTTAGTAGTGCTTTTTTGCGCACCCTGCACTTTGTAAACAACTATATATAAAATTTCACTGAAATCTAATGATGTGGGTAAACATTATATTTTCATATCTCTAACTGCTCTTTTCGGGTGTAAGCTATACAAGTTTTAATCCAATTCAAACTCCTTTTACTTACTAAGAAGCCTCAAGGTTTTTTTTGTTAATATATCATGACACTTTCAGAAAGGACCTTTGTTCTTTGAACCATTATCTGGTGTTACTCAGTTACAGAGTTAATGAATAGAAATTCTGTACTGTGCTTTTAATGTGCTCAAAAACATGCACACATGTCACTTTGCTTCTACTTCGTGATGTCTAGTTATGTCTTGATCACTAATCTCAGAACCCCCCCCCCCCCCCCCCGCCCCAGGAATTCCTCTTGACCCCTCGCCGTGAACAAGTAATAACTAATTTTGATTTGTGCTCCTCAATTATCCTCCAGCTCCCGCAGGGACACGGGGATGAGGTGTTACAGTGAGGAGCCACATTTCATCCTTTATAGACGAGGCCTGTCTTGGAAACCAAACGCAGCGAAGCTATTATGTTCACAGTGGAGGCTCCTATAACTCAGCTGTAGCTAGACACATGGAGGTCTAAACATTGGCTTTGGGCCTTCGAGGGGCATCCTACTGTTCGGCTTTCAACGATTGAGAGAATCGACCCTGGAGAGAGAGGAGAGAGGAGAGAGGGAGGGAGGGAGAGAGAGAGAGAGAGAGAGAGAGAGAGAGAGAGAGAGAGAGAGAGAGAGAGAGAGAGAGAGAGAGAGAGAGAGAGAGAGAGAGAGAGAGAGAGAGAGAGAGAGAGAGAGAGAGAGAGAGAGAGACTCTGCACTGTTAGCTATTCTTCGCAGTGAGGCAGTTAGCAGGGCATCGCCTCATTGCTGTGGCAACCATTTGGTTCGCCTGACAGGGGTTGCCAAGGCAATAAGACAAAGGGCATGATTGTTGGAACTAGTTTCCTCCACTGAAAAGAGTGCGAGAGGGTTAGAGAGGGAGAGAGAAAGAGAAACTCTTTGTCACTGGCGAAGTTGGAGATAGACACAGGATCCAGTGATTCTACTAAAACCGACTTGGTTTGGTAAACTGGACCCTTGTTACGGCCGTGAAATCAAATGAAACATTTTGAAAAGCAAAATCACCATGTGGTTAAAACTTGTGACATCACTTTTTCATGTCAAATGAATTTGCCTAATACACACACAGTATGCAGGCCCTGCCCTATTCAACACTTAACCTACACATCCCCTTCTTACACATGTACAATAGACACTCCAGGATCCTTTAAGAAACTTACTGGGGCCCAATAGAGAGGGCACCATCTATCAGAGAGAATCCATCGAGCTGGAAACACACGGACAAGAAAAACATCTTAACCTGGATTAACTTCACTTCCAAGTGGGATAAAGGATGTGATGTGGTTTGAAGTGACATAACCAGAGTGATCCAAAGAGTGTAAAGTAAAACAGCAAATGAATAACTGTAATTTCAGTTTTTGAGAAAAATTCCACTAGTTTTGCTCGTTGTTTGAAAGTAACAGAAAAAGTCTCCGGCGAATTCTCCATCCTCTAATGTCTGGATAGGTCAAACAAACGTTTGGACTCACCTGTGACGAGGAGGAGGAGGCCAAAGAGCCACAGCAGCGCAGGAATGTCGGTGATACTGTCGCTGCTAGAGGAGGTCTTCCTCTTCACCTTCATCTTGAGTCCTGGGCAGAGTCTTTCTCCCAGTTAGTGAGCATGGTTTATCCACCCTGGGCACGTCCCTGTGGCTCCACACTCTCTCCACCACACTGCCTGCCTGCCTGCAACACTGGCCTCTGCCTGGTCACACTGAGCCCCTACTCTCCACACAGCACCCCAGTCACAGCTAACAACAGCCAACTGTGTGTGTGTGTGTGTGTGTGTGTGTGAGAGAGAGACTGTGTGTGTATGTTTGAGTGAGACAGAGACATAGTGTGGATGAGCTCCCCTCTTCCATTCCACACTGGAGCTAAACGAAAAATAACGTTTGCCTCTTTAGGTGGTTACATAGCTTTAGGCATCTGTTATTTTTGAGAGCTTTCCAAAAAGAAAGTGCTGTCTCTTTTCCCGAGTTGAGCTTCTTTGCAAGGATTCCTGCCATAGCTGCAGCTCTTGAGAGGAGCCCACTTCAAGCTCCGAAATGTCTGAGCTTGAAAAACAATTCACTTCCCCTTTTCTCTGGCCCACTTTTGTCATGTTCCCTTTCTCTGGACTTAAGCTTCACAATAAATTCACAATCTGTCACTTGGCATCCACCTCTGATGTTGACTAACACACACACACACACACACACACACAGCCTCGAAGCACTTTGTTGTGTCAGGTGCATGAGTCATGTAACTGTGCCTGTCTGAGAGCTGCGTGATAATAAAAGCAACAAATAAGACGAGATAAAAACAACTTGTACCTGTTTTGTCCTCTAGGTGGTGTAGGAGCTACACGAAGGTACAATCTTATCTTTTTTTTTCTCTGTCATTTATTCAAGTGAAAAAACAAAAGTGGAGTGCATCATGTCAATCAAAGAGAAAATGAAAGGAAGGTGCTCTTTAAAAAGAACAGAAAGTCAGATAATAAAAACATCCCAGTTCAAAAATGGATTGTAGTGCTTTAGACCCATTTACCCTTCTCCCGACGCCTATTTACCATTGAGTTCTAATGTTTTATAACTTGACATGCTGCCTATATGTAAACGTACTGAGGATGAAGGCCTGTTTGCATGTTCTGATGAGTAATTTGCTTTTTGGTATATAGCACAGCAGCCTTCTCTTGAGTTCTTGCAGCATTTTGTCTGACTTCATGCAGAGGAGGACGCGCGGCTGACAGAAAGTGTCAGGACTGTGGGAACCAGCCGCTGTTCTCTCCCAGGGCTCAGGCTGCTGTGTAGTCAACCATCAAAGCCAAAACCTCCCCCCTCCACCTCTGCCCTCGCTAAAAGCAGCGCCTCCCTCTTCCTCTCATCTTCGAACGCTCTCTAAATCAAGGGGGACACTTTGCAGTCAAAAGAGCAGAGAAGAGAGACGGGACACATGGCGCTGTGACTGTGTGTCCCAGACGCTTTGTGTGCATGTGTTATGACAGAAACCATTGTCACATTTAGGCCTCGGTGAGATTGATGTCATCCTGTGTGATGCAGACATATAGATGTGACAAACTACAAAACGTCAGGACGCTCACATCCTGGATTCCACTATTTTACAGATCAGGTGCTGTTTATGAGAGTGAAGCCCACTCATTATTGCTGAGTGAATAAAACCCCCCCATCCCTTATTGGATGGCAAGGCACGCATTACAACTGTGAAGATTGCGCCCCCTGCTGTTCGTCCTGGCTTCTTCGTCTCTAATTACCACCCTGGAGACTACTGAGATCTTCTCTCAGTGACAAGCTGTCTGAGAAAGAGAACGAAACCAGCCAAGCAGATTTTTCATATGATCTACTCCTGAAATAGTCCACTTGAGCTTAACAAGTTGTAAGAGGTAGGGACAGCGCTGGTATTCGTTAGTAGGTTTCAGGCTGCCCTGTGTTTCACAAACTCCCCTCACATGACTCACACGAGGATCTGTAAAGACACAAACACGACTTTCAGGCTCAGTTTCTCAGAAAATATGTCTTTTCCCTCACTCGCAGAATCCAGTGGGACCCACCAAGTGGGTGTTGTGCTATGTTTGGAGGTGTGCAGAATATTGATTGTTCATCCACATCGTCATTAAAGAGACAGGAGAATGTGGCCATGTCACCTCTGGGACTGAGTAGGAGAGAATAAGTCCATGTGAAAACCCATAGAGGATGTTTGTGAGAGTGAAGCGGAGGAGGCATGTCAGCCTGAGAAGGAAGTGCTCTGCAAAACCGCTGAGAGCAGGACCCATGATGGTACCTCCACAGCTGGTGACACAGCCACGAATCTGTGTGTGCGTGTGTGTGTACGAGTACGACAATTAATGATTTCAGTGAGATCTGCATGGCAGAGAAGGGGCTGTGTTCTTCCTGTGTGAAAATGCATGTGCAGTTTGAGTGTGTGCCGTGTGCTGTATGTCTCAGATGTGTGTGGGCGGGCTGAGTGGGAACATTGGGAGACTGAAGATGCTCGAGCCTGTTTCTCATAAAGTGAACAAGACTGCCTGGGCGAATTAAGCAAGCACAATGCGTTTCCTTTGGGATATAAACAGCCTTATTGCAGTAAAGGTACCACATGTATTGCAAAACATTTGACGGGTGCTAAAAGGACCAGCAATATATCTATTTAAATTGCCTGATCCGTAAATATTAGAAATGCATAGTTCTTGTGTTGTGAATGTTTCAGCGTCGTGGAAATTGTTCCAATCAGCTTATATTGCAGTAACAAGAGAAAAAGAATGAATGAGCATTTTGTTGATGTTGTAGTGTTTTTCCCCCAAAAAACAGTGAACATAAAATGTTAGTTTAAAACAGACATGTCACCGTATATTTAAGGTGGATTTATTTGTGCAATGCCATGACTCTACAGCAAAGTGCAGCAAGTTACTATGCAGTTAGATTTAAAGCATGAAAGCTCTGCAAACAACAGTTTATATATATCTTTTTTTTTTACATAAGTCAAACCCAGCAACACAACAATAGAAATGCATCCGGAAAAAAAATTATTAATTAAGTAATTAATGCATGCTGTTGTGGAAGATCAGATTTATAGAATGTGAGAATCAATGTGAAAATGAGAATCAAGGCAATTGCAATCTCAGAATAAATAGAACATAGGTAGCTACTCTTTTGATATTTTTGATGTTTTAATAATTTTAGTAAGCAGCTCAAATAATAAATCATGTTTGAGATACAAGCACACCAGGAAACAAGGCAAAGTAAGAAATAACTTAAGCCACAGAGTTACGCAAAGTCTAATGCTGATGATGCATACAAGGTTTATACACAGATGGTATGAACTGATCCTTGCAAAATAAGCCCTGTTTAGCATTTAGAGGACATTCATTTTCACGTTCACAGATCATCATCTAAAAACTAGCACACTACCAGAAGTTTCACAAGTACATGCAGTGAGTTGTAAATTCTGGGTCAAAGACATCCGCACTGATGAGGCTGCTGGAGAAGCAGAGAAGGAGTGTTAAAGTTCACGGAAATTCACAGAACACACCCTCAAAACTGTTCATTTTTCTACTGATAATTTGTGTTGAAAAAGAAAAAGAAAAAACGACTCCTGGGATAAAAAGGTGTGTCTGAAAGCCAGACCAGTCAGCTGACGCCGTCGCCAGACATCTCCCGCTACCTTGCTCCCCTCCCCCTCTTTCTCTTCATCCAGGTCAGGGCAGGGGTGTCACTGCTCTGGCACAGATGTGTCGTCGCTCTCTACTGCCCCCGATCCTCCTGACGCTAAACAGAGAGAAACAGGCGAGGCGTTAGGCACCGCAGAGCCTGGAAAAGAACAGTTCCTGTGTGCGCCTGTCAAGGTTGAACAGTGTGATACAATCAGAAAACTTACATGTGGGCGGATCTTTTGTAAAAAAAAACACTTGATCAAAACTCAATATTGAGCTGCTACTTACGGATGAGTCATTTTCAAGGAATCTTTCTGCATTACAATTATATTGAAGTAGAATTAAAACTTTCATATTGACAGCTAACATAACTGATGAGCTTAAAAAAAGACACACTTCTCATTGTGAAAAGGGGGTCTACCCCAATGGGAGGTACTATGGACGCTCAATTCCACTTCGACAGGCCCATTAATTCTGCTCGGCCCTCGGAAGCGTAAGTATACTGTACCTAAAGCACCTGGAGCTATAAATACTTCTACAAAAGCATGCGAGGTGGCCAGCAAATGGGTTAGGGAGAAACATTGACATAGATTCCTTGTCTCAGCCACATCCCCAAAGAAAAAGAGTCTGTCTTACAGGGAAGTGAGAAATTTCGAGGGATGGGTCTCTTAATGCCTACTCCAGTTTACATGTTCTTGGTGGTTCTAGTTTAAAAAAAAAATAATAATTGAGTGGCTATCTGATGTAAATGTGAGGTTATGAGTTTTAATACTTTCATTTTGTGTTATTTTTGTCTGCTGAAATGTCTTGGAAAGGTTTTGGTTTGTATCAGCGTGAAAACAAATCTAAATGCAACCTTTGCTTGTTTTGAAATCATCAACATTACAAGGAGACAACAGCAAAAAAATCTTAGGGCGGATTGAATCCTCAAACCACTCAATAAAAGTCATAAAACGACCTAATGTTGTGACAGTGTAACTTGACCTTTTCACTCTAAACCAACCACTCGTGAACATGTTTTCTCTCTCATGACTTGACGCCGCTCGATCTAGAAGAAGGTTCATTTAAAACCACTTCGACAGAAGAATTAATTGAAAGATTCAATCATCTGTTGCTTGAGTCCTCATGGGGTAATTAAATGAGTCACTCGGTTTTGTGTTGCATTAATCACATGTGGTCTTAACCATAATGGGCTCTAATCGGTGTATGTAATTGTGTATGGCTTTTAAATGGGCTTCTTTCCTGTGTGTAAAACAATAAATCCGGTTGTGCTCCTGCATCCTGGTCAAGTGTTCGACACAAAGAAAGGATTGGCCCCACTCTTGTCTTAAAATGGGACATACGTAAAATGACGAAAGACGCACGCTCTGCCGACACCATCGAGAATTTTCTTAAAACATTAAACTAAACAGCTAAACTGCTTCCCCTCACAATACTCTGTAAATACGCAACCTATGCTCTCCATCACTTACCTTATGTCACCTACTGTAGCTACACCTCCTGATGGGAGCATCTCCTACCATCCTTAAAATCACTACCCATAATGCCATCATCGACGGCATTATGTGACCTTGTCTTATCCCTCGTCCTACACCACTGACCTGTGTCCCCCCGGCTGCCGTTGAGCACATCCCCAGTGCTGCTCACCTCCTCCCCTTCCGCTTTGTCCTCGGGCTTCATCTTCTTGCGGGTCATGTGGCCCCGGAAGCCGGCCTGGATCTTGGCGGCAGCCCTGTTGGCCTCTGGGTCATCCAGGGGGATGTCCATGATGTCCTCCTCCTCCTGGGGCCGACTGCACTCCTCCTGTAGAGAAGGGCCACAGTGTATTGGTTGTTCACAATAGGACAGCATATCAAAGAGTGTTTTAGCCCTTCAACACTCTCATCCTTAACAGATTGTGAACTTCTTTTGTAAAGCATATATACTACAACATTATCTTTTTGACAGCAATGAATGTGGTTGTTCTCATGTGTATTACATGACTCCAGTGGGGCCAATAACTGACATTTAACAGCAATAACTTAGTTGCTCTCCCTTTCTCTTGTTGTCAGAAAATCTATAAATACACTGCTGGAGGAAACATGTCAGAGACGGACTGTTTTTTGATTTATTACCATGGTCTGTTGTCAACTTTTGGCTAAAAATGATGAACCAGTAAAAATGTGACTGCAATCAACAGCAGCAGCTCCTCCAGAGACTGGAAGTACGGCATCCACTGTCCCACAGGAAACGTGGAGAGGGTGGGCGCGGGGAGAAATCCTGGCTTGCCATAAAGTGGCAGAGGAAAAAAAGCGCAGAGGCTGTCGACGAGTTACGTAAACACCAATTCAGATTGTGTGGCAAAACTGGATCGGCTACACCCCGAGCTTTTGCTTATAGAAACAGATTGGCATTTCACACAAAGGCAGCTTGCAAAACAAGCCCACTACCATCCCACTACCTCGGTGAGGCAGTGCTGCATGTCTCCAGTGAAACCCCTCCAGTGTAGGAGTGTGACCACCCACCTGTTCAGCCAGTGTTCATTAGCCTCTGTGTCTGACTGCTCACTGAGCAGCCACAATCCGGCTGCAGCGGAGATGCAGGATTCTGCGAGCTACACTCCATCTCAGGGGGCTGGTTGTTTTTATTGCCTCTACATGCATTGATATGAAATATTCTGATAAAAATCTCAGGTAATATTAACCACTTGAAAAAAGCTTAAAAGCCTTTAGAGAATATGGTTTTACGCCGTCACTCCTCTGTAAAGAAATCTACCCATTGAGATTCATAAGCACACAAATTGTTACGTTTAACTCTCGTGAAGCGACAACAACATCAACACACGGCAGGGTGCAGCGTGAGGACAACCAAACACTCGTAAAAAACATTAGCACTTAAAAAGTTAATAAAAATGAAAGAGAAAATGTCTTTAAAAAAGTTAATCTGAAACTTTTACTTACATTATGACAGTCCATGTTTCTCAGAGATGACTTCAGTCTTCGGGTGAGCTGACCTAGTGTGACTTGTGCGCTTCAATTTCTACACGGACCCAGCAAAGCTGTCTTTGAACGGGTCTCCAATATAATACAGATGCCTCACTGGCTTTTACTAACAATCACTGTATGTTCAGGAACACCCGCTCACGCACACGGAGTGAGAGAGAGAGAGAGAGAGAGAGAGAGAGAGAGAGAGAGAGAGAGAGAGAGAGAGAGAGAGAGAGAGAGAGAGAGAGAGAGAGAGAGAGAGAGAGAGAGAGAGAGAGGACGGGAGAAAGAGGGAGGGAGGGATGGAGAGAGAGACCTCCTACAAACATGTGCTCCATCTTTTCAGTCTCATTAAGGTTGCTGACCTACTGTGTTCACATTACTGTAACAGACCTTTTACAGACTAGCAACCGCCAATATGAGGAGCCATAGAAATACGCAGAACTCGTGAGTATTTCACTGATTTAAAGTTTAACACTTTTGAAAAAAATTTAAATGACAGAATTGTTGAGTCTGGATACCAATAAGGAAAATGCAAAGTGAGAACCGCATGGAGTGAGCATCATAGAAACTTCACAAGTTGCAGTGTTACAATAATAAACTCATTTAAACAGATGACCAACATAGAAATACTATGCAAAAGCCAGATGGTCATGAAACAATAATTGCTGACTATCAAACTCTACTATTAGTGTGAAAATAAAGAAGTGTAAGCATCTTGGACTGCTTTACACTAGGAGGTGTTATAAATTTATTAGAGGCAGAGCGTGCGCGCAGCCCTCTCCATCCCTCTGATCCCAGCTGGTATGGCCGCCCACACTCCTCTGCCAGCCTCAGAGACAAGACGGAGAGGGAGAGGAACAGAAAGTATCCATTTATCTGAGTTATTTCTCTGACATTAAACGCTCTCCCACTGGTTTGCTAATCACTCAGACAATATGCTGAGTTATCCTCGGGCCTAATTTCACTACGCTGACACCCTTTATTAATCAATTCACTTTGGTTATTTGTAGGAGTGATAAACATATTAGCCAAATCATTACTGTATAAAACACAGTATTTATCCACCTAAAATGATCAGAGGAGGATCCTAGTTTGCACTTATGAGTAAAAAGGTGTAAAAGTTAAAATAAAAAAGACTAAAAAAGAGATACTGAAGGTAGGTCACTGTGAGAGTAGTTGGCCTATATACTGCACAATTGTGTTCCAGCTGAAATAAATTCTAAGCAAGAGTACACATACATCCACTGCATTTAGAAATAGAAAACATGCTCTTTTACTGTTTAATGAGTCAGTTAGAAACTGATATTAAAAGGTACATTACTGATACAGATGGTGCCTAGCAACTATCAGCATCATTAATTCCGTGATGACACTAAGAGAGAGCAGGATGGTGAGGGGTTACCATGGTAACATTCTCAGTACCCCTTCCTACACTCCCTCCCTGTGAGTGTTTGGAGCTCTGTTGGTCCAGACAAATCAGACGTAACTGTGGCAGCAGTGTAAAAAAAAAAAAAAAAAAATGTTAAAGGCCCGATTCGCAAGACAAATCGTTCAGTCTGTTTTTTATGATGACAGGCTACTGAATTGAGTTGCAATCTGTGGAGGCCGTGCAGTCTCCCAAGACGGAAGTGAATCTGGCAGTAACAAAGCCAATGTATTACAGTTTTATGAGCATGCGGCAGAGTAAAGGCCTTAAACAGGATTGTGAGCAGAAATGCAGATTATGCTGAAGTTTGAGACCAAAACTACAGTTTCTGCACAGCTCAGTTCGGGCGATTGAGATTACGAGCCCCTTGATGATGTTCAACGTTTGTCAGAGCAACTGCCACACGTCATCCAGAGGATGAACTATTTTGGAGATATTTTCAGTCAACCTACCCCTGAGAACCCAGGGGAGAAAGAAAAAATGTGAGGGGCATTGTTGACTTGTCCTTGAAGGGTTTATTTATATAGGCTACTGGAGACAAGAATGGGAACAGAACAGACTGTAACCGGGCTCAGACAACTCTGCATGACAACTGTAGAAACTTTTACACTCTGACTGCTGGAGAAAGTGGATTATATTCAAATATATAAATAATATATCAAACTTTACCTTGTCAGTACTCTTCTTCTCCTCTGTCTCTTGTGTGTCTGTTACAGACGCGAGTGGTATTTCTTCTCCTTGCTGATCAGCATCTGTCCCATCTGCAACATGAGCGAAGTCGATGCGCTCCTCTTCACACACTGCATCACTCATTTCCTCTTCTTCTGCAACTTTTTCTCCTTCCTCTGATGTGGCCTCTTTTTCTTCCCCTGTATGCTCAGGCCATGACTCCACACCCGTTCCCTGATGCTCCTCCGTTAGATGCTGTGCACTTGTTTCGAAAGTCTCACTCTCGCCCTCCGTCTCTGCTGTTGGTGTATTTGATGCAGTTACTTGTGATGAATGGTTTTCTGCACCATCATCATTAATGTCTTCATCCTCCCTCTCAATATAACCTTCTGTATTTCTGTCCCCTTCGTCTCCTACAACCGTGTCTGTTGTCTCCTCTTTTATTATATCGGCATCATTTGACTTTGTCTCTTTCTCAGAAACCTCACTCTGGAGAAAGATCCCTTCTCTTATTTTCTCGTTATCGTCAGTTATATCATCAGTTTCATCATTTGTGTTCTTTTCGTCTGTTTCGGTGTTGGGCGGATCACATGGGCTGCTGTTTAATTTACCTTCTCCCTTGTCATCATCACTGTCATTTAAATTAGAGTAATTTGTGGTCACCTCTTCCTGCATTATATCAGATACTTTGAAGTGACTTCCCATTTCCTCCCCATCAGACTTCAATTCTTTTTCAGCTCCCCCTGTTTCGGGTTCATCTTGGTGTTGTGGACCAGATATATTTTGGTCTGTTGACACTGCAGTAACCTCCTTGGGCTCCTCTCCCTGTTGCATTTCTAATATCTCATTCTGCAACACCTCTACTGAACCCTCTTCCTCTGGCTGTTTCTCCTCAGCTTCAGTAATTTGCTGAGCCTCTGGAACATCTTCAAAGCTAATCTCAACCAATGAATCCTCCTTTGGTACAGTATCACCATCTAAAACACCCTCGATATTAGCTAAACTTTCATGTGTTTCCCCAGAGGAAGCTTTAGTCTCTGTTTCCTCCTCCTCCTTTGTTTTTTCTGCCTGATCTTCTGCTTCTTGTTGAATATCCTCAGGGGTCTCAAACTGAGATGGTGATGATTGCGCAACAGTTTCCTCTGGCGGCGGTTTAAAGCTTTCCTCTTCATCGCTGTGAGTTTCCTTTCCAGAAGTGTCTCTTTCGTCTGTTCCTCCAAGCTCTGCAGCACAAATGTCCACGTCAGCAAGTCCAGAATGCGGATAGATCTCGATTGGTTCTTCTCCTTCAGTATTTCCCTCTTCTCCAGAGTCTTCAATCTCCTTCACTACAGCAGCAGCTTCTTGTTTATCACCCCCATTATCTTCTGTCACTCCTAACTCCTGAGCACATACATCTACGTTGGAAAGCCCGCTGAATAATAGCATGTCAGCGGATGCAGACTGAGGTACATCTGGGTCTGGAGCAGAGCTGATATCTTTTTCATTAGCTGCCCTTTCATCTTTATCAAGTGCATGTACTGGTGGGTCTTTGTCCTCCTCCATCCCACGCTGTTCATCTGACTGTACATCTGCAGTAGGGAGGCTGTTGATTGATTCTTCTTCTGAAAGTCCCCTTTTCATTGAAACACTAGAATTCTCTGCAACAAAGTCTTCTTCTTCTTCTTCTTCTTCTTCTTCTGTGGTTTCAGTTACATCCCCCTCTTCAGAGACTTTAGGTTGTGTGGTAGATGGTTCCGAGGCTTCTGCTGAATGACTTGATTCATGTGCAGTTTTGGACTCATCTAAAAAGCACCAATTGAAATGAAAGACTTTAGGTGAGAAACGCTCAGTGTGACATGGGGAGAATTTGAGCGATGACATAAGTGAAGGTAATGCTTTTCAAAAACCATGCGATGTCATCTCTCTTTCCTCTGTGACCCTCATCTGGAACCTGTCACTGTGCAGGTCGGTCCTGCTCTCTCCTCTCACTCCTGACACTGCAAACCTTACAGTGCTGCAGATACTGAGCTTAAGTACCATACTAGTTCTGGGCCTCAATTCCACAATGTAGTCCTCTTTAGAGATCTTAACATGGATCTTTACAATGGAAACACTGAAGCATTGGACCACACTAGTATCAGTATTAACAGCCAAGCAGGATATGTTTTCATCCCTTTCGATCTGGATCAGGGGGAAGATCGAAGGTTTGTTTTTCTCTTGCTTTAACATTGCGAGATGGGGCTTTTTCAGCATTTTCATTGATGCATGCTTAGAGGACTGATATTTATGAATGTGTGAAATTTGGAGCAATTCCAAACCAACCACCTCGTGAATTTAAATGTGGTTTCATGAGGGGAATGTTGGGCCTTGGTGGAGGTATGCACTCTACTGAGTGCCATTTCAGTTATTTTATGTCTTTTTAATTGTTGTATGTAGGTTCAAATCCCAGAGCAGGTTTTGCAGCGGCGTCATCATACAGAGATATAACTCCAGTTATACGACTTGGCTTGTATACTCCTGATTCTATTTTCCTGATAATCCACACAAAAATCACAGATGTGTCTACAGAAAAACCTCACACCAAATGACTCCGGTTGTTATAATTTTAGTAATAGACTTAAAGATGTTGTATTCATCTCCACATTCTTTCCCTAATGATGTCCCTCGCCTGTTGATCCTCCTGGCTGTTGATAGCAAATAAGGTGAGACTCACTTGGACTTGTGATCTCTGGTGGAGGCTCTTTCTCAGGACTTGCCTGTCAGGGTGAAAATAACAAGAAATGTGTGCTGGTAAGGAGAGACTCACTAATAAAGAGAGGAGTTTATTTAGGTATGGTGAGCAAAGTAGGTGTACTGTATGTACTGTAGGTTCATGTCATACCTCAGAAGCCTTGAACGCGTGGTTGTTGTAAAACCTGTCCTCCAGTTTAGCAGCCCACTCAGCCGGGTCCATCCCACTCTCTTCAGGAAAAAACAGAAGAAAATATATATTTGACAGCATCTTATTGCAGCACGATTCTGCCACTTTGTTGAAAATAAAATCCCTTAAGTCATCGTGGTGAAAGACTTTCTCGAAATAATGACTTGCCCACTCAAAATACAATTTAGGAACTCAAATAAAGGCTTAGTATATCATAATTTATGATTTATTATATCATACATGCGACTTGCTATCTTATATATATATATATATATGACTCTTGACTTTTTAATCTCATAACTACGACGAATTATCTCATAATCATGTTTTAACATCTCATAATCTCATAGCATTAATTTTCTTTTTTGTCTTTCACTGAAGTGGGCTTCCATACAAAAGTGGAGTTACCTTCTCTTTGTTCGAGGAGAGCCTTGAAGTACTGAGCAGCATATTGAGAGATGTCTTCAGGCTGGTCTCGTAAGATTTCTCGGACTAGTCCTTCCAGGATCGAACCAAACCCCCGAGGGACCCGCAGGTGGGTGTTGGAGAAGGGAACTGACATTTTAGCGATAAACGGGCCGGAGAAGTTTGTCCTCGGTTTACTTTCTTCCCCATATGCAGCGTAGAAGAAGAAGAAGAAGAAGAAGAAGAAGAAGAAGAAGAAGAAGAAGAAGAAGAAGAGAGCGGCTGACGTTAGCTGGTAAAGAATATACCGGTAACTTAACGTTTTATTGTTTATAGTCACCATACACCACGTAAACTGCTTATATATATATATATATTAAATAAGATTCATTAAAATGAGTCACTTATACCTCTTACCTGAAATAACCTGTAACTCGTGTCCACCTTTACATTGAACTGCTCAAGCTAACAACAGCAGGCGTTCAGTTGACACTTGTTCCTAGGCAACGACTCCAACTATGGATACCGACAAGGCACACGTTTTTATAAAACTCAAAATGTTTATTTGATATAATGTGGAAACTGTCTTTTATTTACTTTTCTTATTAGAGTTCATTCATTTTTTTGCCATGGGTTTTGTGAAGCGCTTGGTAAACCTTTAGATAAGTGCTATACAAAAAAGTTATTATTATTATTATTATTATTATTATTATTATTATTATTATTATTATTATTGCAGGTACATTTAAACACAGCACACAGAGTAATAAGGACTCAAGACAGTCGCATTATAATAACAAATTCAGTTTATTGAGGTGTATTTCTGCTCAGGCATATGTGATGACTGCGTACTCTGAGCTGGAGCTCATCTGGCGGCTGACCTCTCTGGGCAGGAGCACGTGCAGCCGGTCAGCTGACCGTGAGGCCTGCAGGTGAGCCACCGGTTCACCTCTCCACCACTGGTGCAAAACAAGCAGAAACAATGTGAACTCCTGAGATGCCCTCCCATCGTGCTCTCTCAGGACATCACCAGTGACAGTAAAAGATAGAGGTGGGTGTAGCCTGTGTTTTACAGGTGACACTTTGCATATTTATGGTAAGATTCCACTTTCAAAACGTGTTTGTTGTTTGGTTTGCAGTTGAACCTTGCAGTCTGCAAATAGGTGGAGTGACATGTGAATCATGCCTTCAGGAAGTATAGGCTCAGGTTTTATTTAAACAGTTGTGAAACATTGTGATTCAACTTCAGGATTATTTTAGAAGCCATATTATGGATCTTCCCCCTGACGAGAGAGTTGTTTCTTGAGTTTATTTGAACATATGTGATATATTTAACTTAGATAAATGAATATGTAACTGACTGTGTGGCGGTTTATACAAAACTAAAATTATGAAATGCATATGAACATGCCGATTTTGGAGTAAAATGAACATGAACAGATAACTTTATCTTTTATATTTTTTTGTTTTGCAACCCCACATTCACTTATGCTATATATGTACATAGCTCCCATGTTAACCTATGCTGTGAGTTGGCTATAAAGTAACAGCTCTTTCATTTAAAATGTTATAATCTGGGTCAATGTAAATGGTAAATTATGTAGTACATTTCTATTCCTGATGATCACTAAAAGCATTTTATAGTACAGTTGTGCCTCCTTACACACACCAGCTTTAGATTCATAATTGTGATCTATAGTTCCAATGACATGCTCAGAGCAGAATGGAGAACAGTAAGTTGTCCTTTGAATTTATGATTCAGCAAGGCGAATGTGATAAACCTGTTTCTCCAGAAGTCCTGTCCCTCACCTCTTTCTGATCTCCAGGAGTCAATAAGCCAACCTGAGTGAGCTCTGGATTACTGACGCCTCGGACAGTGATCATTATGTCAGCATATGGAACTTCAGTGTCGCTCTCATCATCTGCGTCAAAGATATTATACAGTATATCACCGATTTTCAGTCTTTGCATTGTAAACAGTGATGATGTGTCTCTCAGGTTAGATGTGTGCTGTCACTCTTCCAGAGGTGATTTACCTGGTGTTGGAATTCTCAAAGCCACTCTTTCATTTTGTGTTGACATCGACCCTTTGGGAATATGATGGGTAAGAATGACAAGACTGCATTTGAAGGCTGAAATTCTGACATTTTATATTGTATATTTTAAACATTTTACCCATCACTGGTGAGAGGACAGCGTGAAGTGGTAGTGTTGAGCTGAAACAGCAATAGATAAGCAAATAAAGAAACAAATAATCATAGATGTCTTAAAGGTTATTAGATACAAGTTTACCCAAACAGAAATGTGTAAATTGTACTCACCCTGACCTGGAAACAGGCTCCCCTGCAATGTGTGAAATTGTTACCACAATGATACAGAGATAGAAACCACATATATTCAAATCGACACTGATCTTACCACATGTTATCTAACTTTGTAATCACCTTTATCATTCCAGCTCTGTCTGATCTGGTTTACACACAAGTAAGCCGCCAATGCTGCCAGAATCATGGCAACAGCAACGGTAATTGTTACCAAAACCTTAATCCCTGTGAATTCCCCTGTTTACATTGGAGAGAAAAAACTGTGTTAAACTGGGCCGTATTTGATTAAAAGCAAGCTTTTACTTCTGCACATAATTATTCAAGAGACACAACCAGTCATACATTATCTATGTTAAGTAATGTGTTCTATCTCACCTCCATTTGAATCTTTTGGCTTAGCAGGAAGGGACCCTGAGAAATATAGAACAAAGTATAAAAGTAATGTAAATATTTGATATGTCAAAATATTGTAATTTTTTAAAACCTCACCATTTTTAGTGTCTGTCTTTGGGGTAACTGTCCAGTGTGGGGCACTTGTTTGAACTGAAAAAAAAGGACAAAAATGACATGTTATTGAATCTACTTCCGTTATTGTAACATTTGTTTTTTCAGCTCCGTTTTGTATGGAAGATCTATCTTAATTATTATTATATTTTCACATAATAATATAATCTACCTTCAAGTTGCAGTAAAACAACACGCTCTGTTTTTTGTTGAAGTTGAGGGTCTTCCGTGTATAGCGTGTAGCAAGTGTAGGTCTTATTTAGATCTTCAGTGGACACATTTGACAGAGAGAGAGATACTGTGCAAAAGCTGCTTTTGCTTAATATCCCCAGACATTGCGAATTATCTGATGTTCTGCTCCAGCAGCCACGAACAAATCCAGTGGAGCAGTTGTAGGTGCAGTTTAATGTGAGACTGTCTCCCAACACGACTGCCAAGAATTCAGTGGGAGTCTTCATATTAACACAGCTCACAAAATCTGCAGAGAGAGAGTATAATTTGATCTACTTTACATGACAAGCTATTATTAACAAACGAAGAGCATTTTGAAAGCCTTATTCAGTAGATAAACAATACAATGACAAATCAACTTTACCTTGTGTCAACCAAAACAACAGCAATGTGAAATGGACTGAGATCTCCATCGTATTTCTGGTTCCCGATGTCTCAAAAAACCTGCAATCAAATATCTTGTGCTCCTCAGTTTGGTGATGATTGCACCTGCAGAACCTTTAAATGTAGAAGGGTACAGGAAGTGGTATTTGACAGGATAAGTTTCCATTCATTGCACTTCACTTCCTGGAAAATAACATTTCAGTTGAAAGCATTAAGCTCTAAAGCTTTTACTTCTAAATGTTTGTGCGCCAATGACATACTAACATTTAAATTACCAACATCTGCATATTATTATTTATTATTTATTAATCATGCAAAGAATATATTTTGCACCTGGCTTGGAGAAAAGATTCTGTACGTGATAATGTGGTTTGCACATATATCTGCAGATGCACCACTGCAGCTCAGCACTGCGGAGGATGTCTGACATTCACTTTTATTTTTTAAATCCTCAGCCTTTAAAGGAAATATGGGTCCTTTGTGGAAATGTATTCAACGATAGCCGATTTAAATGATTATAGAAGTGTAACTCCTGTTCTAACCTCGAAATGAATTGCATAGGTTTTCATAAATAATTGAAGATCCACTAAGAGCAACAATATCGCAGTTAGCTTTGGCACATACTCATGCATTATGAAAGTAGAAGGTTCAGTTACACAGCGTCTTTGTGCACCATTATCAGCTCGAGCGTTCACTTGGGAATCACGTTGCATGCTCCTGTTTCAGCTTCAGTGACCGAGGCCCTCTCACTTTCATTGCTTTAAACAATCAGTCACGTAGGCTCAGACCAAACAGATGGGAATGAAAATACACAAATAACTGAAACAGAGAGGACTTGATCCAGCGATGATGTGCTCATGTAGAGTGATGCATCTGCTCTGTTTTTCAGCCGCATGGGTTTTTCTGCTGCTGACACAATCTGGACTCGCCTCAGGTAAGAACAGTGATTGTTAAAGGTTATGTTTTCAGTATATTTAATCCATAAAGCCAATTAAAAAAGAAGTAAATCAACCTTGAAGATGGTGTTGACTAACGACAGACTCCTACACCCTTCCTGACGTGAATTTATTTGTGTAAGAATCATTTGAGGGGAGTGCAGACCCCCCCGTCAGCAAAGAGACAGACCTCGATCAGTGCCCAGGAGGAAAATTCTTCTCCCACCAGCTTTGTTTAGAGTGTCCCTCCGGCCATTTGTAAGTCATCAACAATCTTTAAAATCATTTACTTATTGACTGTGTGCATTAAGTAGCTATAACACAACATATATCTGTTGTATAGTTGTCCAGGCGATGTGTCTGCACCTCACAGATGCCCAGCAGGAACATTCAACCCCCACACAGGAAAAAGCGATATCAGTGACTGCAAGGTAATAAACGTGTACAAGTCACTGCCTCTTAAACCTGTTGTGCCGTGCCTTCCCTCGAAAGCCAAAGGAAGAACATATTTCACTTGTCATTTATAGCAGTGATTCAGATTCCGACCTTTTTCAAAGCAGACATTTTGGCTCCTGTATTTACTGCAATCCAACTCAGCAGTATTAACTCTAGCTATCTGTGTTTGACAAGTCTGAATGTCTGCTGTTAAAAAGGGTATATTCACCTTTTACTACCTACCCCTCATCATGTGTGTTTATACCTGAAATATCTCAAATCCTGAGTTTAACACTATATGACAGGTGGGGGGGGGGGGGGGGTGTCGTTGTCTTTACTCTGTTGTCTGAATTCCGTGTGTTGCAGCCTTGTTTTCCAGGTCTGATCAGCTCAGAGGACAAAGTGGACTGCAGGCTGTGTCCTGCAGGCTTTTCATGTGACCCAGCCAACGGGACGCTCTTTCTATGCCCCCCTGGACAACATTCTCCTGAAGGGGTCCTGCAGTGTCTGGCCTGCCCCGTAGACTCTGTCTGCCCCTCTGGATTCCCTCATAAGGTGACAGTAGTGGCAGACTTTTGCATGTGTGTTTTGTATTTGAGAAAGAAAAAATGACATCATTCTGACACAAATGTTCCTACAAACTGGAGTTCATTGAATCCATTTGCTTTTTCTACATGTCCCCATATTGATCTCTCATATTTGGCTTACAGTGTGGGCCTGGTAAAGAACCCAGTGTGGATCATACTGTGTGTAATGACTGTGCCCCTGGCTTCTATTCCACTGTGTGTACTGTCCAGTGTCTACAGTGTCCAGCAGGTAATTCAGTATTAAAAGACCAATCTGTTTATTTATGATTATTAAGCCATTAAACATGGGTCCTCTGTCTGTCATAGGAGGTTACTGTCCAGATAATGGGATGTCACAGCCTCTTCCTTGTCCTCCTGGTTGGTCCTCTGCTCCTGGACAGACTCACTGCCGCAGCTGTAATGACACGTCTTTACTGTGTGGGGGAGCTGTGGCCCCCCGCTGGAACCAGCCTCTGCACAGATCCAGTCAACCCATCACCTGTCGCCCAGGAACATACAAAGACACGAGGGAAGAGTTGGCATGTGTGATCTGTCCAATAGGTTAGTGTTTTGTCTCTGCTTGCTCTCATTTACGACATGCTGGCTGGAAGACGGCTTATATGTGTTTGAGCTTTTTTTCTTCACTCCAGGTCATTACTGTGTGGGAGGTGGAGCTCTACCGTGTCCTGCAGGAACGTATGGCCCTAAAGAAGGTCTGCAGTGGCTGAGAGACTGCACAATCTGTCCTGCAGGTAGAGTGGCAACCCTTCTTTCTTTGTTTCACATCCTAAGATGTATCATATCACTATACCTATAAACTCACCCTTGTTTTGAATGACTTTAGCAGACATGCTATCCCGAAACAATCTTGTGACCTTACCCTATAAATACTTTCCTCAAGGGTTTTATTGTCTGGAAGGCAGCTCCCGGAGACCCATCTCCCAGTTCCTGTGCCCACAGGGCTATTACTGTGAAGAAGGTACGGCCACCCCTCATGGGTCACCTTGCCCTGCTGGCACAGCGGGGGAACAACTGGGTCAGACAAGTAGGGCAGCGTGTAAGAGATGTAGAGAAGGACGCTTCTGTCCTGCAGGTAAGTCTTAGCACGAATACACTGACTTCAATGGAGCAACACAACAAATTATGTAACGTTGTAACTACCGTCATACTTGAAGAAAGAACATGAAATGAGGATCAATTTTGTTACTGCAAGATGTAATGCATTTTTTTTATGTGTGTGTGTGATAGGCTCTTCGGGTCCCGGCTTGCCCTGTGCTCGGGGGAGATATTGCCCTGCTGGCACCTTGGAAGAAGTGATATGTCCTCAAGGCACCTTCACCCCTCATCAAGGGGCAATAAGTCAGTTTATATGCTGCATCATTTCTGTTTAATACGCACCAATCTTCAAGTAATATTTCATAACCACAGGCATCAACTGTTCCTTTATTGTTCATCTATCATCAAGTCGAAATGACTATTTAGGACCCGCTCCATCAAAAAGTCTGCTGAAATTAATATGGTCCTAAAACAGTCCAGCAAAACAGTGATAATATGAAAATATAAGTGTTATTTAGCTGCCAAGATGAAGCAGAATGTACAGATGGGAAACTGCAACAGATGGATGTGAAGAGGGCAAAGAGAGGAAGTGAGTAATTTAGTGGTAAAAACACATTTGATGGCAAGCTGGAGCTGTTAGTCCACTGTAGAAAAGGTGACTGAGGGAAATCGGATGATGAGCTTCAGTATATGATCAGTGGGTGTAGAATAGAAGAACACCACAGAAACTTCTACTGACACCTTCAAATGAATCTGTCAGACATCCTAATGAAGTTGGCCGACAGTGTAATCTAATCCTGCATAAATCCTCGACATGTTTGTAACATGTTTCCTCCAGGTGTGAAGGATTGTCTCAAATGCCCTGCTGGCTTTTTCTGTCCTGAGGGGGCAAGCGACCCTGTGCCATGTCCACCAGGCTCCTTCAACCCCCTGGAGGGTCAGGACGAGCTGGCTGATTGCAGGGAGTGCTACGCAGGGAAGGCCTGCACACAGGTTGCTCTGAGAGCCCCAGATGTGGACTGCATGCAGGGGTACGTAATCTATTCAGGTTCAGGAAAAGGTGTTTCTGTCAAGTTTGCTTCAGTGATTCTGCAAAGTTGTGTTTTCTATCCTGTACATTTTAATGGTTACTGAGAAATCTCTAATATAGACATGACATGTTAGTCTATGATTTTGCTTGAATCCTATAGGTTTGTGTGTCCTCCTGGTTCCTCTAAACCCAACGACCCAACCAACGCTTGTCCCCCGGGGACACTGAGCAACCGCACTGACCTCACTGACCGCTCCCAGTGTCAGCCGTGTCCGGCACGATACGCTTGTCTTCGAGGTGCCATTTATCTTTCACACAAATACATGTTCAGTTGGCCTTTGAGAGCACTGTTTGGTATTTAATAGCACCACAAGAAACTAATTCAGTTGCCTCTGGCTAATAATTTGCAATTGTAATCAAAATATTGATGTAGCTATGTTTTTTTTTCACTGTAGAGTGCTTTGGGATTATATTATACATAATGAGAACTTACTTCATTGCTCTAGCTGACAGTTATCTGCATCAATAGTCATTTACTCCTGTTTTTATAATTTCCCAAATATTGTCAACATATTTCCTCATTGAGGTATTTAGTAGAAGATGTAGTGATATTTGATTGTTCCAGCTGCACATACACCTTCCTTATATCAATAAAACCTAGAGCTCTCTAACCTTGATATCCTTGTTATTTACCTGTTATCAGGTACTGGTGGGGTCCAGAGACCACCCCTCTCCTGCTTTGCTGGACATTATTGTCCCCCTGGAACCATGTTCCCCACCCAGTACAAGTGTCCTGTGGGGACGTGGAACGGTCACAGTGGACAGGAAGCTGAAAGTGAGTGTCGGCCGTGCTCACAGGGCTGGTACTGTTTGGCCGGGTCCGGAGCTCCGTCAGGTCGATGCAGCTCGGGACACTACTGTCCTGAAGGTACACATGAGCAGCACATAGTGTAGGAAGTATTTATACTGAATGAATTAATAAATTAGTTTTGTTGTTCAGAAGTCTGCCACACAAAATCCTTCAAGTAATGAAATGTTTTACTTTTTAAACCTAAAGACTAAACACAGCTTTACATAATATGATTTCATAATTTATAGATTTGTAGCCATGACTCATTCATGTTGATATAACTCTGTGGATGTTGCATCACCAGGGACTACATATGGCACCCAGTTCCCTTGCCCTGCAGGAACCTACAGCCTGCGGATGGGCAACAGACACAGAGAAGACTGTCTGATTTGTCCTGAAGGCTCATTCTGTCAGCAGGGCACCTCCAAACCCTCACCATGTCCAATGTAAGTAGTAATTGTGGGCTGTTACCAGCAGGGATGTGTGAGTATAAAGATGAGGTTTGTATGGAAAGAAGTTGGTAAATGGGGTAAAATGAAGGATTTAGCAGTTCTGATAAGTACTGTGGAACATCCACTCTGTTCCGTCTTTCCCCAGCTCCACATTTCGCCGTCTGAAAGGAGGTCGGAGGCTGGAGGACTGCTCTGCCTGCCCTGCTGGTTATTTTTGTCCCCACTCAGCCACTGTCAACCCCAGAGTGTGTGGAACTGGAAGCTACTCTGTAAGGCCCCATCTATAACACAGTCCACTCACTGGTCAACTGACAGAACCAGTGGAAACCAGAGCTGTTATAGCTGTCTTGTCCTCCTATAAGTCATTCTGATTGTTCTATTTTTAGATTTCCACCCACAGTGTTATCGTCTTGCATATCTCCTTCTATGTAAATACATCTGGTAAATGGCTGCAAGAAGAGTTGTTTTATTTGTGTGTTTTCCTCTTCGCCCTTGCATTTTCAATCCATACTTTCTGTGTCCCTCCCCCATATTACTTGATATCCTTAACTTCGGCCCTCTGCATCTTCCTTCATGTACTCTTGTGTGTAGGACGAGGGCTCTGTGGAGTGTTCTCCATGCCTGCAGGGTCACTACTGCAGTAATGAGACCACTAGCGAGGAAGCCATGTTAAGCGTCATGGTGTGCCCCCCGGGCTTCCTCTGCTCTCAGGGTTTGGCCCGGGATCCCCAGCGCTCGGCCACCCTCTGTCCTCGAGGCTTCTACTGCCCTGGAGGGGGCATTGTGAGTCAGAGAATGACACATACAGCTGTTAAGTTGATATGACACTTTCTGTCCATTAATCCACCTGCACATGTGACGCGCCTCACAGGATCCCAACCCCATTCCTTGCCCCAGTGGCACCTACAGTGAGTTCCCAGGTCTCCGTGACATGAGTGAGTGTGTTCAGTGTCCTGAGGGGAAGTACTGTTACTCTGAGCAGCCTGAGGAGCAGCCGATTACCAGACCTGTAAGATAAATACATGACATGTACAGTGTTTTAAGAACAAGAACTGTAGAGGGCATGTTTTTCACATTTCAATATTCATTTGTTTAGATTTTGTCAACATCAATTTTGAGATGAACAATATAAGATTATGAGATTATTAATAAGATTTGACACAATGTCCTGTATTTTGTAATGTTTCAGACAGGGGTGTGTCCTGATGGGCACTACTGCCCCCTAGGGACTGGCTACCCATATACCTACCCCTGCCAGGCAGGTCGATACAGGAATAACACACTTGGTCACAGTGGGGAGGCGTGTGTTTCATGTCCATCCAGGTATTACTGTGGCAGATCGGGAACCCATACGCCCTTAGTCTGTCCTCAGGTACTTTTGTAATATCAAGAATATAAAAAGAAATGATTTCATGCATGAATGAGGCAGTTTAACTTCCACGACACAATCTCTCACCCACAACATCTCTGTTGGCAATGGCCTGTTTCTTTCTCTGTGTCCCTCTTCCTCTGTGTCACGCAATCCACAGGGATTTTACTGTCCAGAGGGCACCTCTGCTCCAGAACCTTGTCCTGAAGGAACCTACAGCGCCAGGCCTTCTCTTAGTGACAGGTCTGAGTGCTCCCCATGTGGCGGAGGCCAGTATTGCACCGGAGTGGGACTCAAGGAGCCCTCTGGAAGCTGCCAGGAGCGCTTCTACTGTCGTGAGGGAGCCAAGTCTGCAGTACGTCAACGCAGTTTTAATAATTTATTAAATAAAGCTTGTAGTCATTCATTCTTAATCCTTATCTTTCGACATTTTGATCTGCATTAACTCACATAAAGTGGTTGCTCATCTTCCTGTAGATCACGAGTAAATGTGGTTAAATTAATGATAACTTCCATTCTATAGGATTGTTTTTTTATTTAAGAAGAGGGATAAGAGGAAAGAAGAGGAAAATGCAGATTAAAGGAACCTTTTAAATCACTGGCTCATGTCATAACCAATCACGTTAAGCCAGTTTATAATCTCTGGTTTTCAGTGTCACAAAGAAACTCCCACAAAGAAACCTTACAAATGGGCATTTTAGGAGTGAAATCATTCACTACAGTAATGTATGTTTTCTCGTCTTTACTAATATTTTGTACTGGGAATTTGTCCAGACTCCCGTTGATGGTCCAACAGGAGGTTTGTGTCCTGCAGGAAGTTACTGTCCTCCAGCTTCCGTCACCCCCCTCTCCTGTCCCCCCGGCACCTTCAGCAATAGCACCGGCCTCAGCGGACCTCAGGAGTGTGTCAGCTGTCCACCGGGGTACCTTCACTCATTCATTAAATTCTGCAATATGATTATACTGATATCAGTTCCTCTAATTTTTGTGTACTGATGTGTTTCTCCTCTTTGTCAGTTTCTATTGTTTAGGCCTCAACAACACCTCACCTTCAGGTCCTTGCTTTCCTGGCTTCTACTGTACTGGTGGCTCAGCTTCGCCTGTGCAGAAAGAAGCAGAAACAGGCTATTTTACCTCGGAGGGGGCATTCAGGGCGCAACCGTGTCCTCTTGGCACTTTTCAGATGGTATGAAATCATCCATACTGAATCCCCGCTCCTCTGAACATGTGCTGTTAAAGTTAGAGAATGAGATAATGCCATAGTCAAGGTTGTTCCCTTGTCAACAGCATCAAGGTGCCCGGTCCTGTGTAGAGTGTCAGGGAGGCAAACTGTGCAACCAGACAGGCTTGTCCCAGGCACCGCTATGTCCCACAGGACACTACTGTCCTCCAGGGTCCTCTGTCGCTCGCCCCTGTCCTCCAGTCAGTATCTGATGTGTTTTCTTAGTCTTTAATATTTGCTGTCACCCTTCAATCAAAGTCACACCGTTAATACATTTTTTTTAACTTTGTGATTACTCAGGGTTCTTACTCTGACCAGACTGGGGGCGATGCTGTGCAGCACTGTCGGCCGTGCAGGGCTGGTCGGTTCTGTGGCAGGGTCCGGTCTCTATGAACCTCAGGGCCTCTGTGATCCAGGGACACTACTGCACCTCTGGAGCCTCCACTGCCTCTCCAGTAAGACGGGATCAATGACAACTTAGATAAATCCACTTCCAGCAGTTTGTCCAAGGAAAAAACTGATGTTTAATCGAAATTGTGAAGTGGTCAGTATAACAGAAACTAGCTCCTCTCATGACGGCGTCTTTATGTGACGTCTACAAACACAGCGTCTGAGGTTGTGCACAGTTAATGAGAGAATTGAGACAATGACTTCATTCTACAGGTGGTGCAATGAATTTAATGGACCACTGTTTTGATGTCATATCACTAACAATATCACCTTCATCTTGCTCACTCGTGCTTCATATGCAGCAATGTAACACGAAACCAGGGCTTTCATATTTACCATGCTGATCTCTAAATGATATATGACTAAAGAGGAAATCTTTGACATTTTGTCTGCTGTGCCCTTGTTGATGATTTAATGACGCTAATTTTGTTCAAGTGATGTAATGCTGTACTTCACACATACCGCACACGAATCAGCAGGAAGGAGAAGGGAAAGCATTTAAAGAGGTGGAGGTTGAGTGTTTCTTCTTTCTAAATTAAAGCTGTGTATTTAATTTGAAGACAGACAGTTATTTTCCACTCACTCAAAGTGTTTTCTCTCACTTGATATGAATATGAATCTGGAGACCTGTTTCCAAGTTTGTATTAGTTAAATATATAAAGTGCTTTTTGTTTTTGAATAAGCTGCCGTGCGTGGGGGATGAATGACAGCTATTAACTCAAGCTGCCCACAGCTTTCATTTTTAAATGTCAAACTAAAAATGAAAGCCAAAGTGATCAAACTTCTCTGAGGATTACTCTGACAATCCCACAGGTGGCCGTGGCCTCTGGAGGTATGTGTCCTGCAGGCTACGTTTGTCCACGAGGGACAAAGGACCCCCAGCAGCACCCCTGCCCTGCAGGAACCTGGAGCAACTCTTTGGGAGCCGAAAACCTGTCCTCCTGTGTGCCCTGTCCGCCAAGACTCTACTGCAACAGCACTGGGCTGAGCCAGCCCACAGGAATCTGTGATGCAGGTGAGAATTTATCACATTAGTGAGAACATTATTATCAGAACATTAATTTTAATACTTTTTTTTTTTTGATGGATAAAAATGTCTGTCCTTTCTTATCTTCCATAACGAAAGTGGCACAAAAGATTAAGTAAAAAGTAAAGACCAGAAAAGATTTTAATCAAGTATAGTCAATTAATTTGTATCTGTACATTTTGTATCTGCTGATTTATAGGGTATTACTGTTCAGGAGGTGCTGTGTCTCCAACGCCCTCAGGTGGACTGACAGGGGACATCTGTCCAGTTGGACACTACTGTCCCATGGGCTCAGCCTCTGCTGTACTCTGCCCTGATGGGACGCACTCAAACACTACGGGTACTGAAAAACTTCTCACGGTGATGGTATAATAAGTGAGATAGTAAATGCAGGAAGCTATTCATTTTTAAAATTTCTTTCTGTATTGAAGGAGCAGAAGTGTGCGATGAGTGTCCCTCAGGGACCTACTGTCTGTCAGGAGAAGGTGTCCAGCCCTGTCCAGCAGGACACTACTGTCTCGGTGGTGGTGTCGAGGGCATCTTGCCTTGTCCTCCTGGCACATACAGCCCTCACTTTGGACTCAGACAAGTGGAGCAGTGCCTCATTTGTCCAGCAGGTGAAAGTGTTGCCACATATTTGTCGTCGTCGCTCTGTCTACGAGAGGCTGGGGAGTTTTCCATATGATTAGTGAGCTGAAACCGATTTTACTGCAGCAAATTATGATGTATTTGCTGGATGTGTTGAAACCAATTCATTTTAATAAAAGCAATTGTTGAATGTTTTATCAGACTTAATTTACTGGAAGGAGGATATTTTCTGTTGTGACTTGTGATTTGTTATAAACACTTTTTTAATCTTCTTTTCTCACTGCATTGACATTTCTCGTTTTCATGCTTTTAAAACAGGGTTCTACTGTGAAGACTGGGGTCTGTTTGAACCCACTGGACCCTGTCAGGCTGGGTATTACTGCTTGGCAGGTACACATGCATGATACTTGCACAGCTTTTGACTTACTAGTGGACAATAAGTCAACCAGATGATAAATATTGCCTGAAATCTAACTAATAGACCTGATGCTGCCTCAATTGATGAGATGACTGACTCTAACTAAAAATGTGAAACTTCTCAAGGTGTAAACTTTCAGATCCCAGATGGGAACTTCAGCACAGGAGTGGGAGGAGCATGTCCAAAGGGGAGATACTGTCCTGAAGGCACCAGTGTACCGCTGCCCTGTCCACCAGGGACCTACTCCAACAGGTTGCTTGGGCCAAAACCTTACACTTAATTTACACAGTCCTAAGTTACGGTATGTAACTATATGTTCGTGTGCGTGTGATTGCAGTCTTCATCTGACAGACATCTCTGGCTGTAGTCCATGTCCACCGGGTCACTTCTGCGGTAGTGCGGGTCTCACTCGTCCATCTGGCCTGTGTGAGGCTCGATTCTACTGTCTCGGGGGAGGTACGACAGCCACAGGTAAAATGGCTAAAAGACTTTTTTTATTGTTTTGCGGATTTAATTTGTGCCTCAAATATCAACACAATGATTCAATTCATCATTCGTGAGTGGTTCATATATTTCTTGAGTGAAATAAAATAGTGGAGATAACGAATATTGACTGTGTGACTAGAAATCTTATGAATAGGCATCAGATAGGAGAGAAACAGATGCCAATGAATGCATGAAATCTGAATGTGTGAGGGTGTTCAGTTGAGTGAATGCTCGCTGAATTAATCAGAATTTATCACATTAAGGGCTTAGCAGTCATAATCTCACTAATTTGCCTCATCTAATCGCTTTTTCTTCTTCTCCAGGCTCTGAAGGAGGTCTTTGCCCACCCGCTCATTACTGCCCTGAGGGCACCGCAAGCCCAGAGCCGTGTCCAGCTGGAACCTACAGTAACCTCATGGGCCAGTCACTGTGTTCCCGCTGCCCCGCCGGATATTACTGTCCAGAAAAGACTGGCAACTTCACCAAGTTCCCCTGTCCCCCCGGATTCTACTGCCCTGATGGTAGATTTGCCTGAAAACACAATTAGTCATGGTTGTGGGTGTGTTCATAGATGAACTGAAAACATTGCAAGAATGGATCTCAGTGGAACACATACCTCTGCCAAGGCTCAGCAGTCCCCTAATGAAACCACATTTATATTCACTAGAGCCGGATTTTCATTTGGCTCTGCTTCAAAATGTACACACTCATCACTAATAACCCCCTAAATATTTCATCAAGATCCACACATACTTCTTAGATAAATCAATGCTAATGTTGAAATACACCCTATCCCACAATGTTAAAGAAAGTAGAAAAAAAAACATGGATCTTCCCCCTGATACTGATCCACTTACAAATGTTATGGGTACTTTCCTGACCCATACCTAGCCCTCCCTCTAAGTCTCATGGTATCTGTCCAGTAGTTTTTGTGTAATGCTGCTAACTGACAGACAGACAAACAAACATCATCGCAAATGTAACCTCCTTGTCTGAAAGTGAAACAGAGGGGCCTCTTGCTGCACTGAAACATTTTCTCTGGTTTGATCAACTCTTCCCTCAACCTTTACAAAACAGATGGAAACAATGATACAATTCAAAATCCCCCAGCATGGCTTGTGCCACTTTGTAATAATCTACTTGTATTGTGTACATAGGGACCAGGCATGCCACCCAGTTTCCCTGCCCTCGTGGATACTACAACCCAGAGCCCATGACTCAGAGTCTGGACAGCTGCCTGCCATGTCCTCCAGGACACTACTGTGAGAAGGAGAGGCTGATCAAAGTGTCTGGAAAATGCAACGCTGGTCAGTAATAGTGTCTGTGTTTACTTCTACCAAAGATGCAACCACAGCTGTACAGCCTAGTTTCTCAGTGTCAGGACTTTGTCCTCTGTGCTAGCCTATTTGTCTCTCGGGGCCAGGAAGCCAGTCTTAGTCAGGCTGTGAGAGTCGGGGTAAGGGGGGGGAACAAAGCAATTGCATGTTAAGCACGAAACGTCCCGATTCCACCCTAGACACATCATTCATTATTTCACTTCTCTGCTTTATACACTTTAACTCAATTCAGTAATGACAGCAACTTTTAAATAACCCATTCTGAATTTTTGGTTAATGTTTAAAGATGGGAAACAGCCTGGCTTTATATGTCCACCACAAAATGCAGACTATGCGTCAGTCTGTCAGGTATGAGAGCAGTGGCCACCTTTTATTAATAAACATGTTTTCTCATTGATGACTCACTTCCCTCTCCTTGCTCTGTATTACTGTCTTCCTGCTGTATTCAGCCTCCCACTCCCCCCATGCTGAGGGAGTTATCATATGATGTCAAGTGTCAGTGATGCTACAGAGTATGTCGGGAGCAAATGTTTTATAAATCACAGACACAGACAGCACACCATAATACATCACTGTCCTTGTCTCCCACTCTGTCTCTCGCTGTGTTGTTGTGTTTTTCCTCTCAGGTTGGTTCTGCGTGTCCGCAGCATGGAACTCTCAGCCTTTCGACCTCGACAATTACACAAACGCCAACTGTCTATGTCCAGCTACGTCCACAGGGGGGCGCTGCCAGCCGGGCTTTTACTGCCCCTTGGGTAGCTCCGAGCCCCTCCCTTGTCCACCGGGAACCTTCTGTAACATCTCAGGTGCTCAGACACACAACATCACACAATCACGCACAGTAGTTTTAAACCCGAGTTTTGCTGGTTGACTGCAAAACTTACTTATGATCGTGTCTGACATTTGCTTATCTGTCGCTATAAATCCCCCCAAAATATTGTGCAATGTAATTAAAGTGTATTGAAATGAGGATGAAGACACATTGACATTTTTGGTAGAGTGAAGGGTGTCAAATACTGTAAAATGTTTTGCACAATGACAAAAAGATTTTACAGCATATTGTAAATATGTCATAGTATTTCAAATATTTACAAAATACTCATTGTCGTATGATGAAGATGATGAAACTATCATCTTTATTTTGAGGTGAACATATTGGTTTGTATTTCCTTCAGGTCAGTGCAGCTATTGCTTATTTGTTCTGGCCACTACCAGTATTCTGATGACATGATAATATGGTATAATCCATAAGGCTGTAGGATATAAATATTGAAGTGTAAATGGCATTTCAGGCCCCAGAGGGACGTATTACTCTGCAGAAGGGGATTGCTCTGTCTACCATACTGGAGGATATGAAACACAAATAACAAACGTACTTGTGCTTCTCAAAAGGTTTGGCTCTGCCGGTGGGTCCCTGCTCTCCTGGGTTTTACTGTGCAGGAGGAGCCACTGAGGCCAGACCAGCAGATGGAGAAACAGGCAGCATCTGTCCACCTGGGACGTACTGTGGTAAGTCCTGCTTTACTGCCTTGGAACAGGTTCAATCAATAACTTGCCAACGCAGGTTTTCAGCCTGTGTAATAAAATGCTTGGTGAAGTGGACATTACATTTATCCTACAAAAGACGGAAATTGTGATTTTAACATTTGTAACTGAGTTTAATTGGACAAAAATGTATTTAACCATTGCTTTTGTTGACTTAGAGCAAACAACGAGTTAACCCAGGTCTATAAAATCTATATATACATTCCCATATAGGAAGTGGAGGACATTGTAACCTTGAGCAGAAGTAGGCCGAGGGTGCTGAGAGAAAGAGAAGATTTTCTTTCCACAGACCAAAGGAATGCAAATTAGTTGGACTGAGACTTTGAAATAGCTTTAACTATGACTGAGGTGGGTTTGACTCATTAAATTACCCATAGGTATGAGTGTGAGTCATCTTGTATCTATTTGTGTCGACCCGTTGACAAACTGTTGACCTGTGTCGGGAGTCTCCTCACTTTCTGCTCGGTGTATCCTGCGTCAGATCCCTGCCTCAGCCTGGTTTATTTCTGCCACCGTCTCTTGCCACTCTCCATCTGCCCACAAGATGTCCTCGCACTTACATCTATACTCACCCATTCATGACTGCCACACCCACCTCACCTGTTTCCCATTCATAGTGTATATACCAGCCTTCCCCCAGTCATTTGCCATTCATGCTTTTCCTTTAGTCACCTATTCACAAAAACACAGCCAAACGCAGCTCTTTGACACACACATACTGCCACCAGGGGCACTTTGGGGGTTCAGTCTCATACTAACCAACGTTCTGGTTATTGCATGTCCCGCTCTACCTCCTGAGCCACAGCTGTCCATCTGTTTTATGCCAGTATATGCCTCCTGTCTGCCTTTATCACCATCACTTCTAATAAATTTACTGCACTGTCCTGGCTTGACTCGCCTGCGTCTGCATTCCAGTCCTCCTATCTCTCACCTCGTATAAACCATAACATCCTGGCATAAGCTGCAGTGCCTTGTAAGCATTGGTATGCAAACACGATCCACCAACAGATAACTGAATGACAGCCTTCTCCGACTATTTCCTCTCTACAGTCGAGGGCTCAGGAGAGCCCGAGTTGTGTCCAGCTGGTACTTTCTCACCGGTACCAGGTCTAACCAGTGAGTCTGGCTGTCAGCCCTGTATCGCAGGGCTCTACTGCAGCGGAGCAGGTCTCAGAGCTCCGACTGGACCCTGCAGCCAAGGTCAGGACATACACTGTTTCATAAATCTGTTTTACATCCTTTGGAAGCTTCAAGTTCTGTTTCTTCCTGTTCACACTCTACTGTGTTGTGCCTCTTGTCCCTTGATAGGCTACTGGTGCCCTCCTGGTCAGACTGTGGCTACAGCTCTGCCATGTCCTCCCGGCCACTTCTGCCCACAGGGTAGTGCAGCCCCAGAGCGCTGCCCACCAGGAACCTACCAGGACAGAGAGAGACAGAGGGTCTGCTCTGTCTGTGAGGCAGGTAGGAGTCGTCCTCGCCCTTTTTTTACCGTCTCAGCAGAAGCATGTAGTTCATATTTCTGTTTTGCTGAACAGGGTGAAATGAAAACAGCTCTCAATCTACCTTTATTTACTGAACTTGATTTTTCATATTCATGTGTTCCATTTATTGTATACCACACCTTTCATGTTTGTTTAAAGTATTCTGTGTTTACTTTTACTTCACTATGTTAGTACATACCCACACTCGCTTATTTAAGAATACACATTTCTCCTCTTTCAAGGTTTCTACTGTGAGAGGAGACTGGATGATGCTAATACCTCTTTGCCGAGGCCGTGCCCTAAAGGACACTACTGCCCTGCAGGTACAGCCCTGCCCAACCAACACCCCTGCCCTGTAGGCTCCTTCAACCCGAGGCAGCACACAGACAGCCCAGCAGGCTGCATGCCATGTGCTGCTGGACACTACTGTCCTTCTGTGGGACTGCCAGAGCCTGCAGGTGAGAAAAAGACATCACACCATTTGTCCTTCATGTCTCTTTTCTTATTGTTTCGCAATTATATTCAGCAGTTACTGTTATTTAAACAAAGATGTGATATTTGTAGGGTTTAGGTATGTTTCAGAATGACGTTCCCCTGTGTCTGCGTTTAGTATTTAACCCAGATCACAAATAAACAATTAAACTCCGCCAAGGAAGTTATACTTTAATCCCTGTCCATTTGTTTGTTGGTTGGTTGGATGGTTTGTTGGAAACAGGAAAAGCCAAAACCAACTGGAAAGATTTCTACAAAACATGGCAGAAGGATGGGACATGGGCCAAGAAATAATCCATTTTAGTTGGGCAAAGGGGATATTTTTTCTTCACTTTAACATTGCGAGATACACTACGTTTTTATGTTTTTATTAAATGTTATTTCCCAGGGAATAATTCAAGGATCTAGATGAAAAAAACCTACATATTTAGGGGACTGAGATCTGTGAGTGTGTGTAATTTGGTGCAGCTTGATTGAATTTAAGGAGACTGTTGGGCCTTGGGGGAGGTATGTGCTTGACTGAGTGCCATTTTTGTTTCTCATCTAACTCCAATGCTGATATCTTTGGATTTTTAGTATTTGCAAAGGTTGTGGGATTTATCTCAGAGAGAATATCTCTAAATCTAGGTTTAAAAACATAAAACTGCAGTATTTGCTCTTGAGGCAAATAAATTAATAATTATTCTATTTGTTTTATCAGATTGTTAATACTGAGAAACTAGGAATTGGTGATCTGTAGATGTTTTACTGATAATGTCTTGTAAAATTCGTCTACCCATAGGACCTTGCCATGCTGGTTATTGGTGCAGAGAGGGAGCCTCCTCTCCCAGCCCGCTGGATGACCTCTCAGGCTCCCTGTGTCCACCTGGTCACTACTGCCCCTCAGGTTACTGGCTTGTTCTCCTTTTATAAGCGAGCAGCTGCCAAATACAGCTGCTTGAATCCTGCTATATACTGTTGATGGCTGAATTTCATCAAGTGACAGGGGATGGTCCACATTTTCAAAATAATGTTTTTTGCGATGCAATGCTGATGCAGCCTTTTTTTTATAGGTTGATATACCCAAATTTATTCAGTGTGGGGTTATTAACATTCTACTCTACTATATTCTAGGGCTAAAATCTTTTATTCATGGTAATTACCATTCGGTGGCATACAAGTCCTGACAGTATTTATCTTGTAACTTTTGATACCGGTTTCTTCAAATTAATTCTTACGCTTGTACTCTCGCACTCAGGGCACTGACCCCTACTTTAAAAAAACGCTGCTCTCGGGTACGCTCTGCCTTTTGTTGAGTGGCCCAACACTTCATGCAGCAGCGCTTCATAAGAGTGTCTCGCTCTAATGCTGCATTTAGATTCTGCTCGGTGTGTAAAACATTGTCACTGTGTGTTGTATCACCACATCCAATTACTGCACCGCTTCTGTCATGTGCTGACACTTTTATGCACTGCTCTGTTTTGAGGAGTTGAAAGGTTGAGTTGGGTTTTTGTTTCATCTCTCCAGGAACCACAGCTCCCTGGGCCTGCCCTGAAGGAAGCTGGTCAAATAGCTCCGGCCTGGGCAGCCAGGAGGACTGCATGCCGTGTGCCTGGGGGGTTTTACTGTGACTCTGCTGGCCTCACTAAACCGACTGGACCCTGCATTGCGGGGTACACTAAACTTTCATTGACTGAACATGACTTCTATTGTTATTTAAGACTAATACCTTAAAAATGTTTCAAAACCAGCCATCATGATATGTATTTTCGAATTTTCTCCTGCAGGTATTACTGTGCAGAGGGAGCCTTCACATCCACACCTAAAGATGGAATTACAGGGGGACCTTGTCCCGAGGGTCACTTCTGCCCAGAGGGAACTGTTCAGCCTGTGCCGTGTGATCCAGGGACGTATGTGGCTGTTACACATGCTACACAGTGTGAGCCCTGTGAGCCAGGCTGGTACTGTGTGTCCGGCACTCTGCACCTGTGTCCTGCAGGTTTGTGGTTTTTCCTACGTAGCCCCTGAAGTCCCAAATTATTTTTTCTTTTCTTGTGCACAGAAGTTATTGCCTTGGGGGAACAAGTTACTATCTTGTGCGTACAAGATAAATAATTTGTGCACGCAGAGTTACTATCTGTGTAGTAAAGACCTGACTAGCCGATGCACTGAAGACAACACTAAGTTGCGTTTATAGCTTTTACAAGTTTTCTTAGTTTCTCAAGTATTATGATTGAAACATAGTTCTTCCGTCGGCTGAGCCAGCTGTCCTTCAGTGTGCTCAGCAAATGATTCCTGACAATCCTGAGTCTCTGGGTTAGAGCAACACGAATTTCATTGTGTGACACTCCCAGGTGAAAATAAAACTAGATTAGCTGAGTTTTCTCCATCAATGGTACACATCTATTGGCTGTAGGCATATGAATGATTAAAACACTAACCTCTTCTTTAAAAAAAAATATATATATAATCTTTTGGGACTTCAGGGGCTCCATAGTTTTCTGTTAACATATTTTAAATATACTTAATATTTTTATTTTCATGCTTATTATATTAAATTATCAAGCGAAACAATACTGATCAGTTAAAAAGTGGCTGCACAATAATGTAACGTAATGTTTATGCATTTCCTGGTGTATGGTCTGTCACATGTAGGTTTTTACTGCCCTGAAAGAACTGGATTTGACTTGAGAGGCTGTCCAGAGGGAACTTACGGTCCTGACCCAGGCTACTGGTCCATCTCTCAGTGCAGGCAGTGTGACGGCGGCCATTACTGCTCCTCCAGAAATGGCACGGCTGTCACTGGACCATGTCAGGAAGGACATTACTGCTCACGTGGAAACTCCTCTCCACGACCTGTCTCACAGGCTGCAGGTAAACACATACATTACTCACCTGGCAGCTGCTGCATGTTCACAAATCCAGGAGATACAGCACAGAATGGCCCGATGTAATCACGTCTTAGGATGACCTAGTACTCCTGTTTTGGGGATGGTTGACAAATGGCAACTGTGTTCTGTTTGTCTCTCACCAGGAGAGGGAGGGCCATGTCCTGCCGGTCATTACTGCCCCCGGGCCTCCATCCATCCTCTGCCCTGTCCACGTGGATCATTCTCTAACCTCACCAAATTAATCTCCCAGGTGGCTTTGACTCACTATTCTACTCACATATATCTTTGAATAGGATCAAGCGAGACAGTTACTCCAGGATGGAAGTTTGAATTTGAATTCTTTTTGGGTTCTTTTTCATGCCAAAGTAACCATCAATAACACAACTGGCTCTGTCCTGGTTTTGCCGACAGTAGAAACAGGCACTTGAAAAAAATATATAATATTTTGCGGTTTCGTGTAAAGATATTACTTTATTTATCTATATTTGATCATGTTGTTATTGTTTAATATTAAAATTCTAGCATCACATAGATTATTGATCAATCATCCTTTACTTTGGAAACTAGTTTATGTGCAGAAACCCTGCAACACTATCCCTATATACACCATCTTAAAACTGTTGACACTGTTTACAATTCTTTCTTTGTTATTTCTAGGCCTTACAGTATTGTACTTGAGTACATTTTTTTATCACATGGTCTTCAAATAAGTTTTTAAAATCCTCTGGTTATGAGTTTTTTAAATAAGCTGCAGTCATGCTAAGCTTACCAATGTTTCAAGTGTTTATCTTTCGTTATTGCCTCAACCAATCAGTAGCTAAACCAAAATCAATGCAATGCAATGAGGCAAACTCTTTTCCTGTTCCTTTGTTCAACAGCCTCTCTGTCTTTTTCTCTCGCTATCTCTCTCATTTCCCCTCTCAGGAGGATTGCCAGCCATGTCTCCCTGGTTACTACTGCGATACCGTGGGGCTCTCAGCGCCTTCAGGAGAATGCTGGGAAGGTTTCTTTTGTCTGGGGGGTGCAGATCGACCCGACCCTCCTCTGAGAGACAGTCGCGGTGGACCGTGCCCAAAAGGTTATCAGATCCCCCCGAATTTAGACATCTGCAATTTATATTTCAAATAACTGAAAGATGATTGTCAAAATAAAATGCATTGGAAGATAGTTAATAGTAAAAATAAACACAAGGATGATATAATCCAATACTTATTGCTAAAACAGGAAATGGATAAAAAGTTACACGCTGTGTGTCATTGGAGGAGATGCAAATTTAAATGCCAATTGTGAAGCACACAACTAAAGCTTAAAATTTACATGAGCCCAGAGCCAACTTGGTGAACAGACAAAATAAACACTCTTTCAAGTTAATAGAGCCGAACATAAGCAGCTGTTCTGTTGACACTAGAAATCGAACGCTGTCCCCTGTGGTGTGTGTGTGTGTATCTCTGTGTGAGTGTGAGAGTGTGAGAGTGTGAGAGTGTGCATCCCCTCCATGACTCTTGTCTTCACACAACCAGGTTATTACTGCTCCGAGGGCTCGGTGACTCCTCAGCAGTGCCCCCTGGGAACCATCAGTACAGAGGACGGCCGAGCCAGCTGCAGCGTCTGTCCACAGGGGTAAACTCGCTTATCGGCCACCCACAGTCACCCTGCACCGCACACATGAAGGATTGTGCAGGAACTGTAAATATAGATACAGTAAATGTTTTGCATGCTTACACACACACATATGTATTATTTTTCTTCACAGTTTGCATACTTATATACACAGAGAGAAACAAGTTGCTGCCACCAGTGGCCCAGAACAAAATAAGTCCTCTCTTGTTTTTGTCTGGGTAGTTTTTATTGTCCTGTCGGTAGTAATGGCTCTTCGTCAGAGAGTAATGAATGTCCAGTGGGTCATTACTGCCCGTCTGGGACCTGGTCCAAGCACCAGTACCCGTGTCCACCTGGATCCATCAACCCTCACACTCGGATGGCAACACCCCAGGACTGCTCACCCTGCCCTCCAGGTCACACGCCATTTACTGCTAATAAATGTTTAGCTTCTTTAAGATCAAGCAGTTGACAGTAGAGCGACCATTTTTTCAACCCTCTCAAACCAGGCTCCTTCTGTGCGTCCCCTGGGAAGGGTGTTGTAGCCGGCCAGTGTGGTGCTGGTTACTTCTGCTTCTCTGGGGCCTCGTCACCCACACCAGAGGATAGAGGGACGACGGGTGACAGATGTCCTGAAGGTCATTACTGTCCCCAGGGCGCCACTGCACCACTGCCCTGTCCTGTAGGATATTACAGCAACGAGACAAGGAACATTCATCTCTCCAGCTGTCTGCCTTGTCCTCCAGGTTGGCACTAATTCACCACATGTTGTATACAACCGTGTTTAAGTATCTGCCTTTTATCACTCAGAAGTTTAAGATCCCATTACATAACTTTATTTATCGAGGGTTGATCCCTTCGTTCAATGGCTGTGACTGCTTGACAGTGCTGCCTTTGTTTTACAGGCTACCTGTGTGTCGCCAGAGGGCTCTCTTTCCCTTCTCATATCTGTCCTGCTGGCTCCTACTGTCCGGGCAGAGACAACAGCAGCCTGCAGGCCTCTATACCCTGTTCACCTGGAAACATGTGCCCACCTGGAAGTGACAGGCAGGTGTCCTGTTTACCAGGGACCTACCAGGGTTCACCAGGGCAGGTGAGGAAGATAAGTTATATCCTAATATGTCCTGCAGTTTCAAATGTGGTGCACCTACAGTATTATACAAAAATAATAACACTAGTAGCTGACTAAAAATAACTTACAGTAGATGGCTTGATATACTGGAGTGATTAAATCCAAACCCAGATCTAAAATGGTGCTCTTGACCAAATGGATATGACCTATAAAAGATAAGTTCTTCATCTATGGTCACGCTGTTATCTTCATTCTGGGGACAACTTCAAAAATCAAATAGATAATGTTCCAGCCGGCCCATCTCTTTCAACATCTGTGTGTGCTGTAAACGGTTTATAACTGAGCTTTTATCATCTCCAACACAAGCATCTAAAATTTCCTTGTCTGTTTAAATATCTGTCAACATCTGTAGTCATAATTTTGTGTTTGCGCTGTGTATTAATTAAAACGACGTGTGTGATTTACTCCTCCACAGGCAGAGTGTGTTGAATGTCCAGCAGGATTTTATTGTCCTGGCTCAGTGGAGGCTGACACTGGGCATGTGTCTGGGACTCAGACTCCCGTGCTGTGTCCTGAAGGACACTACTGCCCAGCGGGTAGGATACAACAGTGCGGCAATTATAACATATTCATGACAAATGTTGTCAGATAGATATATGTGGGCCACCAGTGATGCTTCAGGGTCAGTGAGATTGATTCATTAACTAATGCTGTGATGCATTGCATGCAAAATGCTCTGTAATATCCCTCTGGTTTCGTGTGGACTCATGAAACAAGTGGCTCCAACAGGAAATGGCTTTCGGATTTTGCAAATGGCCACTTTTGAGCATATTCCAAATCAGGGTGGTGACCAGCATCCTTATCTTCTATGTGCTCTGTGATGTTCTGTTATGATTATTCGACTACCATCTGTAGATATTATATGCTATTAATCCACAGGAACGCGGTCTGGTGTAGCATTTCCATGCCCAGCTGGTGCCTTCAGCAGGCAGATGGGGTTGCCCAATAAGTCGGGCTGCGAGCTCTGTCCACCAGGGAGATACTGCAGCTCCTCCGGACTGGCTGCTCCCACCGGGGTCTGCTCTCCTGGGTAAACACGATGAACACACATACTTCATCATGTTCATTGACAGGACCATGAAATGTATGACATCCTGTTTGTCTTTAATTCTGTCTCTAATTACACCTCTTATGATCTGTCTCTCATCGCTTGCTGCATCCCACTTCCCCCTGTCCTCCTCGTTCCTCTGCTCCTAGTTACCTCTGTGTCAGTGGTTCTGTTTCTGCTCAGCCAGAGGAGGGCCCAACAGGAGGCCGCTGCTCTGCAGGGTCCTACTGCCCCCAGGGCGCCAGCTATATGGTTCCATGCCCCGCAGGCACCTTCAGCTCCATAGATGGTGACATGTAACACTGAACAATTACTACGGATACACCGTTCGTGACCTTTGAACATAGTAGATTTATTTAGCAGAAGTTATTGATGGTGCTAAATGTACATTTTTGTCGCGACGGATTTTCCTTAAACCAAGTGAAGTGGAAATGTTTCACAGAATTATACCATGTTTCCGATCAGATATGAGTTGTGTTCTTGATTTATCAGGGGCAGTTTCCAAAGAAGCGTGTCAGCCCTGTTTACCTGGTTATCACTGTGCAGAGGTGGGCCTCTCCTCCCCATCAGGGCCCTGTGACCCTGGCTTCTACTGCACAGGGGGATCCACGACAGCCACACCTTGGGGTAACATCGAAGGTAACCGGCTTTTCCTTCTTGCCCCTCATGTAGAGTTAAAGGGCAAAGAGGCAACATACTCCGGCTTTTTCTCCCTTGTTTTCCATACGACTTTATATATTGATGGCTGATGATCGAGATATGAAGAAGATTTCAACAATAAGATTTAACTTACCAACCCTGCCTTTAATAAATGCATGGCAGCATACACAACTGCCTCTTATAGAAATTGTATTTGTAATATAAAACGCTAAGGTAATATGACAAGAGCTTGTAAAATACAGCACTGTGCACCTTTTCTCAGATTTTACTACTTGTTTTATGTAACATTTCCATGGCCTTTGACTCCACAGTGCTGGAGACTTCTTGGCAAAACATTTGCCAGTCGCCCTTAGCAGTATTTTTCATCCTTGCACTGCAGGAAATGGCTCTGGGCTTTTTATTTCACTTGCTAACCAAATGAGGAATGGCATTCAATAAAGGTCCATTGTCTCAGTTGCAGGAGATTTCACATCCCAACATCCTGGCAATACAATCCTGGGTCCGTTCCATGGTGATGTGTGTCCTGCCGGTCACTATTGTCCTCGAGGGAGTTCAAAGCCAAGCCCCTGTCCTCCAGGTAAAAAGACAAACCCTGGGATGCAAATTATTCCTGTTCGCATGAATGCTAAAGAGAAGCATTTCTCCAGAAGATCTGTGTCTGACCTCTTGCCTTTTTATTACTTAGCTGCTAAAGGTTGTATACAGTGTCATAAAAAAAACAAATTTTAGAGGAGGTCGTAAAACCTAATGCAGGTCCAATAAACCTGTCATAATGGTCAGGCAGCTGCTTAACTAAGTGAATTAAAGCGATACACATGAGACTGTCAAGCCATGTTATATCCTTTTTGTGTGTGTGTGTGTGTGTGTGTGTGTGTGTGTGTGTGTGTGTGTGTGTGTGTGTGTGTGTGTGTGTGTGTGTGTGTGTGTGTGTGTGTGTGTGTGTGTGTATGTGTGTGTGTGTGTAGGGCATAAAGTAATAGAGAGGAAGCTATTTTAACTCCCTTGATAATTTGCCCTCTTCACATAGGCACTTTCTTGGGGAAGTCTGCAGCTGAGTCAGAAGCTGACTGTGAAGCTTGTTACCCTGGTTCCTACTGCCCCTCGTGGGCTCAGATCTCTGCTGACCTCCTGTGCCCCGCCGGGTGGTTCTGTCCACTGCGCTCAATGTCTGGACATCAGCCAGGTACAGTACGCATGAGCCGGGGTCAGCTCAGGTTTAATCACGCTAGTCCTTCCATTTCATCATTTCTCTTTTCCTTTCTACACAGTCTTGTCTGGTTTTCAAATAGCTGGCCAAAATATACTCACATGATGACATCGGTACCAACTTATCTTATGTACAACTTATAGAAGGTTGTACTGTAGTGCAACTTAACATATGAATGACATTGCAGATTTCAGTCAAAATACTGTAAAGAAATGAATTTTCTGACTTCTGATTTCACACTTGTATTTGATTTAAGAAGTAGGTGAATATTCTCACTCCATGAAGAAAACTAGATATGGCCAACACAGGAGATAAGTGGTTTTCATAGGACAGTGTTCTCTCTTTTGGTTAGTTTCAACTCTCCACAACCATAGATTGTATTAAAGATGGACGACAGGACCAGGTTCAGTAACTGGTCCTCTAACTAGAGGTGCGAAGCAGAACTCATCCCTCACATGACTAACCTGGCCATACAGTACATACACGTATACAATGGAGGTGATTCTATTCCTAGGATGAGCTCTCCTCCTCCTCTTATATTACAGGTACTTCTAGAGATTCTTTTGAAAGGCATCTCGTCCCCTCTTCACCTTTCATTGAAAAGACGTTTTGCTAATTTGAGCACGAAATGGCCCAGAACATAAAAATAGTCCCTGACTCAGACAGCTCATGGCTGTCTGAGTCAGGGCACCTGCTGCTGAGCCTGCTTTCTCTTCTCCGTGCCTCCCACAGGATCTTGTGCAGGATGCATTATGCTCAGAGTCACTGTTGCCTTCATTGCTGTGTTTCCGTCACACCACACTGGGCATTGTGAAATGCACCGGCTACTCTTTTCAATAAATAAATGCCACCTCGGTGTGCTTAGGATAAATCATAGTAATTCTATACAAACATGAACTTTTCTTTTTCTGACTGCGTCACAGGACATCAGTGCCCACCTGGCCATGCGTGCCCACATGGTAGCGCTGAGCCATCCATCTGTAGCCCTGGCACGTTTCAGTCAGCATCTGGACAGTCAACATGTAACATCTGCCCACCAGGTAATTAAAAAAAATATGTACTCATAATGGATCAACAATAAACTGTTCATAAAGAAACAAAAGGGGACCTGAGGGTGAATGTAAAATGAGACGCACCACCTCGCCCAGGTTTCTACTGTATGGAAGGTTCGTCTGTGCCAACTCCGTGTCTGCCGGGCCACGTCAGTCCATCGGCAGGCAGGACGTCCCTCAGTGACTGCACCCCCTGTCCCCCTGGCTCCTTTTGCAACGGCAGTGCTCAGACCGAGCCATCTGGGCTCTGCCACCCAGGTCTGACAGTTTATATAATGTCAGAGAATTGAGATGCAGAACAAAAGGCTGCATTTTCCTCCACTGTATTTCTGCATTGTATTAATCTAATTTTCGTTCATTCAATGATCTAATTCACCCTTTATTGCAAATACTGCAGTTTTCTCAGAGACATGTCAAGGTGTGTTGTCTACCACAGGACATTTTTGCTCCATGGGGTCCACCGAGCTTTCTCCTATCTCTCAGCCTCATGGAGATGTTTGTCCCATGGGACACTTCTGCCCTCTGGGTAGTGGGTCACCAAAACCCTGTCCTGTTGGCAGCTTCCTCCCAGAGCCTGGAGCTTCCTCCCTGTCTGACTGCCACCCTTGCCCCCCAGGGAAATACTGCCTCAGTCTTGGAGCCTGGCAGCCCACAGGTGGGAGATTTCACCAGCTTTGCATTAGTCAAGGACACTTATCAATCCTTAATGAGCGTAAAAAAGCCAAATTCACAGCACATAATGTTTCAGTTGTACACCATATCAAAGCACATGTTCAGGGATCCCACGTGTCCCATTAGCGTCGTTCCAGATCTCTGAAACGCTGATCAAATCCCTTTTTTTTTTTTCAGGGACACAACTTTTAACCAATATATTGAAACTAAATGACAATTACCATGTTTATCAGGCCAAGGCTCACAAATAATGAGGTTTACAGTCAACCCAATGCTTGCAGCCCTTTCATAATACCTCCCTATTTTAGGTCTGTGTTCTGCAGGTTTCTTCTGCTCCGGAGGTGCACAAAGCCCCACACCTCGGGCCAACTCCTCTTTGTTCAACTGTCTGCATGAAATACTGGGGGCTTTCACCATCAAGACAGACACGGCCTTCTGGATGCACAATCTGTCCTTCTTCAGTAACTCCACTGACTCCGGTAAAACATGAACTTCTCTGGTTTGTAATTACACAATGAACGCTTCTGCCGAAAGAACAGTACATCAATTTCTTTAAACTGTTCAAGCAGAGAACGGAACCTTAATGTGTCATGATGAATGTCGCTCAAAGCAACAGCTCCCAGTTCGACCTTCCCCCGAAAGTATTCTGCAATTAATCATAGCCTTTCGGTGTAATGTCGTACAAAGATGGTTGTCCCCTTGACAGTCAAAACTGTTAAATCAGCTTGTAGAGAGAGAATATTGGCTCCTCTTTGGTTTCCTGTCTGCGAGACAAAGATATTAACTTAGCGCTCCTTAATGCTTTTCAATCTGCCATATTTTATTATAGGGAGAGGAGCTTCGCAGATGGAAGTGGTAACGGCGCCACAGGCAGATTCTGACCATAATGTGACTCACCCACCGCCGTGTCTCCAGAGTCCACATTACGCGTGTTCCACCTACAGAGGAGATGTTTGCCCTAGAGGTGGGTAAATCCTCACTGTGAACTTGTACACTCTCTGTGATACTTTGTTCATCTCCTCGAGCGTACACATTATCTTGACGCTCGTGACACGGTAGACAAATCTACTTTAACAGCTGTGATATATGACTAATTGTGTGTGCCATATTCCAGATGGGATACTTCATCTTGGTTTTATTTGGAAAGTCTTTCAAAAAATAGCTGACATCTTACGGTCGTTTGGAGAATGAATGTCTAGTTTTATTACTTTTCTAAAAAAAAATTAGAATGGCAGTCAGAGAGTGCTTACCTCTGCACAACACATTTAAATTCTCTAGATCCAGTTTTTCAGATTTTACCCCTAAATATCAGTCCCCAAGACGTCAGATTTTCTTTCAGGATCATTTCATCATTATTTTGAGAAATCAATTAAAATCCATTTTGCAAAACACCCTATCTCATGATATCAAGTTTTTGCCTAATCCTGCTAACTAACAGACAGAAAGATACGAATGCAGAGCTTATGTACGTAAGCTCCTTGGCTGATGTAAGAATCAGGACTTACAGAAAAAGCTTTATCAGCCACACTCCATAATGACATTATCTTGTGACTCAGTGAAAGCAGCAAAAGATAGATGCTAAGGCTGCAGATTAACCTCATTCTTTACAGTTTAAATTGCCCCAATTTGAAGACGTGGAAGCCTGAATGCTGGAGCTGTTGGACCTCCCTGGCGATTACGTTGTGTGGCGATGCGCATAAACACAGCAGCCGTGAAATAAAAGCTGATGTCAGACCAGCAGGGCACAAGAATTAAATTCTCTCAACAAAGTAATTACAGTCCCCTGATACACAAGAAATTTGGTGAGTTAACAGTAAATACAAGTGGAAAATAGGGTTGTGGGAATTAAAAGTTCAGGGTTTGAGAAAGTCCTCCATCTGTGAGTGGAGTGTGCGAATTATAACCGTAATCCCCCCGATTGGTGTTTTTCGGTAGTACAGAAGTTAACAGTCTTTGTTTTTCAGGTTTCTTTTGTCCCTTGGGTTCTGCCTACCCCCAGCCCTGTGAGGCTGGCTCTTATTGTAACCAGACGGGCCTAGATGCGCCGGTGGGTCCCTGTGTTGCAGGATATTACTGCCCCAAAGGCTCTTTTGACCCCCGTGCCACCCTGTGCCCCACCGGACACTACTGCCCCCTCGGAACTCCTCTTCCTCTGCCCTGCCCTCTTGGAACCATAAAAAGTGAGATATTTCTTTTTCATGTGTAATTGTCTGATTTATCTAAAAAAATGTCACTTCATGATGAATGAGAAATCAGACACAGTACTACTCGGGAAAAATACAAAGCTCAACCCTCCTTTGTTGCTCACATTGTCAGTTTTTCCCATTAATATCCTCACATGAACCTGCTGTCTGTCTCTGCCATTCACAGATGTGGAGAAACTAGAACTTCCATTCAAAACTCTCTCTCTCCTCGGGCGCACATGAATAATTTCAGTCACAAAGTGGTTTAATCGTGTAATTGTATTCATGTCTCGCAGCGGACAACTAGAATCCTATTAAACCATTCTGTAGCTCCTTTGAATGGATATGAATTCTAAACTGATGAGGGAATCAAAGTATGTACTTTGCATCAAATTAACATTGTGATCCGTCTTAATGCTTCCATTACCGCTGGTTACAATGTGATTTGTTATTTCAGACACTGTGGGTTTATCTATACATCTGTGTGTACGCAAACAAATCGGGTCAGAATGAATTGATTGATTTTTCCAAACTCATCAGGTTCCCTTGGGGGATCTACAGTTGAGGCTTGCCAACTGTGTCCTCCAGGTCACTACTGCCACCAGAGCGGCAGGGCGGAGCCCAGTGGTCAGTGTGTGGAGGGCTATTACTGTCCGGAGGGACAGAGCTCTGAGAGCCCACAACAACATATCTGCCCAGCGGGACATTCTTGTGAGAAGGTCAGCCATCCAGCGTTAGTCTTTAAGCTACTGTCAGTCATCGTCACAGAATATTGCATGTGATGACTCTGCGTGAGTCCTCCTCCTCCTCCTCCTCTTCTTCTTCCTCCTGGGATGTGGTGTTTATTCTTTAATGACAAGTGTGTCACTGCTGCTTACTGCACATGCCAAGTCAACTGTCTCGGCCCTCCTTCCTGTGCTGTGTCTGTCTCCACTGTTATTGTTACACCATGATCATTCCTGATGATGCATGTTATCTCCTGGTTGTAAGGTCGAATGAATTTTAATGATTGATTCAGGGAAGTGTCAGTCAGAGCGCCTGTCCTCCAGGCAGCTACCAGCTCAGACAAGGCCAGGGCAGCTGTGAGACATGCCCCGCTGGTTTCTACTGTCACCATCAAGGTAAAGTTGACAGGTGGATGACTGAGCATTAGCAGCGGGGAACATAAATGTATATCAATCTTTTAAACAATGATAATTTTTTTTTTTAATCTGTACATCAGGAATGACCCGTCCACTTCAGTGCGAGGGAGGATTTTATTGTCCCAGTGGATCAGCGAATCAGCGTCCTTGTCCAGCAGGGACCTATGGAAACATGTCGGGGCTGGATGAAGAACGACAGTGCTCCCCGTGTGACCCTGGGATGTTCTGTAAGGAAACAGGTACAATGCATCCACTCCCCTGGCACCTGTCGCTCGTTATGTATTTCTCATAGATATCTATCTCATAGACGGCTGCAGTGCTTCCCAGACATAATTAAAAACCTTGCTGGCATGATATTTGTTTAAAGGGAGGAGTTTCCCCAGTGGGCTGTGTGCTGCAGGGTTTGTATGTGTTGGAAAAGCCACAGAAGCTTCGCCATCAGATGGTCTGACTGGATTTCCATGTCCTGCTGGTTTCTACTGCTCTGTGGGGACCTCTGTACCAAAACCATGTCCAAAGGGAACATTCAGGTGCATGTCCTGCATCTCCATACACCACTATTTACACTCACTAAGCGCTTTATTAGGAGCACCAGACTAATACTGGGTCACCTCAGTTCTTCGTGGCAAGAATTCCACATTTGTCAGCTGCAAGTTCACGCTGCCAATCTCCTGTTCTACTACATCCCAAAGGTCTTCTATTGGATTCAGAGCTAGAGACTGGGGAGGCTGCTGAAATTCACTGATCTCATTGTCATGTTCAAGAAACGTTTGAGTTGACGTGCGGTGCATTAAACATGCTCAACAGTTGAAGCTGTGGCATTCGAACAATGATTGATGGTATTAATGGGCAAAGGAGTCAATCCCCGCACTACTCCCCTACCACCACCAGCCTGGTTGTGCCTGTGGATTCATTCCTTTGACAAATTCTCACCCTTACATTTACATCCCTCAGCAGATATCCAGATTCATCATAGTCAAAGTCACTAAGGTCAAATTTTTTCCCTTCATTCTGATGTTTGATACCTGAACTGAAGCTCCTGACCTAAATCTGCATGATTCCGTGCACCACACTGCTGTCAAGTGATTGGCTGATAGGATAATTGCATGAATAGGCAGCTATATAGATGTTCCAAATAAAGTGTGCAGTTACTGTGAGTGTATATATATACAAAGTGTTACAAATTGTTGGATGTAAAGATCCTTGTTCACCTCATTTTTATTGTTTGTATTAAACATACAACAGTGTGAGGGCTAAGCAGTGCTTTCTATAATGTAATACTGAGGAGTTCTTATCCAAATTAGATGTAATCACTCGACTACTATTATGGTTTGCATTAATCAAAACGTTCACATCTGTTGACAGCGAGCAGAGTGGACTTGTAGATGAGCATCAGTGCCGTAGCTGCAGTCCTGGCTTCTACTGTTCAGAGACCGGCCTCGCTGCAGTCTCTGGACCTTGTCTGCCAGGTAAGAAAAAAGAATAATTAGGTAAGTTAGTGTGATGCCTTATCCTACTTGATATGGATATTAGCTTTGCAATGTGTTTCTCCCCAGGTTTCTACTGTCTGGAGGGATCCCACACTGCCACTCCAATGTCAAATATCTCTGGGAGTGTTTGTCCAGCGGGCCACTACTGCACAGAGGGCAGCAGCGTGCCCTCCCCCTGCCCAGCTGGCTCCCACCAAAATGAGACGGGAGGAAAAAGTAAAGATGACTGCAAACTATGTCCTCTGGGTAAACAAGAACTTATACGGTGTGAACTGAACTCTGCAAAACTGGCTTTTCTATGTGCTTGTACAAATTCCCTCGCCCTCTCGGAAAATCTCCTCTCTGTTTGAGTGTCTTTACCAGGCTGGTTCCAGGATTTATCAGGCCAGAGAGAGTGTTATCCCTGTCCTCACGGGTTCCACTGCCCAAGTCACAGCTCCACCAGTGACTCCAGCGGAAGTCCTCTGCTCTGCCCAGCCGGCTACGTCTGTCCCGGGGAGAGTTCAGACAGTCTTCCTGTCCCCTGCCCCAGAGGCACCTACAGCCCCAACCAGGGTCTCACCACCACAGGTGAAAAGGGACAAACTAAACTATCTTGCCCTTTTAGCTAGCCAAGTTCTTGTTAGCCAAGTTATTTAAAGACCTAAACAAATGAAGGCAGATACTTTCCAGTGTAACTCTGAGGGCTTCAGTAAACCATTTGTTCCTTCTTAGTTATTATCTAGTTTCCCTTAAACAAAAGGAAAACAACTTGTCTCCACAGCAGAGTAATAATGATAACGATTTCAAGTCTTGCAAAATGATCTCTTAATGATCCTCCTTAATTTAGTTATGCTGTAGTTACTTCAGGACACTGACCCACAGCGGTGTGCGGCCGGCTCAGACGTGCTGATTGACGGCACCCGGCAGGAAGCTTGTTTTGTGTTTTAGGGCTGAAGTCAGAGCTGTCAGTCTGTGTTTGCAGGTGAGTGCCTGGTCTGTCCAGCCGGTCAGTTCTGTGGCTCTGAAGGTTTGGTTGAGCCCTCTGGGCCATGTGCTCCTGGCTTCCTTTGTCTGATGGGAGCCACGGTGCCGAATCCGACTGACAACAGAACTGGATCTCTCTGTCCACCTGGGATTTTCTGCCAAAAGGGGCGAAGAGCAGGTCGGTGGAATAAAAGACGGCAGAGGTTCTGGGGATGATGAATTCGGTGAATTTTTAAAGCTAACATCCTCCATTTCTTTTCCAGGTGATTGCTTGGCTGGGTTTTATTGCGACTGGGGCTCCAGCAGAGCTGACAAGGCCCCGTGCCCGGCTGGTTTCTTCTGCCCCAGCGGAACACCACTCCCCATGCCTTGCCCTGCAGGAACATTTAGCTCCAAAGAGGGGAACACACACCAGATCAACTGCACCACCTGTACCCCTGGATCCTACTGTCAAGGTATTTACCCACTTTCAAGTTCGATCCACGGGGGGCTAGGCATCGTAATTTATTTTCCAGTAAATTAGCATGCAGCACAGCCAAGAGGCATGTTTTCAATAAGGTGTTCTTTATTAAGGGACACAACTGTTCGCACACATACACACAACAATTTTACACCAATTCCATGGGGATTGTCCAAAGTCATTCTGAAGGTTTCACTAACTGAAGCTGAGCTTATACATCCTGAGGTGAAACAGGGACAGCTTGAGGAAGTCACACACCTCTCTTTGTCTTTGCTTATCTAACTGAAAACCGATTTTACAGCGTCAGCGAGTCGGTTTCTTTAATTATTCTGCTGTATCTTTTCAAAGTCAGAGACGTGAAACGGAAAAGTTGTGAAAAAGCTTTTCATTTTATTTGACTATTTAGATCTCACCTTGGTTTATTAACTCTTCTTGCTGTGTGTCAGTTGAAGGCACCGTACGGCCTGCTCTCTGTCCCCCTGGTCACTACTGTCCTGCTGGGCTGACTCTCGGCCAGGAGTTTCCTTGTCCTCCTGGCACCGTGCAGAACCAGCTCGGGGCCTCCAGTCCCGATGCCTGCCTGCCCTGCCCTGCCGGTATGGAACAGCATTAGTGTTTTTTTCTACATCATCCTAACCTAAACTCAACGTACAGTCAGGTCAGTGTGTTTCAAATACACAGTTTTATTCCTGTTTCCTGCAGGAATGTTCTGCTCTCAGTCTGGTGTGTCCCAGCCCACAGGGCCGTGTGAAGCAGGATACTACTGTCCTGCTGGATCAAGCAGCCCCTACTCAACTGACAATCAGGTGTTGTTCTTCTTCTCTCTTGTGTGTATAACCTGTTGATGTTGGTCAGCTGCTCCTTGTCCGTACGTTACTCTTAGTGATGCACGCCCTTCAACCTTTAATCTAACTTCTCCTTCATGTTAGAATGTCCACATTAAAACCTTGAATGGCACTCTTAGGCCAAGGCCAAACAATCCCATTAAATTCAAAAAAGCTGCCCTCATATTTATCAGTCCCCTAAACATGTCAGATTTTTTTTTCATCAAGATCCAGGATTTATACCCTGAGAAAATGGTAAAAATGTTGAATGTTGCCCAGTCTTGCAATATTACAGAAAGGCAAAAATGATTTCCTTCCAGATGAAATGGGTTCTCCCCAGATCCATAAGACTTCCCTCCTCTACGTTTGGTGGTAATAATCTGTTCAGTTGTTGTTGCTTACGAACAAAGAAACAAACGGACAGATATGACAACATGTCCGGAGTTTACTATGAATTTCTCTGTAAAACAATTTAACTCCCCAGTTTAGTCACTCCATAGTTTTACTCCAGTGATCTGAATTTTAAGGATATTATCAAGTACAAATATCATCTGTCTCTCCGTGTTTCTCAGGGGAATTCATCCAGAAGCTATCTCTGCCCCTCAGGCCACTACTGCCCCTCTGGCACTGGCTATCCACTGCCCTGCCCCACAGGCTCTCTGTCCATTTCCCGAGGGCTGAAGGAAGTCGGTGAATGCTCGCTCTGTCCCCCTGGACTGTTTTGTGACAAGCCTGCAATAACAGAGTTCTCAGATGCGCTCCCGTGTCACGCTGGGTAAACACATCTGCTCGTATAACTTTTCAGTTTCTCTGAGTTTGGATGTGCACATTCATCTATGTTTGGATTCCTATGTGGGATTTTAAACTTGGATTAAAGGGACGATTTCAGTACGTCAGCAGGACGTGATGAGTTAAAAAATCAAACACAAGTCGGTGTGTGCAATCAGACAGATAACTGACGACAGCAGATGCATTTTTCATGAGTCTCAGCAGGAAGCAGGTGTCTTCAACAGTACAAAAGTGTAGCATTTTGTTGGAAATATTCAATATCAGCAATAAACACCTGTAACACTGCAGTTGGTTTCCCAGAGTCTGAGTTCTTTTCTTTTCTGGTTAAAAGCAAAGTCAGACATAAAAAGGGTTTCACTTGGAGGAACTACAATTAAAATCCAGTTTATTAAAACATTAATTGTTTCTGGGAACACACTATACTCTTTCTGAATAGGCAGAACTGAATATATATGTGTAATGATAACTGCAATAACATTGAATATTGTGCTTTAAACTGATTAAAATGACCAAATGTCAGACTGTCAATGTTTATGTATCCAATTTTGTTGTCTAAATGCAGCCAAATACTGTTTTCATTATCGTTTTTAATTAAAATACCTTCACTGCAATGTTTTTTTCTAGAATTGAAAACTTTCATTTCCTAGCTGGCAGATTGTCGAGTTGCTGATAACAGCTTATGGCAATATGTTTGATATGAAGTTTGTTTTGCTGATTTATGCTCTCAGGTATGTGTGCTTGGGTGGAAGCTCCAGTCCCATCCCCTCAGATGGTTCCCATGGCTACCTCTGCCCTGCTGGCCATAGCTGTCCTGTTGGCTCAGCAAGGGAGGTTCCCTGTGAGCCTGGCACCTACAGTCCTGCCCCCGGAGCAGCCCGCTGCACAACATGCCCCCGAGGGACAATGTGTTCCTCCTCAGCCTCTCAGGAGCCCTCTGTCTGCCCGGCCGGTGAGCATGGGGATGATAATCCATTTATGGAATTCAATCCTCTAATATTAATGTATAATATGAATACATTGCTCAAAACAATTAAGGGAACGGTTGAATTACACATCAGGTCTTGATGAACAAATGATTCAAGTTGAAAATCTTTACTGATGTACATTATATAATTTGTTGAGAACAAAATGATGTAACAACGGTCACTGAAAACCAAAATCAACTACCCACTGAGGGCTGGATTCAAAACAACACTGAAAAGTAAACAATGGAAATCACAGGCTGATCCAACTTGTGTGAATTTCATCACGGTAACTTCTAATGTGACTCAGTTGTGTGTATGGCCTCTGTGTGCCTGTATGCACTCCTGACAACATCTGGGTATGCTGGGTGATCTCCTCCCAGATCTGGATCAGGGCGTCAGTGAGCTCCTGGACAGTCTGTGGAGGTACTTGGCGGCGTCGGATGCACCGACTCATAATGTCCCATAGGTGCTCAATTTGATTTAGGTCAGGGTAACGAGAGGGCCCGTCAAACACATCAATGCCTTCGTCATCCAGGAACTGCCTACACATCTGGCCACACGAGGACAGGCATTGTCCTGCAGCAGGAGGAACCCAGAGCCCGCTGCACCAGCGTAGGAGGATTTCCTCCCGGTACATGACAGCAACCCTCTAAGGATATGCCTCCCCAAACCATCACTGACCCACCAACAAACTGGTCACGCTGGATGATGTTACAGGCAGCAACGTTCACCTGTATCATACACTGTGATGATTTAAGTGTTCCCTTAATGTTTTGAGCAGTATTAATAATATAAATATGTTATTTTTTTAGGTCATTTTTGCCCGGCCGGGACGGCCCTTCCTCAGCCCTGCCCTCCAGGGACGTTCAACAACCAGACAGGGGCCCACTCCCTCTCTGTGTGTAGCCCCTGTCTCTCTGGACTGTACTGTAGCTCGATTGGAGCCGCAATGCCACAAGGTGATCAGAAACAAATGTGGTGACAACATTTTTGCCTTTCAGAAGAATGCACAAAGCCTTAGGCTACTTAAAGATTTGCTAATAGGGAAGTAAACTGATAGTGTTGGTATTTGTAGGTCGTTGTTTGCAGGGTTATTTCTGCCAAGGAGGGGCTATGGGACCTACACCTCAGAGCTCTGATGACTTCCCCCTGAATGGCCCTTGTCCTGTGGGCCACTACTGCCCAGCAGGGTGTCTCTCCCCAATTCCATGTCCTTTTGGAAGTGTTCGCAAGACCACCGGTACACCTGCTTTTCATGTTCATCACAAAATGGCATTTTCCTCTGTCACCATGGTGTGAAGAATTGAATCATTTGTTATCCTCCTCATATCATGCATTTGCATTTGAAAGCAGTCCGGATGGGATCTCTGCTTGTCTGATCTGCATCACTGGTATCTCTTGTTCTCCTGTTATAGGAGGTGTGTCTTCCGACAGCTGCTCAGCCTGTCCTGCAGGTTACTATTGCTCCACCGAGGGTCTGGCCAACACCAGTGGTCCCTGTGCTGCAGGTTTCTACTGTCCTTTTGACTTCTCCTCAACCACTCCATATGCCTTCCTCTGTCCCAAGGTGAAGGTGGTTCATACACTCTTTTGTTCCTCGCTCTACATTCGCCCTCCCTGTTCGTCCCCTTATCCATTGTTCTTTTTAATTTCCTAACAGAACCTCTCAGAGAAGAGCTTGTACCACGATGATGAATATTAATGTCCTGCTACACTGGATGTCACCCCTCAGCTGCACCATTGTTATTTTTATTATGTATTTAGGGCCACTACTGTCCGGAAGGCTCTGCCCTGGCCTTACCTTGTCCCACAGGGGAGTACCAGCCGAACCCCGGCTCGGACAGCTGCATCCCCTGCCGACCTGGATTCTACTGTGAGGAGGCTATAGTGGGGGAGCCGTGGCCCTGCCCGCCGCACTCTTTCTGCCCAGCAGGTGCACATTAAGGACAATAATTTAAAATCTGCCTACAAGCATCTCTACAGCTCACTAATTAACAAGCTGAATTTTGTTTGTTCAATCTGCACAAAATGTCAAGTAGTCCTTTGTGTGGTTTTGTGCCGGGCTTCATATTCATCATGCTGATTGAGAGGGGTTTAAATCTTCTAATCTAACACTCAACAAGCAGGTTATTGAAGTTATTTCCCAAAATGATGATCTATTCATTTAATTGGTATTTAACAGTTTGAACCTTCTTGGAGAGAATTAATAAATAATTACAAAATGTTTTAGTTTAATGCAAAATAAAAGCGCAACATACGTATAACCTTGTGCCAGTTCTGGAGATTACTATGTAATAAATCATGCTCATGCAGGTTGTCTCTAATCTACTGCCTCTCTTTTTTTCCAGGCACCATGGTTCCTCAGCCCTGCCCCAAAGGGACTTACACTCATCCAAACCAGGGAGGACTTCAGGAGGAGAGAGAGTGTTTACCGTGCCCTTCAGGGAAGTTCTGCAGGTACTGCATGAATTAAAGCCCCGGTACAGACAAGTGCTCCAATGTGTCCTTGTCTCACACTCACATGACACACATGTATACACTGACAGACACACACACACAATAAGGCACATGCACATCCCACACTCATGCATACACACTCAGATGAATGCTCAAAGGCACACACTCATCTCTGTTTTGATTAGACTCACAATTAGCAGAATGCTGCAGTATATCACGTTCAAGAGCCACGGATCACTGAGCAGCCAAATTAACATCTTCATGTGCATGGACGTAATGAATGTGGAAAGTGGAAATGTTGGAAATGATGTAATCATAAAATCTATTTATCTAATGAAGCGTGCGTTTCAGTGTCTTCAAAAGGTTCTTATGTATATGTGTTTTTCTGTGTGTGCGTCTGGAGTGAAGTGATATTTGCTTTGTGGCTGAACTAACTCAGAGTATGTTTTCATCAGGGCTGGAAGGATCCAGGGCGTGTGTGCTGCGGGGTATCTTTGTGTTTCTGGGAGTGCAGATTTTACCCCTCAGGGACCGGGGTCCAACTTCACCCAGTGTCAGTGGGGTATGCAGTGCGCTGGACCATGTCCAGCAGGTACAATGACCGAACTAGAGATACCACCTTGTGTTTTATGTCTTCATCATCTATTCCAGTTGCAGTTTACATCCATATTTTTTCAGACTCCTCTAATATGCTGTATGTAGTGGAGAATTTGAAGGAGTGAATGAAATGTTCTCATTGACTTCATGGCATAATTATACATAGAATTATATTAACATGTATGACCAACAAAATCTAATCAGTTCATCTTGAGTGCAAATGTCTGGTTCACATTTGAAGACATTCCCTTAAAGCTGTTGTTGCATTCATGAGAAATGGATGGTTTGAGGGACAAAACATGATTTACAGAACATACCATTAACAATCTTATTATATAATCTGTTCTCTAATTCTTGAACTTCACATACTGGTTCTCACTGTCTCATGTTGGTGGTTAATCAGTTTATATCTCTTAGCTATTCTACATGAATTGACTCAACACACCCTTTCTTCTAGGTTTCTATTGTCCTGAGGGCACAGACGAGGCTCAGTTGTGTCCTGCAAATACAGTCAGAAGCTCCTCTGGAGGTTCCAGCCTACAGGGCTGTTTACCCTGCCCCCCCCAGTACTGGTGTCAACCTGGTATGAGCTGATAATGTTCTGTTTGTGAGTGGTTAGATGTGTTTTTGTTGCTAATGTAATTAGGTGTTCAGACAGGAAAATGCAGGTCATGGTTTACGTTATGAAGAAGCCCTTTTTGGATAACTTTGTTGTAAGAGGTTATGAAAGGGAAGAGCTAAGTTACAGTCCTGATACTTGGGACACAGCGTCTTGTTTGCTTGATTTCCTATCCTGTAGTCCACTACAGTCACTGTGTGTCTCATCTAAACTGAGCGTAAGTAGATGCAGTGTTAGCAGGTTCCTAGGACTGGGACTAAAGTTAAAACCACCAGGCTCAGAATTAAAAAGAGCCGCGAGCACACGGCCAATGAAATTATGACGGAGCGTGAGCTCATGACGGGGTAACAGGTCAGAAATACAGCCAGGGGCATGTGCTTGGTGAGGCAAAAAAAAACTGATCAATAAAGTTAAATAAATTAGAAAAATGTCTAATTGTTCCAATAAACCCTCTCACCTTAGACATACATGCTCCTCTTATTCTACCTCAAATGGAACCGTTGTGTTTGTGTGCAGGAGATCCAGCTCTTCATCTGTGTCCTGCTGGTCATTACTGTGATGGTCTGCCTGACGGACACTTGAGTGGAGGACCCAGGCCATGTCCTCTGTACACTTATCAGGCTTCCCCTGGAGCAGGCAGCAAGGGGGACTGCCTGCCGTGCCCTCCTGGTTCCCACTGTAACAGCACAGGTCTGACACACACATATCACACGGCAGAATAACTACATGTATACATATACATAGTAATGTGTCATTTATTTTCCATTAAAGCTATTGTACATTTTTTTGCTTTGTCACTCTGCTATATCCTGTGCCAACTATATAATAGCCTGTAAAGTCTGAAGGTTTGAATTTACATTTGCAAGGACAGTTCAAAGAAAATTGCCTTTTGAGGTTGTATTCATTTCACTCTGTGTGCTCAGTGTGCCTGAGATAAGAGTGGAGGAGGTGTGTGATCGAAGGCAGTGAATTTAAAACTTGTCATACTGCAGACTCCACTAATGATTGAGTGGTGGATTTACAAAGGAAAAACGTCTTTCTTATCTCCCTCACAAATGCAAAATCCCACATTGTTACTTTTATCTGGTCGATGATGCCCAGGAGATGACCTCCCTCCTTCTCCCCTGGTTCTTTATATGCAGGCGTCTTAAATAATGATAGCGAAGAAACTTTACTGCTGTTGATGTCATTTTGATAAGATTTACAGTTCAGGTTTATTACTTGAGGTCCTGCTCAGTGTGTATGGACACAGTGATGCAGCAGATTTAATTCTACATGAATACTATTTCTACTGATAATAATAATACACTTTATTTATATAGCACTTTCTTAACAATGTTGCAAAGAAAACTTAAAACCCCCAAAACTCCAAAACCAGACAAGGCAGTTAACTAAAAGGACAGATTAAGGGATAAAAGCAGTAAAAAAGAAGAAACAAATAGCATATTAATAACAACTAATAACAAAATAAAAACAGTAAATCAAACATTCAAGCTTTCAGGAAGAGAGAGGTTTTAAGATGAGGTTTAAAAGAAGCTAGAGAGGTAGTGTGTCTGAGTTTAAAGGGCAGAGAGTTTCAAGGTGTGGTGGTTCTAATAGAAAAAGCTTGATCTCCATCTGCAGATCTCTGCTCAATAGATCTGAAATGTATTTTGGGGCTAGACCATGTTCTTGTATATGTGTATATCCAGGGCTTACAGACTACTCCAACAGTCCCTGTCCACCTGGCTACTGGTGCAGTGGGTCTGGCCCCCCCATCTACTGCCCCGCAGGCACCAAGAGGTCCCTTCCTGGAGCTGCTACGCCCAGACACTGTGAACCCTGTGCAGGGGGAACCTTCTGTCCAGACCCCCGGGAAACAGGGAAGCCCAATGTGGAGGGAATCCATTGCAGGGCGTCCTATCAATGTCCCATAGGTGAGTTAATAATGTTAGCATATAAGCCTCTTTGTATGTGATGACTGTGAATCTTTTTTTATTTTAATGAATGTCTGTCTCCTAAAAGGCAGTAAAGGGGTTTTGCAGTAATGAGGTTTTGCTCATTATCCAGGTGCAGCCTCAGAGAGGCCGTGCAGAGCTGGCTCATACTGCGGACCTCAGACTGCTGAGCCCCAAGTTTGTCCTGAAGGTTATTTTTGTCCTGAGGGATCCCACTCCTACAATACGCCCAAACAACTGTGAGTGCATGAAAGCTCTGATGTTGTAAAACCTGGCATGTGGACAAATTACTGTGAGCTCCACGTGGAAATGAAGGAAGTTGAATTGTTGAAATGATGAACGCTCTGTGGCTTTGGACTGATTCTACCAGGGTGTGGGTTCAAGCTTTATAAATAACCCCTGTTACCATGCTCCACAGCTGTCCCTTCCCCTACTACTGCCCGGCCAACAGCTCCACCATGAAGTCCTGCGAAGGTGGTTCCATGCCTGTCAACACCAGTGGGCTCAGGGGATCCAAAAGCAGCTGCTGTAGTGTGTGCGAGGGGGGCACGTATCGTCTTCATCTGTCCCCCGTCCCACAATGCCTTCCGTGTCCGCCAGGATACTTCTGCCCGCCAGGTACCTCACTCGCCACCACAAACCATTCCACATACCATGTCATACGTGGAACAATTGTTATTTCAATTATGACTTTATTTTAATTCAACAGGTACCGACTATTACAAAAGGCACCCTTGCCCTTTTGGGTCTGTCTGTCCCGTGGGATCCACTGAACCCGTACCCTGCCCCCCTGGTTCCTTTGGTAACCTCAGTAATGCTGGGAAAATGAGTGACTGTTACTCATGTCCAGCTGGAACCTTTAACCACCTGCCCGCCCAAGGAGCCTGTTTCCCCTGTGGCAGCTCCTCTACCTCACCAACCGGTTAGACCTCCTCACATGCTCCTCGATAACTCATAGCTTATAAAATGCTCTCATCTTGATCAAATCGGCCTCTTGTGTGTCCTCAGGTTCTTCCTCCTGTACCTGCATTGGTAAGAACCGTGCATTCCAGCCCTCTGACGGTTCATGTTTGTGTAGAACTGGTTTTATCTTCTACAACGAGCTGGATTACCAAAGCTCCACCTCTGACAGTGAACTGGACTGCCAGCCTGAGGTCAGTAGCAGATCTAAAGTTTCACTTCAGTAGCTCATTACATCAGCTAAAGCTCTTCTTTGTTCCTCAAAATGACATATTTAAATAGAAAATGGAACTCTACATTTTGTGAGTGGGATCTATGAATATGAACATGTCCCTCACAGCTCACCTGCAGCTGAGGAGTCTCATCCTGCTACTGAGCCCCTCCCACAAGTTGACAGGATTGGTTTCTGAAGTTTGTGACGTTTTTTGTCGTTTTTAGAGGGACATGCAAACATTTAAAAAACTTTCTCTTGTCAAAGATTAGTTTTCTTTTTATGTTCAAAATGTTTTCAGGGGAACATAATCAAAGTTGTGGATTGATTGTTCGCCAGATCGAATTGTTCTTGTTCTTGTGAAACTGTATAGGCAGGAAAATGACTCGCCCACAAAGTGAATAGAAATATGTTTTTGCAGTTTCACTTTTAAATATCTAATGCTGAAGCTTTTTTTCGAAGCACAGCAGCAATCCCCAACATCCCTGTGTATCGACCACCACAAATAAATTGAAAAACTAAATGTGAAAAACCCTGCATTCATATGACCTGTTTAATATGTAATTAATTGCAGAATATTTAGAAATCAACACAGGGAAAAGGGGAAACCCTTTTGTTTTGTTGCTCAGTAATGAATGAAGTCTGTGTGTTTCAGGTGAACAGACGGTGTGCCACAGGACAGGCACGCCTGGCGGCATCCAGAGAGTGTGTGTCCCCTTCCCTTCACTCCTGTAATATCACCTGTGGACCCCTTGGAGGAACTCTGGATTTGGAGATGGGAATGTAAATGTCTTATTTATCTCTTTGTCTCCTTTTATATTTTTATCAGTTCACCTCAGTCCTTCACATTAGCAGGTGAAGATAATGAGATTTTTAAAAGTTACTCGGGGAGTCTCTATTTGACAACTGCTCATCCAAAAGACTTCCCAACACTTTGCTTATTCTGTCCTCAGCGTTAAATCCACTGAGCTTGAAGTCAATTGTTTACGCAATTCATTCACTCTATTTGCAGTTGGATTATAATGGTAGAAAGAGACATTATACTCAAATGGTTTGCATATCAAATGAGTTTATCCACTCTTGTTTGTTCACCGGCTTGTTTTTTTGGTCGCCGGCCTTCATTTGTTCGTGCCGACCATGCGCTCAGCTTTAATTGACAGGCGTTTTTTATTTTCTCTTATCTTCCCGATCCTGACACCCCAGCTGCCAATGTGAGCGATACGTGTCTGCCGAGGAGCTTTGCAATACGTCCTGCCTCTCCCGTCTGCCTCAGCTCTCTGCGCAGCTCTCGGCAGATGGACGCCTGCTGCTCAGCCTGAAAGACAGAAGCAGCATGGTCTGGACACGGGTGAGGGAACGGCAATGGGGCTTTTCACAAACCTGTTATCATCTACACTGGAGTACATGCAATTCTGATTTAACCTATACTTACTGATCAAAGTGTGTGTATGAATGAGAGGAAGGATTATTATTTGTCTGTGGATTATCATTTAATAACCCTTTATACTTTTAGGTCACTTTCTTTTTCTCTAGTACATGAACCTTATCTTTATTTTAAACAATTGTATGTTTGAAATTGAAATAATTTTACCATGATCTTACACATACACACATCAGGATACATTTTGTGACAGAAAGTAAGCATCTTATTTGAGCCAGCATTGTGCTATAGTAGCATATACTGAAACTGCTGTACATAATCAGTTCTAAAGTCAGTAATTATGAATTAATATTTTGATATATATATATATATATAGTATGCTGTTGCTGTACTATAATGACTTAGTAGCAGGTCTTATCCAACTTGTTTCTGTTCACTTTCAGACTGTAATGGATGTTTTAGGACCAGATTTTCATGCAAAGAACTTTGGGAAAATTCATCTGGTCCAATTTGACTCTGAGGGAGTATTTGGTTGGATTCCCACACAGACGGGACTTATCAATGAATTCCTGTCAGGTGAATAGACTTCATTTGTCATGTTGGTTGATGTAAATCTGAATTCATGTCTCCACTCTACACGTTTGACTTCAGCATCAATCAAGTATAATATTACACGAAAAAAATGCAGATTTTTATCACTGGACACTGATTTATCTCTACTCAGAACCAACAGAACTCCTAAATACAAGACCCAGAAAGAGGAGAAATAGAAATGATGAGGATGATGCTGCTGTCGATGGTGATGCTGCTGTTCTTCCACGGATCCCCAACCCCATTGCTTGTTTATCCTCCGGTGACATGCTCATTTTCCTTCTCGCCCTCAATCACACTGGTATTCTGCTTTCTTTGACTTCACACGTGATTATTTGTACAATCGTGACGAGATGATTTATTTTTTGCTTTAATAGATGTAACATTTCTATAAATTAATTTACACCCCTTAGACCGCCGTCTCAGTCACTTCCCAGTGTATCAGAAAGACCACCTGTTCAATAGTAACCCCGGCTGGGACTTTGGAGCCTTCAGACATTTGCAGATGCTCGTGAAGCAGACGGACTTCAACTCCACAAGGTAGAGTTGAGTTCAAACACTACAGGTTGAACCTCAAGTTTTGTTTATGTGAAATGACGCTTTGTGAACATCTCCTGTCTTGATTCCTTGCCTTTCTCTCAGGTTTGCCCACGTGTTCTCTGAAACGGGGAAGTATGTGTTTGTGGACAGCGCCGTCCCAGAGTGGAGTTTAGTGGTGGTGGTCAGTGAGGAGGGGACGGAGTGCGATGCTCGGTCCTCTGTGTTCCAGCCCATGACCCCGGCACATCTGGTCAGATTTGGGATTGTCATGCAGCACCGGCTCAACCTTCTGCCTGACTGGGGAGTTATAGTAGGTGTGTATCCTCAGTGTTTTCTCATCATTTGGTCATAGTTTAACTTGTCTTTGTTGGATTCGCTTCTTTGTCGTGACAAAGATCTTATCTGTGCACAGGGGTCCTGAGTCTGCTGCTGGTGGTAGTTGTAGCTGTGACCACCACAATGCTCGTTCTGCGACCCAGCAAAGCAAAGCTGGTCTCCCAGTGGAGGATGAAGCCAAAGTGGCGCAGTCTTGGGGAGCCCTTCTGTCCGGTGGAGTGTGATTGCAATGGAGACAGGTCTGTTGTTGTGACTGCAGGTATAATGTGTTTTTCATGTGTCAGGTTGCTGGATATGGTGTGTACTGGTGGAAAGTACAGTACAATGTCCCCTTCATGACAGGTTTAAAGCTCAAAGTAACATGGCATCCTCCTCTCTCTCAACATTAAAATGATATAGATGACTGGGAATGTGTGACTTCTTCATCTTTTGATACCTTTAATATAGTGTAGGAGAAACCTGAAATAGTTTTGTTAGTTTAGTTCTACGAGTAACCTTCCTGTTTCTGGTACTTTATCTATGTTTATACTGAGATTTTTTGGGATTGTACTTCAAGTTGTTTGGTTTGACTGTTAATGTTGTAATAAACTTGTATATTTTAGTACGGACAACTAAGGCAAATTGAGTCGTTTTATTCACCGCTGTGAACACCGATACGAAATCCAGCCGGCTTTCGTCAACTATCTGCAAAAGATTTTTCTTCATCAATAAAAACCACATCGTGGCTTGTGATTTGTGTTTCAGCATCGCTGTCCCCAGTTTAGGAGGTGCTCTCGGCAGCAGGGGGGTAGGAGAAGGTGCAGAGGCTGAGGAACCTGCTGTGTCAAAGGGAGGTAAAGTCACTATTCATTACATTTACATTTGTATCATATTTACATTTATCATAAAGATTTACACTAGGTCATAACCCGAACTCCCTTAACATTTTTATAGCAATAATAATGTAATGTAATAATGGTTGAGTGCAAAGTGAGTTTTTAATGATATAAACTATGTTCTGTTCTAATCGGAATCTGGCTTTTGGAAGATCGTTTCATATCCTAGCATAAAAAACGTTTACTAATTATTTTTAGAGTCATACACAAAACTATCTGAAAATATTTAGTTGTGACCTGATGATGGCGCGCTATGAAAAATGGGGAGAACCATGTTTCATTTAAGGTTGTAGAGATATTTCAGTTCGGACCAAATTGGTAAATCAACCCTTAAACCTGACATCAACATTACCATTCATAGAGCTAAAATATTGAATAGACAGTTTATGGACTGTCACATGGGAAATAAATGTCCTTGTTCAATTCAATAAATGAGACCATCTGTCTTTACTTTTCAAGACAAGTTTCACTAAATCAAACTTTTCCATCTGGCTGCTTTCCAATATTGTTCACCGCTGGTGTGTGCTAATGTTTGAAATGACTTTTAGGTGGAGTTCTCACTTAGTGTATATTGCATTATTCATGCTGCTTGAAAGGGTGTTTAAATGTTCATTGGTCTGATCATTATGAAACCACCACGCATTACTAGCTAGCAGTTAAGAGCCCTTTCCCCCACTTGATTGATGATAACGAAAATAATGGCTAATTTCCCACATGACTTGTGCTCTTATCTGTAGTTCCCTAGTTAGCCTCCTTGATTTTAGTACTCCACTGCATGTTCTCACCCTGACTGTCTTGAGACACGAATAAATTATTATAAAACTCAGTTAAGGAAGCTTTTAAATTAAAAGGTGCCTTCGCTCATCATAGGAGCATCTTCTCAGGTAAAACAATAAAAAAAAAAGTGATGACTTGCATTATTGATATTTACTGCCCTTATTTAGGAAGTGTATCAGGGCGCTGTGATCTAGAGGAGTTCAATGTGAAAACCCTGTACGACAAACTCGAGGACCAGAACCTCCACATCGCCTCCCAGCTGGCTCGACACCGCAAAGACATGCAGGAGTTTTACAGAAACATTTGTCAACAGGCAGAAACACTCAAGGTGAGTCTCACTCAATACAAACATATTCAATTATCAATTCAAGAAAGAATTTGCGATTTGATGTGCAACATCTTAAAGTTATGATTTATAGTGTCACAAGAAAACTGTGTAAAATAGTGTGTTTTTATTCTAAGAATTCCTTTGAGAATATGGACCATAAAAAGCTGAGTCTTCTCAAAGAGCTGCTTGTCCATAATACCATGAAGGGAAAACCATCTGACAGCAGTGTGGGGGAGAGAGAAGCACAAGGTAAGACTGGAATGTCCAGGTTCTTCTTGACTGTTGGATAAGAGGATCAATTCGCATTCATACTTTACATATGAAGCCACAGTTATCAGCCTGTTAGCTTAGCTTAGCATAAAGTCAAAGTCTTTCAGCAGATCGGAAATTTAAACTTTGTTGTGTTTTGTATAATATGCACATAAACATATGCCGTTTCTTTAAAGGCGAGCATGTATAGGTACTGTAAAGCTACACGGATATGAATGTTTTGCAAATTTGTATTTACCAAAAATGTCCTACTTTTCCTTTCACAGTAAGTTGACATGTTGTGCCTGAATATTGTTTAACTCAGAAGAACTAATTGAGCACATTGTTTAAACTGGACGTGCTCTCTAAATTGTCCCCTAAGTATTTGTCTATATAAATTATTCATGTTCTTTAAATCAACTGGTGAAGTACTTCCCTTGTGTTTAATGGCTCTAAGCCCCTTATCTACTCAACTGTTTTGCTTTTTAAATCACCTGTTGTTGCACTATTTATTAGTGGTTTAAACTTTACTAACATCCTTTTTGAATCATTTTTGTTTTTCATATGTGTAACTGAATGTTCTTATCGCCCTAGCTGAGCCATCTATGGCATTACTGGGAACTGTTCTGAGGTCTGTGGAAGCTCTCGTCTGCAGGGTGACAGGAGAAGCTTGGCAGAACCGGGATTACTGTCATTCTGGTCCTCATGATACCAGGGAATGTGAACCGCAAGCTGGATACACACAACCCGGTGACATGTGTTACACACAGGTGCTGTAGTAGCTTTTGCATTTTAGTTTTGCGTAAATTGGAATAATTACCTGGAGATTTATTGTAACTTACTAAATTCTACAGAGTCTACAGAGCACAGTCCCTTGTCTAAGTGACCACGACTTATCCAAGCTGGTCAGTATATCTCCTCTGTTCAAGACCCTGCAGGAGATCCAGCAGTCTTTACAGAGCCTCTCCACAGCTGAGCCTACTCAGCATCTCCACCATGGTACAGACATATGATTAAAACAAGTTTCAATCAGAAAAGAGAGAGAAACTGAATGTAATGATAATAAATGTCCTTCTGCTGTAGAGCCGTCTGTCCAGGAGAACTACGACGGGAAACTCATCCCAACTGCTCTGGACAACCTATCACCTCAGCACGCTGCAGTTTTTCTGTTCGGTTGCCAGGTGATGCAGTTGCTCGAAAAATGCCCCCAGTTCCCCTCCGTGCTTTTGCTGCTGGCCAAGTCGATCCCAGTTTCTTCATTTTCCTCTAATGAGGCCATGGTGGCCCATTGCTCTGGGGACTTTTACTTTGATGCGACCAATCAAATCCTTTATCTGTCAGAGGCAAAGCTTCAGCACGTGGGGCATTTTATTGGCGTCCTTCTGCAGTCCATGGCCCACATTGCATCAGGTAAGTGGAAAGTGATCATCACAGTAGTCCCAGAAAACCTAATCTTATGTCCTTGTTTTTTTAACAGCCATGTAGAGAGCAGTATAATAGCCCTGGCAATCATCTTTGAAAGCACAAGTAATGTATGTAATCAGCTGGAAAAATCGAATTTTTCCAGCATCAAAACCTCAGGGCTTTATGCAAGCGCTGCATGAGGCCGTTTCCGCTCTGAGCCTGCAGCTGTTTAACATCTCTTTCAAATGGAGCACAGAGGAGGTGAGAAAGTGCTGTAAACCTCACACGTCCGTCTGAGCTCCACAGGTTTGGGGAAGATACGTTTTAAGCTTGTTTCATTTCTTTGTTACAGTCAAAAGTCAGCGGTTCGGAGAATCAGCACGGTGCATTGGTTAAGGAATTTCTCAACAGTCAGAGTTCCCGCTGAGGTGCATTTCACTGAGCACCTGTTAGCTCGCAGGTTGGTGAGAAACACGAGCCCTGCAGCTCTAAGCGATACCATGCAGATAACCACCTTTTTCTCACTATCTCTCCTCCGATTTAGACTTGAGAAGTACAAGTATTTCAAGTTAGAGCAGCTCATCTTCAACCTCGGACAGTGTTCAACTGAGGACACAGACACAGGTAGGACGAGTGCAGATTTCTAGTCATGTTATATGCAAAATCAATAACTGCAAAAACTGCAAAGTAAGTATAAAACACGGTGATGGTTACAGACTGATATGGACAAAGAACTAAAGTGGGTGAAAATCTAAATTTACCATCTCAGAACACAGATGATGAAAAAATTTGTTAATAATAGTAAATCATGATGATTCAGGTCTTTATTGTCAATATTGAAATAATCCAAACCTGGTGTAAGGAGCACAATGATTTTTCCCTTGAACAATGTGACTTCAACTTGGAGTCTCGTACAATTTGTGGGGATGAGTTTAATGCTTTCAGACCATTGATCCATAAAGGAACGCAATTTTGTGCAACCCACAGAATTCCATTATTTTCACAACAATAACACTCCCATACAAAGTAATGAGAAAATCCAAATGTGGTTTCAGATTGAAGTTGTTTCTCCAATTCTTCCCGCTCGCAGGATTTATGTTATAGGAAGTGCTGGAGAGTAAGAGTTGATTTTCACCCACTTTGTCACCTAAACAGCTTTTTGTTCCAAAGGAATGGGTCAATATCCTGCTCCACACAGTTTGTGACATTAGTGGCAGCCTGCCAATGAGCATTGGAGCTATTCTGAAGCCGGGGGGGGGGGGGGGGGGGGGGTTCTGGTAGATATGCAATCACAATTATTGTAATTTTCTTCAGAACAGATTCAATCAACACTTTCACACTAAAATCACTTGTTTTGATTCTCAACAATTAAAAGTGTAGTTTAATTTCTGCAGGTTTGCCACCAAAAGGGACACCGCTACAGGTAAACATCCTTAATTATGTTTATTTAAGAGTAATTTAATAGTTTCTACCCTCCAGGCATGACAAATGTTCCCTTCACATTTCTTCTACTCCAGATATCCTGTGTAGAAGAAGAAATCGACCGCTTGAATGAGTCCTTCCTGCAGCTCAGCATGCAGCTACAGAAGAGAGCTCAAATGAGCAGATGGCAAAAGGAGACACAGGCGAGTCCTGGGAACCATTCTGCGGTAATTAACTGGAATATTACACATTGCATAATCCAAATAATTTATCTGTGTCGTAATTCTTCTGAAGAGGCTCGGAAATGCTCTTTGTTTTTAATACCCTATAAATTTCGACATGCTGAGATATTTCATTTTGACTTTCTCGCGATTCATTAGCATTTCATTCATAAAAATGACATGACGCATTGATACATTTTGTTAAACTGTGATGAATCCTTCAAATGTCTGCCTTTCAAGCTGATGTTCAATTGCTCCTAGATTTAAGAGGAAAATGTGTGAGTGCAGTGTGCCAGCATTTGCATATTTGCATCACATCGCGGTCTTTGAGACCATGTAAATTAATTAATTTACATCTTTTGCCACATCATTGTTCACAATACATACTCTGTGATGTATCCTCTTGCAGAGGGCTGCACCAACAAGCAGCGAGCCAAGCCTGAGTCGTAGTGGAACAATGCTGCTGGAGCTGAAGAGACGCCATGTAACACAGCGTCTCAATGAGCTCCAACTCACATTAGGTCGGATCAGACAGCGCCAGCAGCGTGGCAGCGAATCAAGAGATGGGACAGGAGGCCGTAAACAAACAGACAGCAGCAGCACCACTAAGCTGGGAGAGAGGGAGCAGTATCCTGGCATAGATGGCTGCAGTCACGCCGACGGCCAGCAGCAGGGCGGTGTTCCAGCGAGCCGAAGTCACAGCCAGGAAAACATACAGGGCCGAGCTCTTGGTAACTATAAAGTGGAGAGTCATATTTCCAACCAGCAGAGGAGTAACAACCCTGAAATGTTGCTGGACTGCCAGATGCTTGAGAGCCAAGATCAGCCGCTTGTGACTGTGCCAGGAAAACAGGAGCTAAACGGTCAGATCACATTAGAAAATACAACTGGACACACAGACAGTGAGGACATGTGGGCGCCCGCTGATCAGAGACTGGATCTGAATGTGGACAAATGCTGAGAAGAATTAGTTGCATGTATTATCTGACCACTATTCCTCCGCCTCCTGCCTTGTGCTGAAAATCTGTGTACACTATAATATTCTGTCTTTTTTGTGGGGGGGGGATCCGAGCTGTAGACTTTTTAATTATCTGTGATCCCGGACAGAAATAATTTCTGGCAACAAGCAGTGTGGCGTGACACACTGTCATCTTCTCCAAATAGTTTCTCAGTCGGGGGTTAATTCCGTCCTCAAACACAGCCTCTGTGCATTACCATATTCTAATTAAGATAATAAACTCCAGCTCACTGAACACAAGGTGACACTTGTACGTCTGTGCTTACAACAACCGCCCCCTTGTGTAGAGGCGACGACCCTTGTGTCTTCATGAATATTTAATATCGAACGACAATAATTCTCTAACCCTCTGTCTCTCAGGTCCTCTAACCTGTGGTTTATAATCTGTTTGTTTCTTTAATAAGCTCTTTAGCTCTTTTCATCTACTTTCCTCTATGACCAACAGGCTATGCAAGTCAAACTAAAAGCAGCTGTGAAAGTTGAAAGCGTGTTGGATCTGCTCCAGACACGTCAGTGCTGCAAGGCCGCCACCTTCTCCTGGTTTGATGGTTTATCTGTCGTACAGGGGTTCTGGGTCTTATAATAGAAAGTGAGTATTACTACAGGGGGCCTGTGAGCCAAATCATAAGGTCAAATGGAACAAGTCTTCACTTGCAATCAGTGTTGGCTCAGAGGTCTGTGCCAAGTCCCCCCGGGTCGCCCTGCAGCTCTGTGTGTGTGTGTGTGTGTGTGTGTGTGTGTGTGTGTGTGTGTGTGTGTGTGTGTGTGTGTGTGTGTGTGTGTGTGTGTGTGTGTGTGTGTGTGTGAGAGGTGTGGTTCAGTAGCTCCCTGTACACCTTATCAATTAGATTAGCTAAAATGTGCCACTGATCTGGCCTGTTAGTGTGTGTGCGGGACATGACATTGTATAACATCATGTTGAGCTGCTGCGGAGTTGTGTGTGTAAATGTTTGCACGGTTGTTTACAGTGGTGCAGCATTATGCTCGCTCTACTTGTTTAGATCAACACACGGGGTTATTTTTAGGAACAGGGTCTTTCTGTGATGTTTGTGAGGGTATATGTTTGTGTATATAAGCACAGGCTTCTGTGTGCGTTTGTGATCTCAGGGTCGAATGTTGTTTTGGAACATGTCAACCATCTTTCCACAACAAAACAGCAATAATAAGATGCACACAAACACAACCTAACACTGAATTTTGAGAATGAGTTTTCGTATGAGATATGAGACGTATAACAGTGGCTCACTTATGTGTTATTACCTCCGCAAATGAGGCTGTGTTTTCCTCCCCGTCTGTTTGGTGCAGATCCAAATAAAAATCTGTATCTTATAAGGAGATATGCGCGCCATATACAGTAAGTGCCATTCTAGATTGTGCATGCATTGCAATTTATTTTCGAATTGCACAATACAAAGTAATTTCACACAGCATCAGGACAGATGATTGCAAGATGCACAGAAACAGTCGACACGCAGATGTACCAATATTTAACATCGATGTTAAATGTTGTAGAAATGAGAGCTCCTGCTTATACTCGGTGTAAATGTGAGCATTTAAGAGGTTTTCTTTCTAGCGAAGCATGATTTAAATCTCAATTTCCAACGTGCTTCATCCATGGCTGCCTGATGTAATCATGATATAAGCTTGAAATCCTTCCAAATCCCTTTAAATCTGCTCTTTGCAGTGAATCCTTGAGGGCCTCTGCACACACACACTCTCACAATCTACATTCATCACATGTGCACACTATGTTGAAAGCCTTTAGACTTAAAAATGATTTGAAACATGAATTATTCACCTTTTAATCTTTGAAATTATTTCAAACATATTTTTTGTAGAATGGGAGTAAAAACAAGCTGGATACCTGTGGAATAGAGCGATGTGCTCGACGCTTCCTTCCTGAGTCTGCGGGCTGTGGCCTAAGCCGACCTCCTGTCATCACCATGGCATTGCATTACTGTTGCTATGGTTTCTTTATCTCCAGGATGTGGTTCAACCAGGCCTGCCATATTTAGCCTGCTCCTCAGAATGCCAGTCTGATGATGCTGACGGCAACACGAGAGTGCACTCAGCTGTCTCTCTGCTCATCTCTCTACATTAAATATATCTGCACCAGCGTCACTGCAAACACTTGTTGATTCACTCTTTCGACAGTTATCAGCATTTTACAGCTTTAACACAGAGTATGTATCTGTGGACATTCTCATTTCATGTCTACAGATAGATCCAAAAGAAGCTCAAAAGAGATATGCATGGTTTTTCATCTTTATTTGACGTGGACTCTTCTCAGTGTGAGAAATCCTCAGTATGACTCCAGATACAGTAGCTGTGAGATTAAATGCTGGGATGTCACAGTGAGATTAATGTGCTCGAGGAGGTCGAATCACAGATTTGCGTTATTTCTCCGTTCTTACAGAGTTGGCATAACAACAGCAAATATCACAGTAATCCTGGCAGTTGTCTCAGAAACGTTCAGGATGAGAAAAAGGGGAAAAGTATTTTTTTTTTGATTGAGATCTTGACTGTATGTTCATAATGTTATGAAACTCATAACAATAGTTTCTTTCTACAAATCAACCTGATTTAAGTATTTTATCTCATAATCCGTGATTTGTGCTGTGAAGGAGCAAAGCCCTTCTCATACAGAGGGGATCAGGCAGCAGATATCCCACCTCCCAGGAAAGCCCATTGTAGACTTGTCAGTGTAGGTCTATTGATATAATGGATATACTGCTGGTCTATGGAAAAGGAAAAGCAAATCATGGATTGAGTTTGAAACCATTTTATCTTGTCCTTATCACATCTAACAGCTTCCACAAGAGATTAGAGAAAAATGAGAGGGGAAAAAAATCGTCTAAAATTCCACTTCTGTCAGGAGCAGGAATGAGGTTTTCAGTTTTTTTATTTACTCCATGACTCAGTTACTTTTTAAAAACTGAATTAAACTATTAGTTCCTTACCCATTGTGCTTAATATTGCATATATATATATATATTAAATGACCAAAGAATAAAAAGAGAAAAGGGAGGTGACAGTTGATGGAGGGCCGTCATGCAGTATGCAGTATATTGGAGAAAAGGTCAGGGTCTTTCAAGTCTGAACTCCAGGATGGAAGATGGAAGATCATTAGATTAGTGGCTCGTGTCCTGCAGTGTTTTATCAGCGTCACTTCTGCAGGAAGCCAGAGCTATAGATCAAACTGTGTATGTGCTCAGCATTCATTAGACCACAGATCAAGGCTGTGAATGAATTGTTAACTTGTGTTTTCTTTAGGATCACGCAAAATCTATAATCAAATCAATAGATTTCCATGAAATGCTTTGAAGGGGTGGGACATGATCCATTGAAGATACAGATACATTTGGGAGTGGGTCTGGATCAGGGGGCGGGTCCAGGATTTTATTTGCCACTTTCTTCAACTTTGTGAGATAAGGACTTTTATTCAATTACTTTATGGATGAAAAAATATTTTGCTTTTGCTTTTCTCTCTGCATACATGTGGAAATGCTGTATTATGGGGTTCAGTGTGTGTACTGCATGCCTCTATTCCTGCAGCCAGACTGAAGCACTATATCCCCTGCTCCTATTTTTGTATTGTTTTTACTAAGAGGACACAGCAAAGACTTTTAGAAGTAACTGAAGTGCTGATGTGGGAAACATGAAAGAGCTCCACCAGCAGCTGCTAATCAAGTTTTGCAACACATCTCAAAGACTCCTCCTTGTTATTCTTGATGGAATAACCTTAAAAAACCCTGGTTTGCATTAGGCTCCTGCACATGTGGTTGTATTAAGACGCTGTGCGGTGTTTGTTTAGCTCATTAGCCTGAAAAAGCGAATGAAACGCGCGATGATGATGCTGCTCGGGCCTAACGACGGTGATGTGGTCAGAGTGGAGTCAGAGGGAGTGACTCACGCATGCGCATCGCCGCCTGCGCGCCTGTGACTGCTCGAAAAACAAAGGCAGGGATCCTCGGCTGGGAGAGAAGTCCCCAGTCATCTTTAATGCAGGAAACAGACTCCAGGCTGTCTATGGTGCTATTCTGCGAGCGTAGGAGAAGCGGCATCAGTGTTTCTGCTGATCTGTGAGTGAACGCGACTGAATCATCTTTCGAGAATCCACAGGTTCCTGTTCTTCATCATCATCTTCATCATCTCGCCCCTCGTGTGTCTGTGAGTTTGTGTGTGTGTGTGCGCGCATGGACCCGGATTGAATGACAGCACCTGTGGGCGAAGGAGCTGTTGCATCACACCTCGCCACGGACTTGTTTATTTCACCGAGTGGAGGGAACAATGGAGTTTAGTTGTTTCTCGGTGGATGATGAAATGCGAGCCGGGTGCTTGTCGGAGGACTGAAACTCACTGTTTGTGTTAAAACTCTATTTTTTGTACACGTTGTACTTTGACATCCTGGGTTTTTGTTGTTGTTGTTTGGATTTTCCACCCGCGCACATCTGCCGAGGAGAGGCGCTGTCCGTGGTTCTGAAGTCACCTCCTGAAAACTTCCACCAAAAGAACCAGAAAGCCCCAGAAAGGACCTGTGTGCAGCAGCTTAATATGGTAACTCAACCCAGAGTTCAGCTGCACACTTTGGTACTTTTGCTTTTAGTTGGTAAGTATGACTGTAAAAGAGATGTTGAAAATAGTTTAAGATAAGCTAGTGCTTTAATAGTCCCACTATGGGTAGATTTCCCTTGTTACAGCCAGGGAGATGGATCCAGAGGCAGGGCCCAGGGGGGCACATGCTCCATCTATAATATTACTGGCCCCCTGATGTGCCCCTGTCCTGTCAGGCCATGCTTTCAAACATGCACTGAACTCTGGATAATCTGACGTAATCCAGTGGGGCTGCATGTGAAAATGCAAATATCAGCAGTGCGAGGCTCCAGACATTCTACAGAGTTTTTCCTGCCAGCCCCCAAGTAAAAACTCTGGATAATGTCACAGTGAGTCACCGTTAGAGCAGGGCAGGAGATTCTCCAGATGATTCACTGCGTAGGCATACACACAGACACACAACTCACAGGATGAAAAAGTGGAGCCACACATGCAGAAGACACCAACAAAATTGTCTAGAGATCTTTTGGTAATAAGGGAATAAAAACATGTGATCTCCGCAGCTTATACTTTCTTCCTCTGCCTGCTGCGCCACCCGTCACCTAAACACTCTGGAGATTTCTATGTTGTTGTGAACACGTCTGAGTGCATCGTTCAGGTGAAAGGTAAACTCCGGAGAAAGTCCGGACCCAATTCATTGAATTTTTATTTTACACAGTGGGTTTCAACATTTAACAAGGAATGACTTAAATGTGCGGCTAACTGAATCAGGCATGGATGTTGGGCATATAGTTGGCCCCCCTCTGTGTAAAATGTGGCCCCTTTATGGCACCTGATTTAGAAAAATCCAAGATCTGCCTCTGGTTACAGCAGCAAAAAGGTGAGGGTGAAATACAAACTCTGTAAAAGTAATAAAGACATTAAAGAAAACAGTACGAACACAAGGAACTATAAAGAATACAAAGTCATATGTTCATGAGATGTAGACAGAGTGTAACAATATTGCAGATATATGAAATTGAAATTGCACAGATGGAACATTTTTATTGCAGTTATTATTAGTTTGACATTGTGAATCCTCCATGGCCCATTTCAGTGTTACTTACATGCACAGATGGGCCTTGTTAACAGCTTTTAAGTGAAACCGGTGAACAGAGGACACCAAGGTTAATCTTCTCGTTCTTTCTCCCTTTCTCTGATTCCCTCCAAATCTCTCTCTTTCTATCTCCATATTTCTCTGCCCTCGTTTTGTGTGTTTGCATTGGCCCTCAGTAAAGGGAAGAGAAAAAAAAAACAGGAAGATGAGATGGAATCGATGTTGTCACTGTCTGCCCCGGGGGCGACTGTGGGTCATTATATAAGAGCACTGGGCCCAACGTTCCAACAGTCACACAAAAGCATCCATGTGTTGTGATGGCTGAGCTAACTGCCTCACTTCACATGAAATCCATCCCTGTTTTATAATCCTCGGCCTCCCTCTAATTATTCTGTCTCTTAATGCATTTACGCGGTATATCAATCAATTCTGGCCCACAATGCCTTGCTGTCCTCCTCCTACAAAACCCACACTTCCTCCATTCAACACTCAGTGCCTCCATTTACTCCACCCTCTGCCAGCTGATACAAATGGGCACAGGTCATCATTAGTGCTTAATGGCCTGGATGAGTTGGATTTGTTGTCAGTGTTGTGACTCAAGTCTCTCCAGTGTTCACAGAGCTGTATAATTCAATTTGTGTCTTTTTAACACCTGCTGATGTTTGGAACGATGTATTCAACATGCAGGAGCTGATGACCTCACTAAGAAAGACTGGGCCAGCTTACAGATGAAAAGTGTGTCACAGTGGTGTGTGTGTGTGTGGTCGTAAAGATGGAAAGCAGATACAGAGGAAGGACCCATAAATTAATTAAACAGCATGGGATAGCACAGAGAGCAGTTCGAATAAGGAAACAAATCCAAATAAGGAGCAGGCCAGAAATTCAAAGTCAAGTGCTCGATTGTAAACATGTCAATCTAGCAATTGAAAAGTGGAAACACAAGGGTTTAAATGAACTGAGACTTGATGAGATTACTAATAAGACACAGGTTCAACGGGAAACTGGTGGAGGAATACACAGGCAGGAAAGTTATTTCAGAATAAAACAGGAAAGGCAGACACAATGTTCACACAGGATGCACAGTTAGTGATTATGACAGGATGAATTAAAGCTTTATGCACTTTTACATCGAAATGCTGTAAATGCTGCATATGGTTTATACTTATATTGAATATATATTCTGAAATTCAGATCAAGACATGTTTTAAGACTTAAAAATACCTTGATTTAAATCATTTCTTTCTTTACTGGCTTATCGACAAAATAGTTTGAAATAAAAAGAAATCTATCTGTCAATGATGTCTGCTACTTCAACTGAAAAGTGTCTCAAATCATTATGTACCTATTCATCTTAAACAGGGACTTAAAGTGAGCACATAAATTCAGATAAACACCTTTCTAGTATCAAACACACGTCATTCTGCTCACTGAAGACCAAACATCCAAGTGAAGATACAACAAGGAAAACACATTTCCGAGTGGATAGGGACTTTAAACATAACATTTAACTGAACTAAATGTGTGTAACACTTCTATGCTCCTGTAGTCCACCTAGGCCAGCCAGTATGTGTCGAAGTCCCCTCGGCGACAGAAGCCGTCCTGGGGAAATCCATGCTGTTGACCTGCATCTTCTGTATGAAGAGGGAGGAGGTCAAAACAAAGACACATGTGAATTGGTACCACATCCCAATAAATGAAAGAGACGTCCCAAAAACTCTTGTAAGTGGCCTTGACATTATTGCACAGGGTACAACAATGTATGTGTGAGTGTTCATACCATAAAGTCATCAGCTGTTTGTATATTTTATGCATACCTGCTTGTTTTTCCTCTGTCCTAGATATACAAGTATGAGAATCACACGCTACCACCACAGGACGGACCATTTAAGGGCCGTCTTACCTGGAATGGGAGCTTGGACTTACAAGAGGTCTCCATTCAAATCCATAATGTCACCTTCAATGACAGTGGTATCTATGAGTGCCACGTGAAGCGCGAGTTCGAGAACTTCACTCCCCCTTCGAAGTTGATGAAGAACATCACGCTGAAGGTGGAAGAGAAAGGTGTGGCTCATTTCTTTCCACTTTCTTCACTCTTATTCTGTGCTTAAGGTTTAATCAAACGCTTGGTTTCCATGTCAGCACAGCTCAGTGTTCAGTGACTGTGATGACACCAATCACTTAAGTAGGGATATTACAGAGCAGCACACACAGTTGTTCAGACCTCTAAGTGCTAAGTGCTTCACAGGCAGTGGCATGCCACCGGTGAGGTTACCAGAAAAAGGCAGACAGTCGAGCAGGGAGCACACCTCAGCGCCGATCTGACACTTCAAGTGTTATAAAAGATGCTTTTGCAATTGACACAGTCTAATGCATAACAGAGTAGTGTTATTTCAACTTTTTAAAGATGGGAAAGTTTTCACTGCTCCAAAGGAAATGTATAATTCATATTCAGCTCTTATAAAGTCAGTAGTGGCGCAGCAGCGTCTCCACAGGAGCCTGTATTTACACAGTGTCAGTCTGTGCAAAATCCTTTTCCTGCTTTACAACATCAACAGAACGGGTGTATTTAGTTTAATTTAATCTTTATCCAAACAGGGGGTCTCGTTTAGATTTCAAAAGAGACCTGAGAACTGGAGACATTCAGGAATCAGCAGATGAATACAGCATAACAAATAGTTGATTAAAAGAAATACAAGAATCATGAAGAACAGCGTGTTTTACTGACGCAAAACACTCTAATAATGGAACCACTACCCTGTGCACTGTGTTATTTCCTGTGTACCTGGTGTTCTCTCTGTGCTGCCCCTCCTGTGATGTGGCATAAAGCGTTCATCAGAATGCTTTAAATGGTTCTTTGCAAATGTATCCTATATTTCCAGCTCACTGCTCACTCGGTGAAAACAGCCACTAACAACACCACTCTCCTTCTCCCCTCTGTGATGACGTGGAAATAATTGTGTGTTTTGTTTTGTCTGCCTTATTGTCCATCAGCACTTTCTTCTGTTGTCAGTGAAGGGATTAATTCAAACCAGCTTCTTTGCTATCTATTAAGAGGGGTAATGTATTCTGCTTCCTGAATGCTTGGCTTGCTGATTGTGTCACATTCCATCTTGATCGAATATACAACACAACATGTATATTTGGAGCAACTTAGCTCTTCCCATTTCTTTATGTAACATCTTGATCTGCTTGCAACTGGTAGTTGATTATCAGAGGCGTTTACAAAGCAGGGTTTGTTTCATATGTAGAGGAAAAAACATGCTTCCTTGGATCCTCCAAAGTCTATAAAATGTACAACTGTTTGATTCCTTTAATACTTACTCTAAATAAAAGCCTCTACTTCTACATCTCATACAACAGTGGCATCAAATTTCACAGAGCCTTTACAGCCAGTGTATTGTACATCATAGCCTGGGAATCATGTTACGGTAATGTTGCCCATAGAAGTAAAATGGATTTGTTCACGACAAACATATCTTTGCTTTTCCCATCTAAGGGATTATATTACACTAATAGGGTCTATTTGCAGAGGCTGCAGAATCAAATCAGTGGATGCTGTCAGCCGTCTGGTCAGCAGGCTCTGTGGTATTTGGTACACACTCTACGGTAGGGTGGTTCACGGTGGCTCATAACGACATTAAAATTATATGTATTAAAGCACAGGTTATTTTTTTCCAAATGTGATCATAAAATATAGTCACATGCTCGTATGTACATGTCAAACTGTTTTGCAACGCTGTAATAATTTCTCCTGTTCATACTGGGCATTGAGAGAAATCCACAGTCCTCTTTCTGTGTGTAATTTCCTATTTCTGTTACTCACTCACTGTCTGAAGAGGGTGTTTTATGCTGTTTTAACTTTGGGTGTTTGGCCGTTTCGTTTAATGAGCTCCTGACTGCTGGAGCTTCATTTTAACTTAACTTTGGAATATTTGCACAGAACAAGGACTGTAATTTGCCCCCTCGACTACTTGGAAGCTTGTTGAAAAGCAGGAGGATGGTTTACAGCAAGCGGAACAGCTTCAGCAGGCTTATGAGTAGTGATTTCAGACAGATTTTAAAAAAACTTGAAAGTTTAAACAAATGCAATAATAAAACTTCACGAATTAGTTAGAATGTTATTACCCTTATCCTTGTTTACATGAAATCAGAATATGACCGAGAACATGAGGTGTTCATATGCAAATGTAACATCTGTGCCCTGAGAACCACTGTGACCTTGCATATTCCTCTTATTTCATATTTAAAGGTACTTTGTGGAGTTTTAGTAGTAGTCTTACTATCGAGCAGTGTTTTTACAAGTGGCAACAGGATATACATGTGTATGTATATGTATGGATACATGTGTACCAGCAGTTTCATGCTTCTCTGCTGATTGACAGCTGTTAGCACAACAACATCAAATATGTACCAATGCAGCAGCAAAGACAGTAAAGAACAAGACTGCTCATGAGTAAACATGGATGTAAAGTTGACTCCACCATTTTAGTACATGCTGGTTTAGTTTATCCAAAAAAAACTCCACAAGGCACCTTTAACTCAGTATAGGCTCTACTATTGTTACAGCACAGGTATGGTCATAATGTTCTGTATGCAACAAAGTTTGTACATCATTTTTTAAATATGACAAACAGGAAGTTCACCCAGAAAATGTGACTTTGCATGAAGTTCAGCTGCATCGTAAAAACCTTATATTGAGTTGGACTTTCCATTTAGCAAAATGATGTAGAAATAATTATTGTGACTGAGTTTATCTTGGGTCAGCAGTGTTGCACATAAATGAACATGATTAGCATGACCTCCTTAAACCCATGAATAAATAATTCTGCCATACTCCATTCAACAACAACAAAAGCAAAAGCCATTCAGAGGAGGGATGCATATTGAATAATACATGTTGATTGCTGTCTGCTCTCCACAGCCACTAACAATACTGCGGCGCTCTACTCTGAGATCATGATGTATGTGCTGCTGGTGTGCTTGACCCTGTGGCTGCTGGTAGAAATGGTCTACTGCTACAGGAAGATCTCCAAATCTGATGAACAGGCGCAGGACCCAGCGTGAGTCTCCAACAGCGACACGCAAACACACTCAAAAGTTTGAGTCGGCTAATTGAAAACAGTGTCCCAAAAGCAGACCCGTTTGCAAGTGTACATGCAATTTTCTCATTTCTCAAAACGCAGCAGGAAGGTATGCGTCAATTAACTGGAAGTGTTTCCTTTCCATGCTTGAATTTCTGGTTGTTACATAATAGTCATTTAAAATCTCAGAAATGAGAAAAAGATTTAGGAGGGCGACCGGGAAGAGAGCAGGACAGAGAGGAAGAGGAAAAGAGTCAGGCAGGCAAAGGAACAGGAAGACATACAGAGTGGTAATTGAGTCTACACCATATCGGTTTGTAATCCTCCTGCAACAGTGATCTTTCTTATTACTCACACCTTCTGACACGCCTGAATAATTCTCGGCACTGCTGACTGCTCTTGTTTCGAAACAAACCTTTTTACATCAGTGGTAGATTTGCAGCTCCCTCAGAAACAGGGCTGACAAACACCCGAGGGCGTCTGTATAGTCAGCTCCCACCGGATTGTCATGGTGTGACCAGGCCGATCCAGGTTGACAACTTTAGCGCAGGCAATTGGTGTCCCCTAACAGAACAATCACTGATAACACACTGCACATGTGCTGATGGAGACATTGTGGCTTCGCAAACAATTAAACCTGGTTCCAAGTCGGACTCCTGCAGTGACACATAAAGCCCCGAACAAGGCATTTCTAATGCTGCCTATGTGTTCAGAATGGTAATTATACATTGGGCTGAATGCTGGGCAACACAAGCACAACAACCTTAAGATACTCTGCAGCAGTAAGGGGTTTCTGTTTACTGTGTTTTTGCCAGGGGAACCAACATTTCCCACAAAGTTCCCCGGAGGTACCGACATAATTCGAAACTAAATCTTCAAAAATAACATGAATAAATGTACAATGTCAATACAAACCAGTAAAACTATGACACAACTGTGTACTCAGAAACCATTGAATTTGATAAACACTACAGCTGCCACTATTTTAACAGCTGAATAATTAGTTTAGTCATTTTTCAATAAAAAAATATCAAACTCAAATATGCAGATTTGCTGCATTTCTTAGTTACTCATGGTCATTAATTGGATATAACTTTAAAATGGCTTTAACTCTCTGTAATTCTATGGTTCAAATGATGAATCAAGACAATTACTCGTATTAGAAAATTGTTAATATCAGTAGTAGTATTTATGCTGCCTTAAATAACACCTGAATCAACTATAACAGAAGAATGTGAGATTTACAATGAGTGTTAATTGGACACCTATTCTTTTAGACCATATTTTGCCGTATATCACAAGTATTTTCTGGATAATCCTAAGAATGTGTTACTGCACTTTTATAGATAATAACATACAATAACATTACATAACGACAAACATAGAACTGCACAACGTAGAATATGTATCTTTGCATTTTGTTGAATGTAAAAGCTGAAGTCGGTCAATAAGGATCATGGAATGAAGTGCACAGTTGTGTGTAACTTTTAATGGCACTTTCAGGCCATTAGGCTGCTGTCACTAATGTTTTTTTAAGATGGAGATTAAATTCCACTTCAGCCTCAGCATTTAGGTAAAGTTTATTGATCCATGTGCAGATCAGGGCGGCACATTGAGTTAAGCATCAAGTGATCGAATGTGTATCAGTCTGTGAACATCATTTCCTGCAACTGAAAGACTTGATGTGTTGTGGCCGCCTCACAGCCATTATTGACCTGTAGGACAACAATGCATCCGTCAGTGAGGAGCTACACCCACTCAGAGAGGCTGCTCTGTGGTCAACTTCTTAGCTACCTGGGCTTAATGGATTTATAGCACATCTACAACATTGTGAGGTTACATTTTGTGATGCATTAGTGGCCCAGATCATATTTGTCTTGTTGCTGTGGGAATAGATGGAACGTAGCAGCAAAAGTAATAATTTGTCAGAGCGACAAAATGAGGCTGGATTTTAAATTTGCTGATGGAGTCACAGAATTCTTTTAACTGTGATGTTTTTTGCTTCGTCTACTGTTACTGTTTCTATGCAGCTCCAATGAATGGAATTCATATTGAGCAAAGGTACCATGGTTTTGTAACAATACGAAAAATGACTGTTATATACTGCATAAAGGTGTCATGTCCTCTGATGGGCAGCTTATAGTAGATCTCCACTAGTCACAGTACAGTGATGGTTTTATCAATAGACTGTTTATAAAGATGGATGACATGTCTCCACTTCTTCAAATTGTACAAAAATTTAGTTCCACCCCGTTTTTAGAGCGTCAGATAACCAACTGAAACCAAACTGTGATAATTCCTTCCTACAATGACAGAAACTATATTTGAGAAAACATTTTATTTAGTTTGGTCCATGTCCCTCCATTAACATGGAGGAGGCAGGGTTTATGACCTGGGGGTGCTCAAGATGATTTGGCTTCACTCTTCTGAAGCTTTTACAGTCCATGGCTTTATCCTTTTAAAATAAACATTTGTGTATTGGAGTGGATATTAAAGCATCACCGCCCCAAAAACTAGAAATTCAGTCACGCTGCACTGAAGTGAATATTGTTCAAACTTGGACCAGCTCTAATCTGGATAACAAGAGTGATCCTTACAACCAGTTCTTAGACTCTCCTCTGTTTTTCTACTGATCTGCCCGCAGGACAAACTACCTAGCCGTTCCCTCTGAGCAGAAAGACAATGCGGCTGCTCCTGTTACCGAATAAAAGACGGTTGTCAGTGACACGGTATTCTACATGTGACTCTTTTCTAAGCCTGGTCCCGGCCAGTGAAACCATTCCGCTCTCTTCCAACTCATTGTTTGTACGTTTGTATCATAATTGTCAAAGCACTGTCGTGGAGTCCTTTCTCTTCAGCACCTTATCTGTCTCGTATTGTGCGTTCTCTTCAAAAGCTGCTGTCATTCCTTCCATTTTCCGTCCTCCATTTGCACTTGTGTATGCAATCTCTCCCATTATCAATGATTACCCATTTAAAAAAGAATGTATGTTCTGCATAGCGAAGGTGAATCTAAATCTAACATAATAGGAAATAGGAATCCTTAGTTATCATAATCCTCTGTGAATTAGATGATGTGGAATTTGTTTATTGTTTAATATAATACACTTACAACACTGGCTATTTAGCATGTAAATCATTCCGTGTTGATTAAGAGGGAACATGTTCTCTGCTCTTTTCAGGTACTGACCAACCGACCAAGAGGCACGACCCAGTCTGTGCCTCTATGAAGGTGTCTTTACGCGCAGACAGCCGCGGGAATCAAACCAGACGACCTCCCCTGTGTATCGACTGTGTCTCGTGGAGAGCCATTCAAAAGATGTTCAAGTGCGCCTCCTTTTCGCCTCCTTTTCCTCTTATCTTTTATTATTCTGGTTTTCCCTCATGTAGGCATTAGAGAGCATAAACGCAGCAGGTCAAAAAACTAAACTGTCAGTGTCCTGCACTTAAAATCTGAAAAATACCATCCATGCTTTATTCAGAGCAGCCAGTGCATAGAGTTACTACACATTCTCTTAGTAGTGAGTGTTGCCTTTGTGATTTACAACCTATGTATATATATATAGATACAGTCTGAGGAAAGAAACTGTCCTGCTGCTGTTATACTGACTCTGTGCTGTTTGATTGGTTCATTTAGTTTTATTACAATTTTATAGACCATGCTGAGATTTTGGGTCACAGCTGTATTTGTACCGGCCAATATCCTTTTAATGTCTTTTTAAGGAAAATGGATGGCATCGATTTTTATACTGACTGGATGTGCATTTACCGTTTGTGTAGTGGAAACATTTATAACATGTAAAACCATATCAAGTCACACTATTTCATCTGAGTTCAGCTAGAGGTCTCTCCTATACTCTCCTCCGTGCAAATCTTTAATCCATGTAACATGCAAGTTACGTTCAGTGGGCCGAGCTGAACTGCAAACTGTTACTCCAAACTGTACTCTCCTGGGCTTTGACTGTTGCCGATGTAGTAATATGGCTATCAAGAATCAGTGTGTGCCTATTTCTATAGTGCGAAACTGTATATATGTAGTGATTCAGTCATTCAGTGCTGTTTGCTGTCTATAACAGATACAACATCTCCTGTGCGAGTGAGCTGCTTTTAAACTATTAAATGCAATGCATTCCATCATCCACGCTGAAGCTCCTTTTTTTGTCCATCTGAAAACGTCTTGTTACAGTGTAATTGCAGCCATCCTATAGAAATAGGAGTCCACATTTACACCAGTTTCCAGGACGTTCAAAGGAAAATGCAATATTGAGTATTGGCTGCCTGCGTAGGTTCTCATCTTCTCACGGCGTTGACAGGGAAGATGTGGATTCTAAACCAACCACAGTGAGCAGCTCTCGTGTTTTCCAGCTCTCATTAACAGTGCGGGGTAGGAGCCAACAGGAGGAATTTTTCTTTGCGCTTAATGTAGACTTGTATGTGTGTTTTAATTGCTAGTCTTCACGGAGCTGAGATGTGGCCCAGTGCGGCAGTGAGTTTAATTCACAGCGATCATAGCTGGCCCCCATGAGCGAGGCCAGAAAAGGTTGTGGAGGTAAAAAGGCAAATGTGGGAGTGGATGTGGGAAAAGACTGGCAGTTATAGGGAGACATGTGATGTATGTTGCTCTTTCAGTTTGCTGCGACCCATGAACAGTGACAGATATAGCAGCAGCTGTTGTTATGGCAACATAGGCATGCCTGTAGCAAGGCAGACCACATAGTGAGGACATTACTGTGCAATAGCTGAGACACGCTTATTTCTGCACAGCCATTAGAAATGTAGTGTTTTCATTACTATGCACAAAAAATAATAATGAGTAAGCCACTGCCACCCAGCATGCTTTGCTCCAAGAGGAAGAGGCTTGATAGACCATCCCGGAACAGAAGAAATGCCACCACAAGCCGTCCAAGGTCAGGTATATTCAGGTCTGAATGGCAAATAGGTAACATTAAACGCACACCCTTTATCCATCTATCAAGTGCACATAAATTGGTTATTGATTGTGCAACACATCCCATAAACCTTCCAACAATACAGCATTATGGCTTTGAGATGCATTGTGAAAGTGCAATTCCAATCCGTCACCCCCCCACCACCACCTCCCCACTCCTCCTCCTTCTCCCTGCCTCCCGGTATCTCTCCCTTTTCACTCTGCATTGTCGCACTGTTGCTCCCTGCGGAGGCAACCCAGTAATGTGGCCCACATTTAACTAAAATACATTTCAATTAAACCGCCGTGCAGGCCCCCGAATGTCGCAATGCCCCGGCAAGCATTTTAATTCAAGTCACACGGACGGGATGTGACTACGAACACCGTCTTCTTTGAACTGGAATGGGAATTACTAATCAAATCAAGTATCACCGGTGACAAAGGGATTGAAGCAGCTCACTGTACAAAGCACTCTATACTTTGCAACATTTACAACAGTTTATAGTCTGTTAACGTGATGTTGCCCAAAGTTGTTGCCTGAGAAAGACCACAAGTGTTGCAGCTGTTTTTCATCATAAAATAAAATCATAAATCATTAATCCGGACAACACAAAACTTGTCCATCAATGAAGGGACTTTGTCTCCCCCTAGTGTAAATCTTATTATGTCATCAAATGTTGACATGTAATCACAGAGGAGTTATGAACATCACTTTCTTCTCTCTGTGTTGAAAACCCAGAATAACCCTGCGGTTGTCTGATCGGTGATTTCTGATTTAAAATTTGCAGATGACTAAGATGTTTGATAACAAATTCAGATATGAGAAGTGATTTAATGATCCCGTCTGTTGCCTGTTCAGAAACGCTCAGCTGTGTCGTGAGCATCGATGCGGCGTGCCTTGTGCTGGCAGACACTGCAGTCCACTGGAAACGCAGGTTATTGATTGCCAATAGTCACTTTGCTGAAGCTGATTTCTATCTGTTTTAGCATTAATGCGTTATGATAGAAGGGAACGTATTGATACAGCTCAAAGTGAGTAATTTGTATGCTTTGGTTTTGCCTCTCTTACTCCAATACCTGTTTTTCTCTGTTGGTAAAGTCCCGACAGGGATTTTCAAAGCATCATACCAGACCGAGCCAGAGCTAGTTCAGCTAGAGGTCCATGTTTCCTCTATAATTCGTATTCCTGCCATTTTCCATTTCTTTTAGCTGTTGAAGATGACTGCATGTATTTCAAACAGACACTAAGAAAATGAATAATTTATACCAAATTTTCTGAGATAACCATGGGCAGCCCACAAATTTCATGCTGTATACCTCTGGCCAGGGAACGGCTGTTGACTCTGCAGTGCAAAAAAACACTTTATTCATTCATTTCTGCATTTAGCATGTTTCAGCTTCATTATAGAGATCCAGCCAAGAAGAAATGAAAGATGTGTTTGGACTGCAAACAATATCTCTTTTAGCAGAAACTGGAATCCAGATTCTCGGACCTAAGAGAAGTTAAAGCCAGATTTTGTCCTGATGAGTCGATAATACATAATCAACAATATGAATCACCATTTGAAATACAAGGCCGGGACAGAGAAAAGAATATGGCTTATTTCAAAAGTTTTGAAAAGTAACAGTAGTTACTCCTGTGTCTGGGTACGTCCTTTAACAGTCCAAGGGCGTGAGATTGGAGACTCTAAATTGCCTGAAAGGTTATTTGTCTTTATGTCAGTCCTGTGATTTGCTGTCGACCTGTCCCAGTTGTACACTGCTTTACACCCAATGTCAGCTGGGATTGGCTCCTGCTCCTCCCTAATTCTTAAAGGATAAGCTGTATCGATACCGGATGAATGGATGGAGAACCATAACAGAACATTGCACATTTAGTTTGAGCACAGATCTGCACAAACGTCCTTCAATGTGCTCATTTAGGCCTTTTATCTAAACAGAGAGATACACAAGTGTATCTCTCTGTTTTTTCTCTCTTTTTTGGTTGTATCAATCATTTGTAAAGAAAGAATTTTAGTGTTCGAATTGTATATAGACCGTGTGAGGGGGAGTAGCAACCAATTCCAGCTGACGCTGGGCGGGAGGAAGGGCAGCTCACCCTGGACAGGTCACCACAACCACTCACACTGACATTTACACCTATGGTCAATTAACCTACCTTCACCCAGAGAATATCACACAAACATGGGGAGAATATATAAACTCCACACAGAAAGACCCCTGTCCAACTGGGATTTTAACCAGCAACCACCATGCTGCCCAGAATATGTGTATTTTCCAAAATATAAAAAATGTCCCTTCGATTTAGACACAAATTAACTTTTCTATCTTGTTAAGTGATGATATTAACAGTCATAGTAATTACATTGGGGTCATGCTGAGTCAAGACATTTTTGTTCTTGATGTATATTGTTCACAAGCCAGCTCCAGTCTATTTATTCTGAGAATAAAATAAATAAATATATCTAGTCACTGTTTTCTTATGAACGAGACGCTCTGTCAGCACAATAACACTAATGCCTGTCTGCGATTCTAATTGGTTACATTAGCTCACTATTGTTTGGTCAATATTTGATTAGACATTTACCTCGGCCCTCTCTGACTCATACGTTCTTCAAAGTCAGTACCTTTCACGGAAGAGCAAACCTGCTGGCACAAAACAACACAACCCGTGTTTAGAGTGTCTTTGTCGGCCGTTAAATTTCATCTGAACAACCCTGGAGCACCTCCAGAGAACCTCTCCACTTAAGTTTGATGTAATCTGACTTCGGAGCGTGTGAAAAGTCCCTGTGAATGATTCCTTAGTGCGTGTATAATTATATCAACCTTGCTATTAAGGAGTTGTCGTCCCCCATGTGGTGTCTTTTGCATACAAGCAGAGCACAGAGGTAGTGCTGTGTCTGACAAACAGAGAGCTGCTCCTGACTACTGAATGAGCCGCCTATCTTCTCTGGAATATTAATTTACTGTCCTGTAATCCATCAAAGCTCCCTTTTTATAACAGAAGTGGTCTGCTGGGTGTCCCCGTCTCGCCGCCTGTCTCCAGCAGTTGATCATATCTTTAGTCTTCTCGTCGATCCCTCGGAGATGTGTGATATTTGTCGAGCAATATTCCTTAAATCTCCCGTGCCTTCTCTAATCCAGTAGCCTTATTTTGTTTCGTAGTCCCAAAGCTTGTGTTTGTTAATTTGATTCTTGTTTAAATTCAGTGCAGACACAGCAACAGTAGACCTGTAAGGAGCGGTCCATAAACCACATGGAAGACTGTTGCCAGACTGTCAACCTCAATATTTCATATGTATGGATTAGGGGCTGCCAAACATCTGCTCACCCACGACGTGCGTTAGAGAACACAGTTATGTGTTTGTTTTCTCAGCAGCGTTTCCTTTATCTGCTAAATCAAATTTTTCCGACGGACTCACTGAACCCGAGCCTCGGGTTTTTCACACAATAAGGTTTGTCACCAAGGATTGATACTGAAAGGAAAAGATAGCGTATCCACTACCACATCTGTTTAAAACACCTAATCAGAAATGAATCCATGAATTAAACAGGAACCCCTTCCACTGTATACCTTAACCTTTCCTCCCCACAGGCCGCCTCTCCACATCCATCATCCCATCCTCCATTTCATTCAGCCGCATTTCAAACAAGAGGCATCTTTGATTAGCAAGACAAAGAGTACGGCCTTAAATAAAAAGACCATTTACAAGTGAGACTCGGCGAGCGAGGCAGCGACTGGGCCGTGCTTTTCTAATTTGCCATGAGAGGATGGAGCTGGCCTGTGGCACAGTGACGTCGCCGCTCTATTGTTAGTGAAATGAACACCTGGCTGCCAGAGAAGTGTTAAATTACTGCTGTGTGTTTAGCCACACCTGAGCCCCCCCCCCCCCCCCCCCCACGCAAAGTGACACAAAGCAGAACATTACATTGCAGCCTGGATGAATCAATCCACAACTGGTCGGTCGATTAGGTGGAAATTTATTGCATGTTGCTATAGGTCTGCTAACTGCAATATCTTTGCAGGGAGGAGAAGCCCTGACAATGAATCACAGTCAAACCTGCTTATACGGAGGTGAAGCATGGGGAAATTGGCCCTGTGGATTTCTGCAGATTATTTTATGTAGGGAAAAGTTGATAATGGAAAAAGGGAAGGTTTTAAAACATCACCTCTGATGAATCCTGCTGCTTTATTACTTTTGCGCTCCACCCAAGGCGGGAGCTGTCTGATACCCTTCTTGACACTACTAGTTATAGGGACCCACCATGTCTGATAAATCTTATCCTAGCCCCGTGGTTGTAAATGCACTCCTCAAGGGCATTCGTTACAAACGATAAACAGAAATGTACGCTCTCCTTCAAATTCAGCATTGGTCTATTCATTTGTGTTTGTTGTACATCAAATAAACTGTGGGTTTAAGATCAAATGATGAAAATGAGACAAAAGTCCAGAATTTCTGCTTTTATTTCCTGGTATTTACATCCAGACGTGTTAAAACAACTCTGGAAACTGCACCTTTTGTTTGAACCTACCTATTTTCAAGCGAGCAAAAAATATTTGTACATGTGACTGACAGGAGTTTCTTGTTGTCCAGGTGCTGCCTTTTGACTCGACTGTTTAAACATTAAAAAAGCTTTGAAAGATTAATCCAATAGCCTTCGGTCTCACCTGTGAAGACTATATTCGTTGCTCAAAAGATTAAAACAGGAAACAGCAGGAAATAAAAGTTGAAACGCTGAATTCTCTCAACAAAAACAAAGGCACTCACTCTTTCGTTATTTTAAAGGGGTTTCTACATCCCTGTGGATTTAAACTTCATAAAATTCCTTGATACCCTCTCACGCCAGAAGGTTCAATCTGTGGAGGATGACTTTATAGACAGGTAGTGAGAAATAACAGCTGCTCTTCCCATGGAGGGTGGTGAACTCTTATTTCCACGATAAATCCCAAGGCTGTAGAGGTACTAAAGTCAAGACTCCTCTCCACAAATCCTCTGGGATCAATTAAAGCAGGGTGCACAGGAAATGGGAAGTTTATTCACACCTTTAATCTCTATAAAATGCCATATCATTTCCTGAGAGGAAGTATTATTTACATACTTTGCAGCCCGGCCCCTTTACTTTGATTAAGACCTCAAGCTCATCTGGCAGAGATGAACACGAGCATCCTCTTGTGACTATACTAATAATTTGGAGCAGGGACTAATGAACACATCGGATCAATAGCTGAACCACACAGCATGGCTAGTGGGTGGAGTTTGGCGTTCACGTCCCTGCAGCAGTTGACTACCAGTGGGAATGGCTGACCTGATCTGCCTCGACTCGGGTCAAAGGTTTTGGAAACAGGAGGAACTGTCAGTGAGTCACAGGAAGTGACGTCATTGGAAAGAAGGTCCGTCACCATCCAAAGCTAGTGAATCAAATGAGGCTGTGTGCTACAGAATAGAGTATTTTGGTGCTAGGTGGTTTGGTTATTGAGTTGTGTTGGTGATTTTTTTATTCATGCTTAATTTTCATCTGTGTTTGTTTGTTTCTTTGCAGGATTACAGTGGAAACAAAATCCCATTAAACGTGGTGAAAGGATGTGGGTTAGGGAATAACATGTTACGTTTTGGTGCAGAACTGGATCAGCATGCATGTAAGGGGACTGCTGAGCCTTGGCGGAGCTATGTGCTCTGCTGAATGCCATTCTAGTTTTCCCTGAGATGTTCCAGAAATGACTCAATCCTATTTAAAAACTGTGTAATAGCAATAGGAACGTGACAGTGAAAGAATAATATGCGGTGGACTACATATTGAGTTTGTGAATGTTATGAATTGTGTTCTGTTTTATGCTGAGATGATTGCACATGGATCTGTCTGTCCACAATTAGATCAATAGAATCAGATATAAGAGTCTATAACCATGGTAACAGATCTGCAAGGGACTGGCCCCCCATTAGAAACAACCCTGTAGGTCATCTGTGCCGACAGCTTCTTACAACCCACATCTGACAGTCCTGTGCAGCAGTGTGGGCGTTAAAATAAGATGGGACAAGATAAGACGAGACAAGACAGGACAAAATAAGATAAGATAAGATAAGATAAAATGAGACAAGACAAGATAAGATGAGATGAGATGAGATAAGATAAGATAAGATAAGATAAGATAAGATGAGACAAGACAAGATGAGATGAGATGAGATGAGATGAGATGAGATGAGATGAGATAAGATAAGATAAGATGAGACAAGATAAGATAAGACGAAATTAAACGTGATAAGATAAGGTACGATGAGATAAGAGAAGATAAGGTGAGATGAGGTGAGATGAGATAACATAACATAACATAAGACGAGATGAGATGAGATAAGATAAGATAAGATAAGATGAGACAAGATAAGATAAGACAAAATTAAACGTGATAAGATAAGGTACGATGAGATAAGACAAGATAAGGTGAGATGAGGTGAGATGAGATAACATAACATAACATAACATAAGACGAGATGAGATGAGATTAGATAAGACAATATAAGACAATATAAGATAAGATGAGATAAAATAAGGTAAGATAAGACAAGATGATCTTTTATTAGTCACACAACAGAGGGATGTGTGTGCTACAGCAGCACAGGGGTTAAAAGTTTTAAAAGCATCAGTAAAAATGTCATAAATAAGTAAACATGCAATACTGACATTATGAAATATTCAAATAGCAATAATGCACACAAAGTAAATCATATACCTAATATAAACAGAATTGCACATGGAGATGCATTGCACTGACAACTGAAGTAGTGCATAGTGTAAATGAAATTGCACCTGAGTGAGTGGTGCAGCTGTTTGTCGGGACTCTGGTGCTCGTGGTCGACTGGGAGCGGCGCTGGTTGTAAAGTGGGACAGCAGCAGGAAGGAGAGAGCTGCGATACGTTTCCTTCAGACACCGATCTGCCCAGTGCAATATCGTTCACCCCTTAGTCATTTAGCCCTGAGCTCATGGAGAGTATTTGTTTGTGTTTTTATTCATTCCTCTCTCTCCGAGGTCCATTTCCCGTGAGTTCTCACAGAGCTAATTAACTGAAGTTTACAGTCACTGTTCTTTTTGTTGTAAATAAGGATAAAAAACACTTTATTTACAGAAAGTTAAAGGCATTGTTTGTGTTTTTTGGCTGGTCTGCAAGATTTGTACCTGAACTGCTTTTCATTATAGACAGTGTAATCACTTCTGATCCACAAAACCACATACAGCTTCATATGTTCGTCTTTGTAAGAAATGCCCCCAAACAACATGTTCATGTTCACAGAATTTAGAAAATAAAGCTATGAAAATAAAAAATATGTGATCGGCTTTCTCACATTCTGATGCATCAGTCGAGGCAGGTCAATTTACAGCAGCACAGGGAACACTGCGGTTTTACTGAGGTGATTTTATGTGAACTACCTCAAATCCTTTGTATTCTTCAAACACCTCTGGGGATGATGGGGGTCACGGTTCTCATTATTTTGAGGTTCAGGAGCTGAAAACTTGGGAACCCCTACTACAGAGTGGCACAGCTCGTGAAGGAGAGACGACAGGTTTGGTGAATGTGTTGACAGGACGTCAGACAGATTCCTTTCTGTTTCTATTTGATTGTGTAAATGGTTTATTTTAACCACGACCACTGTTTTTCTGTGACCTCAACCATGTGCTTATTATTGTAACCATGGCGATACAAATCTACATGAAGTTAAATCTTTTACCCAAACCATTTTCTTTCCCTAATCCGGACCAATTAGTGTTTGTACCTGAACATAACTAAACACAGCATTGTGAAAAGGGACAGTGGTTTTTAACAACTGTAACACAGGCTCACTAATTCGGGAAGTGATCCAATATAGGTCCTAACAGATCATCTATAACCGTTTATAAAGATGTCCAAGTGCTCATGTTCCCAGTAAGGTTGGTTTTAATTATATTTTGATGCTATAAAAATGTCTGGCAATAGCTCGAACATCAGTTGAGACCCTGATACTGTGGCTCAATCCCCACATCGCTACTGTGCAGAGTTTGGCCCAAACTTGTGCCAAGATGGCAGTGTTTGTATTCACGATAGTTTGGCTTAATTTCAGGGTGGTAGTGGAAACGCGTTGTCCATCTTTATGTATCAGGTGGTAGAGATGAACTGTACTTTGGCACAAGGATGCTTTGAGCTTAATTTTAATGTTAGCATGCTCATAATGACAATGCGGATGTTTAGCAGGTATAATATTTGCCATGTAAACCATGTAGGTTACCATTTTCTACTCAGCACATAGTACAGCTGAGCCAGATGGGAACGCCTTGTAGGTATTTGGTCATAAGACATAACGGACAAAGACAGATTTTAACATATGAGGCCACTAAGTGAAGTAAGAAAGTAAGAAAGTAGAGAAGATGAAAAGAAAGGTGACAGGCAACCTCATTACCTCAGTCTCTCCTCTCCTCACAGTTTATTTTAGCATTTTATTAGCACTTCTCTGTTGCATCTCTCAGCAGTGTGGATGAAATTTACCTCCCCTAGTGTATTTGACCCACACTTCACCATAAAAATCACTTAACCAAGTGAATTGGATCTGGGTAGAATTGGATCGAGTTACGTGCTGTGCAGCTGTGGGAACCTGCAAAGAAAAGGTGTGACTGAATACAACAGACCTTGACTGAGGCAAGGCTTTTCTGATAAGAGGAGACAAATTGCTTCCCAGCAGCTGCCTCCAGCCAATTAACCTGTGGACGCTCACAGATATGAATTTTACGCTTTCACTGTAAACTGGGAATTATGTGAAGTCAAAGTCTGCGTGTGTTTAGACAAAGGAAGAACAAGACCCATATTGATTATTTTTACATGCGTCTCAGTGATGATTTATACGAAGGAACCGAAGTGATATCAAGTCAGAAATCTGAATCAACGTTTATTGCCAAGTAGGTTTACAAATGCAAAGAATAAATAAAATAAATAAAATAAATAAGGCAATACGTTGTAAATACACGCATGAGAATGGATTGTGCAAAGTAGAGTAAGTCTGTTATTGTCCACAAGATGTTAAAGTGTCACTGTCACAGATGGGGACATCACTGTGGTCCAGCAGCCTTATTGATGAGGCCAGCAGCAGTTGGGAATCAACCATGACACAAATCAGTACAGAAACAGTCTGTGTCTTTCTTTTTGTTTCTATTCTCAAAGAGCTATTAATTTTCACAAGGTCTCCTAATGGTGTGGACACGTCTGTCTCTGTTCACTGACTGTGACTGATCTGTACACACAGAGAGAATAGCAGGACATGGTATGAACAAAGGACTTCAGTCAATACCAGGCAGAGTAGTTGTATTTTCTCTTTTCTGCTTATTTTTGGTCATTTAAACACGCACACACACACACACACACACACACACACACACACACACACACACACACACACACACACACGCCCACGCACACACACGTATGCACATCCTGCATGACACATGCCAAGCAGTAATTCATTTCTTGGGGAACGGTTATGCAGGGGCTTTTCCTGTTTCAAGCTTGTCGTAGCTTGACTCAATATATTAGTCTCTCTGGTCACACGATGAATTATTCCGTGCACTCTCCTCTCTGGGAAGGCCAGAGGATAAACTTCAAATTTAAAAGCAGAAATGAAGGAGGAAATGCTGTTTGTGTAAGTGAACTTATTACAGAGTTATGTGTGTGTGCGTGTGCGTGTGTTCATAAATACATTGATTTTCAAATGTGGTGTTTAAATATCTTCACCATAGAAAATGAAAGTTTCCAGGAATATTGATCTTTTTCCAGCTTATGCAAATACTGCGGCAATAAAAGGGAGCTTAAATTAATAGATGCTGGAAACAGTACAAAGATTAATATGGATGCAATTTAGATCTAAAAGCCAGCGGTTTTCAGATGTGCACACAGTAATAGGGTAAAGGGATGAAGCAGGTGAGGCTTGGTGAGAATGCGTGAGGCTGGTCGACCGAGCTCTTAATAGACCTGTGTGATTGCTAACAGAGCAGCAGCAGGGACGCTGGGGGGGTCGATGGAAACCTTAATGTTGGAGGAGAAGATTGAGCAGTGGAGATGCTGCGGATGAGTTCAAAATCACTGATGCTCAAGAGGAAACCGGGGGGGGATGGGCTAAGGTGACGCTTACTCTGCGGTCGCTAGGCAACAACAAATGTCCACACGCCGATTAGCAAAGCAGCGAACATTTGTTTAGTCGCTGCTTAAGTGTAGCCATTCAACAGCAGGTATTATGATGCAAATACCCACATGTACCACTCGTCCTTTGAGGGTCGCAGAGGACCTGGAGCCATGATGCAAATATATAAAATAAAATAAAATCCCTTCATGTACTTGCATCGTTCATCTTCCTCTGCATTACCATTGCACTCACTTATTTGTGTAGTTTGCGTACTTTTCTTGTCTTTGTGCACGGTATACGAAAGACGTGAGTTACAGCAGCAGTTGGGATTTGGTTCTAAATTTCTGACACTGTCGGACTTTTGACGTGTTGTCTGCAGAAGCACTGAATTGGCTGCCGGAGGACTTGCCTCGCCGTTCGTTGTAAGATCATCAGTCGTGATTGCCGACAGAAGATTTTCTCTTCTTGACAAACTTTTCTCTGGGACAGCCCAAAATCACACAGTGTAGGAGAATCTCCAGACTTCGCCATCTTTACTGTTGTGCATGCAGGGCTCCGTTTTCATTTTATTCACTGTCATGAAACACGTCATTGAAGCTGTCAAACTAAGCAAGTGATGAAGCAAAATATAAAAATAAAAAAAATCAGACAAGCTGGTATGGGTCAGGATCCTCTGAGTCGTCCTTTGTTGTTTTCTTGCACTAATACAAACTACTCCTGACTGGATGAGCAATTTCTTTTTAATTTGCACCCAACGCTCATTTTTGCTGTCATTGCAGAACGCGATGGCCCTTGTCTGAACTATGTAACTAAGCCCATTAATAACTGAAATTAAACCAAAGTAAACTATATCAACCTTATTCTGCTAAGAGAAAAAAAGTCGTTCAATATGAACAATTTGTGTTACTCAGCAAATGATCTTGTTTTTACGAAAGCAGCCTTTTGTCCAAAGTTTTGCTGAGAGGTTTTCATAGGACGTCCACATTCCAACTACCTCAAAGTCCTCACCACACATTACTACTCACACACACTTTAAAGTGACTCTGCAGCAGGAGTTATAACGCAAGAGCTATATCACTAACATTGACACATTCATTCTAATTGAGTGTAACTTTCAACTTCTAGCCGGCACCCTCATCACATCAGAACTCATTAGTTGGGGAACTTGTGCTGTGCTGTACTTGGTGTTTTGGCAGTAGAAGAAAAAGAGTAATAATGAGCTGTGAACATTATAGTGTTGCTTCTATGTCCTTAAATTATACTTTAGCTGTCTTTCTTCTTTCCTGTATGTAAAAATAGTCCCAAGTCTCTTCATTGACATGTGATTACCACTGATAAATAGGTTGTGTTTTCCCTCATTTCTGTTGGTTGGTTTGTTTGTTAGCAAGAGCACACAAAAACTACAAAATGGCTTTGCATGAAACTTGGTGGAAGGATGTGTTATGGGTCAGCGAAGAACCCATTGGATTTGGATGCAGATCCAGATTATGAGGCCAAGCCTAGTTTTCCTCACTTTTCTTAACATTGTGATATTTTTTTCGACAATTCAGCTTTTTTCCCCGGGAATAATTCACAGATGATGAAGCAAAAATCAGGCACATTTATGGAACTGATATCTATGAGTGTGTGATAGTTGTTGCAGCTTAACTGAATGTAAGGGGACTGTTGGGTCGGAAGGTATGCGTTCTACTGAGGGCCATTCAAGTGCGTTGTTTGTTAGCAGAATGATTCAAAAACCACAATTTTCCTGCAAATTTTCTGGAGGAGTGGGGTGTGACCCGAGGTAGAACCCATTACTTTTCGGAGCGGCTTGGGATAAACAGGCAAAAACCCGGGAATGTTGGGAGAATTTGCGGGATTCAGCAAAAAATGCAAAACCAATTCCCACCAATCTGGGTGGAGGGACGGGGCCCGGGGGCGGGGAAGGACTCATTAAATCTTGGTGCGGTCACTATATTTTTCCAATCATGTGTAGGATTCATGTGCAGAAGTATGTTCTCCTTTTGTATACATTGGTTGTACTGGTTGGTGGATACATTTAATACTATGATTACATAATAGTTATTTCTCCAACAGCATTTCGTTTTTTCCACTATGAGTTTTGTCGAATTTTCCTCAATGTGCTGATCAGTCATCATTATAAACTGTGCCAGTGGAATAACTCGCTCATATCCAAGTTGCCCTTGAGACCAACCATGGGGACACTTCTGCCCACTTCTTGGCTCTATCATCAGACATTAATTGATTGTGATGGTTGTCAAGGTCCAACTGAGCGACAGTCAATAACACATTAACTGGTGAGGACTTCTGTCACCAGTCATGTCATTGGATACACACCATACACACATGCGGTGCACACGCAACACACACACACACACACACACATGCTATAGACATGCCCACTCAAACACTTACATATACAAACACACACACACCAATCAAGTAGCACCGTCACAGAGGGACAGGGGACGCCACCCACTCTCCAAGTCGTGCTGTGCCCTGCAGACCCCGAATGGCTGCGCTCCTCTGTTACAAACTTCTCCCTTTAAAGGCTGCATCGCTAAATATTTCAAAAAGCGTTTATTGCCCAGATCCACTCATTGAACCTGCTGCAAAAACACAAACCACAAAGTTTGTTTGCACACATTAGCACTGGTGTTTGGACGGCGCGATGCTCGTGGTACGAAATCCCTCTTGAGGGTCATGGTACTTGATTACAACTGAATAAACCCTTTAATAAAATTGCATAAATGAATCCTGAGCACATTTTTTGGGGGGGAACTGTATTCCCTGAAGCTTTTGACACAGCAGGGTACTTCAGATCTTTCCTTTGTGATGTCATTTCACATTATTCATGGTGTCCCCCACACCCACCATCCATATGTGCCTTTTTTTCATTCCTCCCCTGGCCCCCCGCCATCCCATCTTCTTATCTCGCTCTTTCTCTTCCCCTCCTATCTCTTTGAATCCACTCTCCACATCCTCTACTGCCTCACAGCATTCATGTGGCAGCGGCGGAGCTGTGGCTGTTGTGTGCTGTGGCACTCCGATCAAAAAAGGACACTAAAGACTCATCGACACACAAGCTGCACACACACACACGCCGATTTAGAGTGAAATAGGAATTTTACGACACAAGCAGGCTCCCACTCTGAGTTGTCCCAATGGACGTGCTGACTTCAGTGTAACATTAAACTTCTGAGAAAAACGCTGATGTGAGAAAAGACATAATACACTGAAAATACCGCGATAGCATAGTGCTGAAGAAATGGCATTAATAAGGAGGGAAGAGGAGGGCGAGAGGGAGGGAGAGGTGGAAATGGCAAGACGCAAAAAGATGACTTTCTGCTTTGAGATGACAGCGGGAGCGGAGTTACAGCGTGGCCGAATGAGTGTGAGGAAAGAGAGATCAAAAGGAAGAAGAAAGCAAAAGATGGAGTGTGAGAAAGAGAGAGAAAGCGTGACAGTTTTGAAGTTGACAGGCTCCGTGGACAAATACGAGCAGTGCATAGGCTCCCTGAGGATGTGTGTCGAGAGTCAGGGGGAGACAACACTTGGGAACACCAACACTCCCTGGGCAAGGAGACCTCTCGCCTGGTCCAGACTCCTTATGTAAATACAGATCACAGTTTCTCTGTGTTTTGGGGGTGATTAATAACCCTACAAATGTAGATGAGGAGAATGATTGCACAGATTAAAGAAATGATATATCCTCCCTGTGCTGTGATTGAAAGGAGCGCAGTCCCAGTTTGGACATGAGACGAGCGAGGCTGAAAAGAGCTGCGTTGTAATGTAAGCAGGTAAGTCTAAACCAGCATGTGCAGCCATTACACTGTCGTGGAAATCAATTGCGCGGCCTTTGACTCGGACTATGCATGCTTCAGTTACACTCCTGGTGATGCAGGTGGAATGTGCTGGCTAAACTGTCTCTGAGGGACTGTTTTAGACATGGTTCATTTCTCCATCCTTCATGTGCTTGTTGTTTGCTGACACATCTACAGAGGTCCTGTGCTCCCGGGCCCTCCTCGTCATTATTTTCCTTGAGTAGTGCAGCATAGGGCCTGTTTTCGGTCACATTGCCTGGCTTTGATAATTGCAGGAATGAATTAAAACATTTTTCGCAAATAGTTTTTAGCCTTTAGCTGCAGCGGTGGATCCATTTGTAGCTAATTAGAGAAGGGCACCGTGGTCAGGTGGAGAGATCTGACAGTGGATGGGGATAAGCGCAAAGGCCCTCCACGTGGGGGATAAATGCAATAAATCAAGTAGAATAAGAGATACTGTGGATTCTCTTCCTATTCTAGATATTTGTTTTTCTTAGTGTCACATATTAATGACAACAATAGTACAAACTACTGGCAGATCAAGTGGTCTCAGTGTAAAATATGCAGTAGTACCTTTCTCAGCATCCGTCAAGCCTGAATATAAAGATGGACGACATGACTGTGGCTGGTTTCAGTGTAGGTCACCTCCCCCATGTTAGAGAATGGGACATGTAGCAGACTAGTCAAAGTACACATCAGATAAATATTTCTGTCATTTTATTAGTTATTTAATGTTTAAAAAAAATCAACACTATGATCACAACTGTGCAGCCTCAGTCATTATTTAGGATATTTCAGCTTCATTATTGTCCGTCAGGAGGAAGTGCACGTGCGTTGTTCATCTCTGTATGACACACAGAGAGCAGGCCTACAAGGAGGCATTTCAAATGTTTATTGGTTCTGTTTATCATCCACTGGTCCGCCAATAAAGTGGCTCGCCGCACCAGTATATGTGCCAATGGTCCCGATGGCCACTTGAAATGGTTCAAAACAGACATTCAGGTTCTTTATTGAAACACTGATATCAGGGTTTCTTTTTCAAATTGCGTTTCTTACACTTTTCTCTTGCTTCGGACTGGAGCCAGACTGATAGTGGTAACCACTGCAATCCAGTCTTTGAGACAGTGTGCCAACACTAATGCCACTTGGAACAGTGCTGAAATACAAAAGCTACAGAACTGCTCCTCGGTCTCTCTCTCTCTCTCCTCTTAGCCTGTCTTTCCCCCTCTCCCCCTTCTCTCCTCTCTCCCCATTTCTCTCTTTTCAAAACCAGCCGGTCAAGGCAAATGTTCGCCCAGTCTGGTTCTGCTAAATGATTCCTCCTATTAAAAGGGAGTTTTTTCTCTCTCCTCTGCTACCAAGTGCAGCCTTATTGTTGGAACTGCTGGGTTTCTCATTATATTATTCTCAGGGCTTTGACCTGACTCTGCCTTCAGATGTGTTTTATGATTTGTTGCCATACAAACAAAATGGAATTGAAAGTAAATTAAATGCTTGGGGGTTTGTATAGTTCCAATTTAATGCAACAAGTGATAATTAGACATTTAATGTGAGTGTTACTGGTTTTGTTGTGGTGTTAAAGTTGATCTCACTCATCCATAAAACCAAGTTGGCACAGTTTGACAGCACATCCCTTTTGATTTGCACCCAGGAATCATCCCTCAGACACTATCCAGTCACCACCTTCACCAAACTGAGGCCAGATATAGTAACACAGCACCAATGGATCCATTTTTCATGTTGCCATCAAGTCCAGGACAAGACACAGCAGAGGCTCTCCACAGCTCTTCCTGACATAGATGAATTGCTGCTTCCCAGTGTCAGTGGGTGTCCTGGATGAATCTGATTATTCTTGGGGTATGTTCCGCCTTTGTCAGGTAAGACTGCTCCTTCCTCCTCCATCTCTCCATGCGGACACTTGTGTGATTTTGCACTTTGGCACCTTTAAGCTGATCTAAAAAAAAATTCTTTCCCTCTTGACCTTACTTTTCTCACCATCTCTGCTCATTGTCCTTTCTCCTTCTCTCTCCCCTCTCCCACTCAGGAGAAAACCTTCACACTTGGGCTAATGATCACATCATAGACTCATATCACTGCTCTCGCTAGCTCCCAATTATAGTCGAGAGTTGGCTTCTTTAAAATACGGATCCTTATCCTCCTGATACCGAGGGTACTTCCACCCCTGCCGCCTTCATTACCCAAGGTTCTCTGTTTGTCTGTGCGTCTGCCAGGCTTTCTGGCCCATTAGCCTCTCATCCATCCATCTGTCTTTTATTTCATGTCTTCCTCTTTCTTTCTGTTGCTGTTTGTTTCATGCTTTTTTTCAAAAAAGTCTCCATCCAAACTTTGCTCTCTTCATCAAGCAATTTCAAGCGTAGGAACCCACGGACTCAACTTTTGTTGAAGCAGTGAGATATAAGGGAGACAATTCCTCATGCTGAACAAAAGAAAAATGACTTTATTTTAATGTAACTGTGCTCTTTAATGGCAAGAAGGATGTTCCATTAAACATAAGAGGATTTATAGGCATGGTCTGCTGAAGCTCTTTGAAATGCTGCAGAATTAACATTCAGTTTGAAGCTCTGTATAGTTTCATCACTGTTGTCAGGACTGTTGGCTAGAATTAATCATATATATTGTTGACTGTTGCAAAAGAATCACCAGCATAGTTGCCTCAGCCACTGCAGCTGAAATGAGGTTCTTTTAGGCCGAGGTAGAAAAAATAACGAGTCAATCCGGGCATTAGCATGGAGATAGAGGGCAGTTGCAAGCAATGGACTACTGGGTTTAAAAAGGTTTAATTTACATATTCAGGAGAAATGGTGCATGTGTTCACTTTTTTCTACAAAATGACAAATCACAGAGGAACAGATAAATGAAAACAAACATATATTTCATTACCTTCTGGATGATACTCACTTGAACTCCGAGGAACCGCAGTGATAGAGATGTGAGATTTTTTTATATGATACACATCTTCTTTGTATTCTAAACCAGCCCCAGCGATGCACTGGACCTGAGAAACAAATACAAAGGTAACTTTTTGTAAACCTTATTCTTTCACTTCTTTCAAACTGTGTGTGACATAGCTGCTTTCTGAATGGGGATGTCTGTAGGAGTGTGTGGGTAGTAGCAGAAGCGTCACCAGCTGTAGTACTACGCAGGTCACATATAAACCTTCACTGAGTGTGGACAAGTAGCGTGTTTGTGTAAAAGCCTTGATTATTTTCTGATGATGATACTGTACTTTAATTGAGATGTAGCCTAGTGAACATATGACTCATGTATTCAGGAATATTTGATTTGATTTGACAACATTTGCTTTGTTTTATCCATCCATCATATACACCGCTAATCCTTTGAGGGTCACGGGGGGCGGCGTCAATCCCAACTGACATTAAGTCCTTGGACAGGTCACCAGTAAGACCTACATACATTTAAAGTCTCCAGTTAACCCATCCCCAATCTGCATGTCTTTAGACTTTGGGAGGAAGACAAAGTACTTTCTGCCATTGTTTAAGAAAAAGATTTTGTTGGTATTTTGGGAAGTTTGCTGAGGCCTATTTGTTTTCTTAAGTGTGGCTCTACCTAAACATAATCTTCCAACCAGTTCCTCACATACAACAACTCATTATAATGACTTTATCGTCATATCTTATTTGTGGAATTGTATAACCAACTCCTGTAGTTACCAGGCAACTAGTAGATCCAGGAACTTCTTCAGTCACAACTTTTGCACAGGAGAGATTAGATAACAATATATAAATGAACTTGAGGCAATGGGAAGCATATATTGTAACTGTTTACCACTGTTTTCATTATGTATCCTTAACTTAGCTAATCAGCTGGTCCACAATCAGTCATGAGTATCAAACTTTTAATTCTCAACCAGAAAATGTAAAAAACTTTTCTCAGAATGTCCAGCTATTACATCAAACCATAGACTCTACATAACGATGAAAACATGACAGCTTCCAAAAGTAAATCCAAAGCGTCTTGATCACCACCAGGTGGCTGGCTAGGTCATAAATCCTGCCTCCTCCATGTGAGTGGATGGAACAAGGATCAAACAAAAAATTCAAAGAATACTTAAAAAAATATATTCTCAAAGATGGTTTCTGTCATTTTAGATAGTTTGTAAACTAATGTTTGTTCAAGTGTTCATTTTTCCAGTAAATTTGATTTTAATTGGTTATTTGAGGCCATAGAAACAGTGTGAAATGATTGACAGATGATGGGTCGAGCACACGAATGGTCCGGACTTGGCTACCATGGTTCCATCCCCCAATTGTTACCGTGCAGACTACAAATGAGCAAGATAGCAGCTCTCATATCCGGTATACTTTAGCTCCATTTGGGAGGAAATGGAGACGTGTGGTCCATCTTTAAATAGGCCTATACAGTCTGAATGCTCAGCTGCGATAATCATCTGGTGGCTGTAGACCGTTTAACTTTCAGCAAGAAAGTGAATAAACACATTTCTCATAAACAATTATTTCCAACCGCAGTGTGGTGGGTTTTCACTTCTAGAAGTTGCAGCATGCATAAAGCCTTTGTTCATTTAACATGTGAGAGGATCCACGATTATTACCCACAGAGTTCACCTCACCCTCCCTTCCACTTATGTGGAATATAGAGGTGAGAAAGGGACAATTACCATAATTCCTTTAATATAACATGACAGGTGTCCCTCCGTGGCATTGAGCCCGCATGGAGCTGATTAAACCACGGGCAGAGCCTCAGAAGGGAGTTAGCGCTTCAATCTGCAGAACAATGCAGTTGGGGAAGTCGTTCACATGCCACAGCTCCAACAGCAATGTGGTGTATGAGGATAGTTTATGTTCTGTTTTCTTTTTATGCTTTTTCTTTTGATATGTTGAAACAGCTGTTTGCTTTTATCATCAATTAAAACCTTCAGCCAAGAGGCCGCACATATTTCTATCTATCTATCTATCTATCTATCTATCTGTCTGTCTGTCTGTCTGTCTGTCTGTTTGTCTGTCTGTCTGTCTACATACCCATCCATCATCCATCCATCCATCCATCAATCACTAAGGGAAAAAAAGGCTTTTCATTCGCCTGCAATCAGTTCCAAGCGGAGTGAAAGGACACATGAAAGCAGACAAACACTCTCTGAACTCAGTCATGGGTGGTCGTAAAGCTAACAAGCTTGTTAGTGAATGCAAAGTCAACTCCCAGTGCCCCATCACACTGTTCACATGCTGCTGGGCCTCGCAGCTTCAGCAATGGGTGACCTTGAGCTCCACTGTTGCCTGACTGTTTTCTGCTCCCTCAGCCTTACATCTCCTCCGTCACATTGTTTAGACGACGCTACACTTTGCATCTGTTTCATTCTCGGCCGTCATCAAGCGATATGACTTTAAAATTTACACCATCAATTATTTACCTGACGGCTCCTCCTCCTTCGAGACTTATGTTTCATTCAGTGCATCACTTTTCTTCCCTTCCTCCAATTGGGATGAAATGTAACTACGGAACAAGATGGAGAGTTGCCACGAACACTGCAGGGTTCCACTAAAGGGTAATGAGTAAAGTTCAGTCGCACATTACACTGGAATATGGTGTAATTAAACAGGCTTATGAAATAAACATAAATCTTGCCTGGTGAAAGCAGCTTCTTCCATCGGCTACATCTTTCTCTCATAAATTCCTCTAAAATTGATAATTACTCTGCCTCAGCAGACCAACTAAATCAGTATCTGTTAAAGGGAGAAAAAGTCGCACTGTGTTAAGTCTCTGGGGTAACCAGTGGTTCGTCTTATAATTAAATTAGACTCTTATTTTTAGTCTAAATTCACTTTATCATTACCATTTCAAAGTTTACTCTAATTTCCCTTTTACTGTCTCATTATTTTTCTTTCTTTTACATACTTTGTTTCCGCGGTTTTTGTTGCTAAGCAGCTTTGCACTCAATAATGTGGTTAGCACAGCTTTCACCCAATCCCAATCCCATCTGACAGGCAAAAGGCGGGGTACACCCTAGTTGCTCGCGAAGTGACATGCTGACTAATAAAGACAACCATTCATGCTTTCACACCTCCAGGTCAATTTATAGCCTTCAATTATCTAAGGCTTTGTGTCTTTGGACTGTGGGAGGAAGACGTAGTGCCAGGAGAAAATCCACACATACACAAGGAGAACTATTCCAACTCCCAGAACGTTCTGGCTGTTAGGTGCCAGTGCAGACCACTGTTCCACCTCCATCCTCCAACATCATGGTTAAAAATAATATCCAAAAGCAGCTGACTTCTGTAGTCTCTTGGAAATGTTATGCAGTGTTTTAATTGGGGTCTATTTTCAGCCATGGATTAACACACATGTTTTTAACCAGCAAGTGGAATCGCCGCTTGTGTTCCTCATCATGAAGTGTTATTTTGTCACCTAATGCAATGATGTGGCTAAGTGATGTCTTTTAATATTGTCTGGACAACCATCCAGGTACGTAGCACTGAGCATAACAAGTATATTGCTGCACAGGCAATAAGTGTCTGTAGGATCAGTTTGTTGTTGTTTTGATGTGTCTGTGGGATTTGTTGTCAATAAGAAAAGTATTTAATATTGGCTGCTTTAAGCTGCTCACTTTCCCTTGCGTGAAAGCGGCACATCTCTCGTATCCGAATATCTCTTCCTCGTCTTTATCTCCCCCTCCCTTGCTCATCTCTCTCCTTAACTCCTCTCTGCAGTGCCTCTGCTGCCACCCAAACAAGCAGCCCTGCCTCTTTGTCACTCTTGTCTCATGCAGCAAACAGTATGTCGGGTTTTAGTGCCAGCGCCGGCCAGGGAACGAGCCTCAGTGTCAAGTGCGCGATGTCACACAAGCTTATTTGGTGGTAACCAGTGGTAATATCATAAATTCTTTATAGGATGAGGTGAACTTTAAAGCAATGACTGCTGGTGCATAAAATATGATTCACTTTCAGGACCTTCCTGCATGGCTGGGACGTGTGTGTGCGTGTGTGTGTGTGTTTGTATGTGTTCATGCATGAAAGAGGGAGTGAGAGTCCTTTCCCTCACGGCAGTTTCCCGCTCGTTGCCAGGTCTGTGCCTTTCCCCCGGCTCACCTCGAGTTGGCATCCGCTCACTGGTGGTGGCTCTGAGATTTTGGCCAGGCCGACAGAGATGTTAAGAATCGACTCACTGTCTTTCTGAGCCCTGTTCGACATGCGGCTAAAAATGGATGCCAAATCCTAGAGTGAGCTCAGCCCTCTGGCACAAAGATTATATGCAATTTTGTGAAACGCTCGTCTGGAAGAAACCCTTGCAGGATTATTAAACGTTTCATTAGCATGACACGAGGTTCAAGTCAGTGTGTAAACTGAGCAGCGTTATCAAAATTGTTGAGGTTTTATTTCGCGTTCTGCAAACATCCACCTATGCAAGTTAATGGAGGCCATATCAGGCAACACCAGGCTAGTGTGTTGCCTTATGGCAGTCAGCAGTTAGATGGGGTTGTGCCTTCCACAGCAGAGGAGTCTGTGTGTACTGTAGTGTGTATGAGTGGAAAGTGTAAACTGTGATTTTTCTATCTGCAGGAGTACAGACGTCCACATGCGATAAATGCTGGAAAAAACGTTCCTTGCTGAGGTTGTATCACTAATCTGCAGTATTTCATGCACAGCAAATATTTTAGATCCCTCTCAGTGTTGCTTGGTGGTTACTCCTACCGACACATCAACAACAAGCCTCAGACAACATCTGCTGTCTTGTTGCATCTCGCTGGACATTTTTGAAGGAGCAGACGGCAATAATAGCATCAGGTAGCGTTCAGGAAGAAGGAAAGTCTGGTACTCATAATACATAATATTTCTGGCAGTTGTATGACATTAAGTTGGGGGTTTAGGCTGCAGACATGTGTTGGCTGCTTGGCTGAAGTGGATTTCGCCCCCAAAAATATTCTGGTTTAAAATGTCAAAGATGAAAACTACTTCTGATGTGTATCTTTTATGGGATGATAGATGCAAATTATAGGGGATAAATGCATGCAACTGTTACAAATAATAAATACCGAGATAATGATAGACAAGCCTTTTTTCAGTGCTTTAATTCCACAGTAAATTCAAGACACAGTAGCTGGGTTACAGGTTCTCAGGCTATTAGAAGATTTTGATGACAGCTCTGCAAATTAATATGTACTTGAGGCTACTCATTATGAGGAATGTGTTTTTTCGGGGTAGAGGTGCAATTAGTTGTTCCAATAGAAGTTATGAGTGAATCTCATGCAGTTTCCTCTACAGCTTCCACACTTGCTTGTTGCTATAAATGAGCGAGCCGAAATTGAAAGCACAAGGTCTCCAAATGTGTTGCCGCTGCCCTGCCATGATAAGTTTTATCTTTGTCTTTATTGTCTTCTCCTCACTGAACTATTTCATCTTTGTGTGCCCCTTTCTCTGTGACGGTTGGTCTGTTTTTGTTCCCAAACAGAATTATCCGGTTTATGTGTCTGGAAGTTTTGGACAGGCTTTGATGTGAAGTACCTTCACTGAACCTACCAGCCTTCATGTTTGTCGGCATTTGAGTCCGGAAAAAATCCTTGAAGTACACACGATTTTCAGCTTCTGTGGCTGTGACGAGGAAAGAAAAGCTCACGGATGCTTCTTCAGTTGAAAAACCCACAAAACTGAAGATGCCACATCTGTGAATCCATACTTTGTGAAATAACTGCAATGGCATAATAGACCAGGAATTGACTGTGATCAGTGATACTTGTGCTGACTCATTGGAAGCTGCAGTTGGCTGTATATAACATAGAAGAGTATAAAATATAAATATATCAGTCTACACAAAGAATAATCATAAACAACGTAAAACACAATCTATAGATGTAAAATTTCATAATTGATCAAAACATTTTGTATTTACTTGCAATAATATGCTCTGACAAGCACGATCATTTGACTAAATTGAAAATATTATTTAATCTGCTTTGATAATGTTGTTTTTCCCTCCATGCATTTACAGATTAGTGCTTTCCTCATTGCTAGTGCAATAGCGTAAATCATTTCAAACTGTGTTATAGTAATCATCCATTTTGTGCAGAACCATACCCACAACATCTGTAATGTCAGCATTTTGTGTGGATGTCAATGCATGGTTACTGTCTCTCCGGGCTGGGAATGTTACTAAGACTGCATGGTGGAATGGATAGTCCAGCTCAGTGACTGGACGGATCGCTTTTACCACCGCACCCCAATCAGTGACCAAATCACTTTCAATGCATCCACATAAACATTTGACCTCAAACTGAATTTTGCCACTTTTATCCTGTGGTAATGAGAACAAGGTTCTGTGTTTATTATACTGTACTTAGTCCACAGGGCTCGCAGCTAAGGAGTCAGTCAATTACCTCGGCCGTGTGCTGGGCTGTAATATGTCAGGAGCGGGGGAGGGCTATATGAGGGCTGATAAGGAGATCATCAAGGTCAATCAAGGAACACTCTTCTTAGCCACAAAGTTTCTGTACAGTAACCTTGGCAGGAGCTGGTGTTTGGCCTTATTTTAGTTACAATACAGTCGCCTTTCATTGTAAAAACAAGGTGCAGGCCAAATTATGGTACATTCTTCAAGTCGCCACGAGAGCTCAACTTTACCCTTCTCACTTTGATAGGTGGTCACCAAGAAGGACTAAATAGCTCAATACTAAATTCTTTAATTCAGGTGAGGCATCTTCACAGCCACCCCACAAGGAGCATTTCCCCTGTGTCCCTCCCAGGTGAAGGAAACTTCATTGTACACAACAGTTAATCTGCGAAATAGATTCAAACCGCATAAGCAGCTTGGGAGGATTCAAACAGGAGCTTTAGAATTGGCTTTGACTAATATACAAGATTTTATTTGTTGTATTTTAAGTATTGTTGCCACTCCGTGACTTGTGGGCTCTGTTAAGTGATGAGTCATGCACTGTCCAACGGAACACTGGAGTAGTGATTGATATGAAAGATTTGCTGAGGGCAATGTTTTGTTTTTTTTCATTTTTAATCATTCATTCATATTTCCATGTAAATCTTGCCATGTCGGAGCTGTCTTCTTAATCCCCCCCTGCAGCCATAGGGGACTATTTGAATGAAACTGTCAAATAAAATCAATGAATCAATAAGTTTTGTGTTAAATAGAAGCCAGGTTGTCTCACCTGTGTGGAGACGCAGACAGGGTTGCAGTTAACAAACATAACTTCAGCTCTAAAATAACGAGATCTGGAAGAAGATCCATATCTGGAGAAGCAAGCAGACACATATCGACACTTACTCTGTATCTGGACTGCAATATCTGCATTATAAATCCTATTACAAACAGAGATATTGCATCTATACATCTAACAGTAAGCCTGCATTTGGCACCATCTGGATACTGGTGTCAATAATGGAACCCACCTCCTGGAGTGTGCATGCCTCTTCAGGTACAGACTGAAGCAGGTGGTGGGTAATTTGTGTGCGATGCCTCTCCAAGTGTACAGGTTGAAATAAATCTCAAAAGATGGGGTGTGAGATCCACGGTGCGGTGCATTGTTTATCGGGCGCTCGTCTTCAGGGGGGATACTGGATTTCTTTTCTCCCTCCAGCTGGTTAATTGCATTCACAAATCATCCCATGTGTAAACTGGCTCCCGGTTACATGACAGGAATGAAAGTCGAGGGCATAGTTTGTTAATGGAGAGAAAAGAAGAACGTATAAAATATAGTTTGTGCTTTTCTGAGACAGAGAGAGAGAGAGAGAGAGAGAGAGAGAGAGAGAGAGAGAGAGAGAGAGAGAGAGAGAGAGAGAGAGACGTTAATACAGTCTCAACATCTCAGTGCAGTGTTTATACCACTCCATTCCTACAATATCATTTTTCGGGTCGATCTAATGCACATCCATCACAGGCTGTAAATGAATTACTGCTCAATCATGATCAAACTATTCATGTTTCCAATCTCCTTCATCAAAATCAATGTGCGCCCCCCCCCCCCCCCTCACCACACACGCACGCACACACACACACACACACACACACACACACACACACACACACACACACCTTATTTCCCCATTACTTTCTTACCCTTGGCGCACAAGTGCGGTGCTGAAAATGTGACTCACACGCACACACACACACGGTGAGTTAAGGTTTCAGCAGTGCCCGTGACATTAAGGGAAACATACGTCCCTGGCCGGCTTTAAACAGACGTAACCCCGCCTCGATTCTCCACAGTTCTTTTCAGTCTCCTGCCTCCGTCAGAGACGCGAGTCCAGCTCCTGCGCGGCGCACGGACACTTTCCAGTCGCTCCTCTCGTGTCTCAGGAGCGCGGCACTGGATGAGATCGTTCCTAGAAATCCTCCTGCAAACAACGGGGCGGGGTAAACAGTTGATGAAGTAATTAGTATATATTAGTCTTATAGAGTTTTTATGTGGATGTGATTTTTTTGTTTTTGTTTTGATGTGCTGCTGATGCCTCGCACCCGAGCCGCGACGCAGACTCGGTTAATTTACTCAGAGCAGCTGTAACAATGTTCGGATACAGTGGGAGCTAACTGCATGTGGATGCTCGTGGACTTAACAGCCTGCCAAAAACAAAGATTCAGTCAAACTTATGGCGTGAAGGTAAGACAGTCATTTCATTTTTTTGTTGTCTGCGATGTGCCAAACTTACACCAAAGAACACAAATAGTCTCTGGTGTTCTTAAGTAGCCTCATACATATTGTTTAATAACGCATTTCCATTCCGGAGGTCCAGTCCAGTCCGGCTCCCAAGAGACTCCCCTCGTACCAACTGATTTATTGCAAGTGATTCACGTGATACTAACTTTCAAGGTGTCGTTTCGCCCTGGAGCGCATTTCCAAACCAACACTTTTCTGTGATTGCGCGCATCTGCCCACGAACGGTGCAGTTGCCGCACGCGCAGCCCTGTTTACAAGGAGGGTTTGTTTGCACAGCAGGTCGATTGTTTACAGTATTGATCCTTGTTGTCTTTCAATGCAAAACAAGTGGAGGCAAACATTGGCTCTCCCCTCTAACCCAGTCGAGTGAGAGTGCTCCTACCCAAGCTGTTAGTTGAATTCTTGAGGGTGGCTGTGCGTCTGTGCCAAACTGCCCCTGCTGTCCAACCCACGGCGCGCAGGGTTCGGACCTGTGTGGGATTCAGTGGCTGGTTCCTCCAGAGTCAGCGCGTCTCCTCTCTGCGCTTCATGCGGAGCAGGTGACTGCTGCTGCGGCTGCACGGCCCCTCCTGCCTGCTGCCAGCCCTCGCTGAGCAGCTCTGACACGTCAATACCAAAAGGGAAAATAACGAGGAGGTTCATCTGCATCTGTGGCACTTACTGTAAAAGAGTTTACAGCTGCGTGTTAGTGATTCGGGTATTTTCCTTCCATGCATAGTCTGGTGCTGCTGCATTTGTGTGTATTTGTCATCACAAAACTTTACCTCAGATTTGCACGAATCTAAATGACATTGGGGATCATTATTCAACGTCATGGAAAGGATTTCAAAATAGCATATGGCAGAGAATGATAACGATGATATAAAGTTACTTTTCAAGTCAGTAATAACTGAAGACAAAAAGGAAAAAGAACACAAAGAAAAATATGATAGGTCAATGCAGAATGTCACACAATCGTACCCAAACACTGATGCCTTGGGTAAAAGACAACACAGGCAGTGACATTTGGTTGGCAGCTTCTCTGGATCTTCAGCCAAAACACCGGACTGCCAAATAGCTGCTGCTGGTAAAAGAAAAGGATGCAGCCAACCCTCATTTTACAAGGAAAATTGATTATGTCAACTCCAATTGGGCAGAATGAACGATTTGAATGCTTTTTTAACCCAATAAATTGACTTGCTAACCCGAAGTGAAAACCTCTTCGGTTTAAATAACGAGATATCTGCTGCGCCTGGACGTTGTGTCCACCGGCTGTGCATCCTTCAGACATGGACATGGACACCTCTGTGACTCTGATCTGTGGAAACCAGTCTCAGCAGAGCTGCCTAATGCAGCGCTTGTCAAGCCCAGCTGTTTGACACAGATGGCTTCACCGAAATCTCCTGCAGCATGCTTTCAGACAATTGTCCATTTAAAAGCAGATGTGTAGCTCAGAATTAATTATTTGAATTGCTACACAGTGGTTAAGAGGATAAGGCATATCGCATTTGCACAGTGGTTAAGGGGTTTAAAGCCAAATAAGTTGATGCAGCTGGTCAGTAAATATTGGAATATAAATTCAACACGCTGCGCCCGAGAGAGATGTCATGCATAAAACAAAAACAACACCGTGTCACTACCTGTGCTTCTTAAATCCAATTACAAGCCCAAACCAAAGTTGTTTGTTTACAGGCTTGTGGCGGGCACATCTTTTTTTGCTGCAGTTCTCACGTCTGTGTGTCAGTATGTCTAATGCCTGAGTGGACCCAGGTAGGGTCTATCAGCTCTGCTCATGATGCATCATCATTAACATATGAGCTTCTTCTTGGGGCAAACAGAGATGATAAAATGTCAAAATAAGCATGTATTGCAGTTCTTCTTGATTGCAGCAGCTCATTCACTGCTGCCTCTGCCCTTTCTCCATTTGGGTTGACAACATTTCAAGTCTAATTAACTTTGGTTATGTTTGAACTCAGATCTGCTTTCCTCTCATATAAGGCAGAGCCAATGGGACTGATGCCGTTTTCAATATAATTTTCAGTTTTCATTCTTGGGAAGAGATCAGTCAATTTAAATCTTGTGCAGTCAGATTTTGTCCTCCCTGGAAGGGGCTTTTAGCATCTTCCGCTACCGTTTACGCCTGTGGTTAATTTGAGTTTGAATCCATTAAAACTAATAAGAAGAACTGAGTGAAGCATATTTGTTCTGCTTCTTTGTACAGTTTAACCTTATAAACTAGATGTCTGTGATGTCTGACCACAACCTCAAGTATCAAACATACAGATATGAAAGTCATATACCAGAGGAGTCTCTAATGCACTGATGTGGGGGTGGTGCAAGTGTATTGGAAAGCATTGGAGGAGTGATGCATACCATGCGTACACACTGTGTGGGCTATACCCCTGTCAGCATTGCCTAGCGTTGCCTACATGGTAGCAATCTTTTAATAGTAATGATGCTTTTTCATAATGATGTCATCATTTTTATCTATCACATATTTGATGAATGTTTGTTGTAGATCATGTCTTTAATGTTGTTGGTTGCAAAGGTTAATGCATTAGTAAAATATGTAACATTTTCTGATGTCATAGTGACGTCGTGATGACATAGTTCCTCCCATGAGATCATAAATTGTTTTGACTTTAATTGTGAATTATTTTTCAATCCATATAAGCTTTAGATTGTGTCTCTAGTCTGATGGGATGCAGAGATGCCGCAAAACTGTGTATTTTAAAATGTATTATGTATATTTTCGAACTACTTCATGGTGTCACTTATCCTGTGACGCCACATGATGGGGAATAATTCTCTGATTAATATCAAATTTAGATTGTCTCGTTAGCTCTAATTATTTGCTGGGATATCTCGGAAAATGTGTTCTTTGGACCATATTTTGTCGACCTTGACCCTGACCTTCGAACAACCAGTTTCAAAAGTTAATCATCTGGACATGCCCTCCCAAGTCATGCTCACACTGAGGTTGAGGAAAATCCATCCATGTGTTGTTGAGTTATTTTGTATATACACACACACACACACACATGGGTGAACAATACCTCAGGATCACATAGGATAGTGAGGTTTTGCAATATGACGACACCATAAGGCATACAGTATCTGTGCTACCAGTTTCATAAAACACTATGAAGTATATTTGTTCTCTGTTGAGTAAAAGTGGGACATTGCAGATTTGGCAGAGGAGTCATCCCTGGCCTGCGTTAATACAGGTTAAACCGTGTCTTGTGGACTTTGATACTGACATGATTGTTTGTGATGGCTTTGTTTTCAGAAAAGTTAAACCATATAAATGTCAATGTCCACGACGCTTCTTCACGGCTCGAACACCGGACGCAGAACCTTCTGTAGTGCGGTGGATTTTTCTCTTAGTTGTGTCGATGTAGGCAGAAGAAGCAGGAAAAAATTGCTTAAGTTGAACCAGAGTAAACAAAAAAGACAGGAGAGCGGGCGCCGGAGCTCCAGTGACCTTTGCGTGTGGCTCTGTCTGAAACATAAGCAAGCTAAAATTAAATATAAACAGTTTTACCTTTTTTGCTGAGCCTGAAGCATAGGCTGCACGCCGGATGCTCAAAATGAGATCCAAATTGCAGACAGTGAAAACATCAACCCACATAACCAGTAGTACAGCTCCTCCTGTAAATTGTACATCACGTGTGCGGCGGTCATGTGGTTCATAAGACCCCATTGTGTTTTAACAATTAAATCATTTCATTCTATTGGATCTCTGTGACCGTATCCGACTGGCCGACAATCCCCCTCCCCTGAAACCCATTCCCTGGCATGTCAAATATATCAACACTCCAGGGACCAGCACCATCACTGAAAGGATGGAGGAGCCAATTAGGTCCGAAAGCCAATAGAAGACCCACCGTGATCTGGTTATGCTCCGGGTAACAGTTGTGTGTTGAAAAGTGATGTCAGCGGCTAGGTCTGTCTGTGCATTAATTGTATGTCCATGTGACATATTGATGCACATTGTGTATTTATACCTTATGGTGCATTAGGAGTAATAAGCCAACCCTAAATGAGTAAGTAGGGCTTGCATATTGCTGCACTAGGCACCGCTGTCACTGAGTCATTCTATTTTAACACAAATTATATTTGATTTTTTTCAGTGCAGTTTGAAGCATTTGAAGATCACCAACACATTCACAAAGGCCTGTCTTGCAAACATACAAAGTGACTTCCTCTTGTGAGTGACTTATACACACACCTAATTCTCTGTTGGATGGAATTGCATCACCACGCATCTTAATTTCGAAGCCCGGGTGGTTTGGGTCCTTTGTAACTTGAGCAACAGGCAGTTAAAAGGTGCATGTGTGTGGGAAGAACAATGAACCTTTCCATGACTCCAACTCTCCCTGATTGGCTGCAGAGCTGCACACACACACACACACATGCATTATTCCCCTGAGAGGTGTGAAAGTGCTTTAGCTACAGTTAGGCTACAATGTCAGAGGATATCAAGCACCTCCCTTGTATTGTCAGATACGCTGCAAACAGATTTACATCTACAATAAATGTCAATTGACTTGGGGTGTCCCATTTGGCTTTGGCTCCTGTAGACCTTGATAAAATATCAGAGGTAAATGGTTTAAAACCGAATTCCGTACATTGTGACATTGTGCAGCGATTAACAGGCCAGCAGAGGGTAAAGGAGTTAGGATTAATAGCAAAAGTAGAAAGAAAGAAGAGAATTTCCCAAGAGAAATAGACATTTCTTCCCAATTATCTTGCTGTCTTGTGTTTGGTCTGAATGGCCTGAAATGGGACTGTGTGGTCCATTCAAGAGTGTCTCTCTGTAGACTTAAAATATGTTCCGGATCACTCCAGCTCCAGCAGATGGCCGGTGCCTGAAGTGCAGGCCCTCAAAGAAAATGATTTACACCGCTCACCATCTCGGCCTTAAAAATGCCAAACATGAAAGGTTGAAAGTGAGATCAAGAGGGGTGATGGATCAGATTCCAGCTTGGCATGATAAGACTCATGCGTCACTTTGAAAAAACCTCTCGTGTCAAAGCCATATAAAAGCTGAGGTTATACAGGCTTTCAGTGGTGGCTTCCCTGACATTTCCCTCAAGAGTCTGGTCATCTTTTGTTTGGTGAACAAAGAAAGCATACATCCTCCTGTCTGTGTGACCTTTTGGTCATAGCTCTGATAAATTCATGTTCAATCAAATACTCTGATAGCAACTGGTGATCTCGGAAAATAGCAGAGGCAACAGAAAGCTCGGCTTTGAAATACAATTTTCCATAGAAGCAAACAAGTGAGATGAATTGAATGTTCATGATTATGTAAATAGTTTTAGTGCCAAACCTCCTGAGGCTTAACAGCCAACCCTGTAGGTTCTTTATCCTATAGCCACTTTAATTCAGTATTGACTGAGTGGTTGCTTACCAGTGGCTCTCATCAACCACACACATGTAACCATAGGCAGCCATTTCCTGCAGGCAAGCTCAGATTAGTAGAGTACTTGCAGAGCAACGAAGGCTGGAATTGAAGCTGAGGACCTTGAAATGTTCCTCAGTCGAAGCACAGGTTTAAAAGAAAGTACTGCAATGCTGGACTTGAGGTCGTCAGGTGAAATATGACTCAAGTGGGTTGCTCATGTTTGTCACAATGTTGGAATTTTGTTTGGTTCTACTCAGATATAGACTCTAAGAGCGGCTGTGTTATTGAATCTTTCTTAACTTCAAAAGTGCAAACCTCTCAGTGATCACAGAGCAGTTTGCATCTTTTTTTTTCAAGTGACAACCCTGATACATCGTGGTAGTTTGTGGTGTCACCACTAATCCATCAGGCCAGTTGACCTTTTTGCAGAATCACACTTGTCGCAGCTCCAGTCCCACTGAGGTCTTGTTGATTTTCTGGTGTTGGAGCTGGTGGTGTAGATTTACAGTGAGGGCAGGAAATCTCACACTTACAAATTTGATCCTGCTGAATCCAATTTTCACTTAGGAAAGGGATCACATGTTTTCATATACATAATCAATTTGTGGCATGTTATCACATGCCCAAGCATTTGCTTACATGTGCTAAGTAGTGACAAAGACAACTTTTTGTCCACAAGTAATTAAAGCTGTTAGCTTTGCTGCAAATAGTTGAGGTGGCCACGTTCTAATTTTTTTGTTTATTTTATTTCACATGGACATAACATTAGAAGTGGAGCCGCAACATATAATAACCCACAGACACTAGATGCGAAATCCTAAATTGCAAGAAAAGTTACTTTTTTCATTTTAGTCATTTTAGGGACTGACGGCTTGGAAATTTGCTGTCGGATAATCTCTTTGAAAAGAATTCATGCGAATATGCAGAATCTGTAAGCGAGGGATAACATTTCGGCCATCTTGATTCATTTTTCTCTCTTGACCAATCATGTTTGAACAGGCTTTGGTTGCCCACGGGTAAACAGTCGGTGTGGAGAGCAACAGAGGTGGATCACATTGACCACATGCATCGGCTATCTGCTTTTCAATTGATCAGTATTCACATGCAGATAGCTGTGAATGGAGATTAGCCAAAAAGGTTGTCTGGACCTAAAACACCTACAAAAATAATCTGTGTTTGTGCGGATTCCTCGGACTGTAAACAGTGGGGAAGGGAAGATGTGAGTCTACGCTTGATGTCGGATCAAACTGGCCGTTGACTCTGAGATTGTGCGACTGAAAATGTATTCCATGACAGTATGTTGTGATAATTCTGTGGTATCCTTACAATTAAGCCGAGGTCAGTGTGGGTATCTGCAGGATTATAAACTGTCTCAGTTGATTGTGCAGAGCAGCCGAGGCACGGATCGGCTCTGGAAAAACCCTATTTCATTTACCTCGCTTATTTTACACAGCTGCAGACAGGCGCAGTGGAGGCCTGCAGAAGCATTTGATTTACCTTTGACTTACGAGCCTCGGTTGGGCAGGCAAGGTGTGTCAGGAAAAGGCAGAGGCAGGGTTGTATGTACTGTATGTACGTTTCATGCAGTGTAATGGAACAGCAGGCGGTGTGTGTATGTGTGTATGTGTGTGTGCGTGTGTGCGTGTGTGCCTCACAAGAGACAAGACCTGTTGTTAGGCTGAAGCTTCCCTACAATCTAATGAGGTCGATGGAGGCTTGTTACCAACCTCCCTCTCCCCCCTTTCCAGTGGGTGGATGCTCTACCATTCTTACCCTTATGGTTTGAATTGAGTAGGTAATGGCTGAAGTCACCACTACTATAACCTTTACGTCTTATTGTATCAATAACATCGATGCATAGGTTTTGTACCCGGAGGGCATCTGTCTTTTGAGCATGATGAATCAGTGGCTTTTTTATTTAGCCTTTTACGTCCCTCTCTTCCTTTCTCCCAGTGTGACTTGTCGTGAAGCTTCCTGGATGCTCTCCAGTATTTCACTTCGCCTCGCCTTCGTTTTGACAGCGTCCCCACAGTGAGAAGTCCCTTGTCAATGTTAAAATTTGCTCTCTGAATGCCATTTCCAGTGATGCATATGTCAGTCAAATAGATGACTGAGTGCTCCCTGCTGTATTCTTCCAGTCAAGTCAGGTAATACAGCATCCCGAGACAAACTCTTCTTATTTTCCGTTGAAACCTAGCGATGTTAATCAGGTTTATATTTACATTTGGCGCTCGTTCTCTTCTAAGGAAAGATCCACAAATATCCAGTCTGCAGTATATCTGTGGCTTTAGCACCAAACCGAGTGCACCTTCGCAAGAATTTTCAAGAAAGCGTCGTAACGATAAGTGTAGAGAGCAAAGGGGCCATAATTGCAATGGGAAGATGATGACATGGTAATTGCACTGCTCTGAATGAGCAGGTTCTTTTTTCAGCACGGTAAAAGTCACAGAAACAACCACCTACACAGGCAGCCCATTGAAAGTAGCTCCACAGTTGTGATGACTTGCTTCTTCTCTCACACAGCAACAAAAGAGGAGCAATCTTCCGGGGGAAAGGGAGAAATCAGAAGATAGTCATTGACTTTGCCAGCATCAATGATTTTGATCTGGCAACTAAGAGGGCTGTGGCAGTTAGAAAACTAATTAAGGGGAAGGCTATCACAGGGGAGAATCAACACTTTGACAGTATTGACCGAGTGGTATCAGCGTGAGGTGCTGCTTCCCCTTTGCATGCGCTGATACTGAGAATTAGGAAAAAGATTTCAAGTTGCAGAGGCTTAAGAGGAGAGGCAAAACCGAGCACCCCATCTGTATCATTAGAGCTGCAGATGCTCATTACCTTATTACACAATTCTATGAATCAAATCTACTGTGAATTATTGATAGTCAAATTGGAGAACATATAAACTTCACATATTAGCCACTCAAATGTGATTTATGAATCTATTATCAGTTGGTCTCAAATGCGTTATATATTCAAAAACATATTACACATTGGTGGTTTAGCATTTTCAACAATGCTCAAGAATGGGAAGGGAAAATGGGGAAAATAGAGCAAAACAACCCTAATGGAATGTGTCATGTTTTGTAGCGAGGTAATGAAGGTACTAGTGAATGGTGTGTTTCTGTTTCCCGCTGCATACATTGTGTGTGCAGTGTGCGAGCATGGGTGGGCTCTCAACGATCAAATCGGAGAGCTACACTATCCCAGCGATGCAATACAAAGGCTTATGTTCAGATTAATAGTGTCGTTTACTGCACAGTTTAATAAACTAATGACTGCATGACTGCTGCATGATTGAATGAGATTAGCAGTCAACAGCCACGAGAACGTGCCTGAGAATTAGATTTTGTCCTCTCTGTTGTGGGGGATTGGATGCAATTACACAACAGTTGCCATGTATGAAGCAGCATAAAAGCTGCTAATGTTAGATTAATACTTCCACTGTGCCGCGCCAGCTTTTAAGATTTCAGGCCAAAATGAAGAATGAGGAATTTTTTGCTAATTAAAATTATTTGGGGTATAATAGCAGTTACAGCTGAAGCAATATTGTATATTTATGAGGGAGTTATGAGTTAATTACGGTTAAACATTTTTTTATTAGGATGTGCTTATAATTATAGTGCACAGTCATGCCTATTTTGTTTTCCTGTAATTTAATTACAAATTTACTAATCCTAATTACTATAAAAATGCAGCATTAATACAACATGGCAGCTAGAAAACTATAACAAACTGCACATAATAAAGTCATGCTGTTGTAATATCCATTTCTACACATCAGAAGATTCAATCTGTTTAAGTTTAATAAGCTGTCTATGCTTTTGTAAAGTGTCAGATAGTGTTATTGTCGGGAGGATCGTTTCGTCTCGGAGCAAACTTCTTCACAGTATCTGATGGAGGACAGAAAAGAGCCAAGTTCAGCACAGAATACATACAGTCACTGGGTGCCAGACAAACTGCTTCGTTTGTGCTTCTTATCTGTTTTTGTTGCACATGGAGCCCGGGAGTCTGCAGAGAAAAAAAGCCTTGTCACCACTGTGGAAATCAAGGATAGTCAGATAATGCCTCCTGCTTTCATAGATCAGCGCCGACAGTCACCTGGGAATACGAGTATGTGGTTAGATGTGAGACTGAGAGATTGTGGGTAGAAAGAGAGGTCAGGCTATTTAAGGATCAAACTCAGGACAGGTCAACTGCTCAGAATCCAGAGGTCTGCTCTTTTTGAGCTGTTTAATGATGAGAGCGGGATACGGACACAGCTGCTTTTCTGTTTTCAGTTTAATAATATTAAACTTTCATGTATGAATATCAGTATGTAGGAAAGTACCATGTAGCAGGAGCAGCTCTCAGTGTGCTTGGATTGCTGAATGTTAGTGGGTCTCTGGATAATGGTGGCACAGTTATTGAGAAGAAGAAAAGGGCATTTTCAAAATTATAGTCCCTCCAGCGCACAGAAATGGAATTAAAGTGACTCCAAATAGTTAAATCATGGCCTCTGTAACAGGGTTATAAATGCATACATTCAGTATGGCACCAGTGTAAGGGCCGTAAGGACAGCCTGTGCCCAGTGAGCGGTTGCAGCATCTTAAAGGTCTACGTGTCATCGTAAAGTAGCTTTGTAGTTTTAGCACTAATAATTTTGGTGTTGCAATTCCAATTGCTAAGCTTCACATCCCTTAATTACAGTTGCTATGCCTGCTGAGTTTCTCAATTTCCGCAGTAACCATCCTCAGTTACCTGTAATAACAGTCGCAAATTTACAACATGAAATTCACTGTACTTTTTTTAAACTTTGAGGTTTTGACCTCACACAGAAGTCGGATGGAAATCCCAACCAGACTTTTAAATTTTCCCACCTTCCTCTTTTTAAGATGACATTTTGCTACCTGGACATTGCAGATACCTAACACCGATCCGATACCAGTGCTGTGCTACAAACCCTGCATGGAAGTGGTGATCTATCAACTAAACTGAAGTCTTGCACACAGTACTTGTTGCTGTCTTATGGGACTTCCCAGTGTGAACTGTTGCCATGTTGCTGACATATTTACTGGACAGCACAACTGCTGTTTTGGAGCAGGATGAAGAAGAAGAGATAGAAGTAGTTTTATCTGGGGGAATTACTATACTTTAAAGATGTGATATGTACTTGATCGCTAGTTACCATACATAATACACCTAAAGCTGAAAATATGCATCTAGAAGTTTCAAAAATATATTTTGTGGGAAAAGTATTGAGGACAAGGGTTAAAGGATGAATATGACCAAGCCACTGTCATCCACCTACTCACATGTAAAGTAGCTTTGGACATTTTGAATAATAATGCCATGCATAATCGCTTCTTTTGTAAACCTGAATGGATACAAAACATGTTGACCTTGTATGTTTAATCTTCTTCTCTAGTCTGAGCAAAACAAGGCTAAACATGTCCATAAACAGCATCAGTCTGAGGCTGGTGAGTAGTCTCAACACTTAGTAAAACTGCAAGCAAATGTATTTCTAAGACAATGAAAGTGTTCCTGTTATACAAAGTGCTCAGAACATTTTGTGTTTTATGCACTTTGTCTCACAAAGTCATTAGTTTTTACTATCTACCCACTGTGCACTCTCCAAACTGCTGTGCAGAACATGCCAGTATCGCAAGTCAGATAAAGAGTCTGTAAAAGCGTGTATGGTTATTTGCTGTAGCTGTTCCAGAGAGCTTATCTTAGCACAAGTGTTAAATGCTTGTTGCCCAGACTGCACTTTTCATGACCAAGCACAAGTTTTCCAAGTCCATGATTCTAAATATTCGCATTGGAGTTTTTCTTACACTGAGGCATTTTGTCACATACATTTTGCTGCAGTGTATTAAATAAATTCTGATTCTGATTTTCCAGAGAGAGTGATCCAGCCACGTCTCTCCATCCTTTCCATCAGTCTGTTAAGTAGACTCAGAACAAAAACCAGTAAAACAAATGTTAATGAGTTAATGGATATAATGTTAAGCCATTGTTTGAACTAGAAATTATAATATATCACACTTTAATACGTTTACTTGACTTGATCTTCAACACACAATGCCCCGAAAAAGTCCATCACTTGAAGCCAAAATATGAATGTACACAAACTACTTTTACATAATTTAAACTATATTAGTCCATTTGATACTTTTTCAGCTTTGTTTTCACGCATTGTTCGCTCTGCTGGCTGCCAGGTTGTTTTAATGGGACAAGCAGAACACCCACTGGGCTCCTTCTGCTTCTATCTGTGATGGTAAATTCCACTTTGAAATTAAGACTCACAATCATATCCTCATTTTATGTATTTGAGTTTGTGTTTTCTTACCCACAGCGTGTTGAATGCTGCTGAACTCTCACCACGGTTGATAATAATACAGGGGGACTGCAGCACCACTCATTATGACCCCCAAATATACACGACTAAGACAATAGAGGCAAATTCAAGAAACATTTGCACAAAAGTACAAAGGACGGCAGTTAATTACCGGAGCGTTAGTACACCGAGTAACATGTGTTGTGTTGGCACCTTCTTTGTTGGAAAATAACATGTGTTTGTTCAAAAACAGAGAGCAGGGACTGAGAGATTTACTTGAGATCAGTTTACTTCCTGCTGCTTGAAGTCCCTGTCTCATGTCTTTGTTGTTGGCCCGGTGCCGTGAACTAATCACGTAGACAAAATTACACAAAATTGGGCCAAAGTCCAAGTGCTCAAACATTCCCCCCGTCTATTAGTTTTCCTGTCCTGCCCAGATATCTATTTCATTCGATTTCCTCGCTCAAAATCATCATAAACCAGTCACTGTGACTGATATGTGTATCTATTATATGATGGCTGTGTTGGCTTGGTTTTTTTGTTGTTGTTGTTTTGTGTTAGATTGAGGTGACATGTATGTATTAATGAGTAAATTGCTCCAAATTTCATTTTCACCATGCCATCTAAGCTGCATGGCTGTTAAGCTAAGCCTCTTTGCTACTTTTCCTAAATCCTTCACCAACAAAGTCAAAGTAGGAAAAACTGTAAATACAGAAACTGGAAATAGTTTGCGAGGAGAAAAACACTTACTCGATCAATTAAACTGTTTCTAAATCATACAAAAGCAAATGCATTTATTCCTTTTTTGAAGAAATGCCTTCCGGTGCTCTGTTTTGTTTTCTTTTTAACTAATTAACATTTGTTATTCCAGTCAGTCAATTTACAGCAGTCTCGAATCCCATTTGCAATGAAACTGATAAGCTGTTTCTAAATCCAGGGAAGTAGCCCATTGTGAGAACAACTTCAAATCTTTAAATTATGATTTGAGTGATTCTAAGATCTTAAAATAAGAAAGCACAAACTCTTTTTCTGGTAATTAGGCATTTTCTCTACCTCACTCATGGCCGTCAATTGTGGAGTTACCCAGGATGGTGTGCTTGGTCCCCTGCCGTTGACCAGCCTCAATCCACTTGTCACTTCCTCACACATCGTTGTCATCCGCAGCTGGATTTGTAATAAACACAAGCCGACTCTGCAATCAATTGGGTCAAACAAAATAATTTATGTAAATGTACATGCGCTGTAAATAATAGGGTGCAGCTCCCAGGGCAGCGAGTGGTCTGAATAAAAAATATGGAAAGAAAAACGAATCATTCACAGTGATCTTCCCCCTTGTGCCCACATCACAACACACACACAAACAAAGCCTCTAGTGTTCAGTCCCTCGGAGTGTTTGGGAAGCCAGTGGGGGATTAGCATGAGCAGCTCCTACTATAGCCAAAGGCGGGAGGGGTTCTGATTACAATTGTGCTAGTTCAGAAGTACACATAAAATTAATAAATTGCTCAAAGGTGTGATTGACAGTAAGTCAAGCTGAACTGTTGCTAGAATCTGAAAATAAAGGATCACTTTCAACTCAACTCAGTGGCACCACCATTGCAGGAGAGGACCACTGAGGGAGTACACAGCCAGCGTATGGACGGTGCATACAATTTAAAGATTAGAAGATTTCCACTGTGATACTGAATTTAAATGGGGAACACTGGTTCATAAATCTGCATCCAGGTATCCTGTCTGATTGAAATTCATGAATCTGCTTTAGTCAACAACTCTGACCTCTGACACACCTGCTGAGAAGGACATTATTATTACTCTCAGGTACGGGTCACAGAGGACATCATTTAAGGGAAATGAGTTATCGTAGGCTGCAGGCAGAGAGCAGAGGTTTTGTTTATGGACGAGCACCAGCTATCGGGCCAGCAGTGAGAACAGTCTCACGTACTGTACATAGAGTGGGCAAATAAATACGATTAGACAGCACAGGGCATCTGCAGGGTAAACACATAGACTGTTGCCACAGAGCAATGCTTACACATCTGAACAGCATCATTCTTCCCTCACTCACTCCCTTATTCTCCCTCTCGTGTTTTTCCTCTCACTGCTTCTCTCTCTTAATCCGTCTTCTCCCTCTCTCCGCACAGAGAATTTCCTCCGCCCCCCTCTGGTAACCTTTCCTATTAATTTGCTTAACTACTGGGCTCAGAAATTGTCAGAGTCTTTGGCCCTGGACTCTGTTTTGCTCACATAAACATACAACACACACTATGGTCCACACATAGTTCCCTGTGCAGAAGTCCAAAGTTCAATACACCTAGTTGTGAAGGCCCTTGTGTTATGTAGCCACTTTTGCTTGTATAGTCCTATGATTGTACATTAATTGCCCTGATATTACCTGATTATCTCTGTAATGACAATCTGAGCTAATTAACTCTTTTCAGGTTTTTAACATTCACAGTCAAGGCTAGAATAAGTGGGAAGGAATAAGATAATAGGTGCAGTGACATTCGGAGGTTCTTTAGGTTAAATGTACCTGAACCTTAAATCTGTCTCGAGTCTGTCCTTTGCAACTGCATCGTGTCCTGATCAACAGCGATTTTCAAGGGCTGTGGAATACGTAGACATCCCACTCACATAGATCTGCAAAGGGCACAAAAGTATATCTGGCAAACTTGGCCTTCTTAAGTCAAACAAGTAAGCAGATGACTGTAACTAATGGAAGGAAAATAATAGCATTGCTGCTAAAGTAAGTTCAAGAACTCCTTAACAAAAATAAATACTGAAAAAAAGGTTTGGAGACAAAGTGATTCTGGAAAACTGTAAATATTCTCTCTTGAATTGTATTGTCTGGTGACAGAGGTAACAGTGAGGGATATAACCCAACAAGGTGAAATTGAGAGACAAAAATGACGTGCAGAAACAATTACATGTGTAGGAAAATAATTGTGAGATTGTGAAAGTGAGATTAGGTTCAGAGATAAAATTAGTAGGATGCAGTCAGCAGGAGCAGCAGCGTGAAACTGCAGAACCAATTAGCGTGTGAGTGAGGGGGAAGGAGGGAGAAAAATGGAGCTGGTAAACAGGAGGATGACAAAAACATTAATCTAGACAGGTATGAGGGAACTGCACGGCTGAAGGTTTTGTGAAATAGCATGTGGCTGTGTACTTTTGACTATCTGAAAAAGATGAGATGTATAACTGTATTAAGTTTGCAGTGGTGGGTTTGTAGTGTTGCAGTGGGAAATCTGTAGTCAAAAGTGTCAAATCAACTGATAAATGAAGAGTTATGTCATTATAATCAATTTAAGAAATGATGCAAAGTACCCGTCAGATATTTATGAGGCACATTGGGGCCATCATCATGTTCCATTCAGTATTAGATTTATGTGTAGATTGGAGTTGAGTTTCCAGCAGGAGCAAATAAATCAGTTTGATTTCATAATGTGATCAGAAGCTCACGTCACAGTTACTGCCACAAATGCAAAGTGTGACACATAGAACTGAACTTATTTTTTTAAAGGCCAGCTAAGATGAATAGACCAAAGTCAGTGGTTCGACTTTTGCCTGATTCTTGCATGTGAGTCAATGTTCTGTTCTCCATACAAAATGGAGCAATGCACCTGCTAGAAGGAAATACAATTTCTAAATATTTCCAAACATTTTTACAAATCTTTATGAGGAAGGAAATCCATTAATGTCTTTGTTAGGACTTTTGAGGCAAAACACTGAATATAAGCACAAATGTGTTTGTTGCAAACTGTCAGTTGATTCTCATACAAAGAATAAAAAAGAGCACCTTTACGTGCCTGTCAACATTTTGAAAGCTTTTCTTGTGTTATGACTTCTTGCTGTTAAGAATGAGTCAGATTCCTTAAGAAAACTTTCTGCATCACTTGGAATGCATAAACAATGTGTATCACAAAATGTTGTATACACAAGGCCACTCACCTGCGGCCATGGGATGAATTGTAATGTAAACCAGTTCCCCAAATGAGCCTCTTTTTCCTATTAAGTGCATTCCAGCAATCAAGGACTTGGTTATTGATCAGAGGCAAATATGGTAGATTCATTCTACATCAAACATTTTTATATAGGCTCCTATAAATTGAAAATCAATCTGGAGCTATTACTGGCTACAAAAGGCTGGTTGTTTCTTACCCTCGCTGACGACTAATATTCACATGAAGACACATTCAAATGCTGCTGTCTCTCTTTGTCTGCATATTTTTCAGGGCCCATACTTGGCCGTCGTCATTCACAGCTAATGGATGTCTTTACCCAGTATGCCTACAATGACAGTTTCTATGACAATGGAACATGGAGCTTCAACGAAACCGGTCGAGAGCACAAGCACCCGTACAACTACTACGCCATGCTGCTCACGCTGCTCATCTTCGTCATCGTCTTCGGCAACGTGCTGGTGTGCATGGCTGTGTCCAGAGAGAAGGCTCTGCAGACCACCACCAACTACCTGATTGTCAGCCTGGCTGTCGCAGACCTTCTGGTGGCCACGCTGGTCATGCCCTGGGTCGTCTACTTGGAGGTAGGAGAGCAATGATGTACACACACCACTTACGTATGTATGTCTTTGAATATGCTTGAGGAGACATAAATAAGCTGACATGCCCAATGAAGCAGACGTAATCTCTAAACCTATACCAGTTTTTATTCTCTGTGTTAATCTTTAACACGTCAAAAAACAAACGGAAAAAGTAATTTGCAGACTTGCAGTGTAAGAAGATTCCTGTCCAATACCACAAATGTGTTATCTGTCAAATTAATACGAGAAGGTCGGCACTGAGAGCCGACTTGATTTTCGCAGAGGATATGACCAACTTAAAATTGCAAAGCATATATTATGCAAACAGCGGACATTCATGTGAACTCTGGTTCCAGCCCAGCAAGCTGTCTGCAGTTATCAGCAGGTCAAAAGCTCGAGGTGAAACCAGGGTGAGGGCTGATGTCTTCACATCAGCATTGTAAATACCAGTCGTGCAGTGGTTGAAAGCCTGTAATAGCAGCGCTTTCTGACAGTGTCAATACGAGTCTATTCAGTCAAAGGTCACATGTTTATGAATAATTCTACTTAATTCTGGGATGCATCATTGTTCATTCACTCCTGTGTGGGGTAGAGCGGAGCTGCCTGTTAACCTCTGCAGCCTAAAAGGAGAAGAGAGACTCAGGTCAAACATAAATCATCTCCAATCTACCAAATCAATAGCGAACAGGATGTGGTCCATCTCTCAGAAAAAATATCTCTCCACTCTATCTCTTGGTCTTTGCCCATCACCTCTGTTTGTCTTCTCGGTCCTGGGGTTATTTCTGACCATCACCCTTTAGGTCATGCTGTCCGATGTAGAGAAAGGCAATCTAAGACAACTGGGATTCGAAACCTCCTGTGTCTCTCAGTGAGGCATGATGATTATCACTGCGATCAGATTACAGTTTATAAATCCATAAACTGTCATGGTCTCGGTCTGTGTGTTTGTTGTGGTCGTACAATGCAGCACTGTGGTGATTAATAACATGTCACTGAGGCATCACTTTCATAAATGCAGAATGTAATAATAACCACTCATTGTCGTTGCTGTTACAACAAACCTTATCAACAGTCATCACACTAAGGTTTGTTGAACTGGAAACTATGCAAACTGCATCCTGCTTCTGTTTATTCATATGTGTTTGTTTGTCTGTTCAGTCAGAATGGTTTGCTTCATTTTTCTGTTGATGTGAATACACAGAGAGGGAACATGCATCCGGACATTTTGGAAAAGTAGAAGTTGAATTGTAACCACTGTGCTCAGTTGAGGAATGATAACATGATAACAGTTAAAAAGCTGTCTTATAGTTTTATATGCTCAACTAGAAGCAACCTCAAAGACGGGCATACCTCCGCCAATCCAACACCCTATCTCATCATTTTAAAGAAAGTGAAAACAAAATCCTGGATCCACACATTTATCCAGAGTCACTCTGGAATGATCTCTCAGAATCTGTTGGGCGTGACAACAACCTTTGTGCTCATGCACCCCCATCACTGCCATAGATTAGGTTGATTCTGTTGAAAACGCTCTAAAGAAGAAGAAAAAATAGGAGGAGCCTCCTCAGTTCATGCACCTTGCCTCCACAAATTGAATGGATATAATGGACATAACCTCCTCGGCAGAGGAAAAAAACATCATTGATGAATAAAAAGTAGCATATAATGTCTCCATATGATCAATCCTGTGTGTCAGATGAATCCTCTGTCGAATAGCTATAAGACTCACAGCCCCATTTTGGTCACTTACTTTAATCTATTTAACAAAAGATCTTGTTACCCAACAACAATGTACATAGATTCAGGAGGAAATATACTCATGAACACAAGACATCTGAACAAATGTTATAACCCTGAAAGTATATATTTTGAGAGCAAAGCCATGAACTCACTTTGTGTGCAGCCTGCACACACAAGCACACACACCAGGAACTCAACATTGTACTTTATCTCCTGTCGAAGGAAAGCACAATCGCATAAAATGGTCCCAGTTTTATTTCTGGTATCTACCATTGCACCTCATAACCACTGCTCTGGGCGTAATTGTGAAAATCACAGACTTAAAATATTTGTTTTACACCCGGCACACACACCTCAACACTCATTATTTCTCCAGTAACACCTGACAGCCGCACCTTCATGTTTTTACCTCCGAGCTGATCTTAAAGTGACAGTGTTGCCTCAATGACTACAGAACGAATCACGCAAGCAAATCATACACCACAATCTAAACAGCCCAAAGACTCTCTTCTACCCCTCGTTCTCCACATTTATATTTAGTGGTGACATGCAAATACAGAATCAGGTTACAAGAACACTTCTGCTCAGAGATCACCTGCTCTCTTGCTTCTGCCGTTATCCCCTGCTTCTTTCTGTTTATCTTTAGAAAACCACCAGTGTCACACAGCCCTCCTTACAAAATGAGGACAGGTATAGAAACAATGGTTAAGGCCTACTTCAGGATTCAAGTGGGGGGATTCATGCATTAAAGGGCCACTAAACCAATTCCATAAAGCTGATGGACTCACAGGAGTCACATTTCTTGTGTGGGTCAAGTCCCACCTCATAATGTAGATGAATAAACCAAACATTATTTCATCTGGCCCTCATAAACTTCTGCTCACAGGCTCTCTGCTATAAATATGTTAAGTCTCCGGGCCAAAGTACGCTGGATGACATCTGTATGACGTCGAGGTTTCCTTAGGTTTTAGACAGTACCCTGTAGAGTCATAAAATACATTACCATAACAATAAAATCTATTTTAAGAGGCTGAACTCCTTGCGACCAATTTAAGACTGTAAATAAAGAGGGAAAGCATGACCGCCACCTGGTGGTTGGCTGCAGTAAAAGTCATAAATCATACCTCCTCCATGTTCGTGGATGGGACATGGACCAAAATAAATATTACACAAAAGTACACATCAAATAATTTTGTTCTGATGGAAAACTTAAATGGCTCTTATCACACTCAAGTTCAGTTTCCCCGTAAGTTTGGTTTTAATTCGTTATTTGATATGATTAATAACAAGCTAAAACCTCATGATCGACAACTGAGACTGAATCACATTGGTGTATTGGAGGGATGACGTTACCACGGCTCCATCCCCCGATCACCACTCCACATGACTCTGGCTCCAAACGCGCAAGATGACAGCATTTGCATTTCTGGATAGTGGAAGGACGTGGAGATGCATTGTCCATCTTCATATACAGTCTATGCTCGTGACAAGAAAAACAACAGTCACATCAATGCAGTGAACCATATGCGGTAAATCAGTTACGTGTGAGGTGTTTGTTATATGTTCTGAAGGATCATCTCTACGATCCGTTGAAAGGAAACGAGATACGCTGGATCAATGAGGGTGGACCTCCACCCGAAGCGCTGTTGCTATTTTTGTTCGCTTATTTGTTTCCCGAGGTAAATTAGAGAATTGAGAATTGATTACAGTGTTTTCCTGAGCACATGTTTGAGGGAGGGGGTACACACTAACGACAGCGTTTATGGCAGCACTAATGGTATCCCGTCCCAACAGATTCTGTGACAATAACATAGAGAACTGCTCCATTTAAACAGTTCTCTACAAATAGAAGGAATTAAACCCCCTTCTGTTTTATAGACATTTCATCCCTGCAGGCTAACAATAACAATTCAGATGATAATAACAATCCCCCCACAGATTGATAAACTGAGAACTAAGTACTGGCTATGTGTCATGGTGAAAATGGATAACCAGCCTGTGTTTGCGGCGGGACGCCCCTCTGATTTTGATGTGGAGCTGTTTACACCCTCGCATTTTTTTGGTATGAATGGGAATTTGAAAATGGCTGATTGCCTACGGATTATCTGTGGACAGGTTAACAAAGCTCACATCATTCTCAGGCAAATACCAGCAGGTTTCTAACCATTTCAAGATTTGCATTTGGAAATATACCAGTGTAACGTGTTGAATGAAGCAAAGCTCACAACCGCTGAGCTTTAGCTGCACGAGAGATTATTTATTTATTCATTTCATGTTCCCTCAAAACATGTTTCTTCCATCAGAGACACAAACTGAAATTCGGCACGTCTTCAGATAATCCAAACAGACACACTTAGCCATTGTGTTGAGTGTCTGCTAACAAGATTGTTTGTCTATCTTTAAAGCTGCTTTGCTTCTTTATCCACGTGCACATATTTTATTTTAACTAGGTTCTCACAGAGCATAGCCATGACTGAGTTGTTAGTGTTAATAATGTATCAGCATGAAACTCAGTGAGAGCTTAGTCACAGAGTGTGGGAGGGAGATTCATCATGCCCTTTATTATTAAATGCTAAATTAGCATTAATTACCGCAGTTTTTCGCTTTCTACCAAGTGTGACTGGTTCAGAAAGCATATGGAGACATCACGCATGACTTCAGGTTCACAGTTTGTTCAAAGATATTACAAATTAGACTTTTTTGAACATTAGAATTTCATGCCCGACAGAATTCCAGTTGAAATTAAATTGGGTTTCTTATGTCTGCAGTAGCAAGGTTATCTGCTCTGTAAATCACATCTCCTGTGCTCTGCTGTCAGGAAACAAGGTAGTTAGTTTGTTCTGTCTACATGAAGAACTTGTTTCCAGACAGTCAATGAAATTAATCATCTCAGTCGGTCATGTCGAGTATTTGCATAAATCAGTGTGTAAAGTTATGCTTCATACCAATGGAATTCAGCCTACCAGCTGCTGCCAATTGAAAATAGTTACTGAGACCACCTTCCAGCAGACTGAGATGAGAAGCAGCATTTCCCTATTTGTTTCTTTTAGTGACAAAACTTATTAACATATTATATATTTATATATATATAAAACAAGGCCAAATGTAATTTCATTTGGAGTAATTCATCCTTTTAACAGGCTTCGGAACTGGGTATTCAAGACTAGGAAATTATATACAACTGTAATAAAAAAACATGAAGAAATGTCATTGATAATATAAATTATAATTATGTCACTCAGTATAACTCATACATCTGCCAAGGCCCAACAGTCACCTTGTGAAACCATTTAGATTCACTAGATCCAGATTGTTATTCGGATCCGCGTCAAATTCCACACACTCCATAAACGCACATGTTGAAAAACAAACCAACACAATGTTAAAGAAAAAATAAATGTCCCTGATCCGGTTCTGCACCAAATTTAGCTCCAAACCAACAAACAGTCAGGCTATAAAGCAGAATCCATAAAAGCAATTACAAGAGTCACACAAACATCAGGTATTAAAACTCAAATTACAATGAAAAGGTCAAGCTATTAAAATGACTCAGTGAACATTAAAACCCCAAAACCTATTTGTATAATCTAAAGTCTGTTAATGATGTCATGACATCTGATTGCCTCTTGCCAGTAAGATTATCCATCCAACACTGTGATAAACGGATAAATCACGAATACCAAGAACTGCGTTCTAAAAAGTTTTTCATTCTCATTATGAATGCCCTAACGACGCTGAGTATTAGATGAAAGAGCAGGATGTGTTTCATTTCAATCTTATTTCAAGTGACGTCTCAAAGTGCCTTTTATTACCACTGCCCATTACTGCATTTTCAATTTCCCAACAACTTACATTTTGCAATTAAATTAGTTCACACTATGATATGCTGCGCACTGTCTGAAGAAATGGAGAGTTGGAGAAGGACAAAAGTGATAAAAATCTGCACATTGCGAAGTGAAGATTTCGTAAAATTGATTCCCATTTCGAATATCTTTGTATTGATCAGTGCCTCGGTGCCTGAGAGATGATGCCTGTAAAAGAGCAGTTTAATATCTATTGAATGTCTCCCTGCAATGATACAAATAGACGTGTGTTACAGCCCAGACGAGCTATAAATGTATCAGTTCGTGTGAGCCTCTTTTATTTGCATTGGGCCGCAGCACTGATGAGCATGTTAAAAATATAGGGTTGCTAGGGTAGAGCTGGTGAGAAGAGCGATCTGTAAAATGACAGAAAGATCGAGAACGATAAATTGAGAGATAGTTGTGAGGGAGAGAAACAGGCAGAGTGAAAGCAGAGAACAAAAAGGTTGTGAAGAGACACAGAGAAGACAAATGCCAGGAGCGGAAAGGTTGGAGAAAAATGCAAAAAGAGAGGAGAAGAGAGGACAGGTTGCTACAGGGACAAGGATGCCCATTAGGCTGTCACATCAGTATGCAATCTTCTGGTGTTGTTGACACCAGCTACAGCATACAGCTCCTCGAGGTGGCACTTGATTTCTTTTAAAAGACACAGCCTATAAGGTCAACGATTAATTAGTCGCAGAGTTGCACCCTCAACCTTTCCACAGCCATAGGGGGAGGCAGGTAGAAGCTGAAGTGTCGGGTGAGTTGGGAGGTGTCAAAACAGTCAAGAGCATCGCAGAGGATGTTCTGGTTTCATCACAGGATTTGACCATGACGGAGAGCAACAGAGCAGAGTACCACACGCGACCCGTTACCTGCTATAATGTCCGAGTTAAATCCGACCCGCCGCTGTTAAACATGCATCTTAAACACCCAGTCACTCATGGTTATGACCTTTCATCCTCCTGTTTTGATGGTTGATGAGTATCTATGAATGGTCAGAGCACTTCTGCTCCTGTTTTTGTATTTATGTTTTCTATGTTTTTTGTATTTAAGGCTTTCACAATAAAATAAATCCTAGCGGCAGAGTAGGTGTCATATATGATTATTTTAAATTTTAAAAATACTGCATGATCATTTTAATTTCTGATTTCTTCAGAGAAAATACAACACATAAACTTAACTCTACAATACACCTGCTGTCCACCCACAGTTTATTCAATTTACACCAGTGCCTGTGAATTTATACAAATATATTTGCAGCCCATATTTTTTTCATTACTTTTTACCCGACTCAACAGCTACAGCTCAGGAATTAATTTGAAAAGGTTTCGATCATATCTCTTATTAAAAGCCTCATGGGGCTGCAGACCAGGACAAATATTACCATTATTATCTCTCTAACAAAGGTGTCTTTAGCTTCATGATAATCTATAGTGAAAAGATGTAAAGTGATTCGTGAAGTCACTGAGCTGTCAATCTGTCAAACTCCACCATGTCAGGTGTAACAGTCTTTTGATAACATAGATATGATGGGCTGCTTAGATGTTGTGGATATTGTAAAATATACACACTACAGTCCATGCCTCACTCTCCTGATGCATGAACACAACTCAAAGCACATATTGGTTTTCTTGTATGCTAATTCAATTTTACCTCCTTCATTCTTCCCCCCTAAGGCTCAGCTTTGCTCTGTTTTTCCCCTCCCGTCTGTAACGGGTGTGGAAACAATAAGAGCAAAGATATACAAGGGAGGCTCCACTGTCAGCTCACAAGCCGGCAAGTGCCTTTATTCTGTCGACTGCTGCCGTAAACTGCCAATTGTTGATGTTCTTCTCTTCTAGGTAGTGGGAGAGTGGCGCTTTAGCAAGATCCACTGTGACATCTTTGTCACTCTAGATGTGATGATGTGTACAGCCAGCATCCTCAATCTCTGTGCCATCAGCATTGATCGGTGAGTGTGTCACTTCACAGATTGTTAAGTCCTGTCTGTCATGCTTCCTGCATGGATTCCTGATGAGATCTGCGCCTCCTGAAAAACAGAAGGCGCAACTCAGTGCATGTCTGTCAAAGCGCACGTGTCAGTTTACACACTTTATGCAATTTCCACAGGCGGATTTCACACCACACAAAACACCTACATTTCATGTGTATTTATACTGTAGCACAATAGCCACTTTAATTTCTCTTCAACAGATGTTCCAGTTATAATTGTGAACATTTTAAATGGAAATTAAATGTGTGTATGATTTACTGAACACCTCCAAGCGAATGAAGTCTAATGGAGAAGTTGTGGACTCCTGTCAGCCCGAACTTGGACGCAGCTTAGATTTCAGTCATAGACCAAAACAACCATTCATAACAGTGGGCAAGTCAAAGGAATATCGAAAATGACACTACACATTTTTATAATAAATACATAAACATAAATCTCCAAATATACATAATTTAAAGGATAGAAATAACACAAGTAATGAACAGAACCTGGAGAAGGCTGAGATAAAGTACAGGGAAAAGGCAACACAGAATCAATAAAAAGGGTTAAAGAAGAGGGGAAGTCGTATTAAGTTCAGGTCTCAATGGCCAAGAAAATGTACAATCTCATTCTATAGGCTCCACTTAGAAGGCATAGAGTATATTTCAGTAGCTATAAATCCTGTATGTGTTCACCTCCAGTGGTTTAATTTGCCGCAGTGATTTATAGTTGTACATCACTGCTTAGTCTGAAAAGACGTGAAGTCAGGAGGGCATTGAAATACTGCTTCTTCATCCTGGTGTAAAGTTGCTCTTTAACAACAGTCCTTGTTTAAAAGCTTCTGATATGTACACGTTGTGAGTGCACAGCAACTCCATTCACTCGCAATGGAAACGAGAGTCTGACAGTGGAAGTAGTTTTCATTTAAACCTGCAATTATTGATCTGAGGGCAGTGAAAAACTTAGTCCGTCTGCAGTTTCGGTGCTGGACTGTTAGTGTGCAGTGGACCTTTAAGGTTTATTTCCTATAAAAAGCTGCATTTTGGAGCTGAAGATGACATCATGAGAGGGATAAACAAGTCAGAACAAAAACAGAAAATGTAAAAAACAGGTTAAGAAATAAATGTATAGAGAGCTTAAGGCACCGTAGAGTTTGGTAATAATTCTCTCTGGCTTCATCACTCCAAGCAAAACTTTGCGCCCACACATAATTATGGGCAATAAAATATGAATGATTATAACAACTTTAAATAAATACACAAACAGATCAATTGTAATTTAAAATGCCCGAGTGTGACAATAACTTGTGACAAGACCTCATCCTCCTGGATTCATTAGTGCCGCCTAAATTGAATAAATTAAATAACTCAGTTATGTAAGTGGTATGATGACTCAGTGATTAATGACATACAATAATCACAAACAGCTGAAGGAAGCAGAGATGCACTGGAAAGCCGTCCATCCAAGGGGCACGTAAAGGTTGAGCTCTCAATATTATAACTGTACCAAGTAATTACGTAAAGCTGCCGACAAGAATATGCCTTCAACGCGCACAAGCTTGTTTATTGTGACCGAAGCACTCGTGGATCATTCTGACGAATACCAAGGACATAACGTTTCCCATATTTTCTATTTTACAGAATTCAGTCGTATTTCATTTGACGTGATTTTCTGCTTGGCTGCATTTTCATCTCAAACCCATATGCAAGATAAATATTCACAATGGTTCCACACAGACACAATTTCAGCTCTTATTGAAAGGACTGAATTAGAATACAAATGTCACTCCTACGTGGGAGAAAGGCTTATTAGTCGATATAATCTCGTGGTAGATCATTGTTTACTGTATGTGAATGTGAAATGATGGTTAGAAGCATGCCAGAGAGAGGAATTGCATCCCAATTTACATTTAGACATTATTTATAGAACGTTGTGTTTGCACGCTCTGTACTTTTGAATGCTCATCACTGACAGAATGACTTTGACTTTGACCAATCACTTTTCCTGGTTTGAGTACTTTTCAGGAACGCTGGTTTGTAAAAGTTCACATCGGAGTGAAGTTTTCTTTTATTTCCTTTTATCATTTCAACTGAAGGTAGCATCGTTAGTTGTACATCAAGGAAGTGTTTCTTTCTCTACTAGCTTTGTTCTGTGGAGCAAATTTGGATGTGATCCAAAACAGGCTACATTCAGCAGGACATCAGCTCAGTTAATTACTCTATTGTAAAGAGGATGAATACATTATTATCAGTTGGATGCACTCCAGTCCAATCAGCTACTCACTTTTCCTTTGAATGGCGGCGTTAACTGGGCCTAAGAGAACGCTTCTTTTGTGTGGGAGGTGATATGAAACATACACAAGCCAAATATTATTTGACAAAAATCCAAATATGTTGCCAATAGTCATATGACCTTGAATGTTACACAAGACATTGATCTCAGAGGAATTCAGTTTCAGTGAAACTTAGCAAGGCTTTATATTTAGTTAGTCATATTTGGATGTTTCAATGTACAATACACTGCTCCAAAAATAGTGAGGACATTAATCCTTTGCTCTTTCCTAATTACGAGATAAAATGTGATCATTTTATGTATAAACTGAAAATATGTGTACGATAACCTATAGGATCTGGTGCAGAAAAGCATAGACATCTGTCAAATGTAATGAAAAAATAGGAAATGTATTATTATGATATTACTAAATCATAGACACATTTACATATTTAATTGGGAATCAAACCTCCATTAAATGTGGAAAATAACTTTAACCTTCAAGGTACCAATATCTAATGTGGCATTCAGAATTACACATCCCATTCATTTAAAACTGCAGATGTATTATCTTCGAGACTTAACCCATGTGAAAGCGAAAGCCTTGGAGACTCAATACAGATCAGATGTACTTCCTTTAATCCCAGGTACTTGATTCAGGACCAGTGAACAAGCTGTGAACACACAATTGACATATCATAATCTTTTAAGTCGATATGCTGAGCTTTTTATCAAACAGTCGATTATTTACACACGCAGCAGTCGGGGATTAAGAGTCATGTCCACCTGGGAAACAAAAAAACCATTAATCTCCTTTTAGCTCTGTTTTTGGTCTCTAACTGAAAACAACGAGTGGTGGGAATGAACCAAACAGTAAAGTTATGGTCTGACAAGTAAAGATTGGGAAAAAAGCTCCTTAAAGCCAGGGGAGCTGCAAATGTGATGAAAGGGTAATGTAAAAGTGAAGGAGGCCAAGCTGAACATATAGGGGACCGCATCATTTTACAGGTGAGTATGTGCAGCAAGCGCCATAAGAAAATTACTTGAGCGTTAAATTGTCCTCTTTGCAGGCGGGACTGAAGGATCAATTTCAAACCAAATGGCTATCAAAATTTATTTTATGTAAGTTAACAACCTCTCATGTGCCACTTGTGGTGCAGAGGGCTCAGCTTCCAGCCCCCAAAATTGGAATACAGGTGCAGGTGGAAAAAAAAACATTTTCCTTTGCTAACAATGAGCTGATTGAACCTTCTCAGCCTGCAAAAGCCCTGTGGGCCAATCTGTTTCACCCATGACTTAAAGGTACACAGTGTTGTACAAGCCACAGAAACATACACGGAATAATACAATTACCTCAGATTTATCCTTACTTCTCTTCTGGCTTTTCATAGAGGAGCCAGTCATAATAAAAGCATCGCTCACTTGGCTGAAGTTCAAAAACAAATTACACCAAAAATCGATGTATGGGACATTGTAAAAAAAAGCTGTGCATTTCCTGGTGATTACAGCAAGCTCACTAATAGGATCAACCTGATGTAGCAAGGTTAAATGATAAGGTCTTTTCTGTGAGACACTGGACAATAAAGACACAGCCTTCCTCACAGGACCTCATCCTCACTTAGACGGCAGCACAGAGCACATGGCTGTTTCCAAAAGGCCGGGCCTATCGCACGAGAGCTGATGCAAGACGACAGGCAGCGTTTCTTGTTTAAGCAACCTCTAGGTTCCTGGTCCAACTATAAGCACTGATGAAGAAACAGAAAGGCATGGCCATTTTAATTATAAAGCACCTTTCACACACAGAGGTAGATTCAAGGTGCTGTAGAGGGACATTAAAACAGAACACTTTAATACAAAATTCCTAGAAAAACAATTTAAAATCTGAAATAAAGGATCAATCGGTATCAGAAAATTAGGAAATAAGGTGAGAGGGAAAATTTATTCAAATAAAATAAATGGAAAAGTGTAGAACGATTCTATAAAAATGGAATGAAATACAATGATGGTTAGACCTTATGAAATAGCTTTGTTGTAGGCGCTTGTGAACAAAGAAATTCCAGCACTGTGCTGCAGAGTGACTAAAACCTGCTTCTCCATCTTTCGATTTTGCCCTATGGACCAGTAGCAGACCACTCCCCAGTGATCAGAGGTCTCGCAGGATTGTATTGGACCAACATGTCTGTTATGTATATGGGAGCAGCTCCATTCAGCGATTTAAAATATTTGCTGTTAAACTTTAAAATCAGTGGCATGTCTAACTTGTAGCCAGTGATTTAAGAACATGATCTGATGTGGGCAGTCTTTTTACTGTAGATTTGATCCAAAATCTTGCAGATGAATTTTGAATGAGTTGTAAGAAAGATGGTCCATTTACCCCGTGAATCAGACATGAACATTTTGGCCAAACTTGCAGAAACGTGTCACGTTTTCATACATGCTAACTCTACTCCCCCCCCCCCTCCCCCTCACCCCTTACAGCTACACAGCGGTCGCAATGCCAATGCTGTACAATACTCGCTACAGTTCCAAGAGACGGGTCACAGTAATGATCTCCGTGGTGTGGGTACTGTCTTTCGCCATATCGTGTCCCCTGTTGTTTGGCCTGAATAACACAGGTAAGAGGGAGATATCCGTGCACGTCTGCTCTGCTGTCTTTGAAACAGGAATGTCTTTCCATGGTGTATGACTAACTTAGTGGAGCTATAGTGCAGCTGTATTGTATTATTCATTGGTTACATCCCCTGCACAGTACAGGATGTACAACGTCGACACATTTACATTGTGAATCATTATCTGGCAAATCTGTTAAATGCTTTCACATAGTTGCATTGGTATTGCACTCAAGCAGAATGTAAAGGTCAGTGCCCATTTGCAGTTTGTATAGAAGTGAAAACAAACTAACGCATTCATTTGAAAGTTTATAGACTCGCCCATGTCAGTATTTGATTAATTCATCACATGTATCTAGCTTTAGCGAGCCTTAGGCCCTGAGGCTGCTTATTGCACAGAACAGGGGCTTTAAAGTGGGATTACAGTTAAACCAGGTTCTGATTTTTTTTTGGAGGCGCCAACTTGTTGCTGACAGCTTACATCCTGTCACTTTGAAGCTCCACTCATCCCTTCGAGGGCCTTCGTGGGCTGTCAATGGACTCATACATTCTGTGTATGCTGTTTGGAAGCATGAAAGTGGGGATCTCAGTAGAAGGAGCCACTGAAACCAAATCAGTCAATATCTGTGTTTGATGTAGCGCAACTGCCGTGTGTGATGTGGCCAATGTTTGCGACTGTAAAACTTGTCAGAAGTGGCTGGTGATCATTGCAAACGCAGATGAAGACAACTCCAGATTTCTTGGATAGAGTCCTTCTACCCAAAGCAATTGATTCAGCTCCTGAAAAATTGTCTGAAGTTGACTGAAGAAAATGTATCAATCTGTTTATTTTGTTTATTTTGTTGCCACTTTAATATCCGTATAGTATTACTACCAGCTAAATGAATGTCCTGTTGTCCAAATTTAATATCTGTGGAAGCTTTTTTTTCTTCAGTGGTAAAGACTACGTGAAATCCCCTGAGCCACTTATGCCTCTTTCTCTTCTTCTATCGTTTAAATATGACTCAACTTCCTCTAATTGGTCTTAAAGTCCAAACTATCAAGAAAAAGTGTTTTCACACTCTAACAATGAACAGAACTATATATACTACACTTTGGTCTGAGCCCCCCTTTCCCATCTTTTATGTTGGTTTAGACTCAATTGAAATATTGGTTTGAAAGCCCCTCAGTTTTGCATTTTGAGCAACTAATGCTCATTTTGAAGCTGCTTTGAGATGCTGAACATGCACACCTGACGCGACTTTAACACCAACCTTGTTTGGTCCGGACCTTCAGACACTTTAGTTTAGTATAAGACTTGTCTTACTTATCTTGTCTGTAAGTTGTCGGTGATGCAGCTTTTGGGGAAAATTTGGCTTGTTTTTAGAAATAAATCGATCAAATCTAAAATTACAAGCAACTAAAGCAGAGTCTAAAACTGGGGTGATATGATCTCTACATTTGGCAACAGACAGAAACTCTGCGGCAGCATTCTGGGTGAGCTAAAAGGGGACCACAAAGAGAGGTAGCGAGGAAATTATGGAAATGACCTCCAACTCAGAGTAGTGTAGTCACGTATTTTGAATGAAGTTGCAAGAGATTAAAACCCTGCAGAAAGTTCCAGAAGTCAGAGTGACAGGCACACACAGAACTAAACTCTAAAAAAGAGCATGTTTGATGGAACACAACATCCAGTCTGAAGCCTTTATTCACCGTGTGCTTATCTCCACAGCTACTCGTGATGAGTCTCTCTGTGTGATCGCCAATCCGGCTTTTGTGGTGTACTCCTCCATTGTGTCCTTCTATGTTCCCTTCATCATCACTCTGCTGGTTTATGTGCAAATTTATGTGGTCCTGAGGAAGCGCAGGAAACGTGTAAACACAAAACCAAAGCAGCGAATCTGTCAGGCCGTCGACCCTGATGCAGCCACATCGCTGAAGGTGAGCTGCTTCCAGCAAATCGTCTCCTGTTTACAGCGAACACCTTTACAGCCTCAGCATCAAAACAGATCGACTTTATTGCACCAGAGCTCTTTATCTTCTCAGAACATTTTAGACTCATGTCTTTTTCAACCAGTTTGAAAAAAAAACAACATCAAAACGCAAAAATATCTTCCTAATCAAACTGCAATCAATACATTTGTCAACCCATTCACACTTGATTGTTTTATGAACAGGCGCTGTATTACATAACCTCACACTTTGAAGGGGAAAACCCAGAGAAGAGGAGGATTGGTGTTTTCGTAGAGTGGAAAAAAAAGGATATTGGTCAAGGCAAAGCTCAGTTATACCTGAGAGCCTTTTCAAGTGTTTTTCCCCTTACATGTAATAGTAATATGCTCCTGTATAACTGGTTCAGGCCTGGAGACTAGGTATAATCTTCATGTTACATTTACTGTTATGTATCAGTGTCAGAAGCCACCACGCAACACTGACTATGATGGCTCTCAAATGACCTTTTGTTCGATTGATTTTTCTGACACTAAAACTCAATGGTCACTGCACAGGAAGCCAAGTAATGCTTTTGATCCAGTGCATTACCCGTGTTCATGCATGGCTTTACTCAGTGCTCTCTGTGTGCATGATATAGGAGGAGGTCAGGGGGAAAGAATAACAACAGACAGACGGCATTTCCTTTATACGGAAAAAAGACAACACACAACTATACAATATTAACAGATTAAGTTAAAGTTGTGTTCCCCTCATGTTTGTTTGACTTAACTGTTGGATGAGTTTGTTTTGTCTTTCTAAATTAATCTAAGCCACAAACATTGACAAGTCAATTGACTTCCAGCTACAGTTGAAGCCGCAGATCAGATTCTTGCTAAACTGCCTTTCAGTGGCGGAGCTGGGTGTAGCCTCATTTGACCTGGTAGGCAGTGCTTCGACAGCCCTTTTGTCAGTCTTGCTTTGACATTGTATCCTCTCCTTGCCTGACACAGCTGCTTTCCTTTCAGGATAAGTGCACTCATCCAGAGGATGTGAGGTTGTGCACCATGATTGTTAAGACTAATGGGAGTTTTCCTGTCAACAAGAAGAAAGTGGTGCGTGAGTTTATTATTTTTTTACCCTTTGTTTAATTGTTGGGAATATATTTATTTTACCCGTAAAAGATTTAGTGCAGTGTCACATTGACATTTTCCCCCATTTCTCAGAGGAAATATAGCCTGAAAGGGCACCGTTCTGCCTTTGTGAGCATAGCAAATCTAAATCAAAAACTAAAATGTATCTATTTGATCATTTATCTATTTATTATGCGCTATTTTAAATGTTACCCATCTTACAATAACCTGAATGAAAAATGACCACCGGCTTCCACGTCTTTTTCTGCTTACTCTGTCCTTGCTCAGATTTTCATCAAAGACGTGGTCAATGAGGGGGAAGATCTGGAGCTGGACGAGCTGAACAACAGCGGCGGCAGCAGCAGTCAGAGGCAGAAGCAGCAGTCGCAGTGTGCCCTTGGAGACATTCCGGCCACGAGCCACCAGCAACTGATGCCCAGCAAGGCCAACAATAGCCCCACGTCCACACCTCCCACACCCCCCAAGGAGGCCCAGACAGCAGAGAAGAACGGAGACCCTACCAAGGAGGCTCATAGGGATCCAGCACCGGTTGTGGCCAAAGCTTTTCAGACGCAGGCCTTACCTAACGGCAAAACTCAGACCTCTGTGAAAACTATGAACATGAACAAGAGGAAGATCTCCCAGCAGAAGGAGAAGAAGGCCACTCAAATGTTAGCCATTGTTCTTGGTAAGTCACTTTTTTTTTATTTCTCATCTGCTATAAATGATTTATGATTAGTTACAGGGAAGACAAGTTCAATCAAATGCTATTTTATCTGAGTGAAATAAAAACTTGGTAAATGCAAAATAACATGCAGTGCTCACAACATCAAACCAGCGGGGGGATCGTTCAGAATCCAAGTTCCAAATATTTGTCATTAACCACAATGTTATTCTGCAGTTTGCAGTTTAGAAAGCATATTATCTTCTAAACAAGCTTGGCTGCCTGCATATTTTTATTTCCATCATTTTTTTGTAATGACCTAAAACAGAACTGGAAAACAAGTCAGACAGTGATGCAACGAAAGGAAATCATTCTGATTCCTGTGTTTTAGAGTCCAACTCCAACAGAGCTTCCTTCTTTGTTACTTCCCCCCCTCACTCTCTGTCTTTTCCCGTCTCTCCTCAGGTGTCTTCATCATATGCTGGCTGCCGTTCTTCATCACACACATCTTGAACACCCACTGCACGAAATGCAAAGTTCCCGCCGAGATGTACAACGCTTTCACTTGGCTGGGCTACGTGAACAGCGCTGTGAACCCCATCATATACACCACCTTCAACGTCGAGTTCAGAAAGGCGTTCATTAAGATCCTGCACTGCTAAACTGCAGCGTCATTCATCTCATCAGACTGAGCGAGAGGTGAAGAATTTAAAAAAAACATCTTTTCTGTCAAATACCTCATCCTGCGAAGGAAATGCACCACAGGGGAAAGCCACGATTCGCTTTTTAAAAAGGAACAGAACTGAACGAGTGGGAAAAACTTGACTGTGTCTTACTCGATGACACGTTGGCTCTATCTGTGAATGGTTTGTGGACTTCAAATCACCGAATGTAAAACAAGAAATGTCTGTAACAATGACTTGTTCCATAGAGAAAGAAATATGTACCATTGTTCTCTGAAAATCATTGTGCTTGTCGCGTAAGGAGCCATCTGTGTATACCACACACGTACAAGTTGCAAACTGCTTTTTATTGTGTGTGTAATTTATGTTATGAAGATGGAGATTTTCTGCAGATCTTATAGATATCAAGTCAGTGTTCATTGCAGTGTTAAAGCTCAGACGTGAGCTCTTAATCTTAAACCTGTCACTGATTGGAATGTGTGTTTGAGACAAGAGACAATTTACTTGCTGTATAATGTGGCAATGCCAATATCCACATATTTGCAATTTTATAAATTGGAAATCATGTTGTTATTATTATTATTATTATTATTACTATTAAACTGATCATTCTTTGCTGTAAATTGTTTTTTCTTAACACAATAACTGTGATTATGCCTGCAATTGAAATGTGATGCATGCTACATTGCTCCTCTACTTGACTTCTCATGAAATGTATGTTTAGCAAAAAATGACAAAAGATGTCCAATAAATGAAGTTCTGAGACACTGTAACGTGCCACATGAAAATCTGTGTTTGCTGTTTAAATACAGATATCAGACACCCAACAATAACCTGTCAGTTTGTACCAGCCTCACTCTTACTCCCAGAATTAGTCTGCAGCTGAGTAATGTTGACTGTAATTATATCTGAGCATCGCTGCTGTGCCAGGGGTCCTGCAGCACACTAATAAACTGTATGTGGACTTTGCAGCTTCCAGGTGTAATCGTGTGGATGTGTGCATCGCTGTGAGCAGCTCCCCGGGGCCTTTGCTAAGCAAGAATGGGGTGAACTGAAATACGAGCTGCAGCAATACATCTGTGTGTGTGTATTGTTTCGGCCTGCATCATTTTCACATCGGCAATAACCATATATCTGACTGGTTGTGACAGCTTACAGGTGATTGGCTCAAGGTTAGTGTGTCAGGCTGTGATTGGAAGAGAAGAGAGAATGAGCTGGTGGAGCCCAGAGAACTGCTATGCACATGAAGAGTCTTGCTGACTGATCATTAACATATATATAATCTCAGTCACTCCCATGGAGAGTGTGATGCATGATAATAGACAATCAAGTGGGGGAAAAAAATTGATTTTAAATCAAAAGAAAAGTTAAGCCTATAAATCACAGTTTGGAAGCCCATGTTGATGTTTAAATCACTTAATTCATTTGATTGATATGTTGATTCTTTCTTATTATTTTGTATTTGTTGGTTTTGTGATGAGTTTTGCACATACACAATGTTCACTGCTCATAGATAATTGAGTCTGGCTTTTAAATGTACACTGCTCCCACTGGGGGAGACTAACTGTTTTCAATTACACTGTGAGTTAGGTTGATAGCTCTGGGCCCTGTTAAAGAACCAATCCGGGAAACTTACTTTTTCTAATTGCAATGAAGTTAATGTTTTTTTTAAAGGGAGTTTTCTACGGTGTCGAGAAACAGCAGCGGGGACTGTGTTGGTTCCAGCTCTGCTATTAGAAATCCCCCCTGAGTTCAACTCCAGTAACAAAGGTACCCTACACATATAAATCTACTGCTGCTGACATTACACATGAGATATGCAGAGTTTTGGATTTGAAGTTGTGCTTGATTCAAAAGTATGCTAAATGTTTTATCTTGACGAATGGATGAACAGGTTTCTTCAATGTCACAACAGTGAATTACAAGCCACAGAGTGCAGCACTGGTAGAAGTGAATATAGATTATTATTCCTTGGTAAAAACAATCAAAACTGAGATGACTTCACAGAAGCACTAAAATAAAGCAGCTTGATATAATCTTAATCACAGAAAAACAGTTGTTGTTCATCACAAACAAATGCATTTAATAATGATCATTTGATCAATTAATTACGACAAACCCCTAATGAGTGTTTTTATTAACATGAGTATTATTATTATTGATAATTGCAATACTTTGAACCACTGTCCAAGGTATAGAGACAACTTCAATAAGTAGGGATAAAGTAAGATAATCGAAACAAAGCAGAATTGTGAAGAACAGAAATCAATCAACTCTAATAACCAGATGTGGCGCAGTATCCTTGCTTGTGTGCTTGGTGTGTGTGCAGATGTATTGCTCACGTGTCCAGCGCCGTATCTAGTTAGAATCAGCATCTCCTCCTCCTGCCGGCTGCAGCTGCAGCCTCAGTTGAATCAGGAGATTCAGTTCCCTGAGCAGCGTTCAGAAGCACTGCAGAGGCTGCTGAGCAGGAGAGGCACTCCTTTCTCTGAGTGTGATCCCAGCTGCTCCTGCAGCTACTCCCTCCTCTTTATCTGCTTATCAGGCATCCAGGTATTGATGTTGTTCAATAACACAAACGCATTGTATGAGGGCGTCTCAATGATGTTATGGAAGATGACCAGGAATCCTCCTGCAGCTGTAAGTTCCAATCATCTTGTCAAGATTGTCCACGCCTCCTCTGTTGGTCCAGGGTGATGGCTGATCCTTGTCTTCACAACCACTCTATCAGCCATTTTGTTGTTTGTGCTCAGGAGGATCAGATTATTGTTCCTCTTTGGGAGGTGAAATACTGTGGTGGTGGTAAAGGCAAACTCTGATAAGCAACAGTCCCCCCCCTCTTTGATGAGAAGGCCTCTCTTGCCCTTGCCTCAAGCCAACCCTGATGCTGGTCATCCCCCTCTTTGTAGCTGCTGGCTGAGTTCATAAGAGATGAAGAATTTGTCCCATGTGACATTATGCCCCCTCGATCCATCTGTCACATCAAGAACAGTCTTGAAAGGTTCTTCACTGGGCCTCCACTGGTCGGCTTCACAGACTACCAATATCTTGATGCCATACCTCAGTGTTCTGCCGGGCATATACTGAGCATAAACAACCTGGGACCTGTTGCCAAAATGGATTATTATCAGTCCATGTCATGGAATAGTCTTTAGAGGAGGGAGATGGGAGACAGAGTAAAATGAGAAGATAAATAACACTGCCATATATGAAAGAAATTAATTTGGCTCAATACTAGAATGACTGAGTGCATACCTCTGCCAACAGCTCCTGTGTGAAAGCATATTTATATCAACACCAATTTATTCACAATCATGGATTTCACCACCCAAGAATTACTCATGAAAATCTGCAAAAAAAGGCTCGCAAACTAGAGGTGCCTGTGAGAAAAACTCGTATTAATAAAGAAACCCTGACCCTATGGATTTACTATGCAGCAGTTGCCTTTTTATTCAGCTGCACCATCAAATGACACTGTACAGGGAATACAATATGTTGATTATGTTGTAAAATCCTCATTACACCAGAAAAGTTTCTAATCTCTTTTAATTTTCTTTTTGTCTTTGTGGTAAAACCGCAGCGTCAGACAGTGTCAGTTTCACTGAGTCCCTTCAGGCCCTGAAAGATGGATGTGATGTACTTTGTGACACTCTTTAATGGACTTGCACTATCTCTGAGGACCTTCGGATTGTGTTTGCCTCCTGGCAAACATCATCAGAACAAAGGTGTTGTATAAGAGTGGAGACAGAGAGAGAAAATATATGTGCTTCTATTGTGAATCCAGACAGTAAAATCCTTGACCTGGACTGAAATATTTATACGTAAAAAGCATGTCATATTGTACTACTCCCTCACATGGAATCACAGCCTAGTTTATATGTCTGTTTTACTATCATATCATCCACATGCATTTCCTAAGCTATATATGGATCTCCTGTTGTCCTGTGTGCCACATGTATATATGGTGTTTCCATAGTAAAATCCCTTGGGGGAAACGTTCTGGACCAGCACCAATCATGTCTGACACATTCTGCATGTTGGCACTGTTCCTGTCTCCATAATGGCTAATGAATCATTGTAATTAGCAGCTGTGCATGTTAACATTATTTAAGTTCTATTATTTATGAATTCTGTTAATTCTCTGGCGTGTCCGTTAATCATACAGCAGATGCATAAAGTTATAGTGCAGTTTTTAAAGCACTCAGTATATATTTTGAATGCTTTTGTGATCCATAGCACCCAAATAAATTCCCTCTGACTTTGTTATTAATGAATTACTGTCATGGATATTTATATTTGTAGGGTTAGGGTTAGTATCTGTGAGATTCAACACCAGAATGGCATCAGGATTTATGAATAAGTGAGAGCTTGCTGGTGTAAAGCAGTGAATGTGAGACTCACTATAATTGACACTGACAAACTAGCACATAGACTACAACACATAGACACTGTCACTCCCATTATAGTCTCTTTTTCTCAGTCTTTTTTGTTGGTATATATAGAAACCACTATTCTGATCCCTCTTTTATCATTGTTGCTGCAGGGCGGAGACTTGTTTCTGATTAAATTTCTGATTACATCAGGGAAAAAATGTGAATGCTGACGTGCCAGCACTGAGTGTCAACCTTTCCGCAGCCCCCTCAGGGCTCCAGATCAAGCATCACCTATAGGCTCCATTCTCTGTTGGTGTGCTACCCACAGGTCCACACGCTGAGACCAACACATCTAAAATACACCACATCCTCTCAAGTCAATCTCCTGCCTGTCTCCTAATACTGCAGCTGAAATGACGGACGGCCAAGCATCGGTACTCGTCGCTGATTTATGATGATACACACTATTATTGACTCTGTCCTAAGGGATATCAAATATGATGTCGGTAACAAAGCAGGTAACCTTGGCTTGGTGGAAGACGCTGTGGCATCAAACACAGAGTCTCTGAGTTGAGCTTTCCTCATGTCTGTCATCTTCTCGTCCCTGTTCATTCGGCAGCGGGTGTTCTCCCCTCATCTGCTCCGCAGAAAAAAAAGTCCCAGAGGTTGGAGAAGGAGAGTTTGGACTCAAGGTGGGCGGGGATTGTGTGTTCTGCACCTTCAAGCAATGAGGAGACTCTTAATTAACTGAATCACGATAGCTTTCTCGAATTATTATAATTGCCTCTTGCCCAGGCACTTAGTCCTTATACTGCTGGACCATCAAACAGCAGCGTTTACTCTCTTCTCGGTCCCTCAAGGCTGTGTGCAGCAGCGAGACAAAGTGCAAAAGTATGGTAATACTGTTTAAAGAAGCTCTCAGTTATCCACAAAAGTCAAAGTTGTGCGCAAACACCATTGTTCTGCCTGCTTTGAGGCACAAAGGGAAAGAGTAAAGTAAGTTTCTTCATCGTCTGCTTTCTGAGGAATATGTGAACAAGTCTTTCATCATATCAAGGTTTTGTGAAACCCAATTTCCATTTTCCACTTGCTTGAGCTGACACAATTTACATACCTTAATTACCTATTTTTAATGTGAATGCTGTTTGTCATATCACTAAAGAGCTCGCTTTGAGGAACTGCATTATTTAAAGCCCAATGGCTTCAGGAAACTTCTACTCTTACTTAAAATTTTGGCCATAGTTGATATCAGTCTATTTCTAATACAGTTTAGGGGGGTTTGTGAGCTGATAAAAATACTTCTGAATATTTAATAAGGTGTGTGGTTGGCAGTATGAATCTTTTGTTGAAATGCTGTGATATAATTTTGGGTCATAGTGTACTGCACTAACTGTTTACCTCCACCAAGGAGGTTAAACCTTCATCGCTGCTTTTTGTTTGTTATTTCGCATGATTACACAAAAACCACAGAACCGATTTCCATGAAATTTTGTTTAGGAGTGAGATATGGCCAAAGGAAGAAGCCATAAACGATAAACGGTGGATTAAGGTTTTTATTTAAAATTTCATTACCATGATGTGGTAGGGTGTTTGCCTTGGCTAAGGTATGAGCTGACTGAGCACCTACCTTGTTATCTGAGATGTATGAAATATACTTTATGATAACAAGAAAAAAGCTGTATAAATGTCATCTGTTGTGACGCCTCGGTTATATGTTCCATGCTGGTCATCTGTTCAGTCATCTGATTCAACGTACATTACAGTGAAAAAGAACACATCTCTCAAGCTGCTTGTGATTTTCCAAAAATGTTCAGGAAAACGTCGCTCCCGACTTTACCTGGAACTTTTCCGGCCAGTCCCTGAGTAAAATTTCGTGAAAATATCTGAGTTAGCCAATGTGGCAATGCAGCAGGAAATTGCGAAAAGGGCTCCCGCCCACTGTCCAACTTCCAATCAGTGATTTATTATGCTGTGATGTTTTGCTACTAGTCCTTAATCAGGCAAAATACAGCAGGAAATGTCAGGAAATTCCACAAGTGGCCACGTTTCTAACACGCAATATGCAAAACTGAAAAAAAGAGTATGTAATTGGGATATGTTGTTCATACTCCTGTCACTAGATGGCCCTGTGGCCTTTCGGGTATCCCTAGTTTGTGAGGCGCACCGCGAGACACTCAGACATGAAAAAAACAAACCAGGAAGTGGAGAGTCTTCCGGCCAGTGACTCACCTGTTGTGTTTATGGTGCTGGCTGTTTGACAAATGGGTAAATATGAGAAAAGGGTTAATTTTGTGCAAAGTAATCGAAAGATGCCCCGTTTGTATAAACCTTAAAAATCTTTAAATCTTTTATATAGAGTCTACTTCATTAGTCGGATGGTTACAGATTTCTAGCTGAGTAAACCCGAGCGCTGTGTAGGTGCCCATTCAAGATATATATTATGTTATTGTTCATGTTGTAGAACATTTAAGGTTTGGCTCATTGTGTTGAGCTGCATCAGGTTAATGTTTTTGCTTGCCACCACACAAAGATAGGATCTAGTGAGTATATTGAGGCATAATGCACCATTTCACTGAATGTGTTGTGTGATATTAATGTATCAAATGTTAAATGTATGTGAATAGAAGAGCCACCACTGCAGTTACTTCTGCACTGAATAGTCACTAAGTTCATGTACTAAGATACTAATTTCTCATTTTTAGGCAGAGTTGGTTTATTTTTTCACGCACAAATTTCAAGCACTTGATGTTAAACCAGAGATCTCAGTCACTCTGTTAACTTACGTGCTTCATATTGATTTATTACTAACCAAGAGTTTAGGTGATCATCTCCAAGTTTAAGGCCCGAGCAATGTTTTTGCAGTTATACTTTGCATCTGAAGTTGTTAACCCTATTGCATGAGGAAATCTCAATTTCATAACTCCATATATCATTAACACTACCATCACATTTGGGAGTATTCAGGAATAAAGACGCGTAAGTATAGTTTTGTGTCAAACAACATTTCACCAGGCTACAAATACAAATATCTCTGGATGAAAAAGAGTTGCCATTCAAGCAGAAGATGTCATCTAGATTCAAGAGCTCTTGGTGATGAGGGGCCAGTGTCGATGCTCTGTAAACAAAAACACTGTGCTTCCCTCAGAAAAATGTATAAGATATGTAGTGCCTCTTGAATGTTCAACCCAGGAGCCTCCCTTCACCTGAATGTTCCAGATGTTTTGCTGTTCTTGTGAACACGTCTGACAATGTCCCGCTGCTTTCTTTGTATGATGAAGTCCAAGAAAATGTTTGCAGTTTACATCTGAAAATGCTTAATAAACAAAAACTCTTAAGGACATTGCAGTGAATCTTGAACGCTACGAGCATTCTGCACCACAGCTGAGTTTCTGACGTCATAATATACTCTCTTCTCGCGGGAAGTGGTCATTATTGTCGCTGTGAGCCCCAGGACGTTTTGTGCGCTCCTCAGTTTAAAGGATAATGGGACAGGATTACATTTGTACCATCTATTACCGTCGTTAATAACTCAGTCTTACCACTGTCAGGGCATTGTGTGGCTAAATGTGAGGCGCTCAGTTGATCTCCCACACTAATTGTCAAAGAGCTGATATTTGAAGACGGCCCCTTTGAAGCACAGCGGCCCCTGTTCTTTTATCATCCTTCAGGCTCCACGGAGACACTCATCACACTTTGAGCAGCTGTTATCGTGACCTTTTTACAAATACTGCATGTGTTTGTTGCAGCAGCTACTCAGCAGCTTGAGCGCCTCTCCAGGATATCAGACATTATTAAATCGTTGCATTAACATTTGGATGTTGAGTGAAATGCCTGTTTGAAATTTGATTATTCTCCCCCTTATCACAGCAGTTATTCCCCCTGGAAGTAGCATCAACCTCACAATTCTCACATGAACTCTTTTTTTAGTTTTCTTCACCTTTGAGATGATGGCCATCACCCTCCCCTTTTTCTTTTTATAATGTCCATCAATTATGAGTAATAACTGTTATGTAGTACTCCAGTTTTCTAGTAGCAGTGGCAGACATGATATGAACAGCTTCCACTAACTAAATCAAAATGAGCTGATTCCAAATTGCCAAACTTAAATAATTACCGCACTCTTAATTCATTTCTTTATGGATTTATATCTGCAATGAACATTTGCTGCTTGATGTAAGGTCTACTTTCCCACATTATTAATATAATGTAGCAGTTCCAGCGATGATGATGATGGCATTAGGGAGGAAGTAGTCCCTCTTCCACGGTGACACCATCAAATCAATAGCATGATAAAAGCAAGTTAAAAGTGTCAAACAGCAACACTGTCAAGCTTGGAAATGAGAGAGTTGTTAAATCTCAGTGTGCCTCAGGGTCCCAAAAGGGTAGGACAAGGACAATGTTGCAATGGGTATGATTGGATTGATTGGATATGCTCCACATCTCTTTTTCTTCTCTGATTCTGTAAACTTGGCTTGATGTGCGTGACAGTCTGATGTTGAAAGCAAAGGATTGAGGTGAAGTTCAGTGAGCAAAGCAACTCAACCCCCAGCCATTCGCTCCTCTTTCTAACCTACTGATTCCACCTGGCTCTTCTCAGTTTTAGTGGAAGTCTGTGCAGATGGACCGAGTCATTTGTGATCATTAATCCCGCATAGGCAGAGTGTCAATCTAAATCTTAACGGCGTCTATCAAATCAGAAGCTTGTTGTTGGTATAGGAGCGGTGGGAGATGCTATTAATTGTGGGGAGAGATTGGAGAGCCCTCTTGGTGCAGATAGTCATAATCAGGTTCTTGGTGAGATGACTTCTTCCTCTCCATCTCCACTTAAGCTCTATTTAATTTCTTCCTCTTTCTGCATCTGCACACCACTCCACCCAGGCTTTTCCTCTCTTCACTCCCATCTACAATCAGAGTAAGGTGAAGCGTTGGAGTGTTGCACCTGATGCACAGAAATAGAAAGACATGGTTGGCTGGCTGGCTGGCTCGCCAGTCAATCAGTTGATTAATCGGTTTGTTTTTGTTTGGCCAGTCCATCAGTTTGTCAGTTATTTGTGCAATTGCTTGGTTCGCTTGGTTGGCTGGTCCATCGGTTAATCTATAGGTTCTATAGTTTGATATATAGGTTAGACGTTTGGTGGAATGGTTTTTTTTAGTTGGTTGCTTTTGGCCAAATGCTCTCAGCAGAACTTTTGTTAACTTTGAGAAAACTGTGGTCTTCACACTGGAAAGATAAAATGGTACAATGGTACGAGCAACAAAAAATTAGGATTCATCCTCTATTGATCTTAAATATCTGAGGAAAAATTTCATGCCAACATATTTCTGAAGGTAGCTCTTGACCTGTTGGCAGGACTTTGACTCATGACAGCAGTTAAACTAAACCACAGCAATCAATGTGGCCGACAGCTTGTTTTGTTTTTACCTATACATTGTTACACTGGAGATTTGTGCACAGAGGCCACAGAGGCTACTTCAGCATATTCTACACTAAAAAAGCAATTGCATAGTTTAATGGCGCTTTAGTTTCTTTTCCCAGTTGTCCCACTTGAGTGTGAGTCAAAGAGTTCGCTGATTGTCCTTATCTCACCGAAAGGTGCATCAATGTAAAGGCAATCATGCTTCAGTGATTCAGTGACAACAAAGTAGGACATGTAAAACACACAGAGAGCAAGAGTAAAAGCTTTGCTACTCTGTTTCAGCAGCTGTGATGTGATGCTTTCCTCTACTGTCAGTTATCAGCCCAAGAGACCACAACCATATCCTTGTGGCCGAGGCATCATAGATTCTGCGTGACAGTCATTAAGTGTGTGATATACTATAACACAACTTGTCACCTAGTTATGTCTGTAAATGACATAGTGATACACATGAAACGAGGAAGAAAAATAGAGAGATGAATTGCCAACATATGACTGATTCTTTTGAGTCATTTCAAATATTTTCCTTCTTCTGAAATACTTGGTATTCATACCCATCATTATAAATATTAGAAATGTTGAGGTTTTTAATTATATCCTATATCTACAAAGGCAGTGGCCAATTAATTAGTCTTTTTCCAATAGTCTGAGACACTAGTCTCACCTAATCTGCACTTGTATTGAATGTATTGATTCTTTTCTTGGCTAAATCCTGGCTTTAAGACTGGTGTGACGAAGTGTGGAAGGGTTATAACAGATAACCTATTTTCATTTCTACTCTGCTGCATAGAATATCAAGGGGATTGCCGTGATGCTTTAGAAAAGGGATTTGGCCCAATTTTATGGAATTTTCAAAAGTGAAGATAGAGTAGAAAGCCACACTGTTATCAGCACAACTAAAATAGGACATCACATGTGTCATTTTCAGTTTAGCTTCATTATAGCTGAATGTAACAAGAACATTTCTAGGGTTTCTAGGGGGCAGAGCGTGGAACTGGATCTGTTGTATCTGAAGCATGATCGGGGAGACCAAAAGTGACCAAAGCATCAGGAGATCAATACATCAAAATCAGTTCCCTGAGAGACAGAGGAGCAACTACATCACAGATACAGGCTAAATACAGAATGCCAGACTCCAATCAGCAAAAGTACTTATCTAAAGAAATCTGTGTTGTAGTCGTCTCAGAGGACGAGGAGCGTTTTCTAAACAGTTTCTCAAGAGGGGAGACAAGGGCAGATACTTTGGATGGACTAAGAACATATCAACATTTCACACTGGATGACTGGAAAAAAAGATTTATGACATGTCATGTTTGCAGGAGAGAGAATGATACGACAGTGTATCAAACTGAAAGTGAAACATGGAGGTGTTAATATTCAGGTCTGGTGGTGTTTTGCTTACTCTGGAGTTGGATGCCTGCTCTGAAATGACCTTCTCCGGAGACATGCTTTACCGTCTAGTTTGCATCTTTGCGTTGAAGGAATTACTGCTGCAGAATTATGACCTGCACCTCAAAGCTTTATAGGAACGACGATGTTGAAGATTAAAGAAGACCAAGGAGTCCTTACAGTCATGGACTTTCAGTTTACATCAAACTCATTGAACATTCATGAGCCAAGTATCCTGTGACATCATCAGGGATACGCGTCAGCCTGAGTGCATCCTCTGCTGTCATTAAAGGGTCAGCATGTAGGATATAATGGTGGCTAGGGGATAACTGTCTACCCCTCACCTTCCCTCTCCAAGTACGAGATTTTACGTTGGCATCCAGGTAACATAAAAAGTCAAAAGGCCATGTGCTGTTATGCCTGTGTTTGGATTATTCATTGTGGGCTGCTGTAGAGACAAGGTGGTGAAACTTGGCAGACTGCATGGAAGAAAACCCACTCCTGTTGTAGATATAAGGCTCATTCTTAGGGAGAGGTTGTCAAGGAAGTCAAGGAACCCCTACAAGATAGAAAATACTCTGGGAACCCTTTCATATCTGTACCTTGGAAAAATCTTGATAATTTATGAATTTGGCAACGCAGAACCCCCCGGCAGTCTGCCAACAACACCCATTGCAGAACCGCTGCTGTAAGATAACAATGATTCTTAGGTTCAGGTGATTATACATTTATGAAAACATAAATCCTACACGCTGTCCCTTTCTAACAAAAAGGGGACATTCCAAATACTTGCAGAGTTTAATGTTTTATTCAATTTTATTTAGACTTCAATATAATTTGTATTTAATTCCTATGCTGAAATGATTCATGCCACTCCATCATATTCATTATGCCATATTTGGTTTTTCAGCTCGTGCAGTGCAGTATCTTTGCATGTATTCCAACATGCGGCTTCATGGCCTTGCATGACTTATTACGAATAATACATAAGTGACCAAGGAATTGAGCAGCATTGACTAATGGTTTGAAATGTGTGGTGTGTAAAGCAGAGAAGCGGCTTGTGATGAAAACAAATTCTCGTTCAATGATAAAGTAATGGCTTCATATAAATGGGCTTTGTTATTGTATTAATTGGTGGTTTGGGAAGTGGTGTTTTAAGGGAAGGAGCGATCTGCAATGAAAACAATTCCTGTTCATCTGCAGAGGTTGGCTGGAATCTTCACTGAAGCCTGAAGGACAAGAGGTGAAGGCAGGAGGAAATGAAACAGATACATATCTGAGCAGTTTTTAATTCACTGTCGCTGGGCTCCTCCTGGTAGCTCGCGCAAGGAGAGAATTGTTCGGACGTTATAATACTGTGATCTCCACTGCACTTGCTCTACAGTAGCAATATATCTTTTTGTCATGAATCTGTGCAGCGTAAAACTTTAAAGGAGTTTTGTCTAAAAAAGTTCAGAAATGCCCTGTATGGTGCACTAAACACTTTAGAGAAGGAGAACACAAGTTTATTGAATCATAACATCAGTAGCCCCCGCCTAACAGACCTTAAAAGGCTGATCAATGTAATGTGAGTCTCCAGAAGTCAAATGCTACAGACACATACACCCAGCAGACTGCATGGTCTTGGTATTTAAAGTGGAGATCTTATTTGTTCAGTGAAACATGCTTTGAAGAGCAAATATTTTTATTTTGACAGAAAATCCTTCTCCTAAATTTTTTTTTACTACGACATTTGTCAACTTAACTAGTTTCACAGTCACTGAAGCCGATCACCTTCGTCGACAGGTTGTTTTAATGATTGCCCCTTGAAGAGAAATGTGTCAATTTACAGAGGAAAGCAATCACGAAAGCTACACCATGAATTATGACTGTCACAATATCAGATTTCAATCACATGATTATCATAATCAAAATAAATTAAGATAATAATATCATAATGACAATATTATAATCACTAATCATGACATGAAACTTTGAAAAATATTAATAATGCAGATGCTGGCATATTGCTGTCATGGTTAACTGTTTATTTTTGTTTTATCTCCTGTATGGCAAATGAATTACAATCAAAAAAAGCACAAAATACTAATACCTGTTTGAGTGGCTGTGCAGACAAATGACAATCTTGGTAATCATAGATACCCATATAGAAAATAGCTCATTGTTGAGAAAATATTTGCTAAATTAATTCATATAAATATTTCTTCATAGCATTACATTTGCTGATATTATAGATCGGAGCGGAGATTATAGATAAACAGTTTAGTCTGTGGATTTCCCGTGAGTGAGAGTGAGACAAGCATATAGGGTGCCTATAACTATTAGTGTGAAAAGATAGTTACTGATAAAATGTTTTTTATAATGAACATTGGATTTCAAAATTTTGTACATCAGTGTTCGCAGGCAGCAAGACCCTTTCATTCCCGTCGTGATAACAAACAAATAAGTTATAGAGATAATGAAGGTACAGTATGTAGATAACTTCATCCACTAGTGTCATAAAAGTGGCGTAACAGTAAGTTATCCACAAACAGCTATGTTATGATCTGCATGTAACCATCTCATACCTGGCGTGTCTCTGGGTTGTTTTGCTTCTAGTCTCTTGCCTTTGTGATTGTCTCTCCTCCCTGACTTTGATGGGTCCAATTATCCCTGTCTGCCTTGTGTAGTTAGTTTCTGTGCTGCCACTCGTCTTTGTCAGTTAATCTGTCAAATTCATCTCTCCGGTCGTACACTGTGTTTCGGTTCACAGGTGCCCCTTGTTACCTTGTGCTTCCGCTCAGCTCCTTTGTGTTTGAATATTTTTGAGTTTGGACTTTCTTTCTTCCCCGCCTGCCTGAATCTGAAAGTCTGTTTATTTTCATTAAATTATCTTCGTCACACTTACCCGCCTCTGTCAAGAGTCTGCATTTTGGGTGCAGAAATCCTTCAACACATAAGAAATGAATGCATTATGTGAAAATGTGCAGGTGCGGTGCTGTGCTAAAGACAGTCATAAATTGTTTGTGCCTTAGACCTGACAAGTAGAAAAACACAATGTTAGATATGCCTTTATAAAACGGCATAAACAGCCCTTTTCTGCATTGTTTGTGCACATTCCACTTTTCACTACTTTAAGATTTATTTTTGCACTTAAGACTATTGCGATAATCAGTAGTATTTAACTGTAACACGCATCATCTACAGTCTTAACACAGCTTGCCTTCAATTCTACTGTGGAAAAACAGTCAGCTACTGGAAACATTTTAGAATCATGATGCATTGAGTCAGGTTTAAACTTCGCAAAATGACAGAACAATAAGGAAGAAAGAAAATTGTAGAAACTACAACAATTTGTTACAGTGAACAGAAGCAAACTCAAAAGGAGACAGAGACAACTGGAGTTATTATGGATTATTTATTGTTATCATAAAAGGTCACAATCTGAGTGAAAAATATATAAGAAAAAAATGTACTCAATGCCCGAAATTATCTCAAAGACACTCAATTACTCTTGCAAACCTTCACACTGATGGGACAATCCTCCGGAGTGTGAGACACTGTATGCATACAGTATTACAGTATTGTATGGGGTATTCAAATAGTGTTGAGATACTGAGTGTTGGGGGGAGTTCTGCTCCATACAAGGGAGATACCAATGTGATCCACCATTAATCATTTCAAAGAACCATGACAACACCAAGCAAAGGGAGCTGAAGGGATAAAATACACAGGAGAAAACAAGGCCATTCAGCAGCAGTATAGTTCAATAGCTTTGAGAATACATTCTGCAGCATAGGAGTAGATGATCATTTTTAAATCTGTGTGGTCTTTCGCTATTGTGTAATGTTTCTTTATGCAGTTTATTCAATTGGGGATGTGAAAGGCATCTAATCACAGTTCCCTCAGTCAGTGACCTGAGTGAAGATTCACCGAGGTGAGAAAGAGCACTCACTGGCACATCAGCGACCTTGGGGGGGATGCGGTGCGACCGACAAGGGGTGTTTTTGACTGTCACAGTGAGAAGTCGCTCAGAGATGACAGGGGTGAAAAACGTTTTTCCGTATCATCACTCTGGACAAAATCCCCCCCCCAGGAGACCCGATAGATCACTCAGGTCACTTACTTGTGAGGACCAGGGATGCCCCGCAGAGCAGATGCCTGCCTGGCCCTGCTGGGGCGCCACACCTGGGTCAAAAGACACAGATGCGTCGTTCATGATTGCAGCGGCTTAACGCCACAGGCCATAGCTCAGCGGTGAGTTTAACCCTGCCAGCCCACAGCCTTTACGAGGAGCGCGTAATGGCTCTCTGCTGAGAAGCTAAACATGTGCATAAGTAGCCAGATTACATCCTATCATTAAGATGAGAGCTGTGAGTGTCAGACTGATTATTTCAGCAGGGTGTCAGAGGACTTTTAAATCTTTATGCAAACATGACATCTGCACTCTCATGCTTTGCTAAACAGCTTAAACAGTGTATAGAGGTTTACGTATGCCATCAGAGGAGGACATTAAACGGCTCATCCATAGCATGCACAAATGATGATTGTTTAACTTGTTAAATACTATTATGTATGCAAATTGCTCCTGATGAGTTTTATAACAAAGCCTCCTGAGCCTTTGAATGCAGGATCACATTTTTAATTTGTGTAGGTGGAAATACTCCAAGGTGAGTTGTATTCTGAATTAATTTTGTAGCAGTTCAAGCAAGGCAAACAGAAGGGGAATTCTAATTTAGTTCTAAAGCAATTGTAAGAGTTGGTATTGCATTAAACTTTAGTAAACGTGAAAGATCATCTTCAAAGTGTTGTATTACACTGTAGTTCTAATTTGTATGAATAACGAAGTGCAGTTATTAAAGGAAATGATTAAACAATAAAGCAGGGATTTGTGCCTCGACAAAGAAAACATCACACTGCAGTTCACGTCTTTATTTTCTTAGTTCTGTGATTGTGGTAACAACGACTTTCCTGGCATTTTCTTTTTTCTCCTACTTGTCTCCATGTTACTGTCCAATAGAAGGTGTGTCACAGTGTGTGTAAAAAGGTTAGGCATGGTTAGATGTGCGTTCATGCCCTGTCCACACGCATGTAGATATGTTGCAAAACAAACTCTTTTCTCTAAATCTGGGCATCTCGTCCACACGTTTTAAGTCACATTTTACAAATGCCTTCCACAGTGCACATTTCAAAAAATATATTTTTTTCTGTGTATCATGTTAAACAGCAGCATTTGGGAAACAATGACTTTACAGCTGACCTCATGCCCACTGTTGGCTTGTGTAATGGCAATACACAGCAATATGGCAGCAATATACAGATTTAGCATCACTGCACCACATTACAGTCATTTAAACGTTCTCTGGTGCTTGACAAATCGTAGCTGTAGACTTTATCACCACCCTGTTTGAGCCTCTTTAATGGTTATTGTGTTCTCATCTGGACGAAGATATTTTGTAAAAGGAAGGTCGTGTGGATGGAGTTGTCGTTGTTTTTTAATATACACAGTAATGTCGACAAGACCTTATGACAAAATAAACACTGTCAGACCAGTAATACAACGACAGCTCTGTTGATTCCACAGATGAGTGCCATTCCCATCTGTTAAATTCTCACCTGAATGTTTACTGTGGATAACAAGCTCACAAATTTATTTTGCTTCAAATTTCTTTTTAAACATCAAAAGCCTCATAAATTCCAAATGAGAGTCACCGCAGTAACAAAGTGCTTTCAATTGTAAATCATCGCACCCAGCCGGAGGCACACAGTCCTCTCCAGGAAGCCGCTCTTCATAATGTGATAGCTGCTTTTCAAACTCCAGTGGATAGATTGCTGTGAGCTCAGCAGGGTCAGCAGATACCTCACTTTGTCAGACCCCTGTCATAAACCCTATGAGATATTAAATCAAGATTTTGCTAAATCTAAGGCAGCCCAAGTGAGCCCCACACTTTGTGATGACTGTCTGAAAATGATTTTTAAAATACATTAAAGAGCTTCACAGGAATCACAAGAGAATGCTATGTTATTCTCTTAAAGTGAAAATACAGACGTGGCTGCGTTCCAGGGTTTGTAGTGTATTCTGTTGTGAAGTAGCCAAACTCACATTGAGGTTAGTGAGGTTTTTGCCTCTGTTTGTTTTTCTGTCTGATAATTAGAAGGATTAGGCAAAGACATGATTTGGGTCAGGAATTAAACCATTCGATTTTGGTGTGAATTCAGATAAGGGGTGGATCCAGTAATTGTTTTCACTTTCCTAACTGCGAGTTAGGGCGTTCTTCAACATTTTGATTTCTCAGAGAATAATTCATGGATCTTGATGAAAGGAGTCACACAGGTTTTGTGGGCTGATATTTCTGAGTGGGTGCAGACTCAAATCAAAATGCATCTAGTGAATTTAAATGTGGTTTCAAACATTCTAGTTACTGGACTGGTTTTACACAAAGTCCTTTTAGTGAAGGTCAAACTCGACCACACACAACAAACGATGAGTAGCTCAACGTTGACATGAAAACATTAAAAAGGGAGACACACACCTAACAAGCTCAGACAGAACAGAATATAATCATGGTTGCATTAAACACTCAGGCATTTACTTAGCAACCCCCCCAAAAAAAGGAAACTCAGTCCAAGTCCAAGTCATTATAAGTTTATAATTCAGCTCGCACCCCTCCATCAGAATCTTGTGGTTTCAGGGAGCACCCCTGTGAACATGTAGATCAATACAACTCCTAAATCCCTGCATTCCATTTCACTTTAATAAGGTGTCACTGTTGTAAATGAGCGTGGCTCAAGCTGGAGAGTGCCTCCATCAGTCTGCAGGCGATGACTGATCGTTAGTTATTTTGCCTTGTCATAAAAGCTCTTTCCCACGATAGGAGCCCCGCTGGATATGCAGTTAATAGTTTGGGAACGTCCAATAGATCGTGGTTACTTCAGTGTTGTCAGTAACAGCGATCCAACAGCTCTCTCATCTTATTATTAGACACGTAATACCTTCATAAGGTTTGACAGGTTAAATCAAATACATCTCTCTATTTCATTATAACAGCAGCGTTTTCATATTCTCATTTTCATCCAAATGTGGGTGCAGCATTCTCTTCAGGAGGGGGAGGACACATTAATCAAGGTGATTCAAAGAGGAGAATCAATATGGCTTTGTCATTATAGTCGACTTCACCTGATTCTGACCCCATGTGTTGACTCACCCTGAAGCGTCTTACACAAGTGAATTGACTGCAAAAGCCACAACACGACTACAACTTCTTTGTTCTCTTCTTTGTTGGATGCTCCAAGCACCTGTATCGTAAAACACTTCAAATAGACAAGCATCAAAGTTTAAGTCTCGATTTGCTTGTCCCAAGTTTTTATAAAGGACGGCTCGCTTGACTGCGGTAAGTTACTCTGCTCATTTCAACGTCAACATCTGTTGTCGCTCATTTGCGTTGTGGTTGTGTTTCTATTGTGGCTTTTGTAGTTCTGATGTGGCTTTGGTTGTTGTGTTGTCACTTTTGCTGTTGTGTTGTGGCTCTTCATTCTATTGCTCTTTTGTGTGGCATATCGGCCATTTTGTTGTATTTTACAGACTGTAATAGTATTATAAATAGAGAAATTCCTGATTTGGCCTAATCAATGGGACAAACTTATATGGTACTTTAGTTGTAACCTAAGTTGTAGCCTTATACCAAAAAGTTACATTTTCAAAATAAAAATAGCAAGAGTAAATGTAATGTCAAGATTTGGTTGTACAATCATTTCAAATGTAAAAACATTCAGGGGGCTTAATGACATGTAATTGGGAGAAGTAGTCAAATAAAAATGCTATAAATACTTTTGTATTATCCAATTTTTTTTAAGATAAGACATAAAAAACTGTTTTCTCTTGCTTTAAGCAGCTTAGTAAAAGCCCCTCTCTAAATGAGGATAAGATTCCTGCTGTGTCATTCATGTTTTCGCTGTTCCGTAATCCTTCCATTCCAACTGCTTCACCAAGAACTAGAGTCATGGTTAACATCCCTTTTCCAGTAGCTGCACTATTTCCCCCTTTTCACATTTCTGAGCCACAGCCAGAGCTGTGGCCCCAGAAGAATCCAGCAGTGTCCTGTCTGCTCCGTTCAGCAGTAGAGCCTTTACGATCGGCACACAGCCATGATGGGCAGCCAGGTGTAAAGGTGTCATCTTTCCTTTGCTTACAGCATTGACATCTGCATGATGTGTTATCAAGTGGAGTACACTTGGCAAACTAACACTGGTGCAGGCTGCATGTAGTGGTGTCCATCCTTCACGGTCCTCTGTCACATTTGGCTCTGCTTTGGCCGCCAAAAGCTTTGCCACCATTTCCGACTGGTTCTGGTGGCAGGCGAGGTGGAGTGGAGTCCATCCATTCTCACCTGTAACATTCACACAACCACCCTGACTCTCCAGCTGGACCATGGTAGCTGTATGACCCCTAAGGGCAGCCAGGTGCATGGGAGTCCAGCCTTGGAGGGTCCTGGAGTCTGGGCTGGCTCCGTTTGACAACAGCTGCCTGCATATGCCTGTGTGACCCTTCAGCGCAGCCAGGTGAAGTGCAGTGTACCCCTTGTTGTCCACACTGTCAGTAGTCGCCCCACCATTCAGCAACAGTCTTACCACTCTATTATGGCCTTCCCCAGCCGACAGGTGAAGAGCAGTGGAATCAGTAGCATCTATAACATTGGGATCTGCTCCCTTTGTGAGGAGGAGCTTGGCGATATTCAGATATCCGTAGGCGGAGGCTAGGTGTAGCCCTGTCTTCCCTTGTGTTTCCTCCTTTTGTCCGACTGCTTCCTCCGACAGCCGTGAAAGCAGCAGGCGCGCCACTTCTTCGTGGCCATTCTGGCAGGCCAGATGGAGGGGATTCCAGCCGGTTTTTTCCTGGGCATCCACCACAGCACCTTTGTCCAAAAGGATACGTACAGCTCTCTCATCGCCGTTCTGAGCAGCAAAATGTAGAGCTGTCCACTGGTCTTCATCTCCCTGGGTGGCTGATGCCCCATGATTCAGAAGTAGAGAGATGATGTCATGAAGCCTGTAGAAAAGACACAAGAGAGTACTTTTTGACATTTTAAGAAATGCAGTTATTTGCTTTCTTAAGGTAACTTAAATTGAAAATTGATGCCGCTCTTATTTGTGTTGATAAAATATTACTTTGATGTTGCCGGGCAACCATCTTCTCTATATTTATCAGTCTTCTCCTCTAAGTCTGCAAGAATTGTATAAGCTTTTCCAGAGTCACCCTACATTTTAAAAGACAGTTATTTTACTGCATTCATTTACTGCATTACTGAGTATAATGCTATACAAATACTAAATACTTTAATACAAAATATAACCAATTTAATTTATTTTTTAAATTACATTAAATATGTTAAAAACACAAAAAGAAATACACATCCTATTGCTGAACGTAAGATTTGTATCTGTAGAATGTATTAAATGTCCAGTGTGTAAGATTTAGGTGACAGTGATCTATCATTTCTTTCATTTTTCAATACAGACCTGTACAGAACAGCAATAATAAGCGGCGTGTAACCTCTGGCAGTTGTACAGTTGACTTCAGCATCCAGACTTAGGACGTGCTCAACACTCCTGGCATCTCCGCTGGCTACCGTGTAGTGGAGGAGGCTCTTTTCCCCTGAAAACGGAGTGCACACATGCTCCCTCTTCACAGACTGTCTGAAACTGCCAAAGTCCTTTTTGGACAAAAGAGAGAGAATGCCGCACGTGGCATTCTGGTCATCTGTGAAATGAAAACAAAGAGAATTGTATGAGACAAAGACCTGGAGAAAATGTGATTACAGTCTGTGACAGGAATTTTTTCTTGCAATAAGTTTGCTTTATTTTAGTTCAGCCTTCTCATTATACTGTGTAGAGCCATGTGCTTGTGTACATAATGTGGGCTTCCTGGACCCTGGGGTTCTCAGTCAGTATCAGCCGTTGCAGTGAAATGTATTTGCATTTGTCTTTGAACAAATGTACCTATACATTTCTATTTTCACTTGGTATCAGAAATGAAAGGATCAATAAAACATATTGCGAATCATCTATTCAATAATCCAGCCAGCAGTTCAGGGAAAAATGCATCTGATGGGGCTGCTCAAATGTCTTTTTTATTCCTTCCACCACTGATGGTTGACTTTGCTTTTCAGTAGTAATGTTAATATTAAATATATGAGAGCACTTAAATTGCACTTTTTAAATGTCAACCTTCGCATTGAAAATGATTTCCTGCTCTAGTGATGTGTTTACCTGAGGGAATGTCATGCGTCTCAGGCAAAGTCATCTAAAATGGAACAGAAAGAAAGAAAATACCTCAGAAGTCATTAGCTGATACATCAATCATCATAAGTGGCTAATAAGCACAAATATCAATCAATACTGTATATGAGCTCTTGGTCTTCAAGGTTATGAATGACTCAACAGTTTAACACTGGTAATATTAATTTATCTGCACACATTAATGCTAATTACATTTTAATTAGCATTACTTACTAATATTTCTGTTTTCAGCCACACTAGCTGCTAAAAATACAAATCTGAACAGACTGTCATGGTAGAGAATGAAGCCGACTGATGTCTGTGATCCCCTGATATTTTTATTTTTAACAACCCTGTTCACTTTTTAGAAAATGTAACCACTTGCAGCAGCAATACAACAAAACAATGAAATCAGAAGAATCACAGTATACGATTTTCTGCTGATGTATTGTTATACTTACAGACTCCCTGTGGCGCTATGGTAAACTTTCTGCATCATTAACGTTTAACATTAAAGTTTTCCAAAATCACATCACAACACTATTTAATGAATTGAAAATGATAAAAGGAATAACTGAATCAAATCAACAATATGAAGATGCCACTTGTACACAAAAATGTAGGCATTCATATTTCTCAGAGACTGTCATGAGTACTTTAGCCTCAATTACACACCTCTACTTAAAGACTAGAAGATGATCAAACTCTGACTCATGAATGATTTATTGAAACCTTCAGTGGAAATCAATCACTCTCAGTAATTAGAAATTTAAAAGTGCAAGGTAGCCTTGAGGCACCAAACTTTCTCCACTACTTCAATGTATACGCCAATATTTAGTTGGATAGCAAATAGCACAAATAAAATAACGAATGGTGGGATTAAGAAGAACATCACTGTAACAACTCAATTGTTGACGTCCCCTTCCTACCACTCAATCGAGAAAGCACTGCTGTAAAAATAATACAATGTCCTCAACTCTGACAGCCTCGTGGAAAATGGACGAAAATCATCACTAGCACAGTTTAGGTACACCCCAGTTGGACCCCTCTCGCTGCACATCATCTCCATCGCCAGAACAACAAATCCCTATGGTACACTAATCCAGAAATATGAGGTTAGGAGAGACTGGCTCCTCCACTACCAGCACCTTTTTCATCTTCTGGTTTCAAAGTGGGTTTATAGATGTTTGATTGCAATGGATATGAGAAAGAAAGATATCCTCTGAAATGTAAATCGCAGAAAGTTATAACTCAAAAAAGCCAACTCTGCCTAATTACATCCTCACAGATGCTAGTTTGATTGTACTCTCTTGTAGAAAGTAAATCTTTCCCCAAACTCTTCATTAATCTGAACTGCCCATATTGCCAAAGTTGGAGCAGAGACAGCAGATCTCACAGTATCAGTCAAGCTGAGCATCAAGTGGAACACACCTCATGAATCGGGGGAACCAGCCAAGAATAATCAGTCGACTGTTCCTTATCGCCGTTTCTGTGACAGTGCATTGGTCCTGGGATCTTCAGGACTTCACTCAGAGCCTCCGTCTTCATCACAGTGTCTGAAAAAAGAAGAAAAAAGCTGTCAAGGACGGATCAGGAATTTGCCTTATCAAAGAAATGTATTCCCAGACTTGCAGCTCTAAAACCCAGTGGGAACTTTTCATAACTACGCCACTTCAGGAATGAACAGTCATGCATGAATTACAAGTGAATTCTTTCATACAATAATAATAGCGGTGAGCATCATAAACAGTGTTGGAGGCCATGAAGGAAGCAAGCACAACATTAATTTGTATTTATAATTTTTTGACTTCCTAAAGCTTCATTGAGCCAATGCCTGGAGCACATATGTGGTCCAAAGCAGAAACATCTACCAATTATGAGTACATTGTTTTTGGCTTAAAATGTCCGCTGTTATCCTAACATTTAGCTGATGCAGTTTCAAGTTATATTTGAATGTCTGGGCTTACGGACACTTAGATGACACCACAGGAGCAGTATAGAGGCATTTTATGTTTTTTCTTTCTGTTGTTTTTCTATGTTTGAAGAAGTTGTCACCATTTACTTCAATTGTATTGGATTTTGCTGCAACACTGTTTACCCCTGAGACTCCAGAAGTGTTTTGTTGAATCAAACACTTCACCCACCTCTCCCTCGGCATAGTGATGAGTAGATAATGAGTGAATTTTCATTTTGGGGTGAACAATCCTTTTAAGGGCACACTGGTGATGCAGAAGTCAAACCAGTAATACAAGTTAAGCCTTAGAATTGCTAGCATCACGTCATTATTCCCGTACGCTGCTAACAATGTCATTCCTCGAGTTGTCGAAATACTTGTTCTGTTCCTTGTGCGTTTTGTGCCTTGTTCAAGATCCTCTGTAAGAGATAATATTGCTCCTCTGTCATCGTGTATATTTCAAATAGTACAGACTGAAGAGCTGCAGCTCCATTGACAACTTGAAATCTAAATTTTAGGTTCAGCTGAAAAGAAATCTGCTCGGTTTCTTTTTCTTTCTTTTTTTTTTTTTTAATTCTGCACCTGAGAACAGTGGCCTCTTCCTGTGATCCTGGTCCCAACACTTCTGCATGAGGCTGATCATGGGGTCACACTCGCAGGGCTTCTCCTCAGGTATCATCTCCGTACAGGGTCTCTTCCCTTGTGATACCTGTAGGAGCACTGTGGTCACGCTGCACCCTGGGTCAGCAAATGTGACACGTACAACAGAGATGAAGAAATGCAGAGGGAGCAGCCACAGCAGCTGCTGAACAGGTTTTCACTTGTTTCTACACAGCATCAACACATTTAGCCAGAGGGGGGGGGGGGACCAGACCGGATTTTGTTGTGAACATTCTTTCTTTAACTACATATCACATGATGGCATTAGACATTCACTGGAGACACCATGTCTACCTCTTTGTCATGTTAAATGATGAGTTTTAACAAGTTGTTTTTGGTCCTACGTTCACACAAAAATATAAAGTGTTCATTCAACTGTAGATGTGCTCGTTGGCTGACTTTCATCTTTAGTGCAGGTCTGTTTCCTGTCCTGATCAGGTTAGCTCATGGTTTTGCAGTAAGTTCTTGTTTTAACATTTGATCTGGTTTGTTTTGGTTTGTTTTTCAGCTTCTTTTTCTTCTTCTATTGTTTAATGCTGTCTCACCTTACTGCAATTTGTCTTAAAGTCCAAACTACCCAAAGAAAAGTGTTCACACTGCAAAGGAACCGAGATATTTTGACCAGTTTGATCTGGACCAAGACAATCTATTTTGGTTGACTTTCACACCTGTTATTTGGTTTCGGACTGAACTGAAAGAGTCCAAAAGTAACTGTGAAAGCAAAGTCCAAAATGTTTGATTAGTGTTAAATTAGGTCCAGATCTGGTGATTGCGACGGCCATAGAATATGATCATAGCTTTCATACTCCCCTTCCTGCTCCCTTGTGCACTATGGAAGTATAGGCTCTGTCATCCTGTTTTCTCCACTCATTTTCAGGTTGGTTCTTTCGTTTCTCACCTGTCCATATCTTTCAGCACATTATTTCAGTCAAGGCCTGTATCCCAATAGGTCGACATTTGTCACACATTTTGAGTTTGAGGGGGTGTTATTTTTTTTTCCACTTTCTATGCTTATTTACAACATTTGGGACATGACCACAGTTTAGTTGTACTGCGTCCAATTTCGATTTCCTGTCTGGAAAGTTGCCTTGACCTTTTATGCTATTTAAATGAGGAACACTGTGTCGAAACACTCAAGTACAATGTGACTCCTCGCGGAAGTTACACCTATAAATCTATTTGATGTGAAGATGTGACACATTTCAAATGAATTCACAACCTACCTGGGTACGGTTTCTGCTGTGTCAGAATCTCCCACATCACAATTCCAAAGCTGTAGGTCAAAGCAGAAAAAGGCACCTAAGCTGAAGTAAATCCACCTTTAGTACAGAAGTCAGTTAAAAACTTTTCTTGGTTTTTGTTCCCAAACAAAAGGTACTATTTAACATTTAACACTGGTGAATGTAAAAGGAGAAGAGAGAGTGAGTCAGACATGAGTACAATTTAAAAATGTCCCTGTTATTGTAATAGAATCAAGCAAATATCAATGGAGAGCAAGGTCGTACTTTGTGAGTTGTGGATTGTGCACTGGATCGGAAAAAATCCCAGTGACTCTTTGTTATGGTGCAATTTTGAAAATACCCTTAGGCAAGTCACCTGTAAACATCAAACGTAGTTCCTGGTGGATCGGGGCACTGAGTGAAGGTCTCCGGTGGAATGTAACTTAGGTTCCCCCTTGCTATCAGATGCTCCATGAACAACTTCTTGCTCATTCCCTCTTCCCAGTGGATCAAACCAAAATCTGAAATCTGTGTAGGTAAACACAAGAACTCCACAGTTACACAGAGCTCAGTAAGCATCATGAGGTCACCGTGACCATTTACGGTCTCGTCTGGTTTTTTTTTTAGCTTCCCTGACCTTGACATGGAGATGATCGTCTAGTAGGATGTTTGACGTCTTGAGGTTAATATGAAGTAGCGGAGGTTTCATGCTGTGGAGGAAATTCATGCCCGAGGAGACCTCATGAATCATCTGGAACTTCTTCGGCCACATCAACGTGTGACTGGCTAGGAGATTGTTAAGTGATCCATTGCTCATGTACTCCATCACCACAGCTGTCACTTCACTACACAGTCCGTAGATGGACATGATGTATTTGTATTTCACTTTGACGATGTTGGACGCCTCGTCCATTATTCTTCTGTGATGGAAAAAGTAATGTTCAGCGAATAACCGTAGACAATTAAAATGGATTTTGTTTTACTTTGACCACAGGAAATATTATTTTCAAACATTGTAAAGGCAAAGAGCAAACCACAAAATCTTTGTTATGTTTGGAACCATGCCAATATAATGACAAATATGTCTTAATATATTTTAAATCCCACCTGTAAAAGTTGTTTGGACACATGGTTGTGTCAAACTTCTTCAGGGCACATTTTTCCCGCCAGAGTTTCAGCTTGACCTGGTACACCTGACCAAATCTGCATTCTGCCACTTTAATCCAGTCAGCCTCAAAGTCGCCCCTCGTGAAGTCCCTGAACTGCCCGGGAGATCCGTCAAAACAATCCATGAGTTCAGAGGTCCTCTCTGACAAAACCCCCCACAACACGCTCAGTCTTTAATCCTACACATAAACCGGGTTTATCCTGCAGATCAGCATCGATCAGAAGGCGCCCCGCAGGAGCTTAAGCGTCACGCTGGGAAAGAGAAAGTAGCAGAACATAGATACACATTAAAATCAGTGGCTGTGTTAAAGGCATGTGGAGTCATGCACACTAGGTTACACTGTTGTGGGAGGATCTGACCTGCAGAACTTGTTTGCACTGAAATGAGGCAGAGCCGGTTTTTAGCTGCCAAGAACGCTGACCTAGCTTTCAGTCAGCCAGCTGCATCATTTCTAATCTTTCCCTGAAAACTGAGCATTTCTTCAGAGAAGTGTGAATTCAGCATCCACACAGTTATGATAGCTGATATGAGAGATATGCCCATTGTAGACGGGGCCTGTATAAACAGTAAATGAACTGCCTAATGACCCATCCACTTCTATCAAATCGCACTTTAACAAGACACTTAACCCCCTGCAGCTCCAATGGAACGGCTCAGTAGTCTGCAGTCTGACTTCGAGATTATGGCAGTTTTCTGTGCCGCCTGTGTGTGTGTGTGTGTGTGTGTGTGTGTGTGTGTGTGTGTGTGTGTGTGTGTGTGTGTGTGTGTGTGTGTTTATATCTTTCTATAGTTGTGAGAACATTCAAAAAGCTATTTTAGGGTTAATGATATAATGGGCTGCATTATGTCATTGAGTGTTCTCACACCTTCAGAACGATGTGTTTGTGTGTGTGTGGGGGCGCGCACGCACAACCCACATTCTCCTACATTAGTAGAAATTACTGCATAATGTAATGCGACTCCCATCAGGGTACATGTTTAATGTCTTTTTCTTGCCAATAGCTATCTAGATGAAAAGATCATTACCGCTCTATTGGTTCAATATGAAGTATTGTTCAATTCTTGATTATGTTAAACCTTCCGGTGGTATACAGAGAACAGAGCTGCCAATCACTACTTTCCCTTCAATCAGGTGGCTACGGAAATGTTAACAATAACAACATCTATGAACAATAAATGTAAAACCTGCATTCAGATACAGTGCAGATAACTCATTTGCATTCACCATCTGTTTTCACTGCTCTGAGGAGAAGCTCTAATGTGACACAGGAAGCTGTCACAATACACCCATGATAACATCTTTGGCCTATTTTGACAAGTTTTCTATTTACTGCATCGTTTGGGACAATGTTTCTGAAGGTGTTTATAATTGTCTATAAATGCACAATCTTATTTTATGACAGTAATGAAACAGACACGTTGCTATTTTTCAAATACCCTGGGAGACTGGATTACCTTTACCTCCATCTAGCTTTATATAAAGCTACAGGCAGCAGATAGTTCACCCAACTCTGATGCCTGAAGAGCAGCTCCTCTAAAGCTTCACAGGTTTAGGGTGAGACAACCTGGAGAGAAAGTTACTGCCAATGTGTAACTAGTACTACCAAACTCCATCCAAGTGGCACACACTGTTTGTGTCATTTTGAAGCCTTAAGTTTTGCATTTTGTCCAGTGCCATCTTGTTTTTGTTTGTTTGTTTTTAAACTAGGAGAAGTCCACCAATTTTTTTTGAGAGCTGAGCCTTACTCAGAACTCAAGAACACTGCGCACCCACATACATGTGGAGTCTACACATGTTGGACAGCACTACCTGTCAATCACACTGCATCCATCTGTCCCTATGCATAGTATGGTTAATGGAACTTAATGTTTTATTGAAGATGTTTACTGACATTCAAATCAACGGAGAAGTAGGGTCCTTTTCTCATAGAGGATTCAGGCTCCTCCGCATCAGCCTCACTTTTCCAAACAGGAGTCTTTGTAGATTTCAAGTTCGAGTCCAGCATATAACTCTGAATTATGTATCAATAAAGTGCTTTTTTTTCTCTCCACAAAAGCAACATTTCAATAATTTAAAAAATGTTCAAACCCAGCCAAGATAATCATATTCATAAAAGGATATGTTTTACCTCATAATTAGTAAATTGCCTTAAATTGAATTGCAAATTTACTTAAATACTTTTTTCTGCAACGCCCAACCGTTCATTATGTGTAAACAAAGTATGTACTCTGACAGGGGCCCCACAGTAGATGAGCCTCATTTCTCTCATATTAATCACTTTCAGTCTGTTTTGCAATTTTTCCCTTAACTGTTTAGGACACAAAGTTGCGGACAAGACTGAATGAGATTAAAGGATCTTAAACCGATTTTTGTGCCAAGAGCCTTTTTTGCAGCAGACAACAAACATGGAATTATTACTTTTGCATTATATTCACTGCCCCTGTGTACAGGAAGTATTTCAAAACGTTTTTTCCTCATACTGTACTGAAATTGGCCGTGCAACTCATTCAGCACACTGTAAATATCATGTTTAATTATCTGGGATGAAGTGTACATTCAACATTGCTGCAAGATGACTTTGAATGTCTTTCATGATGCTGTGATGTGTGAACTGCCCCCATTTCAGTTCTGGGTGCATAGAGACATTTACTGTGGATTCCATCTTTCTGTATCATTAAAGCGGGGTGCTCTTTGACAGAAAAGATTTAAACTGCCTGGCTTATGTGAAGAGGATTACGGCAATAAGAATCTCATCGAGAAGATGGGCCAACAAAGATGTCCTCTACCACCTTCCCTTTTTATTCCCACCTGCTGTTCTGCTTTATAGGCCCGTCAGTTGAGTTTTACCACCACTCAAACTCCTTTACAGCTAAATCTATCTGGGGACATGAGGTATTGTTTTGTGGTGTTAAGGAAGGAGATGAACTGAGATATGCACATTTATGCGCACACACAGACACACAAACAGTCCGGAACACTTTCGGACGCTGCTCTGAATAAATTGTACCTGTGGGCCGCTAGTAGCTTTGGCAGTCATATAAATATCTAGGCCATCTCCCTTGGGTTTCCTCATTCCGTTCACATTGCACATTTAGATGCACTATAGTTCCCGCTGAGAGCGCGCTGCAAATCTCCACCACTAACTCACAACTGTGTGCAACCCTCACCGAGCAGCTGTCCATCTCCCATCGTCTCCGTCTTTCTATAGATTTTATGGATTGTAAATGTAGAAGTTTTTTTTTTTATTTGGGGTATTTTGTTTCACAACGTGCGTCTCACCTGGGAGTAGCTACAGGCCTGGATTCTGCTGTCATTTCTTCCCTCCTGAGGTTTAAGTTTTCATTTTCTAAGACACAGTTAGGTATATTCATTAATAAATCCACTTCAATAGGATTTGCCCTTCCTGCTCCCTTTTAATCTGCTGGGTCACCCTGCAGGGCTGAGGTAGGGAGAGCATGCGAGAGTGAAGTGTGGTATGATTTAATTTCGACACGTCCCATGGCCTATGTGTCTGTTGGGGAGAAAAAACGCTACTACAACATGATTGTGAAGCTTTAAGCGATTCCAGGTCAATTATTTTGGTGAGCTGTCAGAACTTTCTTTGGCTGAAATATGTGAAGAGATGAGCAGAATAACCAGCCTTAAAAAATTAAAGAGCATCATCAATAAAACACACCGTCAGCTCTGTTTTGATTTTAAAACAGTTTTTGTTTTCACACGAGCCACAGCCACATTAAAACCTGTTATCATCACAGGTTTACACTGTATCTGCTTTTTTATTTATAGGACAGTGCTCTGCATATTTCGTTAATTAATAAAGTGTCAACTCCTTGCAACAGAGTGATTTCCAAACCTGTCATCTCGCTTTGTGGATGTGGGTGCGATAATAGATGAATTTAACATTCACTGCCGGCCATAGTTTCATGCTTCACTAACACACACTATTACATGGGACAGACCTCATGGATTGATGTTCCAATGAATACCGGGTCACGATCAGATTCCTGATACCTGAGGGGAGAAGTCTGTCTTCATTGATGGGCCAACATTTAGCCAATCTCGCATTAGCAGGCTCCACCACACTGGGTAAAGGGCTGACTCGCTGGAGCCAAACGCTTCTCCATTGCCCCCCCATGTCCTCCAGTAACTGACAAGTTTAACTCCAGTGTCACTGATCCACATTCTGTGAGCATAGGCGATGCTGCACAAGATAGAGCAAGATGAACAAGTGGGGTGGGGGCATATTGTAGTGAATGGTGGTGTATTATCTGCTGTGTTAAAAGCTTTCCTATGTAAGAATAGAACATTAATTGCTTCCTGTGTATCTCTCAAGAGCCTGGACTGTTAATCAAAATCTTATCTTATATGTATTTCTGTAGAATTATAAACATGCAAGGTACATGATAGAGAGTAATAGCACAGGGAATTATGAGGCACAAGATGTTTGGATTCCAATTTGCTCATATATTCGTCTTTTGTGCATCGGTTCAAATCTGGGTATCATCGAAATTAGAGGCCTGTGAAATATTTAAAACCTAATAATTTGCCTCGATGCACATTTGCCTGCTGAGCAGACTTTTGATTGAAAGTACATTCATTAAATTCTGCGGTGATGAGCTAAAACATGTATGAATCCTTTGGATCACTGTTTTGACGACAGCAGTTGGTTTCAGTGGCAAACCCAACTAGTTAATTCAATTGAGCATTTTGTCACATATTTGACTACATGAATACTGTCTTTTATCTGCTCCCAGGTCTGTTGTCTCTTCTACTCTAGATGGTTCATGATGCACTTACTGATGCGTTTTTCTGTGAATAGTTTACTGCTAATGAATGTTGGATTTCTTTGTGAATCTCTTCTTGGATTTCTTGTGGTGTTCATGGCCTTGAGCCATGTTCCTTGTTTCCTTGCGTTTGGTTGTTGGTTTTGTGTGTAGTTGTTCGCACCTTTACTTCATTATTTCATGTTTTACTTTGAGGCTTTTTTCCTGGGCTGTGTCCAAAATCCAAATCTTCAAAGTCCATAATGCATCATGAAAAGTAGTATACAACTGATTGTCACAAATCGAGCAATATGTACTCAGATTTTCTGATATTTTCCCTAAATAGCCAATCACGAGAGCTGTAAGTGCCAAACCATGAAGATATGATAATATAAGATAAGACATGCATATGTTATTTTAAACCTGTAATAAGGAGCTATCAATCTCCAAGAGGCTTGCAAAGAATATTGATTTGTGGCCACTGAGTGAAAATAAAGGTTTCAGAGCAGCTTTTCTATTTGGGGGATGGTGTTTATTTTCAGTGGCTGATAATAGACTGCTCTCGGTAAGTGTGAAATTTGGCTGCAACAGCTGTGTCACCTGTGAGAGGAGGTGTGAATTGGATTGCTCCTCGTCGTCTAGTCTGGCCTTTACTGGCTGATACAAGCGGCCGCCTGCTCTGTGGCTAATATGATTGACTGCTCCTCTGTGTTGACTAATGTAATTGTCTGCAGCTATTTTGGTGTGGACCTGATCAGTATAATTGGCTGTGGTTCTTCCTCGGTCACGGTAGGATCAAGTCACCACCTTGGTGCGGACAGCCACATAGCCGGCTCACGGTGGAGCTGCTGAGGGGAGGAATAGAGCGCCCGCTGATTGAGTTTGCAACCTACTGAGTGAGGACATTTTTGGAAAGTGAGGACCTTTTGGGCGGTCCTCACTTTGTGACCCCCCTTTAATGGACTGTTTGGGGGTTAACACTTGGTTTTAGGGTTAGGGTTACAATTAGGTTAAGGGTTAGGGTAAGGCATTTAGTGTGGATGGTTAGGGTAAGGGGCTAGGGAATGCATTATGCCAATGAGTGTCCTCACTAACATAGCTGTACAAATATGTGTGTGTGTGGGTGTGTGTGTGTGTAAATATATATCTGCACACATTCACTTAACAATATGGCTTCATCACATGCTATAGATAAATGCCATCGTCACCTCTCATTTCCTGTCCAGTGACACCTCTCATGCATGCTCCGCAATGACTCAGATTGATTGCTTTTTCTTTTAAGGCACAGCCAGTAATTATCTATCTCCTCTGGGAAGGTAGAGTTCTTCACATCTTTTCAAATATGGAACCCTGTCCCGGAGATTGGTGACTGTAGCCTCTAAGGGGAGAGCACTGCTCTGTTCAGAACACTGTTATAAAACACAAGGGGAATATGTAGCTTGTGAGAATGAAAAATTATATTGTAGCTAACAGGTAATTCACTTTTTCTGGGAGGAGTGGCGTTTCTGTTTGTTAGTCAAAGATGGTGTGAACAATGCAAAGAGAAGATGGTTGAAATAATACAGGTGCACCTCTCGGAAGTGTAAAAAGCCTTTTTTTCCTCTGTGGTAATTCTTATGTGGACAAAAGGTCAGAAGAAGAAATGTCTATTTCAAAAGGAGGACTGGAAATAGGACTTTAGCTTGAAAGCAAACTTTCCTTTTCATCTGAGTTGGAGCAGTTCAAACAAGGTAGTGGAGATGTAATGTAAAGCTCTAATGTTAATGAAATATTTCAGGGGAATATGTACCCGGACATCAAATGTCAAGACAGAAAATCAATTTCAAGGAGCGAGGAAGAGGAAAATAGATCAATAGATGTGCATTGACAAAAGTTGCAATATAAGACCATGAAAGTATACACTGTAGCTACTCTTGTCTGAGCAATGCACTGTAAACACCAGTAAGCCAGTGCAAACACTGCACTGCATGATGAATTTAAATTGACCAATACCCACGGCAAAAAAAGAAGGCGCTTAATGTAGAGACCTTTGCTCTCGTGTACTAGAAAACATGACAGGACACTGGAAACATCTGTTGGGTGAGATATGGGTGTGCTCTACAGAGATACATAAAAATTAGTCTCCAGAGTTTATCCTCTGTTTCACCTTCAGCCTCTAACATGCACTTGTCAGATGATTCAGGTTTTCCCATTAAATCACAGGCCTCATTTCCACAACAGCAGGAGACCGTACAAACGTCCTCTGCTGCTCTGCAAGTGTTATTCTGTAACTTTGCAAAAACCTTCAGAGTGCATGAGGACATGATGAGTGCTGTTGGCTGTTTGTCCTTAGCTTGGTGGGTCTTAGGCTACATCCATACAACTACATTTTCGTTTTTTGAAAAAGCTCTGCTATAGATACTCCCGGCATCCACAGTACAGTACAGTGTCCTCCGGGGGACAAATAAAGAATTGAGTTTTAGAGCTGCTTAAACGAAGAAGTTTGGGAAAGCTGGTGACCCTGTTTTAGTTACACTCATAACCTCCTGCTGATCAAGGGTTTCCAGTCACGACGTAGCCTTCCCTGATTCATCAGGCTCCTATCACACGACCCCCTTCCAGAAGACAACAACAAGCCGTGGCATAATCGATTACAAGCGTTGCTGACCCTGTTGTCTTTGCTAACAGCTGTTGTGCTGTTAAATTCTGCATTTTACAATTATACAACTGCATGCATGTGTAGCTGATGAGCTATTATTTCCTATGCACATGTCCAGTGTATGGGAGTGGTCACGTAATAGGTATTTTCTGGTATTTTAGTATGGACAGGGATAAAAACGGATACAGAGCAAAAAAACATTTGCGTGGACTGATATTGTTGCAGTGTCTTAACGTGTCTTAACATTTAGAAAACATTTGGGATATTATATACGGCTCTTTTCTTACTGCTGGTTGAGGAGAATGATTTATTTACTCTATATTCATCCATATATTTATTTACCTCTTACCCCCAGTTCTTTACTCACCTTGCTCTCCCTTCTCCATCATCCCCTCACCCCATTTACATCAGCCTCTCAGCGCCTCGTCCATCTCCCTGTTTTCTCAGTGTCAAAGCCGGTGCCACTAAATTTACATCACTAGCAGAAGCTCATTCTCTCATCCCCTCACATCCAATACAGTGAGCACCCTCTGAAGTCTTACCCTTTCACAGTCAGAGCGGGTTTTCAAGCGAGCGCTGAGATCACAGTGCACGTACACTACTGAGTAATTAATCATTTGGAGGAGACTGTTGGTGAAGCTGGCACTGGCTGACATGGCGCTGGGCGGCGGCAGCGTGAGCCCTGCAGGCACTGCTGCTGCTAACCTGAACACAAACACACGGTGTAACCTTAGCAGAGTCAATCCCCCTTCAAAAAAGAAAAGGTGAAATGTTTAAGGACAAATGTTATAAAACGGAGGTAAAACGGAGGTAGAATCTCTCTGCAGATGCCAAAAGCCACTGACGCAATACTGATAAATTTTCATAAAAGCAGATAAAACCGTCCAGCTTGCTGAAAATATTTGATATTTAACTGAGTTATAGTTCAGAAAAAGAAAAGAAATCACGTTTGGTAAAGGTCAGCTCTCACCTTATGTTGCCGTCATTATGCAAGGTTTATAATGTCAATAAGCTTTGTATTTAAATTCAACATTACCATCTATAATTTAATCACTAATATGCTGAGTTTTGACTCAACGTCTTTTGTTGTGATATCTGGCAGGTGTTAAATGTTTAGCATTTTTATAGTTCTTTCCACAGAGGGATCCTACAGGTATTAAAATTATTCGTCCCAGGTGTACATACTTTTAACAAGTGTTCTGTTCAGACGCACAATAAAAGTCAACAGGCGGCCTATTCACATTTTGACACATTGTAGAAGTGGTGCATTTTTTACTGCTGCCTCTCGTCGAGTGCCGAAGTACGCTGCACTTCCATCTATCTGAGTGATGCTGGCTCGGAGAGATAACGCCATCAAACTACACCAGTCCTCTGTTTACTGAGCACACAGTATCCAGCCTTTATAATGTAACCGCAACTCCTCCGATTGATATACATAATAGTAACACTGTTTCCCTTCTACACACATTTGTAAGCAATAACAGTTTGTCAAACCTAAGTTCAGGGCAGCACAGGATGTTTCCTTTTAACAATTTTTTGTAAATACATTTGTACCATTTATAACATTTATTTTGAAAACCTCAGTTCAATTTCTAACACAAGGCAGCATGGGAGAAAAAAAAGAAATGAAAATGAACTGACTGACAGTTTGCTGTTTTTTATGAAATGCAGCAGATGGTTGCACACAGATCAGCCAATGTCCCATTGTGTAACTTTGCTGACTCGGCGCATCAATATTTAGTTGTACTACAGGGCCAAACATTATCGGAGCTACTTGTCATGGTGTTTTGTTTAATGAGCGACACATAATATACCAATGAAACAACAAAATCCCCCTTACCAGCATATTTCAGACTTTCCTTTGTACCTGGAGAAAAGGCAGCAGGTGGAGTTGGTGGTGTCAGGCTGGACGGTCGGTGATATGCAACAGGAGGGGACCTCAAGGTTTATCCAACTGTGATTTGTCCTCAGGTTGAAGACCACCCTCTGGCTGCCCGAGGCAGGCGCAGCATCACCAGACTTTGCACGTTTCCCCAGGTTCAGGCTCATCTCGGCCATGTAGTTACCACTGCTGCCACACAGTTCATCTGGAGCTCCTGTTACACTGGCCACAGATTGTCATAACAAGTAGCAGAAGGAAACTGAATCCTTTGTTTGTCCATAACCATCCCAATTCAAGGACCATACAAGGCACTTGTTTTTGTGTTAGCATTTAAGTACTCCAGAGGCTGATGGGATTGGAGTTTTTTTTCAGGTAATGGTTATAAATCATAGTACTGAATGAATAAAATATGTTGTTGCTGCATTAAAAGTTAAGGGATTGCATGCATGATGGCTTTTGCACACTTTTAGGCCTCTGACCCCAAATATTGGATTTCAGAGTGATTTAAATGTATCATCGGGAAGTGTTTTCAGAATTTAGCCTCATATAACTCCACTACCATGTGACAATATTAATTTAGGGGGGAAATAATATAATTATCTACTTAATAACTGTTGGAATTAATGGGTTAGGGTTTGCAAACTAAGATTATCCTGAGAGATAGAGATGAGATGAGGTCCTTCTCCTGTGATTCAGCCATGGCGGCTCTGATTCAGACTCTGTCTCCTGCAGTAACAGCCTGTGCCCAGACTCCTGAACTGCCATCTCTCCCTTAGCCACAGCACGCGCTGACCTGGGGGCATTTTGTGGTTCAAATATCTCAGCTTTGGCTTCTCCTCCATTCAATTGTGTTTTTGAATCTTTTTCTGTGAACAGTGTCCTCTCAAAACAGTTTATATTGGTCTGCCTGTAGCTGCTTTGGGTTCAGATAAGGTGACCTTTGTTGCAGTAGCCTCCCGAGCCTCAGCGCTCTGTTTGTAAGAGTTTTCTTTGTGTTGTTTTCTCTGCGAGCTAAACCCACTCAGGTGTCCCACCTCTCTCCAAATGATCGGCTTTAATAAGTACTCTCCTTGGTTTTGCTGAAGATTCATCGGCCATGCTCTTGGCATAGTCTCTGCATGCTCTCTTTTCTGTCATAGTCTGATCAGCAGTGGCATTGTGATCAGATTTGCTGGTGGGTGGTAAAGGCACAGCGGAGCTTAGGTTGGTGACCTGTGGTGTGGCTTTTCCAGGGCTGTCGGTGCTGCAGTAACAATTTTCTAGTTTTGGGTCAGATGTGTTGCGCAGCATTGAGATGACCTCTTCTAAGGTTCCAAGCCTGTGGTTTATACATTTTCTCTGCAGCAGTATGATACATTTTGCCTCCTCCAATTGTTGTTTTAGCAGTCTTGCATGACATAGCACAGCTATTTGTGCTGCAACTGCTTTTATTAATAACCTCTGTGGGTGAGATCCCTGTAGCTGGCACAGAATCACCCAGAGGTCCAAGTGTCGCTTAAACTTATTGAGGTATTTTCCATACTTCTTATGGTGGACTGAGCTAATCAGTGTATGACCCGAAGTTGAGAATGTTCATCTTCAGTGACACTATATGTTATTAGAGCAGGTTTAATATCTTTAAAATATAAATATTCCTCTCTTTTACCTGCGGTGCATTCTCTGTCGTGGGTCCCTCCAGCTCTGTGGGTCGCCTTTAACAAACCATCTTGGATGCCCTGCACAGGTTTAGGGATATAGGCGCCGTCGTAATCAAACCAGGTTGTATGTGCTTGTCTTTGTTTGATAGCCTGTACAGAACTGTCATGCTCAAGCTGCTCTCCGCTCTGTGTTTCTGCTGTGTTGTTTCTTTTCACAGCAGGATTGAGTTTACCAGAAGTTGTGGGAGGCCCTCGCGGTGACAGAGACTCAATTGGACTGTACCATATGCTCAGCATGTGTGCACTGAGATGACTCTTCAATAACAATTTGCTTACTCTCCCCGGTGGTCGGCGCTGATTCGTGAGCTCCCGGGGACACAGCGGGAGAGCTGACCGGTGCCAGAGAAAACTAAATCATTGGTAGTTGCAGTGGTAAGTAACATTCATTATCTGCGCATCAATCTGCTGGATGGATGTAGTGGGGACATTGATGTCACCTCTGAAGTCGTGTGGAGCGGGAAAAGCATTGTCACCCACAATGCCTCTTGGTCTGGAGGGATTGTGTTTTTCACTTGTTTTTGCTGCATGATGCTCCACATCAGAAATAGAAGCATCACAGCATCAGACAGTGTTTTGGGTACTTTCGTGCAGACTTTCTGATTTAACAAATGCAGCGACCATTTGTGTCGAGCGCAGGTGTAAAACGATTCGCAACATGCATGAAACCTCACTTAGTGTCTGCACAGTGCTGTGAGTGGTCTGCATAGTAAAGCCATTGGGTTTACTGTTTGTTTCATTATAACCTTTTATCTGTGACAGATGATTATTCTCCAGGGAGGTTTTCACTGTAATGTCGGCTTCATCGTTGCCAGCTTCCTTAAACAGGTCATCATGGTTATTCTCATTCGTGTTTTTTACTGCTGGTCTCTCAGTATGTATTACAGAAAAAGAGTTGAATCCATCAGTGTTAATAGTGTGGTGTTTACTGCTGCCAACCAGGGAACCGTTCTTCTCATCCCTGTTCTTTGCCATTTGCTTTGTGGCTGCGTCTGAATGCTTTACTGACAAGGTCACAGTTGTTTGCACATCCTCATTCTCTTTGGTGTCATTTGTGTCATCACAATTCCCCAGCAAGGACTCATCACGGCCACTTCCGCCATCAGCTTATTCAGCGTCGGAGCCGGCATTGAATATTTCCCCCACTGAGGCTGATCTCGTTAGCTCTGTTGGGCTACAGGTGCCAGGTAAACTGTCACCTCCAAACAGCATGAGGTTTAGCAGTGCTGACGTGCTGCTGAGAGGAAATTGATTGTTTTTTGCCTCAGGGCTCATTGATGCCATTCAGGGTCTGTACAGATCTCTGCTTGTTATCATCAACAGGAGCATGCAAAGCCTCTGAATGGGCTGCCTGCTCTGACAGTTTGAACGAGCACAGCTGGCCTGAGGTCATGTCAAAGGACGAGAGGGGCCGACTTATCTGAGGGGCAGACTTATCTGAGGGGCAGACTGCCCTTGGTGAGGCTGCGACTGCCCTGTGGAGATGCCGTCCTCAGATGACAAGGCTGTGACTGTGGGTGGCCTGGCAGATGAGTCATGATACGTTTGCTGGGGCAGAGCAGGATTCACCGAAGCAGATATATGTACTTCTTCAATCATGTTAGACATTAAAGGGCCCTCAACACTTTAGTTAAATATACATGAGGCTGTGTCTTATTTGTGCTCTGTAGAAGTGAAGCAGACTTCGAAACTCAAGTATCAAATTTATTCCCATCATCTGAAATCATGTGAATAATTTATTTACAGGGAGAAGAACTGTTTACTCCTAAGTGTGTCTGAGCTGCCAATCATGGGGTGGTGAGTGACAGCATATTAGTGATACTGTTTCTTACAGATAGTTTTGGTTTAGCTGCCCCACCGAGTGGGGAGTGTGCTTTCTTTAATGTATTGCCAAATTCTGAAAGTGCCAATATTCGGAGAGACTTGTGGGACCATTTGTGGTTTAGAATTCACTGAAAATGCATCCTCGACAACTTTGTTCTCAGTACTTTCTTCAGCGAGTGAAGACTTATCTCTGTGCTTTGTAAGCATAGCCTCGTGGGTAGACATATGAGCTTTAATCCTCGTGTATCGCTTTTCAGGAATAGATGTCATTCTTGATAGTTTGGGGCTCTTGCACCACAGAGCTCGGTGTAGTGGTCTGTGATTGCCTGTCACTTTGTAGGAAAATGGATTATTTTTCATTTCAGCAACTTTTGCAATATTTTCACCCAGATGAATGAGCCGATGCTCACTGCCCCCGACTGTTTAATCAGAGTGTGGCAGCAAGACGAGTTTGTTACCGTGCGCCCTTCGTCTCTATTAAGTTCTTCAGAATTAGTAGTTGGTCCAGGGGAACATTTTTCATGTCCTCTCCCTGTTATATATGATCCTTCCTTTGCCATCGACTCTCTGCTTTTCAGATACATCTTTGTGTGTTTATTTTAGACCTTTACCTCAAGCAGCTTTTTCTTTCTTATCGCTCACTTCCTCTTCTCTTGGATCTTTATTGTGTCTCAGCCATGCATCCTCCTGCCTTGTGGTGTCTTCACCTTCCTCTCTATTTGTCTTGGCCTTGTGGGTTTCCATTTTTCTCCCCTCCCTGTTTGTATTTTGATTCATCCCAAGTCCAGTATTAATTATGTCTTCCTTTTTCCTCTCAGTTTAACAATATTGAAATGATTGTTCTCTTTTGCTCTCTAATTTTTCATCTTCCCTGCTTCATCGTCCTCATCCTGCATCTTCAGTATCTCCTTTTGTCTCTTTAATTTCTCTGCCCTGCTTGCCCTCTGTCTTAACGTTCTCTTTGTCCTCATCTTCTGCAGCGACAGTCAACACCTTCTCATTTCTATCTGCTAAATTTACATTGTGGACCATTAGTGACTCTCTGAATTAAATCCTTTTAATTAGAGAGGACTGTTGATACATGGTCATCAACGCTAACATTTTTGATGGATTCCTTACAAGTCCAGTCATTGTCAGTCTCTCAGAGAAGGTCTCCCTTGGCACAGTTGTTAGTGTCAACATAGACGGCTGATTGTGAAAGTTCTGTATTGATTCTGAAAGAAACAAATTCCCAGGCACCACAGCTTTTCTTGTTTAGGAATGCTGTTAACTAATCTTTAATGTCTGTACCTTTTGTGTGTACAGATGCAAACTTGTTGGCAAAAAACCTTGGGTCCCAACTTCAACATAGGTCCCTTTAGTGAATCCTGTTTAGATGGTGTTACGCTCTTCAATAAAGAGTTTGAAGGATCATCACTTCCTGTCAGTGCGTGGGACTCAGGAGTTTCCACTTAAGAAGTGGTTGGCCCTCGGAGGCTGACAGTTGATTTCTAGTTTTACTAAAGGATAACCAGTTTATCTCTCACATCTAAAACTAGAATTCTTGAAAATGTTTTGTTGCCTTATTTCTCTGTTCAGTATTTCTTCTTGTTGTCCATTCGACTGTGTGTAAATGAAGTATCGAGGTTGTAAATTGATTGAAATCTAATGCGAGCCCCTCTGTACTAAGAGATACTGAGGAGGCGTCAGGTGACCGTGCAGGCAGAGCCACAGATTTCTCAGTGGATACGATTCGATCTTTCCGGCAGGTCAAACACAAGTTCGTCAAAGTGCTTCCTCTAACTGAATCTTCTACTGTACCATTTTGGAAGATGGATTGCATCCTACTCAACTGGATGCTCATTTCGCCCCAGGTTTGAAATCCCCTTTTCATCCTTGCCCGGTACCATTTGTCATTATTGTCATTACGCAGCGCAGCCAGGTTATGATGAGATGCAGATTGGACTGGAACTACTGGCCCTCTGTCAGCAGATGTTAGAGAGTCAGTGTTTCTGTGATCATCAAGCAGAGTGTGAAGCCAAAAAGAAACAATCTTTTCAGAATTAGAGATCAATGGGTTTTCTGATTCGGTGTGTATCCTCATAGTTGATGGATTGTCTCCCGTTGGTGTGAGAGGCTTTTGCCCATTTCTGGAAATCAAACGCCCCCTGCTCGCTGAGACAATTACAGCCAATGCTGAAGTGATTTGTATTCTCTCATAAGGTCATGTTGGTCTGGTGTCAAAAAAGACCACCCCTGGAAACTTGGCAGGCACTGCTGCTGCAGTGTGTTGGTGTGTGCGCTCTATAGTTGTTGCTTCTGTGCCGTGACCAATTGTGTTTCCCTTTCTCATAAGCAGATTCGTTGTGACAGTTGTGCCTTTTGTTTGTTCTGTGTGGTAACCTTGGAAATTTTTTTTTTGCCCTCACTACAAAGAAAAAACAAAACATGTCACTTTTCCCCCTAAAGGCTGTCCTTCTTCAAGAATCAATGCTGTATATTCACATACATTTGAAGAGTTAATTAAATATACATGTCAGGTTACCCCTAAAGCTACTATACAATTTTGAGTAGGTCAGGTGTATAATACTGTTTTGATGATTGAAGGGAGCACCTTCATTTTAGCTTATCTCCCTCAGAGACTTGGAGTGCCATGTGACAAATCACTGTGGCTACTAATTATGCAGTATTTTTAGATATCGACATCTAGAATTACAGCTACAGTAGAAGAAGTACAGTCCACTGGCGGTAATATGTAGGTATTATAGTACAATCAAAAACAGTGCTATTAGTTCTGGTTGTTCAGTGTGTTTTGAAGCTTCCTTACATTTCCTTACATCCATCACATCTTAGTCTCCACCATGTTCTGAAATGTGTGTGTGTGTGTGTGTGTGTAGGATGAGACCACCACTAACACTGGGTGTTGGGCAAGCAGTACTGAGTATTATGGTAAATAAGAGACCTTTAATGATTAAGTGCCAGGTTTCTACTTCTATGCTAAGCCTCAACCGCACATCTCTCTGATCCACGTCTTCGATCAAATCCCATCAGTGTGTGATTCTGCTGGATCAACATCAGTGTTACAATCCAACAATTACAGTTCATATACCACTGTACAAGTGAACTCTGCAGAGTGGGTTCTTATTGATTAAAGCAGTGTCTTCTGCCTTATTTATACTTCAGAATTTAGGGCACATTTTGGACTTATGATATAAACTATTGATATCATTTTAATGTAAGTGACTGTATTCATGATAATTAACTGTTAATTCTCAGGGGCTTAAAAAATAAGGACAGTGCTCATGTTTAATCTTGTTTATATGGGTTAGGCATGTAGGAGCAGTGTCTTATATACATTAAGTAAATGATTAGTCTTGCAACAGGCTTAGCTTTCCTAAAAAACTCTATTTAAAAAAAGACATAATTCAAGTTTAAATGCCTTTTATGACTCTAATGGTGTCAGGGTTTTATTTTGTTAATGTTGGAAGAGAACAAGACAGGAATGAGTGTAAAACATGTGATTGTCATGAGTTGATGAGCTTCACACAGGAGTGCAGGACCTCAAAGCCGTGTAGTTCTCGAACCTTTTCCTTATGTCTGGAAATGAAGACAAAACACAGTGTATTCAGTGGGTTGGCATTCAATTGAAAACACAATTTGGGCATTTATGAGCCTGGGAACAAAAGATCAGCACAACCTCAACACAGTCAGCGCAGAGCTCTTCATAGCCTGAAGCTAAACTAAATGTCTTCCTCTGAACAAAGATACATGTTTCCTGCTGCTAGCTCTTATCATTATGGGTACTACAAATTAGCATTACATAATCTGAGAGGTGGTACTGTGGGGTAAACACAGTTTCACAGTTTGTTATTTAAAAAAAAAAAAAGGAACTAGAATTACTGCCCTGCAGTTGTATGCCTCCACTAACCAGTGCAGTTTCAGTTTAAATGGAGTTTGTTTTCTAGACTCATATGAGACCATTGTGACCACTGGAATCTAATCAGAAGTTAATCTTTTAGTCCAAGGGAAAGCTGGTCAAATTTTGAAGAAATTCCCTAAAGGCAGACTTGAGATATCATTTTCAAGAGGGCAAAAACATGTTTTACGAGGCCACAGTGACCTTGACCTTTGACCACCCAAATCGAATCAGTTAATCTGTGAGTCTAAGTGAACATTTGTGCCAAATTTGAAAATATTCTCTCAAGGCATTCGAAAGATCAAGTGTTCACGAGGCAAAAAAGAGTTTTGTGAGGGAACCTGGACCTTAACCTTTAAAATTAAAAACTGAAATGTGAAATAGAAATATTAAATATGTATTCAAACCCTTGGCTATGACACTTTAAGCTTAAGCACCTCCCATTTAACTTGACCATCTTAAAGACGGTCATAAGATGATTTGTTATGATCACATTTGTTGTGTGCATATATTTGTCACTGTGGCATTTCTTGTAGCCTGTCACTGATCCTTCTCAACTTTCTACAATACGATCAGCAGCATGTGTGGTGTGTGTCGTGGGGCTGAGAGGGCACCTGGGCTCAGATTGACACAGCGTCGCCAGAGAAATTGCTGCATTTAGCTGCACAGCCGTCTTCTTTGCATCCCCTGCAGCATGGCGTAGCAGCAGCAGCACAATATCAGTGCCGAGCAGATTGCTGGCAATTCCCTCCAACTGAAGGCAGTTGGCCAAACAGAGGGCTGCATTTCCTAACACCAACTCATCACAGCTGGAACCCAGCAGATGACATAAGATGGACAGTTCTGTGTGGAACATTTAAGGAACAGCAAAAAAGGGAAGAGAAGGACACTATTACATATATTAACATATATCAACACACACATGCATGTAAATGTAGACACAAACACACACTTGATTTCCATTTTGGGTCAACCCGTAAATAATATTCATGGACTGATGAGGGAGCCTGTGAGAGTGATGGAAACATGTCAATCATTTCTCACTTTTATCAGACTTCAGCAGCTCCTCTCGTGCCAAATGACTGCCAGCAGTGCACACTGTCAGAGTCTTAATGGCATATTTGGTGGCATCCTGCCCTGCTCCCTGGGTAAACAAACACAAAAATAACCTGGATATGTTTGCAAACTCTCACTTTACATTCATGTCATGTAATGTATGAAGTGATCACATTCAGAAATATTATCATGAGTAAGGTACCTGCTCGGAATAAAGGTAGTTTTCATCTCCATACTTTATAACAGTGAATGTTTAAGTGTATATGAAGACATGTGCCAGGTCATCAGAAAGTCTTTTCATGTATATCATTAACGCAATGCAGGGGATGTAGGTTTTACATGTGTGAAGCACTTATACTGTAGTTATAATCTGATATAGTATACTGTTTACTGTGATCAAAACTATTGATCACTGATCGTAATGAAAAAAATCTGGCACATTTAGGGAACTGATGATGAGATAAGGGAACAATCCATTAGTGTGTGAACCTAGTGCAACTTGATGGCCTGTTGAGACTGTATGCGCTCTACTTAGTGCCATTCTAGTTTATTAGTGTTACAGGATGCTGTGTCAGTCCTGAGGTCCTTACTCCTTTGTGTGTGTGTGTCACAGCAGACTGATGGTGCAGTGAGAGGACAGGCAGAATCATAAGCCAATTTATTCTGATTTATAGAGGCTACTTTGTGTTGGTTTTAATTGAAGTCAGACTTAATCAAGACCTCTCTGCTGCTACTTTATGTCTCCACACATGCGCATCGCAAAACCTGAGTTGAACTCTGTTATCCGTACACTTCTGCAGGAAAACGCTTTGGAAGGGGCCTCTGGTCTTCATCGGTATAACCAAAACAACATTAACATAATCCCAGATATAAAATACAAGTGACCTATTCAAGGACGCTGTAGTGTGTTCAGTATGTACCTTTAGCAGCTGACACATGGTCCGAACAACACCCCTCTGGATAACAAGCTGCACAGCCTCAGAGGACTGAGGGAGGACAGTGCTCAGCACACCTGTGGCTCTCTGCAGGACAAAGAGGAATTTTGGCATCATAAATAGGAGATAACCAAAGATGGAGTAAAGTAGAAGAGGGCAGATAGATGAGAAATTGGTAAGGACAGCACAAGATTAAGGGACAACAGCCATGGGACAAAGAAATCTGAAAGTGAAAGGGACAAACAGCTCCAACTGGAGACAAAACAACAGGAACTGTGGCAGTAAACAGATGGGGAATAGAAAAATAAAGACATGAAGCTTTATAGAGTGTGTCTGCAGCAACTGCAGTAGTTAGTTTCTTGTAATAATGGTGAGAGAGTTGTGTGGAAATCTGTTAGAGTTAAAATAAAATTGTAGTGATCCTTTCAAGGATTATATTGGGCGATAAAAACAAATCATAAATATAAGCATGAGATTTAGAGAAAGGTCACATATTACTGCATGCTTTGTTTAGCGGGCAGCTTGTGTTGAATTTCGTATTGTTGCACTAATCTAAGGGCGTCATTTTAGGGTATGAATCATGTGGTTTGAGCAGACGAATAACTATAGAAGGAATAAAATGAGTATGCTTAGAGCACAAATGAGTAATTTGAGAGAATTAGTTTTAAGTGAGGGCACAAATCACTCATTTGAGGGAATGATCGATGTAGAACTCGTGGGATGGATTATATTCCACTTTAACCAATTCAGCTTTCTGTTGAGTAGTAGAACTGCTCTCATCAGCTGTGTTCAGGGCAGCAGGAGGCAGCCATTTTCACAAAATAGGCTCTGATTGAACCACACCGTACTGCCTCTACCCAGCACCGAATTGCACAAACAAGGTTAGTCCAAACAATAAAACCTGAACATTTAGTACAGGGATGTTGAGCCCCACTGACAATTCACGAATACAATACAGTTCACAGTCAAGTCAACCAAAATACGTCAGTGTAGTTACTGCCACTTTTTTCTTTTATTGAAGTAAAGGACTAGCCATTTTGCTTGCTTTGCAGGGACCTGGTTACAATGATTGAAAAAAGCCACTGTTAAGGGTTGATATGCCTTGAAAACCTTGCTAATACATTGAATAAATCCATTTGAATTAAGTTCATCCCTCCTCTGTGGAGTTTGTGTGAGCAGCAATGAAACCACAGGCATAACACATACGTAAATAGGTTAGGCGACATGCCACAGATGTTGCCCCAGCAATGATTGTCCTGCAAAACAGAATGTTAAAGGTACAGCAGGGTCGTCAGTCCCGAACCAGGAGATTTTGATTTATTACATCAAGTGAGTCTGCATTCTCGGAAAGCTCATGTAATGACTGCTGTTTTTGTACACCACACATTTCTTCAAAAGCAGCAGTCTGCAGTTCAAGGAGTAGCTGAGTGATCTTGAGTCACAGTACTTAGCTCTGGTTTACCTTCGTGAGGTACAATGGCTGAGTCGTGCAAGTTCACAATGAGAAGTAAAGCATTTCATGGAGATGAAGGGAAACCTTGTCATTGAACTCAGTGATAGTAAATGGTTGTGTGACTTGGCCTTCATAGTGGATATTACTCTCTGCACTGAATGTCAAGCTCCAAGGTCCCAACCAGCTTCTTTGCTTTGAAATGGGATATTAAAGCTGATTGAAGTACAAATGGAGACGGGTAACACTGTGCATTTTCCTGCAAAAACATTTACAACACCTGAATAGGCTGGTGAGTGCACAAAGCTAAAAGTAAGCTAAGCTAAGAAAAGAGCAGAGAACAAAAACTGTGACTGTGATCAGGTGACAAGACAGAAAAGCTGCCAGCCAGCCAACAAGTAAGAACTAAAAAAGGAAGAAAGAGACAGATGGGTGGAAGTGTGGTGCTCTGAGGGCCTTGCATAGGCAGTGTGAACCTGCCATAACAGCCATTAGCACAGGCAACGGCACCAAGAGCTGGAGTTTTAATCAACTGTAATGACACATACACAGGATCCTCTGAACATTGTGAATTGCTGTTACTTCCTTTCTTGGGCACATTGCCAATGAGCTCACAAGCCCTGGAAAAGGCTCATTACTCAAGACAGATGTCTTTTGTTTGCGTCTAGTTATCTGAACAAATGGCTTTTGCTTTATAGGACGTAAACAAGTTTGGAGAACAAACAAACATTTTCAGCAAGCATCATCTGCGAAGTTATGTTTTTATTTGTATTTCTTTCAAACCATCAGACATCGACCAAATTGAAAACCTAACTAATGATTTGAGTGTGTTCGGGCTTCTAAATCCTCCATGAATGTTTTTTTTAACCCATCGTAGTACTAAAGAGTCGAGCTGAAGTAAAGTTCACTCACGGTGATAACTCCCCCGTCATTGTCGCTCAGCAGGCCTTGACAGCAGCCGCACAGTGAAACAGCATGCTCCTACAAAACGGCAGGGACAGACAAGTGACCAAGGCAATTCTCACATACATGGCACCCCTCTCAATAGGTGACATCACACATCATGGCTGACACAAACACTCCATCTGCTTCCCTGGTCCATTGTCTTTTACAATATATTATAGTCTGTTTATTTTTTAGTAGTACAGTGTACTCATAATACAGCCGTTGTTATGTGTGTCACCTGTATGACCGGAGAAGGTGTAGTTGAGAGGTTGATGATCAATCCAAGCATGGGGTAAAGGATCTCTTTGTATCCACATGCACTACACTCCCTCTGCAATGAAACAGATTCTTCAATGAATGAAATGTATACAATGTACAAGACTATTATGTCTAACACTCTTTGTCTTGTAGCACCCGAACTCAAATGAATAATTCAGTGATTAACCATGTGCCTTTCTGAACAGAGGCTGTAATCATACTAACAATGGCAACCGGAAAGGCGTCCCAACACTCTAGATCATGAGCAAGTTTGTGATGGATGACGTCGTCCCGAGCCAGAGAGTCAATGGCCGAAATCAGTGGTGGAAGGATCTGACGATTGGTCTTGTTGATACTTCTCTGTAAAATCAGGAAGAGGTGTGTATATTTGCTTTAAAAACACACATACACACTGTATACAAATACCTATACATCTTACCAGTATTGATGTAAATGGCACAATGACAGACTCGGTCAACACATTCCTTAACTGAATGTGAAATCTGTAAGAAAAAAGGAACACATTTCTGTTGCACACTGCGTTAAAGTGTATGTGCATATTCACACTATCAAACAGAGGTAGTATAAACTAGGGGTTGACTGATTAACAGTCTGGCCAATTATCAGATACAATATTTAGCATTCTTATGAATATTGGAATAGTTAGTATGGAATCAAAGAGCAACCTTTAGTTATCAGGTTCCACATGCATCAGTATTTCAATGCATATCAGCAACCAATAAATTCTAGTCAGCCGCCAATGTTTTAAATCTGTACTGCAAATTAATATTTGTTTGACATATCTGCCTCCTCTATTGTGAATAATCTGTATCGGAATAGGCCCTAAAAAAGCCATATCGGTCGAACCCCAGTACATACACAACATTCTGCACACAGTCACAATGAGCGCCCTGAATTTGAAGTTCTTCACTGCTCAGCGCGAGACAAGCAAACAAACCAACAACTCTGTCATCTGAGCAGGTGAAAGCTTGAAAGTAAACCACCTATAAGTGGTGCCTCTTTCCACTGTGAGCAAATAAGTGCCTAGTGCATCTAACACCCCTCACAGACCCATATGGTCTTTTACACAGTAAAACAAACAAAATGCCTGAGTAATCCACATAGCACTTCACTTCAGGTGAAAAAGCATTGATTGCCATGTCTCTGAAGTTCCTCACTCATCCACTTCACAGGCAATAAGAGGCAGAAGTATTTGCTTTGTTCCTGCACTGTTTTGCAATCCAGTGTATTATAACAGCCTCGGCCTCCACCAGTCAAGTTGCAGTTAATATGATCCAAATTCCCCTTTCTGTTCCTGAGTTAAGGTGATGAGTAATTAACAGAACCTTATCATTTTGCAATGTTGAAAAAAGTTGACATTTGTCCTTTTGGATATAAAATGTTGTCACTTCATAATTTGTTTCGAAATGTGTGCGAAATCTTGTCAAGATTAGCTTGTGAATTATTGTAAATGTTGTCACAGTGACCACCACGATTTAGTCAGTTCAGCTTTGACTTTGACGGGCATAAGCGATATATCACATACATGCGATGGGCCGACAGCTTGATAGATAGATAGATAACAAGAAAATAGCCATACATACAAAAACATGCAAAATAATCAAACAGAAAACATAACTTCCTTGGAAGACGTAATTTAGACGTATTAAGAGTATTCTGAACTTGGTCACATTATTATAATGTCCTGTCTTCACAGCATTTTGCAACATCGACATAGAACAGTTACTGAATGGTTGATAATACATGCCCTGTGTTTGAGTGTAAAAAAGTAGTAGGACGTAATGTTGATGTTGTCTTAATCGGGCTATGCTCTGTAACATGTAAATGGAAATATGAATGGAACTTTCAAATAGCAACTCATGTAAATATCATAATCGAAATAATGTGTTATTGAGAATAAGGTAAATAGTTGGAATATGCAGTGGTGTTGTAGTGGGATTTGGACAAGCTGCGAATCAATTTTCACTGAGACATAAATATCCACTAAAGCCTAACATTGACCTGGCTGAGCTTCCCCCAATGAAGAGAAGAAAAGAAGGAGCATAGAGAGTTGAGTAACTCTCTTTGAGCTATACACAGTGAAAATTGATCTCCCCATTTCACAGCTTGACACCTCGACTTATTTCCCGCTGCGTTCGAGAGCCTGGGTCGTCCTTTCATGTCTGTTTTTATGAGGCGCCAGAGAGCGAAGCAGGTTTCCAATGGCCTTTTGCCTCTGAGTGACATTAACACTTGTATAGCACATGTTGATTTATTAAAGAGGCCACATTTCCTGTTTTTCAGGAGACCTCTCGTCTCATGGGTGGATTTTAGAGTGAACTAAAAATATAAATATATTGTACAACATGGGAAGATAACAGCCTGTCTTGTGTATCATATTCTGAGTTCTGTAGAGTATCTGCAATTTATTTTCTTGTCCAGAAATAAATAATATTTTTCATGGTGTAAGGATGTTTATCATTAATACTTCTTTTCTGTTGCAAGATTCTCCAGAATGTTGACCGCTGCATTCTCCTGCTGCTGCTTCGGCAGTAAGATGCACGCAATGAGGTTCCTCACCAACCTTTAAAGCCAGATTAAGAGCAGAGCGAGATAAGGAACGAGAGATGGAAAAAGAAGAGAAACACAGAGAAAGTGTCAGAGTCAGCTAAGCAACATGTTCTTATTGAGTATTTTTCCCGATTTCAATTAATATTGTTTGAATGGAGGTGTCCACCTTTGAGATCAATAAGTGTGATAACAGAAAATGAGCAACAATATTACTCATTATTCCTAACTTTTTAAAAATCCAATCTGCTGCAGCTCACATACTATCAGACATAAAGCTAATAAGAAATCCCTTAGGCCATCCAATGTAATTTGTTAAACTTTGTAACAAAGCAATAAACTTATAAAATGTATGGCCCGGGGATAACCTACAGCCCCTCCAATGATTTCATCATGGAGGAAAATGATGGGAAATACTAAATATTTAAATACCTACTAGGGATGGGAGGATTCCAAAAAGTTTCAATAATTAGGGTAATTAGAATGTACAGGAAGCCAACAATCTCTACATAATATATAATTGCATTCCTACATTGTTCCTGGGTTTGGAAGAGTGGAAAGGCATTTTCATTCCAGCTATGTTAATGCTGTTTTCAGTTGCATCGAATGACACACACAGAAATGTCTTACATGTGCATATTCAGGCTGTCAATAGCCAAACGTCTGCCATGTGGCATGTGTGAGTACAAACACAGTAGTGCCAGACATTCATTCTGTACTGCAACATGCTCTGATGTTAACAAGTGAACAGTGGCCTGTTTTGTGACTGGGCACATCATCAACATCTTCTGGTTTTCATCTGAAAGCGAAGGAAAACAGAGAATGAGTGGACACAGTGCACACATCCACATGAGCATTGCATTGCTGCACTATATATATGCTTTGTTGTTCTCGTATATCAACATGCACACATTGTAAATCGCTGTGTAAAGAAATCGTGACAGTTGAATAGAACGTTGGCTACAGACCCCATGGCTCATGTGATTTAACAACAAATAAAAGCATGGTACGAGAAAAGGATTCAGTATCACACAGTCAAGCTGTGCACTGAGGACTCGGTGCCTAAATAGAGGATAATATTTAATTCCTTCCTCTGTTTTCTGCTAAATCAATGAGAGCCAAATGTAACACAGAAACCAAGTCGGAAAATGAAGTGTAACTGGATGATCTACAAACCATTTCCACAACAAAGGGCCCTCCACAATCTCAGAACAGACACACATAAATCCCGACTGTGTGCATCCACTGTTTTCTGCAACAGGCAACTGTGGAAAAAAGAAACTTGATCTTTGCCGTTCTTTCCTCTAACTGACAGAATACAAATCAAACTGAAGCAGTGTATTGTCGCATAATGAAAACAGTACACAAAACGTGTGTCTACAATAATGTGTCTCAACCACAGTCAGTATGTAACACATGACAAATGTTGATAATATGTACTTTATGGTCAAATCAGGCAGTGAGCAGATGCCACAACATTTCATAAAGATATTTTTTTGGGGTGGGGGGGGGCGTTTATGGGCGTTGCGTGTTCTGGCACTGATGCTAGATGGAGTCTGTAACTTGTGTCACCTGTCACATGATAATATATATGTTTCCGCATGAGGCGTTTGCAATTGACACGTCACTGTAACTTGTTTCCTGAAGGTTTATGTTGTTTTTGTCTCTGTATGTGAGGTTTTTAAGAATTTACAAACTAGAATCTCTTTTCTTTTTTTTTTGCGTAATCCTACCGACAACACATAACTTCCTTGGTGAAGGTAATTAGTCATCTCAACAAAATATTTTTTATTGTTTAATTTTTCTTTTCTGTAATTTTCCGTGTGTTATGGATGACTTTGCAACAGTGGCACGGCCTTCTTTGCTACATGGCTCACAGAGCTTTCAGTTGGTTCATCTTCCTTATAACAGTATCCTTATTGTGCTTTCATCAACCTCAGACTGCAATTTCTTTGCACTCTTTATTTTTGTCTTTGCACTCTACTTCCCCCACATTATGTTCTAACTTGAATAATAACACTGCTAACAATGGGCAGCAAGTATGTTGCAAGTTAATAATAGCCTCACTGAGATGACATGAGGGAGTCATAATTGGTATCTTGTGCAAAACACTCGCTCTTTCAGGACAAACCACAGAGCCTATGCTAATTTCGGCACTCATCTCAATCTCCAGTGTGATCATCGTTTTCCTCTCTGGGCGATCACACAAACAAGCAGACAGAGAGAGGGCAGAGAATGATCGCTTTAGTTTAGGCCATCATTGTCTCTGTATGCCCCCGTCTCTGGGTCCAATCTGTCAGAGCTCCTCTGTGGGCTGACATCTACCTCTCCCTCTGGTCCCCTTACCTCCTCACTAAGTCATTGCTGCCGATGATACTAAAGCCATTGTTCAGTCTGAAAAGGGTCTGGCCAGTACCTGTTAGAGGAGAACAGGAGATAGTGTAAGAGGACAGGAAACAATATATCATCAGCGTGTAGCCTTGAGGTTTGAGGGAAACACAACAGCCCTCTCTATTAGTTTAGCTTGCCTTGTTTACAGTCAAAGGTAGGAGAGAAAGAAAATAAATAAAATATGCTCAGAGAGTCAAGTACAGGTGTTTTCAGCTGGAGAATGTAGAAAGTAGAGCAGAGCAGCGAGGTAGTACTTTCAGGGGTGAAAGTTTGTAATGACAGCCCTGCTGAGATCCTTTCAGTTGTGGATATGTAAGTTATGCCCTTTTCAGTTGACTGGCACCGTGAGACAGGCGTTATATCACGGGTTAACTTGTATTCATCCAAATGAAGAAAAACCGCAACTGGATAAGATTTTTTTTAAGTCAAAACAAATGTAGAGACAATGTCCAGTTCAGTCCATTACTTCCTAAACTGTGTGATCTGCAGTTATATATGGTTTGTATTGGGGGAGCAACGTGATGTAACATGTCAGAACTTCTTCTTCACAACTTCTTTCTTAGCTGATGTATAGCTACATAAATACTGCTGAGAGCGCCGTTCACCTTGATAAATTGTTACGTTGAGCTGTTTTTAGAAAAAGATGGAATTTCTGCCTCATGGCAGTAGCTAAAAATGAGTTATATTAGCTGTGTGAAGTTTCAAAGTCGTTTGTTGGGTCAAAAACATTCACAAAAATATCAGCAGCTGCCAGAGGTGCGGAGAACTGCTGCTTGCCTACTACGGCCTCTTTTCATTCAGTAGAGGACCTGGTGAACAAATATCAGTTAGTTTTCAACCTGATGCCACTTCTATCAGACGGGCGAATGAGGTGAAATGCGTCATGCCTTACAAATGTTTCACTTTGACAGCACAAGAGCACAATTCTTCTTACAGTGCCGACTAGTCTGTGTGAAAAGTATCCTTGAGCAACAAGTACCGTGCCAGAACCAAGGTAAAGCAAATACACATGGTTTGTCTTTTGCAACCATTTCTCCCATTGTTATTTGTTGTATTACTTCTATGAACAGTTGTAGTGTGCCCTCATTCGCTTTTATGTGTTCTTTATACTTTTATGATACAAGGCAACCGGGCCTAATGTGCATCTGCCCTGATCCTGAAGCAGCCGTGGTAATAACTATAAAGTGTACATAGCTGAAACCCTGCTGTGAATGTGTATGTTTACCTGTTCTAATTTCACCTGCGGTAAAAGCCAACTCAGCAGTGTGGGAGCACTTTGGTTATTTTGCTGACTTTAAATGTGTGAACTCAAAAATCGAGAATTGGTACACCCATAATGCGCATCAATAATTTAGAGGGTTCGAGGGCAGGCCGTCATAAATCTACAAAGTGAATGGATAGATACCACCGTTAGCGCTCCTACTTCAAATCCGACAGGAGTGAGTGCAGGTATGCTTCTGAAGTTTTGGAATAGACACCTGCCATCACAGATGTTTCATTAAATTGCACCCCTGATGGCTTCAGAAGGCTTAATAGTGTTTGCTATCATCCCATAATAAGCCTCCACTCTACTCTCCTCCCTTGACTCCAAATGCAATACTTACGCAACTCTGTGCCTAAAAGCTTGTAAAGTATAATGATATCAGTCATTTTATTTTTAAATATTTATGATTCATAACAATGTTACGTGTCACCGCTGGCTTAGAAATAGTCCACTCATCAGTTCAGTAACTACATTACATCAGCAATTATAGGCCTTGGGAACATGTAAGTCTTCTAATTGAGATGATCAGAGACGGATCACGGATCAAATCATGTCAACTTCTATGCAAATGTCATTTCACAGTGTTACATTGTGAAACAGTGTATGTACCTATTTTTAAATAGTGGCAGTGCTGAGGTTTTGCTCTTTTATTGTGGTTTCGTGGTTTTGTTTACAAGGCAGAAAATGGGGCACGAATGTCATTGAATGAAAAGTAGCAGCAAATTAATTTGTTTCCGTCGCCTTATGCCCTGATGTTTGCAGAGAGTCCCTAAGATCTGCATCTCTTCAACTCCTTCAAGTCCTCTTAACCTCGCTTGTTGATCTTTTGCACTTGTTTCAGGCCCAAAGAAATCGTGTATTTGTAGACTAGTGGAGCAGGTTATTGAGGAAAGAGTGGCACAAAGAGATTAGAGGAGAAAGGTAATTGTGTGAGGCTTCTCCCAGAGGATCACTCACAGTCAGTAACTGCTCTCAACAGAATCTCCAATCCTCCGCAGTAGAAGAGGGGAGTCTGGTCGGGCCTTGACAGATTCTCCAGCAACTGAGGCACGGTTGTCCCCTTCCCCTCTCCCTTGTCAAACTCTAGCTTTGCATTCATTTCCCGAGTCTCTCTCTTCTCTTCCAAATCTACCTGAGTCAGGTATTCTGCACGGAGAAAACAAAGGAGATAAAAAGAAGGAAGAAGAAAAGAGGCAGACTGTACTGACAGAAATTTATTCCATGGCAGTAACTGTGGTTGCACTGTGACAAAAAAAAAGTGTACTGAAAAGTAAACTGAGCAGCCACCCTGAGTAAATAAGATAGATTGTTTCTGACCAAATACAAATTTAAAGGACCTTTTCAATGTTTTTATTTGGGTGAATCATAAAAAAGGACAAAATATAATTACATCGGGGAGAAAATACGATGTCTTGTTTTTGACAAGCTCTAGGTTGTCATGAAAGCGTGTCATGCCATTAAATGGGCTGCAGTCAGCGAGGCAGCATCACTGACAACAAACAAGAGAGAGCCTCTCTATAATTTAAACGGATTTGGGTGGCATACATGGCACCAAACCTTAAAATGTGGTTTTATATATCGCCAAATCCTCATGAGGACTTACAAATACAAAGGTTTCCCGACCTCACCCCTGAAATAAAAAAGTATTTTCCCTTACCTTTTACCATCTTCTTCATTCCAGGTTCAATTTCCAATATCTTTTCAAAGAAGTGTCTTGACTGGAAAAAAAGAGAAAAAAATTGGTTCGTCAGTGGCTGTATATAATGTGCTTCACTGGTCTCTCCTCAACCAATGAAAATCAATAGGATCCTTGCCGTTCCACAAGTGTGGTATATTAAAAACTATGACGCACATTGCAATAAATTAATATTATTGAATTCTACCAGATATAATAATGTAAAATATACGACTATTTTCAAATGAATGGGTTATACCTTTAAAATAATATTTTGCTTCCATGCAACATGCTTATATTTCCTTCAGGATACTTTTGTTCTCTATTCCAGCCATACAACTTTCATGATGTAGTTATGACTGTGCTATAGTTAGATGAGACGCCAAGTGTAGGGAGCAATATGTTTAAAAAACAGGTGTGATGAGATAAAATAAGCGATAATTATACTCACCTCATTATAATTCTTTAGTTCCAGATATGCTCTGCCCATGTGTACGAAAGCCTTAATGCACCTCTCGTTACACTGGTAGAGAGAAAATGATCATGGGGGTGTATTAGTCAAAGCACTTCATCAGCACCACATCTGCATATGGTGATTAAACATTTTGCATTGATAACACCAGGATAGTGAGGAAGAAATATTCTGTATTTCAAAGCTTGGTGATGGTGGAGTTATTACAGAAAATCTTTGGAAAAGTTCCTTCGTTGAATTATTCATTATCCAAAGCTAGTTTTTCAATGCAATCCTACAACTCTGTGACTCATAACCACTATTCCTTTTCATCCACTTGAATGTTCAATTCACATGTTCCCGACAGAACACTTTTTGCACCACTGTTGACCCATATCCTGAGTGCAGTACAGGACCAAGCATCGCCCACCATTCACACATCCAACCCATTTTCTTACCCCTGAGGTCCCAGGTCCACAAAGAACAATGCCTCAGAAGCCACTTTGACAAATTAGGCAGCCGCTGACTGACCCAAGTTCCTGGCACAGGCCTTACCTTCAGAGCCCATTCACAGTCACTGATGGCCTCCTTGTACTTCCCCAGCTTGATGTAGGCCTAGGTGGATTTAGACATAGGACAGAATCAAAAACAGACAAAAAAAATAGAATGGCACCCTGTAGAGCACATACCTCCACAAAGTCCCATTTCATAAAGATCCTTGAGTTATTTTTATGGAAATCATTTTAAATGTTTTTGTTTTTTTTAAAGTTCTATCTCGCAATGTTAAAGAACTGAAAATGACCCGCACCACATCCTTTCATTAAGTTTTGTGGTAATTGGCCCCAAAGTGTTTGTTGCTTACAAAGAAAGAAACCACTGAACAAATGGAGGGTTAGGGTTAGGGGTAATAATTATGGCCTTACTGTAGCATTATTAGAATCATCATCAGTTTTGTTAACATATTGATTTTATGGTTTAATTAATTGCATGTGGCCATAATAATATCGAAAATTAAAAATCCAGAGATAGTAGCCGTCAAAATGCCATTAGACCTCTTTAAAGGCAAATATACATTATGTTGTGATTAATAATTAATAAAAGGAAAAACATAGAAACATTGACGTTACTTGTGCTCGGTTGGTGTACAGCTGCTGCATGTCCCGTAGCTCAGCCAGACCATCACTGTAATACTTCACAGCACTTTCATAGTCTTTTTGGGCATAGGCTTCATTCCCCTTGTCTTTGAGTGCTGCAGGGATTCAAACAGTACAGCAATTGGAATGACGTGTTGTTAGCCCAACAGAGCACAAATTGCAACACGCTATTCACATCAAACAGCATCTTTAAAGATCAGGGAATCCCTCACCAGTTGCCTTTTTCTCTTTAGCAATTCGGTTCACTCTCCTGTCTTCTGCATCTCTCTCCATGAGCTTCATGAAACTCCCTGGTCAATAACAAAAGTCTGAAGCATAAGTGCTACATAAGAAAATGAGGGAATTGTAAGGGCATGTCTCATCAGGCAATATTACGCATTGCAGATGGACTGAAAGTTTCCCCTTGGCAGATTTCTGTCACACATTTTACATCAAACATCATCTTACCCAACTGAGGCTACAAAAGCAGTTTTTTAAATTATGTTTTGAAAGTCATCCCCACAGGGAACCTTCCGTGTGTTATTGCTAGACTATTCTCCCAAGATATTTAATAGATATCAATTGGAGGTAATTTGGAAAAACAATTTTGCTTTCTCCTCAGTCTCAAGCATATAATTACCTTTTCTCTCTCTGTCTCTTTGAGAATTAAATGTCTGACGTGTTGTTGGTGGTGTTTTCACATACAAGCTGTAGGTGTGAAAGGTTTAATTCATTTTCATTTGCATTTATTGATGAGTTTTACTTCAGGGAGAAGTGAAAAGTGTTGCTTTTGATGAAAGGATATTTTAATACAGAATACCCCATTTAAGGAGCTGAGTCGATTAGGACGTGCGCAAAATGAGATTTTATGAAAAAAGTTGAATACCAACTTTTAAGATTACCACAGCAACCTCTCAGTGTTTAAATGTACTCCATACCAGTGTAGAGGCTGTTCATATTTTCATGGCCTTTGCCACATGGTCCAGTGTTTGAGTGTTTCTACCTGCAGAGGGTCAAAGCCAACAAACACCAGGCATCATTACCCAAATTACCAGTTTCCCGGAGGGAAGGAGACAAACCTCTTACAGCACCAAAAACAGCCAAGAATTCATCCTCCATTTTGCATTGTGCTTCTGATTGGGAGTTGCAAGTGGACCTGAAGAGGAGACTTGTCTCTCCAGAGTAGTTGGCAGTGACATTGCTCTCCCAGACTTGGTAGTTTTACCCAGAAGCACAAAGTAGCAGGTTGATGAGGTGCATATCAAAGGATGGAATACCATGCCACCTTACACCCCATCACAATCAGCTACATAAGCCCATCAACACTATTTTCTGCTTAAAATTATTTTGGAACTCAAACAACTTGACAAAGCCACAGTGAAGATAGCCACCAACTACCACAGCCACTAATGGTTGTGGCTGAGGAGAACCTGCAGGTAATTTAGCCACAAATGTCCATGAACTTGAGATAACTCCTGATGCAATGCTCTAACCATCCCACCACCATCCAGAGGTGTGACTTGCAACATCACATCTTAAGCTTTTGCAGTTTCTGCTAGCATAGCATCATTGATGATTATTTTACCTATGACATTGTGTTCTGAGCAGCAAATACTACAAGTCTCCTACAAGCATATAGTTAAACGGCGTCTGGACAAATGAATCAAGAAAAAACAATCAATCCTGACCCATCATTTACATCCTCTACAAAGCAGGAAACTCCTCACTGTGGCATTTTGGTGGTTTCATAAGGGAGTGAAGAATTAACCTTAAGCTCTTAACAGCCCTCTGCCAAATAAACTAACAAAAATAGCACGAAATGAGATGGCAGCTGAACTGGTCTGAGCAGGACAGCAGCTGAGGACGTGGTCAGGCCACTTTAATGCCACGGACACACTTTACACTGCATCTCTTTCCCTACAATAGCACATGGTGAGTCACCAACCTGTCAAATAAGCACAGTTGATTAAAAAACCTTATTGTCACATCTGCAGTAAACTCCTGTGCGGCTACATAAAAAGGGCTCAAATGTTATGAGAAACTACAACCCTGCAGTAATCCTCTGTAGTGGAAGAATTGGAGGATAAAAAACCCCCTCCGCCTTATTTTTCAGAAAGACTGATTGACGTAAGACAGCACAGGCTGCTCCACAATCAAGGCCATTGATATTCACACTCGCTGCTGGAACCAAAAGTGAAACGGACTGCATGTTTTACAGCTGCCTTGAGCAGTGTAGTGAAGCACATCATTCAGCGAAAAGGCATCTTTTATACAGCCACATTTAAATATATATTTTGAAGGTTAAGTTAAGTTATTTGCTGTATTCTGTTAATCAAAGAAGCTTACCATGATCAATAAGAACACACTCAATTCATCGCAAGGGACAAAAACATTGACTTGTTTTTATTGTGACTCACCTGGACTTTCATTCTGCAGACCCTGTAAAACAGGGGGGAAAACATTGACAAATGTTAAGAAGAAAAGCCCCTCCCTAGTCACCTTGTCATTTCTACAGGACAAAAAGGTTAACAATGTTGGTTGTTAAAATGTGCTTGACGGACGGAGACAGTGAGAGAAAACGAAAGACAGACAAACAAACAGACAGAAAGAGGTAGAGAAAGAGTGAGAAAGAGTGAGGCAGACAGAGAGTGAGAGCAGGTGTGTGGATGACTTTGTGTGTCTTTACAAAGGAAGGCGGGAGTGGTGGGTTTGTGTTGATTTTAGTCTTGTTGACTTTTATCCTGCAGGGTTCATCCAAGGCAGCAATGTAGCAATCAGCTTCCTCCATCGCCTTTTGCTGGACTTCAGCATCAGAAGATTTAAGTTCCTTCACCAGCTCACCTGAGAAGAATTCATGCTTTATGCCACTGTTTACAAACTTCATTTCAACATCCGCAAATTTCACGCAGCCAACATTGTGTATTAACGTTTTCTAACATTGTGTATTAACTATTGTTTCATCTGTCCATTTTTCTTGATTAATCAGTTTATCTTTTAATCTAGAAGACATAATATTCAATCAACCAAATATGCATATTACATTTTCAACAATTTCATGAAAGAGGAAATCATTCAGAACAAAATAGTACTTAATATAATAATAATAACTTAATAATATTAATAAAAACTGTCCTCTTTATTCGCTATAGATGGAAATAACACCTAATTGTGAACTTTATAATATCGATTATGCTTTTTACTGTTAATCTATATGGTACATTGAACCTTCTGCCTGCTTAACCAATGCTAACAAGCTGAAAAATGGCTTTATTTGATTTTACTCACTTATTTTGTCAACATTCTTCAAAAACCTCTCCATGTCCTCAACTTTCTCCATCTTGTTTTCGTACTTCCGAACCTGTTTTTGTTATTAAATAAGCCAATTAGGCCTTCGTCGTGTTAGCCAGCGCTGAATTTACCCTCGCAAGTTTGCGTCTTGCAGTTACCATGGTGACGCGATGCCTTCAGGGCCCGCTCGTAAGTCCACTAAAGAAAAGCCCGAAACCCCGCAGAGGTTGTCTCTCTGCGACAGTATTTCGTAGAAGATGATCACGTAATATTTTTTTATCTTGAAGTAATCGAACCGCTGTTTCAAACAAAAGATAATCAGAATAAATCTTTTCAAACTTTGTTGTCATACGCGCATTGTGAGTTTTGAGTTCTCCATGAAAGCAATTGAAGGCAGCACAGCTCAACCTGGATTTAGGTGGCCACATTTCCGCCTCATTCTAAAACACCACAAGTGACAAATAAATGTTTTTTATGAATCAATATAAATCATTTAAAGGCTGCTATTTCTTTATCAGACTGTTTTAGGGGGCTCATATTTATGCACATGCATTCTGTGTATCCTTACTGTGCTTTCACTTATGTGCAGAAAGGCCAAATCTCCTGCAAACTTCAGTGAATCTGCTCTTTAGTGTTTCTCTTGTTATTAGAGACTCCAACAGTTTCAACTCCCTCCTCACTTTTGTCTCAGTTATGGCTCAACACTGCCTCTCTGTGGTAAATGATACAAAAGACACACAGCCGAGCTCAAACAAATCACAGATTGTCACATAACACAGCGGATGAACATTCAGTTCTGCAATAACTTTAGGAAGGAGTAAGAGGTGACTTTTCTACATTGAAGAAATGCATGTATAAGGTGAGTGTAATGAAAACAGGAAGAATTTCCACATTTGCACAATGGATTCTGCATTTGAATATTAAACAACAGATCTAAGTATTTATTTGTTAATAATGCACCTTTAATAATTTAATCCATTTACATCAAAAGAACAAAGAACAGATCAATTTGATACATTTGTTTTTTTTATCATTTCAAAATGATTTGGAAAGTTGACACACGTACAATAAGTAGATCATAATTGCATATTTAGTAACCAGTGCAGCTTTGCAAACACCATAACTTCCCGGTCTGTTGAGAATACAACATGATGACAGAAGGTGTTCTTGAATGTGAAGTGGTATTTTCACACAATTTGCCGGCTGTCAACATAAAACAGCTAATGGCATTGTTGTGGAGGTATGAGCTGAGACACAAGCTCACGTTGAGCTGCAGTACAGCTGCAGCAGGGTCTGATCTGTCAAATGTCACCCACATTTGAAAAGGCTTCCATGGTGTGACACGCAGGCAACCCAAATATGGCTGTCAGCTGTTAGTGCCTATCTGTGGTTTTTGCTGCAAGGCCTTAGGGGACATGCAGGGCAAATTCTCTGTTAGCAATATGTTGGAGAATTCACAGGTCAGGTAAGTAATCTCTGTATGTGATAACCCTGCATGCTGCATAATTACAAGTTACATTTTTAACATTATTTTCCTTGAAATCAGAAACTCAATTGTCTTGTATCCTACATCCTACATAATTCCAGTGATTAGAACAGTTCTGCTATTATATGTATGGATACAACGCTCTGATGCAGTAGGCTATTATTTATTATTTCTGGTGTTTCGTTCACTTTGCCAGACTGGGCCCCATTGACTGTCCCAAAGAGGAATGGGGACATTGACCTCATTCCAGATGCCCAGCTACATTCCAGTCAACAACAACCACAGACATCTGTTTCTTCTCACATTCACACAAAGCTCATAAAGATGAAAGCCCGTCCATGGAAACACTGGTTTCTTCACTTGCTGTTCTAAGTTACTTTGAGTCTCTATCAAGTGAACGATTACTGTGCTTGCATGTCACACTTTCCACGGTGGTAGGTTTTTGAAAAAGTCTTTAAATAGCAGACAGGGACATTTTCCGCCACCAAGAACTCAGTTGTGAAGAGGATCGCATCCAGAAACGTGCGCAGAGAGGACAGTCCTATGATGAGGACTGTGATGAGCAGTCAAACATTAAAGCATCAGAGAAAACATGACTTCTAGATGTGACCAGAAATAGATAATTGCTTTAAAAGGACGTCTCCTGATGCTGTTAATGCATTGTGTCAGAATAATTACCAGACTTCATTGTGCATGACAACTGTTAATAAAGCTTACTACGGTGCAGAACATGTTGATTGAAGAGAGGACTGGACGCTTCGAGTTATTTCGGTCCGATGGCTCAAAGATGGGATTTTCCATGTCCAGACTCTGAGTGCTGCGGATGCCACAGTGTCATGCCTCAGAGGATGACATACACTTGCAGCACAATGCTGTCATTGATTAAACACTCTCTCTCTTTATCTGCCTTTGCACGATAAATCTGCCCATGGCTCCAGTCTTTCCACCATTTTCATTGGTTAAATTGCAAACTAAAACCATTTAGTGCAATCTGGTTTTCTGAACATTTTCTGAAATACAAAAAACAAATAAATACAAAATATATACCTAAACTGACTTGAAATGTAAAAAACTAAAATGTTGAATAAATCCCAAAACAAATTATCAATAGAGTTGTGATTTCGAACAAAAAAAAAAGGTGAATGCAAATAGAAACCAGAATTAAAGAGCAATATTGTAGTGAACTTGTTCTTGGCCTGTAAGTTTCCCTTGCTCTCTGCCAATCAGGAGGGTGCACGCAACATAGTCACTTATGCCTGCAGCTTTGGGAGGAAGTGGAAGCTCAGTATTGTTTCACGCTGTGGCTTCTTGATATTTTCTTTTATTTCTCACCTGCGCTACAGCTAAGTTTCGATTGGCATGAAGCAGTCGCATCAGGTGCACAGTCTATCATCTGTGCTCACTAAGGCGAAGGCTGCTATACGGAGCGCTGGACGTGCCTGTTTCAATGCACTCACTCGTTCATTTTGCAAGCTGGTTATCTTTGACTGTTGTGGAGAGCCCTGTGAATCTAGTTTGTTTGGCAGTTAGAAAATCATCTTCTCGATTGAGAGAAGAAAGAAGTTAATTGGCACAGATTACGGCATTGTGTAGACAGCGATGGAGGATATTAGATATGGATACAATCATTTAAAATTCAAAAGCAAAAGAAAAATCATCGCATAACCAAAACACTGAGGCTCATCAGGATGCTAAACTAACATGGATCAAAAATGAGACGAGTCAGAGCTGCACACTGTGAACAGAGACTACAAAATAAGACAGGAAACAGAACACAGAGTGTGAAAACATGAAACACAGGAACAACTAACACAACCAGACAAACATACAGGGATGTATTAATAAACAGAAAACACTTCTTCAAAAAGAGGTGGACAAAATAAACACACTCAGAATACCAGACCATGACAGAAAAGGATCATTACAAGAAGCTTTATGTTTTGAATGAATGGTGCCTACAAGTAGAGACTAATAGAAAAATGCAAAGTCTAAATCACAAACATGTGATGTCCTGGGAAAACAATATCAATGTACAGGTCTCGATTTGTACAGTTATCATCTGGTACATTCCCATTGTGAAGAGAAACATGCTGGTTTTTAAGTCTCCATGGAATACAGAGAATCTTTTGTTATGTAATGTAGGTTCAAAAGTAGGTTCATTATGCTAATTTGAAGTTTGTGAATCTACTTCTTTCAGTCAAGTGTCTGGTTTGCATTTAAGAAGTAAATTAAAGTAAAGATGTAAAAGTCCATATGGGCTGCACACTGGAATGTGCATGACGTAATGGAATAATGTAATCATCTAGCCAACTAACTAAAATGAATCTAATGACTAAAAGCTGTTGCTAATATTCATCCAAATGATCTGAGCATAATTAGTTTCCGTTTGTTGAAGTGAAGTCAAAACACAAGCCAACCATGAGGCTCTTCTGGCTCCTCAGAGCAGTTTGTGTGTTATCTTAGAATTTGAAGCCCACATACATTAAATCCACTCTACCCAATCAGGAGGAGACACAATCAAAAGCATAAATATTCTGTCAGTGTGGGGAAATCATTAGTCCTGCTCAGCCCCCTTAAACCACACCCATGAAGGATAAAGCAGCATGGGCTGCAACCCCCCTCCAACCATTCAATCCGAACTTCTGTCTACTTCAAGACAAACACAGAGAAAATATGGAAGCAGGCAGGAGTCATCCAGTGGCTCCATCCTACCTGGTATGGTCCATCTTCAACACTTTGTGCTGTTGTCTGCCAATAGGGATTGCTGCAATTGTCTGCTCTTGTCGGGTAAGTGACTTTTCCTAAATACCAAACTTAATTTTTCTTCTGTTGCTGCTTTACATTCTAAAAGATGCCTTAAAACCAATAACAATACAAACTGCTTTTTGAAAATCATTTTTAAAACATTGATTATTGTTTTTTAAAGGCACAAAATGCAAATTCTGCAGGAGAATCCGTCAAAGCTCAGGATGCATCGAGGACAGCCAAGATCCTTAATATCATCGGGCTTGTGTGTGGAATCATTTTGCTCATCATTATTATCGCCTTCAAAACCACTGAGAAGTAGCGACATTGAAGGTGCTTCGAAGACATCGGAATCTCAGCAAGCCTTTTATCATCACGTTGCTTTCCCTTCCCCCCACATATAGGACCCCAAAAAAGAAACAGATGTCTATGTGTTGTGTCTGTTTTAGAAGATATCCTGGAAAGATCCATGCAGTTGTTTTGGTGTTGAAACATGGATGATTTGTGTAAGGAGAAAACTGTTTCCTTTTTTTAATATAATGGAATGATTATCTTCAGTTGTTTCTTGTTATATATATTAAATAAACAGTACAGCTTGATCTTATTTGTGATCTGTGATCTGTCTCACGTGTCCATTTACTTTAAATCATAGGAAATGACCTGATATAAGATGTAAAGACACATGAAATATCATTAAAATCCTGGGCTGAGAAACAAGGGTACATCGATGCTTAATTTCAAGATGAAATCCCAAATAATTAAAAGTATAACAGTGAGGAAGTATATAATTCCTCATAGACATGTTATCATTAACCTTGAGCATCTACAATTGTATGCATCTAGCAAACAGTTACAATACCATCTGAAAGTAATTTGGGCTTGAGCCACGGTTGGCATCCTGTTTTCCAGTTCTAAAAAACACTGGGTTTTGTTAGTGGGGGTTTGCTTCATGTTTTTATCCAATCTGCTCTTTCTGTTCTTTCTCTTGGGCCTCTGAGCTCCTCCCTCTCAAAAGACCCTCAAGATGCGAGAGTAGAGACGTCTCCCTGTGCTTTCTCTGAAGTTAATAAGCAAAGACAATAACACAATGAACAAAGAGGCCTCTATGTGAACGATAAAAAGATAGTGTTATTTCATAGTTATTGAAAATATTCTGTACTTGCATCTTCAGACAGCAGTCCTGGGTTTGGTTTGTGAAGCCTGTGAAGGAGGGAGGCAGCGTGAAAGTTGGACAGAGTCCCATTCGAGTCCCCTGAAGGGGCCTGTTGGTGTTGAAACCACGCACACAAATTGTCTTCCTGTACTGAGGGGCACATACCCCACAGTCTGGCATTAAACAGCTCCCCCAGGCATGCCTGCAGAACCTGGGATGTGAAGTCAAACAGACCAACCACATTTGAATTAAAGTCAAGCCAAAGTAAACCCAATTAATAGTTCAAACTTCAGCTTTATTTTTAAGAGGAAATAAAAAACGAATTCTTGTCTGTACCTTGAAGAAAAGCCTCTGGAAGGCAGGACTGGAGTCGGAGCTCATGTCTTTAACTTTGACATGGGCCAGACAGTGGAGCAGCAGCAGAGAGAAGCCTCCAACTGACTGGAGCCGCTGGCGACGGACAAAGAGCATCTCCTCTGCTTCCTGTCAACAGAGCAGCCATTCACACAGTACTCTGAGCAAGATATGTAAAAACCTATATACATGCTTAAGTCTGAAGTCACTCCTTTGCTTTGGTCGTGTGGATCCCTCTGAAGTCTGAAGGAATGTGAAACAGCAGAGGTGACCCCAGAAACAGGCTTTATAACCCTGACCTCATGCAGTAAAACATGAAGGTTGTGGGAGGAGGAGGGGGCGAGCAGAGAAGGAATCTTTTGTGTCCAGAGAGCAGCAGGGCTGGAGAAGATGTTGAACAAAAGCTTTCACTGGTTGGATCTGTTCACTGAATAACCCCTTGTATGTCCCCTGAGGCTCCCTCAGCATTACTGAGGGCTCCAGGGTGTAAACAGCAAATGGACGTAGAAAGTCGAGGCGTTGCTAGAGCGGCGTCTCATGTACTGATTAAGTTTGTTCCGTTTTCATTTTCTGTATTTTTGATTGTTTTTGTATTTGTCTGCATTATCTCTCATGTCATCACTGTCACAGAACTTGTCATTCACAGTTATTCTTCTCATGACAGGTCAATAACAGCAGCAAATCAGCACATTCAAATACAACAACTACTTGCAGCTAAAAGTCCTGCTCTTAAAAAGGTAATAAAGTAAAACTAACAGCAACATCTGCACATATAGTATTAAATGCAAAGGGAGTCATTAATGTGACACACTACACTTACATGCTGCTTACCTTGCTCTGTATGTTATACGCTGATGGTGCAGTTTGTATAATGTATATTAACTATTTGTAAAGTAGTATCTATAGCTATACATTTAGTTAAGTAGAAGTAACATCCAATGACAACAAATATACAACAAATTACTTATTCTGGATTGATACCACAAACTGCACAGAGAGCAGGCCAGGATCTGCAAACCTCTATGTTCTCATGCACAATTCTGTTTCAGTAGAGAGCAGGGAATCCTAAAACCACACATTCACAGAGGCAGTGGGTATTTCACAGATGCTCTTGACGTTCCCTTCATGGACTTCAGTGGGAGTGGGATCTGACAGTCTGAGGTGACCAGCAGCGTTTTAACAACTTTTACCGAGTTGTTTTTCTGTTGAATATCTGTGGACAGCCTGCTGACTCTCTGTGACACTGAGAAGGGCCTTTTTCCTGCATCACTTTAATGTTAAAGTCACTGGCACTGGACTATCTACTTATGATAAATGAACTGTAATGAACTGTATTCATATCTGCTATTCTTGTCCGATCGACCAATTTCGTCACTTTACAGTACAAACCACATCCACCCATTCACATTCTGTTTCTTGTCGCACACCATTCACATACTGCCGGCACAACCAGGCAATTTGCCCAGCTTCAACTTCCTGCCCAGGGACACTTCAGCATACTGACTGAAGGAGCCGGGGATTAAGCGTCTGGTTGGTAGACGACCCGCTCGACCCCCTGAGCCACAGCCGCTCTTATCTTAACACACACTTGACCAATTGGAACAACATGTCGAGAATTGCCGCTTTCTCAGACCGGAGCTGTCATTTTACCTGATAAAAGAAGGAATTTCTGAAGGCGTTGTTCAAGTAGTTGTTGTTTGGCAGACTGGAAGTTATCTGAAGTGAAATAGCTGGAGTCTGTTGGAAAAGAAAAACAACAACCTAAGCAATTCTTGTTGCCAACGTAAGCTCAACACGGAAAAAATATTGAAATGCAACTTTGTCTATTCACTAAAACAACAAAGAAAAATTGATAAATAAAAGTGTTTTTGACAGTAAAAGACATCAACAAGAAAATGCTTTTTTTTTATGAGTTTGAAGAGATTATACGAGCCTAAGGGATACAGTGTATGTTCAAAGTGTTCCTGTTTAAATGAATTCGGCCTCAGAGGCTCACAAGAAATTAACATTTAAAAGATAGCCGGGAGCCAGGCCACTCAACGCTTCAAAATTAAACAATGAAAGCAATTTTGAAAGATAAATAGAAACAAAAGTTTATAAATCAGCGTGAAACTTTGTCACCAACCAGTTGTAGACTGTGTAATGTTTGCATCAGGAAGAGTCCATGTTGGTAGACCAGGAACTCTCGGGGGTTGAGGACTGACGGGTCCACAGGGATCAACGCTCCCTCGCATTCCCACTGAGCATCAAGGATATCGACAAAACTGTTGCCTCTGTCTGCGCAAAACACAGAGAACAACTATTTCCAATAAGCCCTTAATACTGCAGTCTACTGTTATTGCTGCAAAAGCTCTTCACCTTTTAGCAAAACTCCAAAAATAGGACGCCTGCATTATTCATGTAGAACCAAAGACCATTTAGTTGCTGTTTAACTGAGCTGCCGAGGGTTAGGTTGTCCAAATCAAGCTAACTTTTACTTTGAGAATCACTTGAAAATCCATCCCAAACATTTTCAAGACATTCCACTTGAAGCCACAATGTGAAACTCATGGTAGCAATTGGGTAAAAGTCAGGGGCTCACCGTGAATAACTGTACAAAACTGCATCACAATCAATGAAGTAAATATAAGTAATACAAACTTTACGAAATCAAGAAGCCAAACAAACGTTCCAACATGTGAGGTTCAGGAAACATCTCAAGGTTCTGGAAAGTGAGGGAATGATGTACATGTAATCAGTGCTGAAATCTAAATAATACACAATCACTATGTTGTTATCTGCCCTTTTTCACGAAATTAGACCATCACATAATGGGGCACTTATTCAGTATTCATAAATATTTAATTGAAGTTTTCTGCAGGTAGAGTTTGTAGTGGAAATCTACTCGAGATGTGAAATAAAGACTTTCTCTTATTACCTTACTTTGAGGTTGCATCCATTAAGTGCACTGAACAGTAGTAGGACATTGACCAGTGGAATTTTCCATTACAGTTTGATTCTGTGAGAAAATATCTCTGAGGTGTGTGTGATGCTCGATAGTCTATGAACACCTCTACTCCACCTGACCTACCGCTGAGCTCTCCTCTCAGAAGCCCCGTCCCGCAGGCCCAGCCCCTCAGCTGCAGCTCTAGGACTTTCAGCAGCTGGAACAGAGGAGAGAGCTCCAGCAGCCGGGTCCACTCCTCCTCTGAGGCATAAAATGAATATGGATGGGTAAAGTTTACATGACTCACCACATGCAGCACTCTGACTGCGCACTTATTTGACATCACAGCGTTACCTGGGACTGTGGGGACAGAGATGTGTGTGGGCTGAGCAGACTCTGTTAGGAAATAGGTTGAAATGAGTCATTATCGACGAGGGGAAAGTTTGATATGAGTGTCAAGTTTTTCACTCATGGACTGTATATTTAATTAGTTTGAAGCAATTATATATAAATTACAAAATATTCAGTTTTATCAGTTAACTTACACACTTTTCTGAAGTTAGAAGCGTTTGCAGAATTGACGAGTCACGCTCATACAAACTCACCGTACAAACGAAAGTAAGACAAATATCAGATGACAATTTGAAGATATTCTTGCATGAGGTCCAATGTCTGTAAAACTCACAAATAGAGTCGGTATATCTCTTTCGTTTACTCTGTTCATAAGCTGAAGGATGAAAACAACAACTTGTTGAGTTATAGAAACAGAGGATACCTGATCTCCTCTGTTTCCAGTCTTCAGATTCATCAGATTCATCAGATTCAGATTCCAGATTCATACATAAATAGCACATAAGAGTTGTGTCTATTTTCTCACTCAACACTCAGGAAAGAGAATATGAAAATCTCACACCGTATCTCACGATGTAAAAGAAAGTGAATATATATTCCTGGATGTACCCCTTTGTGTGGATAAATGCAGGAATTTAATTGGGTTCTTTTTTTGGCCCGTGTCCCCTCCGTCCACCAGGTTTTTGTGGATGTCAGTTCTGTAATTTTTGTGTAATCCTGCTGACTAACAAACAAACAGACAGAGGCAAAAAAAAACAGAACCTCCCTGGTGGCCTTATTTCAGAGGTATGCTTTGCTTTGCAGCCAGAAGCATGGATGATTGATTCCCTCTATGTGGATGTGGAAATATCTGTGTCTATTGCCAGACTTAAGCATGGGAAAATGTATTATTCTCACTCATGTACTGTACTGTAGACGAGCACAGCACAGTTCAACAGTGTGAAAGGGGGTGTCACATTCACAGTTTTGATTTCTGCTCACCCTGGGACTGGACGCCAGAACAGGTGGTGTGTGTTTGTGAGTTGTGTGTTGGTGCCGAGCCGGCCTGCAGACCATTGTCCTGGGGCTGAGCTACATTTACAGGCTCCCTCAGAGACTGGGTGGAGATTCCTTTGGAAACACGGATTGTTAGAGACACTGTAAACTACGTGAGCCAGACATCAAACCACGTATCTCCTTGAGCGGCCGTACTGGAGGTACTGAGGTACTGGACTTTAAAGACATGGAAAGATTTGACGGAGACATGAACGATTCAAGATTTTAAAACTTACCCCAGTGGTGAATGTAGCTCTGTAACCTTTACATATACAATCTAAGTTTTGGCACATGCAACATTATTGTCAAAATTCTAATAGTCACGTTCTCCTTCTACTTCATCTCTAGTCTCCAGAGACGATAAAGAAGCAGAACGTCGAGAAACAACAGCATCCTGTATCTAAGACACATCTGATTTTTTTTACTCAAGGACACACAAACAGTTTGTACGAACACGGTGTCAGTTTCCCTCCTCTCTGCTCTAATCTTGGTGCATTTTAACCACCAGCTGACTTCACAGTATTTCTAGACATAGAAGGCTCTCTCCACACACATGTTATCGCAAGGGTTGAGCGGCTTTAGAAGTACATACCTTTCACCACAGGCACAGACGCAGTCCAGACTCTGGAGGCTATCTCCAGCCCGTATGCCGGTTTTACTGATAAACCTGAAACATGTCAGAAAGCAAACCTAAAGAAGGAGCATGGTATTATTCTATGTTTGAGACCAAAACCAAGAACGTATTGATCCTACAAACAATCCTGCCCCATTGTTTTATATCATAAATCTATTAAAAACACATAAATAAGCTCAGTGACATGACCCCTAACTACTATGGATATGGGCTTCTAGGTATTTTGAGTCAATTCCATTTACATTGCCCTGCTGCCATAAATACTCACTAAAGCACTAATGGCATATTCCTATGGCACAGCTTTTTGGTTCAGCTTTTTTAATGAATTGAACTATGTACAGTGTTTGCAACTAACTTCTTAAGATTTTGATCTTTGGAAGAAACACTAGTACCTCATTTCTTTGTTAGGAATATAAAAGTATAGAATAAAACTAGCCTTCTCCTTCAACCACAAGATTGGATTGTTAATTCCCATGAGGAGATCAAAACATAACAACATATTGATCCTACGAACAGGTATTTTTCTCAAAGCCTAATTTACTGGCAAATATTGTGTTTAGCAAGTGGCTCCATTGTTTTCACTAGATATCCCAAAACATATTGAAAACACATAACTAATCCTCTGTGTTGCAGAGTGTGACATGGCCCTTCTTTTATATGCATGGGCACGAGTTTATTTTGAGTCAATCCGATTTATCCTGTCCTGCTGCCATATATACTCACTAAACCACCAATGGCTTATTCCTATGGCACAGCTTTTTGGAAGAATTGTTAAACATTGTTAAATAGTGTTAGATGCAGGAATCCAGAGGCGAGCTCACAGTGAGGAAATGTGTGCGGCAGTAGAACGAGATCACAGATTGTAAATCAAAACTCTTTCTCTCAGAAACAACAACACAGAGAGAAGCATGAAATGTGTATCGCTGCGAAATTGCATGCCATTTTTGTGCTTCAGAACAATACTGTATATCTAAATGCTTGCCATCTAGCATGTGCTACAGCATAATAGAAAAGATGATAGCCCTGTTACTGACTCTGTACCTGAGACGTGTCGATTGCAGGTGTTGGGGGAAAGGCTGGCCGACTGTTTTTCTTCCAGCAGCTGGTTCAGTCTCTCCAGCAGAGGTAGAGCCTTCTGCTGAAGCAAACCCAGGACCTTAGTCGGCCTCTTCCTGGTGCACTGGACCAGGCCATAGTCCTTGTACCAGAAGTTACCACACAGCACCGCCTAGACAATCACCAAGAGAGAAGGAGCTCAAAATCACACAGAGATAATCAAAACAAACATTTTTACAGCCATCTTAAATTTTGCTCTGACTGTTGAGCTTAGGTCTAAACAAACTCAACGGGATGACCTTAAAGCCAAGACAAGCTCTGTCATGTCTTTATATATATATATTTATAATTCAGTGTCATTTATTGAGCGGGTCTGCTCATGCCGTGACCTGAGCAGTGTCGGCACGCAGCTGACAGAGGTGTCTGAAGAAGTGCAGAGCGATGAGCGCGGCCTCCATCTCTGTCTGTCTGGAGCAGCACTGCTCCCACAGCTCTCTCTGACTCAGCTCTCTGTCCTGCAGGACACATGAACACAGAGGATGCAAAACGTTTTATCTCACATTTAAACAACAAAGTCACAATGTGCATCTCAGAACTCTAAACTTAGAGCTCTAAACGCGTGTCAAAGTTCAAGTACGAGACTTTCCAACGACTATGGTATTGCATACTGTTACATACTATAGCTGTTTATAGGGGGGACAGGCAAACTCCACGCAGGAAGATCTCTTCCGAACCTTGCTGTGATGTAACAGAACTAACCACTGTTCCACTGTGCCATCCTCATATCAGTCGCTATTGAATATTATCACGATAGATATCAAATTATAGCATTTTTCAAGTTTAAAGACTTGAGATTTTTGCTCCTGAGTGGAGTTGTGGTATTAAACTTGTCTTTGTGGACAGATAATGAAACAAGACAGATCTAAGGTAGATCATTAAATCCAATTATGTGTTTTACCTCTTCACTGTGCTTGCACCATGCATATACAATATATTGATACATATTGATTTTATGTTTTACTGCTGTTGATGACAATTACTGTTTATTGCCCAGTCCTAGCAGAGCATAACACCTGATGTACATGTGTAAAACAAAGAATAAGCTACAGTCCCTCATATAAACCACAAAGCCAATATCCTGACCACAGCATGCAGAGTTGTAGCCCAGTCTCCTCCCTGTGTCCACTTTTCCTGTTCTTGCTGCAGCTGCTCCACACACACATCCACCTTATCGAGCCCCGACACGAGCTCCGACTGCCAGACGCTCTGCTGATCCCACTCCTCCTCATCACCTACACACAGAGAGGGAGAGACGCACAAAGACATGCTGCCAACCCAAATAAAATACCCAACACTGACATTATGTTAATTACTATGGAACTGAAGGATCAGACAGGAGATGCTGGCACGAGAGCGCCTCTCTTTTGGAGAGCGATGAATGTAACCACAGCGCAGGTCATGACTGCAATTTCCCGTCATGCTCTTCATCCTGCCAATTTGGCAGCCGCAGTTTATACCCTGCGTGAGGATGTGTAGTACATGTGGAGGCAGCATGAGAGCCAAGTGGGAGTGCTGAGCGGCTCTCCTCTGGGCCTCAGCCTGCGATGACTCCTGCAGCTCCGCTGCTGCTTCCCTCAGTTGCCTCCCTGACCACTGGAGCTGCTGCGGAGTACACATTTACACGAGGAACATGAAAAGTGGAGGCACAGCTTTGCATACTGACACACAGACAGACACAGATAATCAATGGAATGAACACAGCTATTGGAAACATACATGCGCACACTCATAATTGGCAGTATACGGTGAATTATCACTTTGCAAAACCCTAAAAGAACATTTCATCACTTTCTTGTTGTGCGCCACAGGATATGAAAAGCTTTCCTGCAATTACACTCCTTTCCCTCTGGCCTCCAGCATTCACATACCCCATTCATCATCTCCACATGCTCAACACATGTTCTCAGAGGCTATGGCTATCCTCTGAGTCAAGACTATGTGAGACATATTCAACCAAAACAGCAAACCCCACCCGCTGACCTGAGACGACTTAACTTCCGTGACTCTGACGAGATACTGGAGAAGAGCTGAGTCCAGATCAGACAGAATATCTTCCTCACGCTGCCTCTGATGCTGCCAGTACGTGTTTCGCACACACACCTCTCTCTGCAGAGCCTCCACCTGGAAGCAACGAGAGGAAGATTCATTAAATCCCAGCGATAAGCTTCCATCTCTTTTATCAAGTTCACAAATCTCCCTCCAGCAGAAAATAACAGGAAGAGAGTTGAATCACTTTTAGTCTCACAGGTCACATTAAAGATGACTTGTACCAGAGCATTAATGGAAGCGTTTCTCTGAAGTACTGCCCCACCTGCACACCATCAGTTTGATCTGCCACCGTTAACCAGTAGGAAGCTGTAACAGGCAGTATGTGCTTCCTGGACACATCCAGTCTGGCTCCAACCACTGGTGCCAACGTCCCTGTCACTGGGTCAACAGTCTGAGATCCATAACGAATCGCCACCAGGCCTATAAAGACCCAGATGAACTTCTTTTATTCTCTATTGTTCAAAAGACCCTTAAAGAGGATTTAAGAGCATCAGCTGAACCCTGACTTGTGCTATAACCTGTTTTTGACAGTACCTTTTCCATCTGGGTCCTCCATGGTCCCTGCCAAGGGTACAGTAATCCCAGAGACCAAGTCAGTGTGACATCCCAGCACGGGCACACTGAGACCAGATCCCATGGGGTCAGGATACTCCATCCCCAGCAGAGCTGTCACACCCACATCAGAGCCTGACAGAAGCATCTCCCCTGGGTCCAACGAGAAGAGGAAAGAAGAAGCAGAAGCAAAGAAAAATTAATATGAAAAGGTGCTCAAATAGTTTTTTGGGCCAATTTCTATTAAGTTTGAGAGGTGCTTGACTTATTTCCCTGAAATGTTGTGGAAGGGTGGGACATGACCCACAGAAAAAACAATATCATTTTTGTGTAAATCCAGGAAAAGGGTTTGGGTTGGACATTTTCACTGATTTTCCAGGGAAACATTCACAGATCTTGATGAATACAACTGTTTTGCCAGCTGTTTGCAATTTGTTGCAGCTTGACTGAATTTAATGGGACTGTTGAGCCTCTGTGGATGTATGCACTCTAATGACTGCAAGTGTAGTTACCTCCTCTGAGGGTGTTTTCATCTGCGTTTGTTTTGGTTTGTTAGCAGGATTACATAAAAACTTTGTTTAAGGCATTCATGTGTATGAGTGTGTTCAATTTGGTGCAACAAGTGTTTTCTTAAGGGGACTTTTGAGCCTTGTCGGAGGACGGCTCTCTACTGAGTCAGTCTAGTTGTTGTCCAACCACATTGAGTGCAAAAATTTGTACAGACCGAGGTACATGGAACAGGATTTTAACCGCATGTCACATCTATATAATGTATTGTAAAACCAAAGGAAGCAAAATGAGGACGCTGATTCTCTAGTAGAGCACACATGACCTACAACTACCACTGAAATTTAGACACAGTGGTGCTTCAAAGAGAACACAATGGAGAAACTATGATACGCCTGTCTTGATGATGATGCCGGTATGAATTGATTATTGATGAGTCCAGAGCTCAAACAACGATAAAAAAGAAATGTAAGCACAAGCTCCCTGATGTCGAGGATATATAAACATTCACACAGACAGAATTTATTTGCAATGAGGCTCAAATTAAAGGTAATTTATGTCCAATGTGTTAAGGCAGTAGGTTTTTAATGTCTGGATAGTTTTGGACTCATATCTATGCTGGAAATACTGATGGTACAGGAGGTCTGTTTTATCCCTTATAATAATAAAAAATATGGATATGGACTACATATTAGTTGATGCATGTCCTAAGATAATTGGCTTATGTGGGACAAACAGGTCACATGCTAGGTTTCTGTGGAGGGTGGTTGCTTGTGACAAATAAAGGTCATCCTTTCCAAATCCTTTCCAAACTCCCCTTTAAGCACCATAAAAGAGTCACTTTGTTCCTGAAACTTTTGTTTTTATAAGAATCGGTCACTTAAGGACAACGCTGTGTGATCCAGGAGGAGATAAAAAGTAGTCAAAGGTTGTGTAGTTTCTTTTGTGCAGTATTGAAAAAAAAACATTAAGTTATCTTACTTTCAAAAGTAGCAAAGGCCTTTGTTTTATGAATTTGTCTTCACGTGTCACAACAACAGAAGCTGTAAAGAACAAACCGATAAGGAAATATAAAGTAATAGTCCTCTGCTGCATATTTCTGCTCAGCATCAGGCAGATTTATGGCCAAGTGAGACGGAAATTCTCCATTTGGGATCATACTTTGTTCAGACACTAAGTTTGAGTAAGATAGAAAGGTTCAGAGGGCAGGAAAAAGAAAGCAGCAGTGGGAGGAGAGGACCGACACAGCGAGGCAGAGAGTTTGTGATGTACAACCCACAAGAAACACCACATGTCCATTCATGGGCATCGTACGGCCCCCGGGCCACATCCAGCCCTTTGGCTGTCCATGACCAGCCGTCCGTGAGGTCAATGGAATATTAGGAATCAAACTTTTTCATTGCCTAATCATAACATTTACTCTAACTAAGCTTATTCAATTAATATTAGTAGAATTGAGTTCAGCCTATTGGTTACAACTGTTCCTGTTTCTCATGTGGCCCCTTGGCTAACTGGTGTTTCCTCACCCAGACTCCCTCCATCACTCTGGAGACCCTCGGCCCAGTCCAGCAGCATCTCCAGCCTGGTTTGTAACTGGAGATGGCCGTGCAGGCTCCGTCCCCGGGCCTGCTGGAGCTCCTTGGCCGCGGTGAGGAGATGATCTTGTCGACCGCTCCCTCTCTCGCTGCCTGGATGAGGCTGCAGATCCTGCAGATTTCCCTCTGAACCCCACTCCTCAGAAAGTGGCTTCAGGAGATCCAGTACTTTGAACATTGCTGTGAGAACCTGATGGAGAAATCTTTGCTGGTTTAACTGGTTTAACAAGATCATTTTTGTATATTTAACCGGGCAGTCTTATCTTGGATATTTACTTATTTTAGAATGCTGAGACTTAAGAGGCAGCATAAAAAATGTATACATTTAAATAGCAACAACATAAATTCCCATCCCATGTCCCAATAAATAAAATGAATAAACTATATCCAGTTAAACTGTATGAACATTGTGATTTTCCAAAACCAAAATAGCCATAAAATCGAAAATAACATATTTACCTTGTCCAGATAATTTTAAACTCCCTGTGCATCAGGAGAAATGGTATTTAAAGAATATATAAAGGCATATTTGATCTGGCGGGAACTAAAATATCAAGAGAACATTTATATGCTATTGTCTATATATTCACAGATGAGGTGTATAATCAAGCACCTTGCAGTCTAGTAAACTTTGGTATCCTCCTGCATTAGGGACCAGCTGTCCCGCCCTCATGTTGGCCCCTCTCACTCTCACCATTCGCCCACTCAGAGGTTCTATGAAGGATTCAGCCAGCAGGACTCCCCCTACTGGCAGCACAGCTCCTACACAGTCATACAGAACAAGGTTAGCTCATAATATCTCATACAGGATATACTGGGGTCTCACCAGCTGCACTGACCTGTCACTGGATCCAAACTGACCCCGACTGTGAGCACAATGTTCCTCGTCCTGGGTTCCAGCATGGGATAACCGATCTGTATGGGCTGAGGCAGGCGGGTGATGGGGCAGACCTGCACCCCTCCAAGTGGGCAGACCAGTCCAGTCTCAGGGTGGATTGTCACAGCCAGTATGGGCACTGGGACCCCCGTGTCTGGGTCTGCCATGGGAGCTCCGAGCTGCAATCTCTGGCCTGGTCTGAGGCCCCTGAGGTGGGTGCTGGTCAGAGGCTGCTCTGAATGATAGGTGGTCGGGTAAGGGATGAAAGGAAGGAGAGGACTGTCCCACTTCCTGTTGTCACCTGGGATAAAGAATGACAAATGACTGTTTTATAAAAAGAGCTCCGTCAGTGTCCTGCTATGTCATCAATCTAAGTGATGTGATAATGTACTTCATGAGCTATATTACTCTTACGCGTCATCACTCTGAGTGATCTTTAATTGCATGCTTTTAGTTATGCTGTATGACAAACACCTGCCCTTATATTGCAGCCCAGTTTGTGTCCATCCACTTTTACTGGCATGATTTTCAGTAATCCACAGAAAATAAGATTGAAATTTAAATATTCTTAGCACACGAATACTTGGATGTAATCTTGAATGGTTGATTGTAGAAATTCTAAAGGAAATTGACCGATTATGGTTTATGAAGGCCATGATGCATAAGAAATTGCCAGTGACATTGAGTCTGAAGGAAACAAATGTGTGAGAACAGAAATGAATAAAATAGGGGCCAACAATCGAGCTTCCTGCATATGGTTCAATCAGTATGTTTCCCCACATCATTTTACATTTTTGCTTTATGCTGATTAACTGCCCAATGTCCTCTGTTATCTGTCACAAAGTCTCAGCTAAAAAACAATTGTACATGTGCTGTTAGAGCCCCTACACGTTGGAATGTCCCTCCTGAGCAGATCAAGTTCTATTTATATAAACATTATATCATATGTTTGTCTGCTTATCTTCAGGTATCGGTGCAAATGCAATGGCAGTGGTTACCACAGCTTTTTTAACTGTGTTTGGAAAGGTTTTGATTTCATAATCGAATGCTTGTTCTTCACTCTGAGCACTGCCTTCCTTCACAGCGCACAAACACTTCATGTCACCTGCACACGAGCCCGTCGTGAACACCAGCGTGGAGCTCGCAGGATCGTAGGCCACATTGCCGGCGATGGGCATCACTCGGCCGGTGTGCGGGTGGAGGAAGTAGTCGGGTGGCACTGCTGTGGCGTGGCAGCTGCTCAGCATCATGTGTGTGTGAGCGTTTGGTCTGATGAGGCCTGTGACTGGATCACAGTGAAGAGCCCGGCAGACACGCAGGGACCCATCAGGCCCTGGAGCAAGGCAGCGGGAGAGGGTCACTGTTAGCGCTCATCCCCCTGTTAACTATCAGGATGAAGATTTGAAGCTGTTCTGATCGAGGTTGGAGAACAGTCACATGCTGGACGTGCAGTGATTCATGCTGACTTTTTTATTGAACAGAGCTCTGAAGTGGAAAAGTGTGAACCAAGCAGCAGATGATATTTGTGGGATAGCTTTAAATAAGTGCTCATTACAATTTATAAGATACTTGTAATGGGAAATAAAAATGGTATTACCTTGAATGAGAGCAGTTCCATTTTAATATAATTTTCAGATATTTCTCTATCCTGTATTGTAATAACTGGCAGATAACATTGACTGAGGGACTAATCACAGGACTTAATGTAACCTTTATTGAGGTGAAGTAAAACTAAGAAACATTTGGTGTATCTGTATATCCCCAGATGATAATAATAATAATTTAAGATTTGTACAAAACCACCCATATACCTGAAATAAACAATATAATAATATAAAAAAAATATATGTATAGTTTTCAGATTTTTGGGAAGCCAAATGAAATAAAATTGACGTATTCGTGCGTAATTTCCATGTATTAAATGTAATTGTAACTTTAAACATATTTTCTTTCTTTTTTCTGCATCTCATGTCGGTTCTGGTTGCAGTTCATACTTTTAACAATAGATGGTAGTGTTTCTCTAAGATTCAAGGTTTGGAACACATGGTTGATTTAACTCAGTGCTGATGGGCTCACCAAAGATCTGGTCCTTGTTCAGCACAGTTCCAGAGTCAGGACAAAGCAGCTTGGCCCCTGGACCCTCACCCAGTAACTCCCAGGCCCCCTGGCGCTGACACTCTGCTGACACCAGCTCTCCCATCTCCTCCACCAGGGCTGTGAGTCTCTGCATCCAACTGAGGTCGAGAAACAACAGACTGAGCACGAGAGAGGGAGCATTCACTCTGTGACCATTTGAAGAGGATAAACCGAAGCTTTACTTCTGCTGGTGTAGTTCACAGGCCGGCTGGTTGCTGCTGTAAACCTTTGACAGTAATCTGGTGCACTGTCTGAGATGAGCTGTAAACACACTGTGGACTCTCTGCTGGGCCTGTTGCTCTTGTCTCAGAACCTGGGGGCGAAAACAGCAAAACCTGATCTTACTCTCACACTCAATATAAAGATTAAAAGCTAAAATGATTGAAAAACAATAAATTATTTTTGAAAATCTATTAATCCAAATGTAAAACGTTTCCCTGTTGAAGTTTCTAAATTGTAAGGACTTTCTACTTTGTCTTCTATGAAAGTGAACTGGACACCTTTGTGTTTTCTTGGGTTTTAGTGACACCCTGCTGTCTAAATGATGAATCAATTCATTCTGAATATAATCTCTTCAAACAGATCCTGCATGTGAATATGCAATTTGTAATCAGATAATAACCGATGGGTTCTGACACTGTCCAGAACATAACTTGCGGATTAATAATTGCTATTTGCTGCCCGGTCTAAGACACAAGGTTTCTCTTTATATTTCACTGTCCTGATAACTGGATTTCATTTCTTAGTTTTTCGATAAAGCTTATAGTCAGAGTCTGTTTAGCTGAGCCCTGAATCATCCCTTAGTTATGCTGCTATAGGACAAGATGACTGGGGGAACTCCCATCACGTATTAAAGGGATAGTTCACCGAAGATTCTATCATCATCTACTATCCGCTATGCCAATCGTATTGGATTTGGCTGCGCTTTTTACCCCTGAAACTCTAAAAGTGTTTTGTGGGCTCAAACACTTCACCCACCCTTCCATGTGCATAGCGGTGAGTAGATTATGAGTGCATTTTAAATTTTTCGGTGAACTATCCTTTGAAGCACTTCCCCTCACAATTTTCTAAAGTCTCAACGTCATGATGTCAAGCATCTTGGGATAAAGTTTATTGTGTCTTTGCACTCCACAAATAAATGTGAATTCAATTGGGAGATGTACAGAAGTGATTAACCTGTAGCTGACTGTCGAGCAGTGTCCTCAGCTGTGAGGCCAGAGTCTTCCGTCGTGCTGCCTCCCTCTCCACCTCCCTCCTCATCCTCTCATAACCCTCCCCCGGCCTCTCCTCTAAGATCAGGCGTGGGTGAAGCAGCTGCAGTTTCCCAAGCACTCCCTGGTAGAGCTCCTTTACCTTGATATAGACACATATAGGAAAACTGCATGACTATCACACGAACATCATAAGATCGTAATCAGATCACACATCTCACTCCCACACCCAGTTCAGCCAACACGCACTAAAACAACACAAGACATCAGCGTCCGTGGGATAACACAGAGGTGCAAGATGGGCCATCTCCGCTTACATCTTTATCACCTCAGCTGTCCTGAGGGCTGTTACAACAACCTCTATACAGGCGAACAGCTTGATGGTACAAACAGGAAGGAGGCCGGAGAAAGAGGCGTGTGACTAAAAACAGAGGCATTCCCGCTGCGACACCCAATCTGTTTCACGAGACTTGAACTTTATGGGGGGGGGGCAAAGATAAAGATGCAAAACATCAGAAGCAAGGATGAATTGTGTTGGATCAATGCATGTGGAAAACTGCATTGGCAAACCACGAAGGTACAATATGCATTCATGGAAAGCAAAGTGCATGTGAGTTGCCCTGCTCGGCTGTAAATGGATGAACCGAGTCATTTACACTTGAGGTGAATTACAGTATCTACTTTCAGATATCAGATCAAATATTATATAAATTGCTTCCTAAAGCCTTCTACTGCATTCAATGTTCAATTCAATGATGTTCATGAAAAATAATAAGGGCATAAGATAAGATAAGATAAGATAATCCTTTATTAGTCCCACATTGGGGAAATTTGCAAGTCATGTGTAATGCATGACGTTAATTGTGTGTGTCTGTGGACAAAGGGGAAACTTTCGTACGTCTCATGATGAGGAAGAACGCGTCATTCTCTTAACATATGTGTTTATTGTACATGTAAACAGATAGCTGCTGACCTCAGTGGTGAGCTGCCCCAGACGTGTGGTGACAGACAGGCTCTGTGTGAGCAGGAGGCTGTAGAAGGTGCTGCTGCTGAAAGCCTCCAGATCAACCTGGTGCTCATAATCCCAGAACTCCCCCAGCGTGTCCCCACAGACTGTTGTTACAAGAGAGTGAAACACAAAGAGAGACACACTCAAGAATAAACAGAAAACACAAGTCTAAGAATCTCTCTCTCGAAGTGAACTTTGAAGCACATGCATAATGTGCTGCCTGAGGAAGACCAGTGGACCTGAGCTATGTGGATCCATGTTTTGGTTCAACAGCTTAGATGTTCACTTTCTCTCTGCCAGGCTTTGACAAATACCAACAGATGTGATCGCATCACTCCTGTTTAAGCTTCTTTACACTGGCTCCAAGGATTGATTACAAAATGTTACTGTTTACTTCTAAGACACGTCATTGTTCCATCTTATATATGTGACCTGTTCGTACCCTACGACCCTACCCTACGACCCCACCCTACGGTTGCGTGCCCTGTGATCTTTCCCAGACAGACAAACTACAGGTGACAGAGCCTTTGCAGTCAGTGGACTCCTCTGCTCGATCGGAAGACCCAGTTTAATCTTTTAAGTCCCTTCTAAAGACATAATTCTATCAGAGAGTTTTCTTTTACCTCTGCCAAGGATTATGTAAAAACTACCAAAGCGATTTCCATGAAAGTTTGTGGAGGGGTGGAACATGACCCAAGGAAGAACCCATTCAATCTTGGAGCTGATGTGGGTAAACAGGTGGATCAAGGATGTTTTTTTCACTTTCATAACATGGTTAGAGGTACATGCTCTCTTCCTGTCCCTACAATTAACATTTTCTTTCAACTGTCATTTAACCTTGATAACTATTTTTAACGAAAGACTTATTTGTTTTAATTGTTTCTTTGTGAAGCACTTTGTAATTTGAATTTTGCTCTATATGCTCTATGAATAAAGATTTTTATTCATTTTATTTTATACATTATAAACTAGAGGTATCTCCATGTTTTACAAGTAAATAGCTTCCACATGTCTCCCTAGGCTAGTTTGGAAGTTTTTGGTGGCAGGAGATTTCCGGGCTTTAGGACTTATCTCCTATTACAATCAAAATATAAATATTTGAAACTAGTTTGAATGCTTTTCCCCTCTTGACAGATTCCTTGATAAAGACTTACACTCTCCAGATGTCTTCTGAAGAGATTTCCTCAGTTATGTGACATTTGAACTGTTGTCATTTTCACTGTTAGTCGTGGCACATGATATGAGGCCTCTGATTAGTAATTGGATGATAGGTGGGAGTAGTCACTGTCAGTGTTACATAAGAAGCCACCACTGTCTTTAAACATCAACAAAGTGTCAGTGTGTGTTTCTGTGTGTGTGTGTGTGTTTCTGTGTGTGTGGAGTCATGGGTGCACGCTGCAGGTGCTGCAGGTTGACGTGGTGCAGATTAAGTTTTATGTAACTTAAGTTATGTAACCGTTGGCCTTTAGGCTTTCAATAAGCAGAGCTCACGTGTTTGTGTGTGATATCCAGGGTTACAGTGTTGCACCTGCTTGAATGGAGTCTTGTGTCACTCTGGCTTGTTGGTTCCGGTGAATCTTCCTGAGTGAGATCACCCTTGAACCCTTTGATGAGTAATCGTCCATGTGGTAGGCCAACTGCAGCAAGCGATACCGCGCTCTGATTGGTTTCTTCTCGGGCCATCCGTACTCTCGAAACAGGATCTGCACGCGGGATGGATTCATGAATGTGTTGTACTCAGTGTGTGTAGTGGCAGCGTGTGTTTGTGTATCTACACTGACCAGGACTGTAACGCACAAACAGAGGATGACCACAGCTCCAAACAGCAAACCTCCAGTCGCCACCCAATCTGGTCGAAGTAACAGGTTGCGTCTCCGACTGATTCCCACCCTGGTCACATGACGGGGGATGGTGGGGAAGAAGGGCCCAGGCTCGTAACACTGGGCCCCTGCAGGCATCACTCGTACATACTGAGTAAGAGCAAAATGAAGGATCAGTTTAATTTAAATATTGGTTGATATTTATCATTTAATCTCTGTATACATTTGAGAATGTGACCATTTCACATTTAAATGAGGAATATATCAATAAGATGTTATCAATTCATATTTTTCTAAGGATCCACTGTTATAAAATTCATTGGGGGGGGGGGGTTAACTCGAGCAAGAATACAGACATGGTTCCCCGAGTCTACATGTTTGACCACTAGTGGTGCTGTAGAGCATACCCCTGCATGTATAATTGTTTTGGGTTAGGGGGGTTGGTTTTGTTTTGCATACCGAGGGTAAAGTGGTGATACATGTTTCTATAATTTGCCCTTTTAACTTATCTTATCCCTTTTGTCTTATTTCTTATCTTCTGCCACACAAAAAGACATCTCTGTACTGTAATTTATTTGTTTGGTCCATGTCCCATCCACTAACATGGAGGAGATTAGGCTTACAATCCATACTGCAGCCAGCCACCAGGGCCCAATCAAGTTTGCCTTCGCTCTAAGCAGGGAACTGCCCATTACACATTTATTTCAAAGGAACACTGCTTATATTATTTTAGATGTAGTTACCATGTGTTTGTGCTGGTGGCTGCTCAGTGTAAAAACATAAACACCAGGCTGGTTAAAGACCACTGAGAAGAAGCTGGGAGGAGTCCAGGACAGAGTCAGCTCCTCTTTCAGCTGCCTGAACGCACCCCAGTCAAAGCCACTGTTGGTGTTGTACAGGCTGTCCCTGAAACACAGCAGGTGTAAGGATGGGGGGGCGAGTGTAAAAAACCCAACACAGATTCATAACAGACAAAAATTGACATGAGGAGCTTTAGCACTGACTCACAGATCGTACAGAGGATAGTGGCCCGTGTCGACAGTAAAAAGTATAATGTCGCCCAACTGGAGACATGTTGTCGGGTTTAGAACTCCGGTAACTCCTCTCTCTTCTTCCTTCATGTCTCTCTTGTTTACCCTTGTCCTGCTGGAATTCATTTCTCCTCCTTTGGTGTCCTCCTGCAGAAATTCCTCCTCTACATGTCAAATGGATGAGACATTCATCAATGCAGTCGTTATCCGTCAGTTTACATTGGTTCATGCATTCCTTATTGTTTCGTGTTTTAATGATGAGACAATGTGACAAACCAGCCGAGCCGCTGGGGTCCCGCTGCGTGCTGACAGGAAACAGTCGCTGAACTTCCTCTGGGAGGCCACTCAGGAGGCCGAGGAATCCTGCGTCTGCAGAGTGACAGGACGTACAGAGAGGATGACAAAGAAATCAATGCCAGTAAAAAAAAAAGCCATTGAGTGTGTGACATTGTGTGTGTGTGCACGTGGGTGTGTGCACGTGTGAATGTGCGTCTCTCCACCTGTCGTCAGAACAATGTAGACAGGACGCAGGGAGTCGAGACGGCTGTTGCACTGCAGAGTCCCCTGGGAGTCCCACTGTTTGAAAGCCGTCTCCAGAACGCTGCCTGAGACGGCCGACACCTGCACCTGAACAATAACAGTGTTTTCCATTTATAGGTCACTGCTGCACAGACGACACTTTCACTGCTGCAATGAAGACGACACTGAGCTAAGGTTTGAGCTGCTTTGGCTGCATTGTGCAGGTAGCTCCCACTATTCATTATGTTTCTACTGAGACAGTTGGGAGTAATCCATAGAAATCACTTTATTGTGAATGTGCCAGTATCTTTCCTTTTGTGACTAAATGTTGGATATGTGGTGTTATATGTGTGCTGATGTGCTGACCTTGCTGTCATAGCTCCACACCAGCTCCATATCTCCGCTGGACTGGCACCGGAGCTGCAGCTCAGTGGCCGGCCTGCTCCTGCACAGGCCACCGCATGCAGCTCGTCCAGGAGGCTCTCTGCAAACACACAGACCCAGCTCTCCATCGTAGCCCTGGTAGTCCTCTGCAGACGGACACACCTGCAGTCAGGGAGTAAACAATAACTAACCAGTGCAAAGCAATTATCAGCAAAAGGCTTTATTAGGCAACTCTGTTTATTTTTTAAACCTGGCAAAAAATAAATGTTCTTTGCTTTGACCAGACTGATATGAAACTGGCAGTTCCATCAGCGGTTTGTGAGGTTGAGTGTGTAACTGGGTGAAAGGTTTTTGAACCAAAGGCTACTATGCAGGACAGGGACACAGTGAAGGCAGTGATGGCCTTGCTATCCTGTCACAGGAGGCAGTTCATGGTCAGTATTAAAGGTTCAGTAAGATTTAGTTCAAAGGGATCTATTAGCAGAAATTTAATATAAAATAATCCTAGCGATGTTTTCACTGGTGTTTAATCATCTAAATTGTACGAATTGTTGTTGTCTTTACCCTAGAATGAGCCCTTTATATTTAAATACTTTATATTTACATCGGGAGCAGGTCCTCTCTACGGAAGCCGCCATGTTTACTACAGTCGTCAAAACTGGACAAACTCAACATCTTTTGAGTTTTTATGACAACCTAAGGCTTCCACAGGTTCTCTCTCAGAGGGGTATTCAGCTGCAACATGCAACTTTACCACTAGATGTCCCTACATTCTACACACTGAAGAAAGAAGAACTGTCAGGTTCTTGTTGAAAAGGTCAAAGACATGTAGGTTGTGCTCATTTCCCCCTTTTTGTCTATTTATCTCCGTCAATGAGGTCAAGTTTTCTCTTCCATTTGTTTATTCATTGTTTAGCAGAATTACACAAAGTTTGGTGGAAGGATGCAATATGCTGAGTCAGGGAAGAATCCAGGACTTTTTCTTTTTGCACGACTTTTTTTGTGCATTTTCTTGATTCCTCAGAAAATGATTAATGAATCATGATGGGGGAAAAAATCGGACACATTTAAAGTCGAGATATTTATGAGTGTGTGAAATTTCTCGCTTCTTGGTTGAATTTAAAGGGACTGATGGGCCAAGGCGGAGGTGTGAGTGGTTGTCTTATGCAAAACACAATTCAGTTTACAATATAAATTAGCATCTCATTCGAACAGGATGAGTTTCTCGTCATGTGTCGATCAGTGTCAGTTACCTTTGCTCTACTTTTCACATGCACTGTGTGGTGTGTACTTTTTGTGCGTGATGTGATTGCGTAAAAGACTAACCTGCTGTCGGCAATGAAGTGACCACTGGTGTCTGTTCAGGCAGTCTCCATACTGCGTGCGTGTTTTTCCGTCTCTGCAGACATCGTACAGTTTGTGTACACACGCTCCTCTATTGTTAGTGGTCTGGTAGCCAGTGGTACATTGACATCGTCCATCACTGGTCTACAGAGAAAGGCAGCGGTGTTCAGACACTGTCAGTTTGCGATACGTACGATACACTGTCGTTATCTAATTTTGGTCATTCGTTCACCAACTCTATCAAACCACATCTTATTCTTTCCTTCCTTTCTTCTTTCCTTCCTTCATTTATTTATTTATTTATTTATTCATTCATTCATTCATTCATTTATTCTTCTTTCTATTCTTTGCTTTTTCATTCACTTTCTTCACTGATTCTTCCATGTGTTTTCCCTCCTGCCTCTCTTTCATCACTCATTCCTTTGTCATTCGTTCTCACGCCAACACTTGTGCAACAAAATCTCACTCTCCACTTGATGAGCTGATGAGTGGAGGACTCAGGAAAGAAGAAAATGAGACGCTGCTGCCGGGTAACTTAATCTCCAGCTCTTTCAGCTTGTAGCTACAGATTGTTCTGTCTAGAGTTACTGACAGTGAGGACTCAGGACTTAAAGGTGACACACAAAAAACAATCATGGGTTTGAAAAATTTGAATTATTCGTTGGGTTTATAGAATAAAGGAGGAGCTCACAGGACAAAGAAGGAAGTGGGTCACTGGTGGTGCTGAATAAAAACTACACAATCACATAAACACACCACAGGGACTACTGGGTTAATACTACTATCATGTGAAGACACTGTCACCTGAAAACTCTGTCCCGTCCCCGGGCAGATGCAGGTGACCTGTCCAGAGAGAGGCTGCTGAGCCACAGGACCACACAGCAGGGAGGTGGACAAGCCCGGTCTAGGACAGTAGTGGTGAGGGGGACACTGCAGACAGCTGTCTGCAGACATAGCATCAGCAGTCGGCCCGTAGGTTCCCTTAGGACAGGGGAGTGGTGTGGAGCTCTCCATTGGGCAGTAGAAACCTAACAGAAACAATAGTGGGTGCATCCTGATGGTGGTGACACATCCCATCTCCCCATCCCTCGCCCCGTTCCTGTCCAGCTCCACTGCCACTGCGTCTCTAATCTCCCCCAATTGACAGACATCGTGATATACATATAGCGATGGCACAATGGAGCTGCGGTATCGAGATCCCACCGATATGCACGCTTTACCAATCGTGAGTCAGTCTCAGCTGTCAATCATGACATTTCACCCTGTTTTTATAGCAAAGTAATTCAAACCAAACTTAGAAGAAAAATTAACATTTAAACATAGGTCAGTGTTACATTTGAGGTGCAGGCTACTTTTTATTTTGGTCCATTTACCATCAACTAACATGGAGGAAAGCAGGATTTATGACCTATACCACAGCCAGCCACCAGGTGGTGATAGAGATGGTTTGGCTTCACTTTTGGGGATCTGTCACATCTTTATATACGGTCTGTGATGCACCACAACACATCAGTCATTCACCATTTTATAGCTTTTAAAACCTACACGGTATTTGATTTTCTCTTTTGGCTCACCAGTCAATTGTGAAGCACTTTGAACTGTGCAAACCTCTATGAAAGGTGCTATTCAAATAAAAATGTATTGATTCAATTCAAAAGGCTTCGCTCAAACGCTTACAGTATAAGTCAATAGCTGGTGGAGTGTAATCGTTAGTATAACCTCTATGGGTTAAATCTACACCACTTTGAAAGCAGGGGGATATATGCAGGGCCTTTTTGTCATTATATAAATTTGAAATATTATAAAAATCTGTCTACCTGGCTTGCAGGGCCTCTCCTGGTTATGTTGACTGAAGTTGTTTCCATGAGCCAGAGTTTGCAGGGTAGAAGCAAACATCCACCACCAACACCTGAAACTGTTGCATCTGCAAGTCCTTTGCATTATTATGTTGTCCACCTGCTGAAGTACAGGGCAGATGAGCGAGACACAGAGTTCTATGTCAGATTCAAGGAGAAATTATATCATTCTTCATCCAGGATCTGTAAACAGCCTCTTGGTGGCCTGGCTTGTTTTGGCCATGGCCAAGAAAGTTTGAATGATGCTGAATCTAATTAAGTACCTTGATAAACCTTCTCCTGTCCTGCTGTAGTTGTGCACACATAACCTGATGTGCCACTAACAACCAGGCCTGTTAGTCTGCACAACCTTCAATGGCGCGCTGAATGATTTATGAGGCCTGCGAGGTAAGGTGAGAGTGACAGGGAGCGGGACTGGCCACTGGTGGAGAACAGCAGTGAAAGCAGAGAGTATGGTCGCCTGGTGCTGCCGGGTCACATTACAGCGTTTGTTCTTCTCAATCCTACCATGAAACTGATTAATGAAACTGATTAATGATTGGTCTCCCAGTGTATATCAACACAGCTTTGCTTGAGAGGGGACTATCTGGACTGTGTGCGTCACACACACAGAGACTGCTGAGTTCACAGCTCAGATGTCTGCTCTGATACTGTCCCTGTGTTTATGTGAGGCATAGCTGCAACTTTCCAATTCACTTGTGAATTAACCAATTTGATGAAGACACACTGAATAATATTACTGTTGTGCATTTGTGTTTACTTGTTCATTCCAGCTTGCAATCCTGTAGAAAGCAAAATAAACTATCGCCGAGGATTGAGGGGCCCACAACTGTGAGCTGTTCCGCCCCGTGAACATGCATTTGTATGCATTTATATATAATTATAAATATATGATTATTATCTTCAGCTATGCATTGAAATGAAAGATGAAGATTTAAAATGTTTTGAGACATATCCAGTCATGCCCATCAAGAGTTAAACTTATATCTTCTACATATTTAACAAAGTCTTCTGTGAGCACACACAGTATGTTATTGTATGTGAACTGTTCAATGGTCGAGCATTAACCGTCTCTTTATTTTAAAGCACTTATCTTAAAAAGGTTACAAAGGGCTTCACAGAAACAAAAATCCATAGCAAAAAAAATGTACAGTAACCAATGACTGACTCACTTGACACTGTTATTGTATTGAAATGAATGTTGGACTTTGGATAACTGGAATAACCTACATATTTCATCACGGTAGCCATGAACTATGATCCTACATTGACGACTGGCAGCTTACCTAACAGAAGGGGGTTCAACTTTCACACACATATCCATGTCATTGGTTGGAGAAAAAAAGGTCCACATTTACAAATGCAAAACAGCACAATTAGATACATATAATAATTGTTCTGAATTAAAATTATATAAGGAGAAGATTGGAATTAGGCAGCTGTTGAACCAGCCATGGAATTTAATAATTACATGATAATACAATCATTTAAATACATTAACATGCACCCAAATATGCACCTTAAGTTTTCATGTAAACTGTTATTCCTAGTTGTTGTTTTTTAGTGAAAAACCCAAAGTTTATTAGAATCAACAGTGTTTGACCACGGCTGGTTGGACCTGTTCTGCTCGGACAGCACAAACACTGTGTAAACTGTTGATTGTCAAGCATCAAAAACAAGCAATGACAATCAAAGCTCGATGAGATGATCTAAGACTGAATACACTGAAATCTTGCACAATGCAATAAATAGCCACAACAGTGACCAAGTGACCCAACTATAAAAAAAAAAAGAAATCAGATTATTGTGGTGCCTGGAAAAGTGGGGCTTTGATGGTTAAAGGCCAGAAATCCAAATGCCAAATGTCTTATCTGACATTGTGAGCATACAAACTTGAACATGTTGAACTCTCCTGGGTCGCTTGAAAAAACTTCACTGCATTTCTTGGGCAGAAAGGAAAAAGGTCTGAGTCGGCTGCAGTTAAAACAGTATTCTCTTCTATTTGCAGAATTTTTTTTTTTTACGGTTGCTCTATGACACTGGTTATCACGGTACTTTATCTTAAAGTGGTGCATTGCTATTGACATGTCCTTTAATCAGTGACAAATGCTGTTACATTTTACGAGTGTGTATGTGTGTGTTGTGTCCTGTCATTCAGTGTGACCCTCCACGTGTTGATTGTTGACACAGGCAGAGTTTGGGCAGCCGCTCTGATAACAAGGACCTTTATAAGTCAGACAAGAGGAGACGTCTCCCTGCAGATCTCTGATTGTCAGGTGACGACCAGACACTCGCTCACGTATTGATCTTCTCGTCTGAGGCTGAGAAGGGATTTTGAGGTTTCCAGTACCTTGTTCCTTCTAGTGGGAAAATTCTTGTGTATTTCTCTCCATAGAAATATAAAAATGCATCGAGAAGCTGTGATCTTCGCCCTGTCATTCTTGACAATTTCAGGTATATATTACTCCTCAAATGTTATTTAACATGCTCTATTTTGAAGTGATTTTTATTTTTAAATGTCTTATTCTTTGTTTATAGCGTACCCACTGCACCGTGAAACCAGGGAAGCAACCTGGACTGATTCAAAAGCAAACCAGGCTCATGACAAGACAGACCTCCCAAAGAATGTGGAGTAAGTTGACCATATGCAGCGTTTAAAATCCTGAAGTGAATGTCTGACATCTTTATAAAGTAGTGTTTCTGTCTGTCTTTACAAAGTAACCTCTACAAAAGTCACCTGGACAGCAGCAGCCTTTACAACAAGGAGGATGACCACAACACAAACCCTGTGGTAGAAGAGATGCAGCGCAAACTCATCATGGAGTCAGAGCGTCTGCGTACTCGTCTGCGCCAAGAGCTGGCCGAGCTGCAGGAGAGGCTGTCCCCATCTCCAGACCACCTCAGCTCCACCCTGTCCAGCCTCAGGGAGCTCTTGGCTCCCCTGACCCAGCAGCTTCAGAGCTCCCTCAGTAGCAACACCCAAGAGCTGTGCGGCCAGCTGAGCCTCTACCTGCAGGACCTGGATACAGCAGATGCCCGGGCAGAGGCCCAGGCAGAGGCCGGCAGTGCGGCTCGCCACCAGGAAACCTTCCACTGGATGACACAAGCCCTGGACGGCAGCAGTTCCAAGCTGGCCAACGTCATCACTGACTTCCATAGTAAAACTGCCGGGGTCATTGAACGTTTCACAGAGATCAGCGCTAACGAGGAGGACGCAGCCAGGTCAGACGTCTGGCAGGTGATGAGCTCCAGGTTGGGACAGGAAGTTAGTTCACTGAGGGGGGAGACACAGAGCATGGTGGGGGCTCTGAAAGAAGGGCTCGCTGCTCTGCTGGAAACCTCAGTACCTTCTGAAGCTGAAGTGACAGCGAGTGTGGAGCGGTTCTGCCAGAAGGCTGCCTCACTGAGCCAAGTGTTTCAGATCCGGATGGAGACGTTGTTTCAGGAGCTGGAGGAGCAGAGAGCCTCGAGCCTGTCTCCCTCCTCTTCCTCCTCTTCGTCCACACAGCCTGCTGGCTCTCTGCAGGAGGACTTTTCCGTTAAACTCTCGGCTCTGATCCAAGACATTCTGCACTCAGTGTAGAGACAGTCTCCTGAGCATTATTATTTAAATATTACTTAAAATGGTCCATTTAAATTGAATCTTGTACATGATATTTTTTTAGTTTGCCACTGTCACAGCCAAGTAAGTAGCATGTAAATATTTTTGAATGTATGGATGTGATTGATGTATATGTTTCATTCTGTATGTGAAGGAGTGTGTCAATATGTGTTTACTGTACCATGTGATAAGATGCTGCCTGTGGAGAGTAAAGTTATTGCTGATACAAATTACATGTCGTTATTTTTTAAATTAAACAATCAGCCGCTGAGTGTAAAAGCAACTGTAAATACACTTTATTTTAAATCTGTACAAATGATCTATTCTATAATCAATTTTGCAAGTAAGCACTGAAGTCAAAATCCTGACACTTATACAGTTGTAGAATAAACTCAAAGATATGATCAAATCGATACTTTTATAAAATATCAAAATAACCGTTCTTCAGTTGCATCCATTGTAAAGTTTAAGGTTGTTTATGCATAATTCAGGCTAAACTCTTCCTTCATTATGAGTAAACAACTATCGAATTTAGAAGTATAAAAATAAATATTATACAAAATACCTGAGTATTAAATTGTTTTCCATATTTATCTGACAAGAACATGTGGTTATTACTGAAAAATCACAATCAGCACTTTATGAGGTTTGAGGTGACACGGCAAAGACAAATTGCCCGGTCGATCTGTCAATCAAAGGCACGTAATCCTCCCGCCCAGTAAAACTTCTTCAGGACAAACCAGCCGCCCAGAACCAGCAGGGCAGCAGCCGCTGAGCCAAACACCACCCCGACCGCCAGGCCCGTCACGTCCACGGCATCCTTCTCTGATGCCATGTCACTACCTGATGCAGACAGGGAGGGAGAATGGAGAGTAAACCATATCTTTCAATGTTGATGCATTTCTGGATGTATGACGTGAATCAAGTGTACTCACTGTAGGCCGCTGCATATGGCCTGCCTTGGGTGAGGGAAGAGGAGAGAGTCATGGGAAGAGTTTATCTCAGTGCTGTTGTTCAATAATCATCTAATATTTTTGAATAATACATATACTGTATACATTAAAACAGCTCATACTTTCTGGAGCAGTATAAAGAGGTCCGACTGAAACAGTGGCCGATTCTCTGCTTTCTTCACCGAAAGGAGTCACAGATCTTTTTCTTCTGGTGTTGCAGGCCTGAAAAACAACAAGCCATGTTGATCTATGTCACATGGACACTATGGTTCTCCAATGTACATTTTAAGTTTTAAGTAATCCATCCATCCATCCACTATCTATACCGTTCATCCTTGAGGTTGAGGGAGCTGGAGCCGATCCCAGCTGACATTGGATGAGGGCTGGGGTAAATGGCCTGTATTTGTTTTATTGCACATTTCTAGTCTTGATTATTACTCAAAGCACTTTACGCTACATTTTTGCCATTAAACCATTCACACCATTCACATTCTATGTGCAGCACTTTCTCTATCACACATCACAGCAGAGCCGTCAGGGGCAATTTGGGGTTCAGGGTCTTGCCCAAGGGCACTCCAGCCAGGCATCAAACCACTGTTATTACGATTATTGGACAACCCGTTCTACCTTCTGAGCCATAGCCACTGGGTCAACATGCAGAGACAAACCATCATTCTCACTCAGTTTTGAGTTTCCAATCAAGCCAAGCACAGCATGCATGTTTTTGGGCTGTGGGAGGGAGCAAGAGCATTTCGAAAAACATGGAGAACATGTTGGGATTTGAACTGGGACCCATTCAATCTCAAAATATAAATAAAAAAATTGTGTCCTTGAGTCAACTTACAGACACCAGCTCTTGACATTTGTTGGGCTCACAGAGTCTCAGTATGCAGTGCAGATAGATGCTGGACTTTTCCTGGTCACGGTGCTGCACGAAGCGGAACGCCTCAAAGTCGAACCTGGCCACCATGGAAAGGCCATTGTTTGTCACGTTTGACCTCTGGTCCACTGAACAGCTGGTGGAGGGCAGATTTATTTAGTTTATATGTCAAAACAGCCGTCCCAAAGCAGTATTTGTGCTGAAGGTGTGTAGTTTTGTACCCGACGAAGAAGTTGTGCTGCTCGTACTGCGACATGTTGTAGGTAGTGGGAGTACTGAAGCAGTGATCCAGCAGGACATTGAAACTGAAAACAGGACCGTGTTGTACAATGATGTACTTTTTGCCACAAGAATACGCTGTGCTCACTTTGACATCAATATTTGTTTTCTGATAAACTTGTTTACCAGCAGCATCCCCTCATCCAAATGGACTTCACTTACTTTCCTGTGAGGTTGACGGCCTTGACCTCCACATAGATCCTGGTTCGCAGCTGGAGTCCTGCTGAAGGCACCACTAACGGGTGGATGTAGTCTGAGTCCTGGAAGAAACAAGTTGTACAGTGAAACAAATGAAGACACACAGCTCTTGAATGTATAAGTTGAAATCAGCTTTGTCTACTTACATTAAAAACAGCCATTTCTAATGCATTAATGAACGTTCCATTGTTATCGTTGGTCACCACCGAGACAGAGGAGCTGGAAATTCATGGAAAAGGTGAAAATGTCATTTAAAATCTATTTGTCTAGACAATCGGACAAAGTACTTGTTCCTATAATTACTCACGACACAATCTGTGTGTTGTTGATGAGGTACTCCAGCGGGTAGCTGCAGGAGAAGTGATAGTAGAGGTCGGTGGAGTAGCTGATCAGCCCCTGGTCAGATCTGGGTGTGTCAATGAAGCCTGTGATGACAACTGCCTGGATGTTTTGGAAGCTGGCGAAGGGGCCTGTGGGATCCGGGGTCTTGTCCACAATCTGAACGAGACCGAAAAAAGACACAAGCATCACATGGGTTTCTTATACAGAGACAAATACATCCGTATACCGTCATTTTCCTCTTTCATCTCTGTCAGCATCATGCAGCGTCTTCCTGACCTGCAGAGACTGACGACAGGAGTTATCCAGACTGTGGTTGACAGGGAGAAGGTAACGGATGACTGGGGGGGCCGCACTGGTGTCGACGGAGCCCATGCACGCCTGTGTTGTTGTGGGCCCCGTTCAGAGCCAGGTTGGTGGTGTTGAAGCCTGCCCACTGAGCCGTGCACAGGTTGATCTCCAGGGTGATCATGTTGGTTCCACAGTCGACTGTCAAGTCTGAGCTGTCTGTGAAAGAGACAGAGAAACCGAGGAGATTTAAAGGGATAGAACCGCTTTCATGAAAAAAATAATCATTCAGCTGCTGCGATAAAATGAGATTTAAAAAATCTAAATAAAGAAAGTCACTGTTGTCCTATACGATGCTGTTTTGATAACATTCTGTTATGTACTGATTGTGATATAAATTGACATCTCAATGGGTTTGTCCTCATAGATACATTTGATGAATTTGTGCAGGATGTTTATATTCAGCAAATGATCGGACCATAGACTGCAGGATCGGATACAGTGAAAATCCTTGTGAACCCACCTGGTGTCCTTTCATACTCAGAGGAGCAGCTGTAGAGACACAGAGCAGGATGCAGGAGTGCCACCAGCAGAGGGAGACAAAGATAAAGAGCCATGCTGATTCTAATGAGTCCTGCATTCATATGGAGAAAAAATAACAATATCAACAATAAACAACAATGACATTACACTAAAATACAATTTATAAGTTAAGTTAAAGCAAATGCACCAAAATGCTGATGATTATTCAGGGGGAAAAAACATGATTTGGTGAATGTATGATTTTCTACTTTTCAGTATCAAATCGTGTTGCAAGTTGTTGTTTGCAGAGCTGAAATAGTTGATCCTTCAATTATTGCACAAATCCATGAAATAATGTGATTTAAAATCAGCGCATCATTTTAGACCTGAGGAGTGACTTACCTGGCTGGCACCTGAGCAGCTGTTTGTCACATCTAGTCATGCAATGTGTCTTATATACTGTTAGACAATCTCGAGACACATAAAACCATAGAGGTGGGACTCTTAAGTCTTCCCTGTAGCTAAATATAGACACCCACACACACACACACACACACACACACACACATATGCACACAATAACTCACTTCTCCATTAGACAGCAGCAGCTCCTGGCAGGGTTCAATGTCAAATCGTCCCCTTAATGTGTCAGTGGGCTTTGACACAGACCCTAAAGGTTACTTATAACTTTTTTACAACATTTCCTTTATTTAAAATAATTATCATTCAAGATGGTTGAGGCAACTGAGCATCAAACTTGGAATTTATGTTCATATATATTGAATAAACATGTTGCACATTGATGTCAGACACTGTCTTTTCTCATTGATCTTGTTTATATTGTCACACCTTGAACAGGAATGTTAGGCCCTATGAGACAAATTGTATTTTGTGAATATGGGCCCTGTTTCATATTCGATTTTTACTTGATTTAAAGCTGTGCAGGTCCTTGATAAGCTCGAGTAAAATGTGAGTAAAACAATCAGAGAAAGAGAATTGATGGAAAACGTGCAGAATAAAAAACAGTTTGTATGTTAATTCTGATGACACTGTATTAACCATCACTTTTAACCAAGGCACTGTGATTCAGACTGAATGAATTACAAATCATTCTTCACAACCAAACCCTTAAAAACCTTTCAGTCTAATACCAGATGTGTATTTGTGGGTGTTGCATTGAATAGTGGAGTCATGTCTCGAGAAAGATCCACCTTGTATAGATGAAAGGTGATCGTGCTGGCCACAAGCTATGAAGCACTCAGCCAACCATGGGAAACCTTTCTTAATTTCCCTTGCAAGACAAACCTCTATTTTCTCTGTATAGTTGCATCACAGGTAGTCTACATAGCTAAAGGCCACGACTGTTACCACTCAACTGAGAAGTCCCCATTGTCCCTCAGAGCTGCAGAAAGAAAAGGAGCGTCAGTGATGCTCTCAAAGTGCCTGTGGTGAGAGAGGACATTTGTCACACTATCCACGAATATGATCTCTTCAATCCTCACATGTATCTGAGGATTTAAGCAGGCTGTCTGTTTGGAAACATGCTGTTGGCCTTTTTTATTCTCTAATCACAGACATTTTGTTTTCCGGTTATCCTATTTCTCTGCAGGGACAGAGATAATTGGAAGTTATGTAAGAGTGGCTGGACATGATGTTCATATGTCCACCAGGTGATGGATCAGAATGAACATCAAATAACCCTTAAACGAAATAACCATGAAAACCGTTAATAGCAAATAAAATACATGCAGAAAATTTATAAAATGTAAATGTTTTCACTCCCCCAATGAAAATCATTTACCTGCAATCATTTTGAAATACAAACGGAAGCCTTATGTGTTCCTTCAAGTGGTGGCAAAATGTTCTGATAAGCTAGAGACAGTTTTTATTTGTACCTCCAAAAAGTAGGTTATATGTTCATCTGCGTTTGTTTTTTGATAGTTAGCAAGATTATGCTAAACCTCCTGGACCCATTACAAACTTGTTAGGATGCAGTGTTTCTGATATGCATGGTTGTGATTGGATAGCATATAGCACATGGTGACTACATGGATATACTATAAATACAATAGCAGAACATGATATACATTACTCATAGAGTCACCATTTTGGAGATTATAGAAGATATTACTATCATCGTTATTATCATGACAGTGTCCTGTGGTATATAATGATTAGAAAAAATCTATACTGGTTCCTTTCAATAGCTACTAACACACAATGACATTAGAAAACAATGAAGACAAGGCCCAGGGAGGACACAGATTAAGTATTGGAGGAAAGAGGATACACTGGGAAGCTGGTGAGGAGACGGTACTGTACTCTGGGCATGTACAGTAAAGCAGATCATCAGCTAATGACCCCTCAAGGTGTGAAGATCAAAAAAAGTCAGTGGTAAATATGTTTCATGCAACAAATTGAAAGGTTTTTGTCTGTTCCGTACAAGAAACTATGCGCACACTAGTTTCAGTATTTTCATTTGTGCAGCAGATCACGTTTCCTCTTGTGACATGATGCTGTTATGTTCTTGCTGGACATGTTTAAATAACTTTTGCTAATAACATATTATCAGTTTCTGTATTATTACAGGAAAAGCATTCAGATTTGTACATTTACTTAAAAGAAGTCGTGAAGTTATTATTAGCAAAACTTGCTCAAGGAAATCTAAATATTAATTTAAGTTTTAAAAGTAAAAGTACTCATACAGAACAATGTCCAGTTTGACTGATACATATCACTTTGGCTTTTTCACTAGCATCCTCACACTCTAAATGTATATAGTATTTGAGTTTTTCATTGATTCATATATATATATGTATATATATTGTGTTTTTTCTACAACATTGCTAATCCTGTGCTGACCCGTTACTTTCGTCCATCACTTTTCATTTTGCAGTTGACCCTGCGTTAACTTACATAACAAATAAAACGTTAACATAAACTTGAACTACATATGTCATTTGGGCTAGGCATCTTGAAACCAGATTCCTTTCAAATGAATCTATTATGGTGAGGATGGTTAAGGAGAAAAAGCTATATTCTGCTACTCAAATTTTTAAACATTCTTGGACATTTCTTTATTTTCTGCATTATGTCAAACCAAACAAGAGTAGGCCAGCTCTAGACAAAAATGTACAGTTTTATAAGCAGTCACCAAAGTCAAACAGATTGGGAATAATCTCAAATGTGTTTTTAATCATGTTCTTAAAGTCTTAATATCAAGATAAAATCAAAATAACTACAGATTCCTGTAAGTTCACTGTAGCACTGTAAAAGCACAATATTTCCCTCTGTATGATAATTGAGTAGAAGAATAGGGCAACATAAAGCAGAGGAACTGATCACAGATTATATAACATCAGTGTTATAATAAGTAGAGTCCTTGTTTCATGAGTCATTTGGTGTCATCTGCTGGACAAACTCAGACCAGGCTCAGTTCTCTCAGTGTAATAGGCTCGTGATTTATAAAGCAAGAGACACCACCTCCCCTGCAGTGAACACACAGCACCGTCAAAGCCTTTGTATGTTGTGGTTTCAATAAAACAGGCATCAATTCTAATGAAAATTAGTTTCTTCAGAGTAAACTAAGACACAAAATCCTGCTCCTCGTGCCACTGAATGGATCAATGCTGGTTCACCAACTGCTCCAAGGATCCTGATTTTACTGAATAATGCTTTTATTGTCTTAATTTTTTGTTAAATGAAATGCCCATATAGCTCATGGCGGATGAATATACAAATATTGCACAGAAAGTGAGACAAAAGGATAAAGGAGATCCTTTTTGTCCCTAGGCCAACCCTCTGGTTACTCTTGCTGTGTGTCTGCCCCAATCCTGGGGGAGATGTGCTTATCTGTTAGAAGGGATGTAAAAAGTCTGCATCAGTTTATACAATTTTTCAAATGCTTATGCAACGTTACAAGATCCGTCATAACAGAACAGCTGTATATACAGGCCAGCATTAAAATCCTTCTGTGAAATTATGTGTGGTGCACTTCTGTTTGTCGCACACACAATCTCTGAGCCTGTTGTCCTGCAATAAAGATACTGATGATAGGATAAAAGTTCAAACAAGGGCAGTGTTCATAACACACACAGTCACACCTCCTCATCACATGACAGACGTCTGCGTGCACCAGCCAATAATCAAATTAATTATGGAGGCTTTCTAAAGGAAAACAAATCATTCAAGGTTACACATGACAAGCTTCCAGAGGCGCCGTCTAACAACTAGACTCCTGCACGACAAACACACTTGTGTTACCACTGGAGACAGAAGCAGACAACAGAGCTACACACAGAGAAAACACCAACAGCCTGTCCTCTCTCAGCTCCCCGGAGAGGAGCGGGTGTTCATTACTCTGCTTCCAAGGTCATCTGTTGACGGCTGTTGTCAAAATCATGCAACACAAGAGGACGATAAACTGCAGATTAAAGCAACACCATGTTTCTTTTTTACTGTAAAACAGCGGCTTCAAATGGTGATGCTTTCATCACCATGAACGTCTGCTCTTGCTCTGTAAACTGACTGACAGTTGCCGCTTCAATTGTCAGAATCAGTCCCCAGGCAAGTTCAAGTGTAATGTTGAACTGTTGATCAGTTAAAGGGAATCAGAGGGTCATTTAAAAAATCAGCGTGCGTTTCTAATATTCAGCCAGGAAGCATTTGAAAAAGGATTCATTCTAAACAGAGTTTGGTGTAGTTGGCACGGCAGCAGCTCTCTGAAAACCGTGTAATCGCTCACACATGGAGCCCAACAGAATTCATTTCATCTCATCCTTCCTGCAAGTCTCCATCAAACATGTCACCCATCATCACCATCATATTTTGTTGAATGTTTTTTTTTGGCCTTCTGTTATTTTTCCATGATACATTTTTATTCTTTTTGCGACATACTTTCTTTTTCTTCTTCCTCATTATTTTTCTATATTTATACAAATGTTGCCATTTTACTTTAAATTGTTCAGTGCTGTTCTTACACACTGTGTTTTGATGTGTGTTTTTAACTGGGAGGTGTCTGAGGTTTAGTGTTAGTTTACTAAGTCTGGTAGTTAGTGTGTGTGTTAGGTTGTGTCCTCTATGTTTACCTCAATCTTTTTGTTTTCACCACTCTCTGTTTGTTGGTTGGTTGCTTTTCTCATGGATCTTGTTAGGGACATAATTTGTCATGTCAAGGGTACTAATATTTATGAGTGTCTAATTATCTTTGAAAGTACTGTATTAAAACCTCTACATCACTTTGGTGGGGAAACGTGAGGTGCAGTGGAATAGGTAGAGAGTTTGGTGAAATGTGTGTCCTTCATGTTTACTTTAAAAAGGGGTTATCTGTTATTTGAACCAAATTTAGTGCTGGAACGATGTCCAATAAACTAACCACAGGAACAACACAGACACAGTTAATATTACAATCAACCTCATTTAAAATGAATGAAGCACTCCTTGAATTCAAACACGGTGGTACTTCCACAGCACTTTAACAGCCCTGGAGTGCTGAGGACATTATTTTCTAAGGCAACAACAACAACAAACAGAACTTTTATTCAACCGCAAGTGAAGCGGGCCTCCACTCAACCTGTCAGTGTCTCAGTCTCTCGTGGGAAAAGTTTCATTCTGGCGATTTTGCTGGATTAGGCTGTGAAAAAATTAATTGTTTTTGTTGCAAGGCACGTCAAGTTTATTTATGCAGCACCATTCAGACACAAGGAGACTCAAAGTGGTATGGAAATACATTTAAAAAAAAAACAGACATTAAAGTTGCATTTAAAAAAGTTAACTACGTAATTAATCTTCATTCTTTAGAGCCAAAAACAATTATTTCAGTTGCGTAATGTGTACGACTGCTCCAAACTGTCACCATCACTCGTTTTCTGGAAATTAAGCTACAGTGCCTGGAAACCAACCCAGAGCAATGAACAGGAAGTATGCTTCTGAGAAAAAAAAATCGTTTTCCCTTTCCTCCCTTCCTCCCCCTGCATGTCTCTCCCTCTCCCTCTCTCTCTCTCTCTCTCTCTCACCCTCTCTATCTCCCACTCTGTCCCTATCTCTGCTTCTGCCCTCACCTGTGCCTGTCATGGTGTTTTCACAGGGGCCTGAGTCAGTTTCCTTTCACAGACTCCTGCTTGTTTTTTAATGAGATTTGAATAAATACACCAGACATGTGGTCAGTAAACTCAAGCTGCATCACATCACAGGAGCTCGGCAGACAGAGAAAAGAGAAAAGCTGACACGGGGCCGTTTCGAGTTTCTGCTCTCTCCTGCTTGGCTTTCACCTCTGAGCCATTTTCCTCCCCAATCGCCACCATTCTTCATTTTATTACAGGGAGCATGATGCATTAGTGTATGCACAAAGCACTCTATTGAGCCCATTATAATGACATTACTAGATGTGAATGGGACTAAATGGGGACAGGCTGCACATTGACTGCACAAAATCATACTCCAGTTGCTGTTTATTTTGCCTCTTGGAGGACTAGAGTCACTGAAAAGCAACTTCCTCTTTTAGTAAAAAGTAAAAAATCTCCTGATTATTTTTTTCCTTTCTCATCTAGACTCCATGTGCACGCCCCCCCCCCCCCCCCCCCCACCTCTCCCCCCCACCTCTCCTCCCCCCCTCCTGTCCTCTGCTGCCTCTGCTGGTTGTGATTTGCTTTTTTTCGTCTCCGGGCTGAAAGAAAACCTCCTGAAGTTCAGCTCCTGAAGAAGGCAGCTCGCTCTCTCCGTTACTTTCACATTTCACCAGTGGCCGTGCAGCTCACGTAGTGAACATGTAGAGATGGATTTTATGAAGCTGTTTGCCACCGTCGTCTTCGTTTTGTTCCAGCCTGGATCCGCTTCTAAAATAAATGGTAAGCAGGAATGTGAGTGCTAGTTTCAGACCGTTTCCTGTGTGTGTGTGTGTGCGCGCGTCTGTGTGTGTGTGTGCGTGTGCGTGTTTGTTTTGTTTTTGCTATTTACCGAGAACGTTTCTCCACTGTGTGTTTGTGACATAGCTGATGTTATTTACAGGTTTTCCTCTGAGGGTTCACAGGGTTGTGACCAGACTCATCATGAGGAAGAGGCTTGATAATGATAAACAGACACAGACACGTGATGTGCTGCAAACTGATTCACTTCCCACTGGTTTCAAATCAGGAGGTTTTCCAACAACTGTTCTAACTACAAACTCCTCTTATGCAACTTATCCTATAGCCTTATGTAAGGCTGCAACTGTAGCCATGAAAACAACAGCATCTGTGGTCCTGTTGACTACACAGCAGACGCCCATGTCTCATTGTCTGTGAGGGAAAGATGTCACCAACGCATCACAGTGAAACTGGATTCAAGATTCTATAATTCTACAGTTGTTTGGGATTTGCCTCAGTGTGCCCACTGCGAGACAACAAATCACAGAATAACACATAACAAGAAAATAACCAAAACACAAAACCCCCTCCCCATAAAAACACAACATACATCCAGATTCAAATGATCAATAGGTGGTCAAATGAAGTGGTCAGACCTCAGGGCAATGAGATCGACCTGAGGAATCCTAACATCCCCAGATCATTACAGATGAGTAAATAATAATAATAAACTAATAAAAAGGTCTTACTATGTATGCTTTACATTTGCTTGTTGCAAATTTTCTGTCCGTGCAATTGCAATGCAATAGCTATTTTTTTATATTTCCTTAATCCCCTTTGTTCCCCATCGTGGGACTAATCAAGGATAATCCTATACTTCTATGAAAAAGGGAAATCTCATGTTCTTTACCACTGGGAATGCAGTGCAGCTTCCTGAGCATCCAGCAAATGGACAGAACTTATATAGTGTTTTTTCCAGTTTTGCAAAACTACTTCATTCACATTCATATATATATATATTTCTTACCATCAAGGGACAAAGACATAACTTCGAATTAAGGGGTCTAAAGTTTAAGAAAAAAGGTTTAGGAACAACTGGTGCAATGTGTTGTCTTTGTGTTAATGAGCAGATTAAATACAGCTAAAGAGTTACATGTTTTTACCTTCACCTTTAGACAATCAAGACTTACTTATTGTGAATATAGCCTTAATAAACAAACTTCAGTCAATAATAAACATACATATTGTGCCACCTCAGCAAACCACTGCGTATTTTAAATGTTTTTTAACTGTCTGTCACATTGCACCACAGCATCAAAACTTTTCTAACTGCCAGAGAATGTAGGGAAAAGAAAAAGTATATTCTCCATGTCCTTTAAAATACTGTGTTTAAACAACTGTTTCATGACCAAATGGTTTACACTGCCCATGTTGTGGTAAAATGTGGGATGACTTTGGCAAAGCAATGTGACCCCAACATTTCTGGCTCCTAATTTGTCCGCGGTACTGTAGTTTGTTTAAAACCCTTCTGCTATGTGAGGAGCCACAGGAAGTCTTTACAAACCAAACCTGAACTCGTCATCTTGTTATCTCCCTGATGCTTGACTGCAGGCCAAATGATCTGTCGGCGTGGGACAGAGCGACCGTGCTACAAGGTGTCCAACATCCAGGACAGCAGACGGACAGTGACCTTCGAAGATGCCAGGCAGACCTGCAGGTCGGACGGGGGCGAGTTGCTCAGCATCGAAACAGAGAGCGAGCAGCGACTGGTAGAGAGGTTCATACAACAGCTGCAGGCCGGAGATGGTGACTTCTGGATCGTTCTCCGCCAAAGCCCACAGCGCTACAGGGCAGGGGCCACAATTCCAGGTTGCCCCTCACAGTACTATTGGCTGGATGGAAGCAAGGCCAAGTTCAGGTCTGTATCTCTTACTTGTGTTTTGCGGCCGTATCAGTGAAAGCCATTTAAAGGAGAGGGGATTAAAAAAAGGAAATGTCAATGGAAAACCCCTGTTTTCAGTTATGATTTAGAAGAGATAATTGGGTTAAGTGAAGTTTGCGTGAGAGTGATGGAATTTGTACAGTCCCTTTCGAGGAAAACCGCATGCGATTACAGAAACTGTCAAATGATACAATAAGAAATGTAATAAGAGGCTGAAACTTGCATTTTCTTTGCTGCAGGAACTGGCACTGGGATGAGCCATCGTGTCGTGGTGAAATGTGCGTGATTCTGTACGATCAGTCGTCTGCTCCGCCTGACGGAGATGGTCGTTTCCTGTTCCAGTGGAGTGACGTCAACTGCTACTCTAAGAACAGCGTTGTCTGCAAATACCCAGAAGGTGAGCGAGCAGATCACTGATATTGGGCTGTTGTACTACTGGGAATTATTCAACACTGATTTTAATTTGATTCTTAAATCTGTGTCTGACCGTTAGTGAAATGTGGCCAATGCTGACAAAAACTAGAACTAAACATTCAGCAAAAACTACTGGATGGATTACCAAGAAACTTAGTGAAACAAATTTGGGTGCAGATTTGGAACAGGGGACGGAATTGTTTTTCATTGGTTGTAATATTGCAAGTTTCGGGACATGTTTCGGGGACTGATATTTTTTCGAGTATGTGCAATTCGGTGCAGATACAAATAAAATGCTGATCAAGTGAATTTAAAGGTGTCATAAGGGGACTTTTGGCCCTTGTCCGTGCCTTAGTTACAGTATGTATGAACTTCCTTGTAATCTTTTATGGGAACCAAAACTGTAAAACAACCCTTCACGGAATCCATGTGCACATTCCATGTATTATTACAGTAAGCATATCTTACTGTAAGCAGTCTCTTATTTAGGACCCGTTTTATTTTGTGGATTCATTTTACAGCATTTTCTGTTGGTTCTTGTTCTGTCTGTTTCTGATTTTAAATGGTTTTTGAGCATCTCTCTATGGACTTAATCTCTTTTTATTTGGATTAACCATGTTATGGTAAAGAGAAGATCTGTCTGGATGACGTGAACTTCTTTTCTCTGTCCTCTGCAGAAAAAGCACCGGTATTTACTGATGAAAGGAACATGACACATGCAGGTACAACGTGTACTTGTCTACCCCACACATACTGTCCATGTGTGCTTTATGTTCCTGTGAGATAAAGATAACAAGTGGCAGCAGATGTGTTTATACATGGATCAAGAAACGTTAGACTACAAAAACAACCAAATCACTTTTTTTTCACTTTAATGTCGACTTTGTCCATTTCCTTTTGTGGAATTGAAGTGACATCTAGTGGTAAAAATGTATTATGGATTAGGTTGTAATTTGAATTATCTGCAGGTTACATGAAAATGTTTTCAGCCTTAATTAAGAATATAGACATTGTTAAAAACATATGCAAAACTTTTAGAATTTACATATATTCACATATGTTCTGAATTGTGGTAAAATCTCTTGAAATCTGCAATGGTTAGATAAGCAATGACTCATATTGAACTGTTTCTGATTGCTCCAGTTCCGTCCCTGAGGCCCAAACTGTTCTTAACTACAGAAAGTGACGACAAGACAAAAATAGTTCTACCTGAGTCTTCAGGTAAGAAAATAATTTCATTTTATTCATGATACTTAGAGTTAATGCCCTTAATGTTTTTAAAATCGTTGTTTCAAGTGGTAACAGAATCATGACGTGCCCTAAATAATCAAACACAGAGGCCATGTTTTGAAGTATTTTATGGCAAGTACTGTGTTTTTCTTTGCAGTGTCTCTCTCAGACAACCCCCTGTATGTTCCCTACATCCTTTATGCAACTGTTCCTGCTGTCCTGCTGCTGCTGTTTGCGGCTGCTGGCTTCTTCTGTTACAGAAAGCATGCAAAGAGGTAAAAGCAGAAAGGTGACATATAAAGCATTCTGTTTCTGAATGCAGATTTATCAAATAGCATATTAAGAGCCATTTTAGAAGAGAAATAATGTTCTTTTTGCAGAGGTAGTTAATACATGTGTACCTAATGCTCTTGTGGAATATGTATTTATCAATATGGCACATTAATGCAGGTCTTTTTCAAGTGTTTAATTTCTGGCCGATGTAAGGACCCATTTCAAAAGGATATACTGTGTGTAAATTGTATACCTCTTAAATCCTTGCAGCTTGCAGTTAGAAACTGTGTAGTGCAAATGTGATTTCTCACTTTATTTGGCTTGTAAAGTGGTAATTCAGTCATGTTGTAATGATGCTGCCATGCTCCCTAATGTCATTTATTTCATATCCAGGAGGAAGACAGAAACAGAGAGCTGCCCCAGCAGATCACCACCATGGAAGTCAACCACAGCTTCACTTTGTCCCATTCAAGGACCTTATGCCTTCAGTGACATTACCAAACTGCCTCACACCTGCCCTCGACGCCAGCGCGACCGCAGGACATCATGACAAAGTTACCGCGCGGTCCCTCCCCGGACTCCCAGTGTGACGATTATGAGAATGTGTCCTGCATGTACAAGGCGAGCGGCTTTGTGACCAACGACATTTATGAGACCTGCAAAGCTCAGAGTCGGCGCAGCCGCGGTCAGACTGGTTGGGTGGAAAACGAGATCTACGGATAACACTGTCAATGCCTATCTGGTCTCTCCCAAGTGTCCGTCATACTCCACTGCAGCCAGAGAAAAGAACACTATGTTCTCCATCCCTGTTTCCTCCTGTGCACCATACTGGCAGCGTGTGTGGTGTAGGGTTACTAAACAGGTGGCCGTGTCAGCCTGGTCATTTCAGGATAGATCTGTTTCCTGTGTGTATCTGCAGCGCTGCCTCCTCAGCATCCAGCATTCAAGTGTCATTACTCACTAATGCAGGGTTTCCCAAAGTTTGGTCAACTGTGACTCTGCAGTATATTTAGACCCAGAACTTCCTACAACCAGAGTTCTCTTGCTACGATTGTTAAACAGATTGGGAATTTGACTGTGTGAAAATAATAAGATATATTGAAAAATCCCTTTAATACAATTTATTATGTGGGAAGACAAGCCTGCGGTTATGGTATCAGCTTTGTGATGGTGAATCTATGCACAGTTGTGTTTTGAGCTAACAACCTGCTGATATTTAACTGGTCTAATGTCCACCAAGTTCACCATCTTGGCTTGGTGTGTTTTCTAATCAACACCAAAACCTAAGTACAGTTGAGGCCAATGGGAATGTTATCAGCCTTGCAGGTATAGTTAGTTATAAACCAAAGCAGAGGGAAAGTCTATGTATATATATGTATGTATGTATGCATCAGGAATCAGGTCTGGTATGGACACACAAAAAAAAGGATCCCTGTGGAGTTCAGGTTGTGTTTGGTTCGTTTTCCTATTAGCTTGAACGGTGTTTGGACAGAAAAATGAGACTTGAGCTGTTCTTCATTGTGATGGTGTATATGTCACTAAGATCCATTGTCTAGACTCTGTGAATGTCAAAAATGTTATACCAATCCGTGTATAATCGTTGAGATATTTTAGAGGAAAGGTGGAAGAAAATGGAGCTGTTGGAAGCAACAGAGGAAAATGAGCTCAAAGTCATAGGATTCATCATCTTGGGACCATGGAAATCCATCTAGATGTGGGTGAACAATTTAATGCTAGACCAGCCTGGTGGACAGATGGAATGAGATCATTTATTCAAACTTCTTTTTATATATAGAATTATTAAATATCCATCAAACAAATTCAGCCAGTGGAGGACATCTGATCTGAATCATGAATGAGTCAGGTCGGTTTAGCGGCACAGCAAGTGGTGCTGTATATGGCATGGTGGATTACACATGTAACCCTGGGAATAACTGCAAGTTTTGAGCCCTCACGCAGGGTTACTCATCTTATAAACAATCCCAAATTAAACTGCTCAACCATTTTTCCGATAACTTCACTAGATATTACTGTAGGAGGCACGAGGACAGAAAGATTGCGTCGGCTCTCCACTGATGCACACGTCCTATTTAGGGAATATTCTGACCTTTTCTCTAAACCCGAGGAGCGGCGTGTGTGTGAGCCCCGATTTAAGGCTTCCTGTTTAACTGTGATGTCAGGGAACAGGACAGTGCATGTGGAAACACTGATGACAGAACTCTGCTGACCCCAGTAAACCTCAAACTGTCCCCCCTCCTCCCTCACCCCACTTGACTGTGCGAGAATGTAAACCACCGATTTTGACATAGACGCTATTGAGGAGTGACCAGTTTAGATCACGTCATGGATTTCTTCATCGTAGTTTGCCTGTGAAAGAACGTACCTGTGTAACGAACGTAAAGATATCATGGTTGTGTCTCGGTGTGCACTCAGTGAGCACAGAGTGGGCTGTTGGGTCGGTGTCTTGGAAAGATGTAGTAAGCCCAGTAAGGAGAGGCTGAGTGTGTTCTTGGAGAATGTTAGACAGGAAATGCCAAAAGCACATCTGGAACTCCTACATCCAGGAAGTCTATGCGTGACAGCAGAGGCCTTCGGGGTGCTGCTCGGCTCTGCCTGCTTAGCAATCCACGGTTCTGTGTCAGAATGACCACTCGGGAATGTGCCCCGCGTCTCGGAACATGACATGGTTGTTGGGTGTGAAATAAAGTTTGGTTGCACAATATTGTGGTTGCATTCCTTATTGAATAGCAGTACGGGGATACTCAAGTGTCATGTGTGTTTGTAGCGGAGTGACGTCAGATGTGTGTGAATGCTGTCTAAGTACTGCACTGAGAAACATTTTTAAAAGGAAATGGTAAACATCAGAAACCAATGCTCGAGTTTTGGCAGAGACAGCTTATTGGGGCCAAATGTTAGATCGGGGTCACGTTCATCATCATAACACCCAACTGGTTCGGGTTGTAGGTTCATGTTAGGGAACACAGATAAACAGGGAAACAGACCCTCCCAGAAACCGAGCCTTTGGAATCCAACACTAGTCTAAAAGGAAATGTGGGGCCTTGCATCACTTTTCAATTTCTGCCAACAGGTGGTGCTGGTGTGTAGCTGGACAAGTCTTTGTTGCTGATAAAATGTCTGGTCTCACATCAGGGCCTGCAGGTTACATTATATAAGGGTATATGCTATGTTATATATCAGATTTGTATACGGTTAATGCATTTTTTTTTTTAATGGATTATTTTATGTAGCAATGAAGAAGAACGGTTTATTTTTTTACGCGATTATTGCATGCATTGAGAGATGCATGGTTTTTTCATTCATACTTGCAGAGAGCTGGGAGAATAACAGAAGCGGATAAAATGAATGTAGTCATTTTGTCCCGCATCATCATCATCATCATCATCATCTTCATCTTCTTCATCAAAGCACGATAAACACCTGCAGGGCGACACTTCAAAGTTTACCTCTGCGCTGCGATCAAGGAGGCGCAGGCGAGCAGACAGATTTTCAGAATAGCAATTTTACCGGTTGACGTAAGAGATGGGTCCGGTCGTCCTGGCAACCAATTGGCACTGAAGTGTGGAGCGGCTCCGTGGCCCCGCCCCCTGTTCAAATACCCCCATGGCTTTGACGTCAATACACGTCAACCGGAGAACATGATGCCTCTCTGCGAGTCCACCCGTGCGCGCCGAGGCTGATAGAGGCTCCGCGCAGCTGAAACATTATCGCGGTATTGTCGCGGAGGGGAACGCGGTGCGACGCCTCAGCTCATGGCCTGCTCCGGGCAGCGTCGCCACACGGGCTCCGGCAGAAAGCAACTTTGTTTTTAATGGACGCGCCTCGAGCGGCGGCGGCAGGAGGAGCGGCAGCGGCGGCGGCAGCAGCGGCGGTGGGCGGCTTGTTCTACTTTCGTCTTTATCTGTAGCGGCCCGAGCGAGCACCAGCTCGAGCCCCCCTCCTCCGGGCAGCGTGTCCCCCTTCGCCCGCTCGTCTGGCTACCTCCTCCTCCTCCTCCTCGTCCACAAACAGTCACATTTAGAACAGCATGGTCATGGCTGACAGTGTCCAGAAACCGCTGATCCGGGGTCCGGTCCGAGTGGGCTTCTACGACATCGAGCGCACTTTAGGAAAAGGCAATTTCGCCGTGGTGAAGCTGGCGCGACACCGCATTACCAAGACCGAGGTGAGTGAGTGTGTATGTGTGTGTTTGGTGAACTAGTTAGCCCCAAAGCTAACTTAGGCTACTGTTCAGCCCGAGTTACATAACTTTTCTCATGTTGTGGCTGACACCCCACATATTCACAGCGGAAAGCGCGACGCTGCGTCCACATCGGGCACTAACACGAACTTGGATCGGGTGACGGCCCGGTCACTCCACTCGGCCGCTCCGGTGCTTTCACTCCTGCAGGTTCAGGAGCAATGACTTGAGCGCACGTTCAACACCCCCCACCCCACCGTCAGCCGCACATCACTGCCAGGAAGAGCCCTGACCACCGGTGCTGCTGGGAAACACGAACTGTAAACATGCGTGCGTTTTATTTCCCCTACTTCCAGGCCCATCAGCATCATACACCTGCACTCCCTCTCTGCTAATGACCCAGACAGTGCAGCGACTCAGAACGAGTATGGCTGGTGTAAACATGCCTTAACTGGGGCGTACATGCATGCAGCATGGGTCGGTGGTCCCATTATGTAATCTAAATAATGATGTGATTTACCGGTGTCTTGTGCCAGCAGTGCCCGAAGAGCTTTCTGAGGAGCAGGGGCATGGCAGCCAGTGTTCTGCACACAGGCAGGCAGACAGCAAACCACTGACACAGCTCTCAGGGTCTTCATGTAGTTCGGAGAGGGTTCGATGTCACACTGAACGCTCTCAGGTGATGCTGCATTAACGGGGTTTGGATTGAGTTAACTTAAAGTTTTATGTCATCTCTGTGCAGAGAGACATTTCGTGAATGGTACCTCTGAGTGCCATGAATTTTTATTGTACTGACAGAGACACTGAGATTCAGTGTGAAGAGTGTCCGGCCTTTGTAGAGAAGCAGAGTGGGGGGGGGGGGGCGTAAGAAAAATAGCCCTGAGACATGTGAAAACACAGTCGCAAACTTTGATCTTTGATCCCCAGGACCTCCCAACTCTACAGAAAAACCAAGATCTACGGCACCCAGACGAGACTCTTGGTAGGTTTAATGAAAAGCACGGCGAGAGAATGGCTCTTAAGGCTCTTACCGTGTTAATCTCTTTATTAAAGCCTGCGAAGTCTAGTCAGGTAATCTGCTACCGTGTGAGGTGAGGTTTTCATTTCAGGTAAACACTGCACCAGGTGATTTCACCGAGTGCCTCCAGCCAGCATGGCATTAGAGCCGACTGAGAACATAGGTGGTGGTTTTCAGGCCACTGGTTTGGTGGAGGTCACTGATCGCTGGTTGGTACAGAGAGCTGCTGCGGACGCTTGGCTTGACCAGAGCCAAACTGTTTGGTCAGAGTGGCCAAGGTCAGCTGGAGAGGGAGGCTATCAACTTTATGTGATGCCGTCTGCCTTGAGAATATGCCAGTGTATCAGAGATGTTAGCCTGGTAAGAGAAACCACAGTTTAATGACACATTAAACAGCAGATCTGATGCGTGGGTGTGTGTCTGTAGGTTTGTGCATATTTACAGATAAGTGTACCTGTGTGTGCATAACCTACTTTTTCTACTCATGGCCCCTGCGTGTTATACTGACCCATTCATCCCATTATGTACGTTTTGCAGCTTGTGGGATCACATCGTGTAGACCCGTTCCCATCCTCCAAAATAGGCTAAATTCCTTTTTAACTCATTGTCCTCAAATGACCTTGTGCTAAGTGAGTTGCTAAGAAGTTGTATGTTTGCGTATGTATTGTTGACAAGAGCTCTGATCTTGTCACGTAATCCCTCACTACTAGACCAGTTGTTTTAATAGAGTTACTGACTTGGAGCTGGTGTGCTGTTAAATGACTCGGATTCCTCCATAGGATTTAACGCCAACTATTCGCTGTCGGTACTGTGGGTAGGAAGATAATACTGGGAAGTGTTCAACATCAAAACAGCCATTACTGCACATCTCTAAGTGCGAACTACCAGTAGATGAAAGAAGATCAAAACGAGCGCCTGTAGGACGGCGGTATCAAACTTCACTCGACGACTAAATACAAACTGTGTCCTGACTGATATGATCACAGTATGAAAAAAATGACTCCATATTTATTTCAATGATGCCACTGCAGTGATACAGCGGGGATGCTTATGCAAAAACAATTCAGGGTAATGAAGCGGAAAATGTTACACCTTGCTCAACGTTTGCCCCGACACTGGGTGACATCAGCTGGCAACGCACCGCGAAAGCAAGCCAAATACATGCACTTGCACATTCCTGGTAAAATACTTTTACAGTGTGATCAGGGCGGTTCTGCTGTTTATATGATGGCTGCCAAGATGGAGGATAACCCTATCATCAGTGTGATAAAAGACAGTATTATAAACTGCTGTGCAATGTTTTGGCATCTGGTCATTCTTCACACTCATGGATCTGTTTTATTTATCTCATCAGTGATTACTCGCGTGATTGATTGCTGCAGATAATTTGTTATTGATTAATCATCCCTAAAGCTCAAATATACCTATTCAAATGGCCTGTTTTGTCACTGAAAGCCAAGGCCAGATAGTCCCCTTATGAAATCTCACATAAATTCACTAGATCTGGATTTTTATTTGGATCAACACCAAATTACACACACTCATAAATATCAGTCTCCTAAATATGCACGTTTTTTTTTCATCTGGTTCCATGAATGTATATTTTTGAGAAATCAATGAAAATGTTGTAAACCCCCTTTATCCCCATGTTAAAGAAAGCCGAAAGAAAATCCTGAATCTGCCCCCTGTTCTGGATCCGCACCAAAATTGAATAGCTTCTTCCCTGACCCATACGGCCTCGTTCCACCAAGTTTCGTAGAAATCAGTCGAGTAGTTTCTGCATATTCCTGCTGACAAACAAACGGACGGGTGAAAACATTACCTCCTTCGCAAGTTTACTATCTTAGAAGACAAGGATAACAAATTCTCACCCTTTTGCCGTTGTTACTTAAACAATGACTCAAACTGTTTATCTAATCGATTCCGCCTGAGTCTCACAAGTACCTGAAACTACGCACTAATGTCGTAGTCTGGGGTCTCCTGTTGTTTACTCGTCCAGCTCGACTTCGAACACTTGAGATCACACTGATGAAGTGTTGTTTATGAGGCCATGTGAAGCAGAGATGTTAATGTTACCAGACATCGTTACTCAAACCCAAGAGTGTTGAGGTTGTGAGAGTGCGATTTACACCAACACGTCATTTTGCAGGTTACGTGTGTTTGTGTGTATCCAGCGAGGCATGTGCTTGCTGTACTTTCCTATCATATTTCATCATGGCTCAATTATAAAAACTTGTTTATGAAGGATTCCGCACAAGCTGTATGTTTTATCTTGTGTCTCAGAACCAGTTCTCCGCTCTCACAGCTGAAAAGAACACACTGTGTCCTTCTGTTGCTTGGAGAGTATTAAAATACTGTGTGTGTGGAGGGGGGTGGTCTTTCTAATTGCTCATCAATTCTGATTACGGGTGATTATAGTTGAATTTTTGATGCTCCACCATTCTGCAGGTGGCCATCAAGATCATCGACAAGACCCAACTGGATGCTGTCAACCTGGAGAAGATCTACAGGGAAGTTCAGATCATGAAGATGCTGGACCACCCCCACATAATCAAGCTCTACCAGGTGAGCCATCAACACCCTTTCACTGCCTATTATGCAAAATTTGATGTTGGCTCTTGTCTCTTTTGTCTATCTGTAATGGAAATCTCTTTGTAACTTGTTACTCCCCGTTTCATAATGACATGTGATGATAAACGGTTTCACTTTGTCTTTCTTTTTAAGCTGTGTCAATCAAAACGTTTCCTGGTGATTTGTTTTTTGTCTTGGTTGTTTCGATCTTACTTTCTGTGACACATCTCATCACAACCCTGTGCACTGATGTTAGAAGAATGTCACTATTCATGTTTCCTCCATGTTTGCATACCACAAACAAAGAAGTTTTTAAAAATCATTAGAGAACCGGTTTTCAATTGTCCAAACCATCGTAATTGCTTGCCTGGCAGCGTATTAATTCCTTTCATCAATGCCGGCGTGTTTTTCTTACTGTTACCCATTGAAAAGCATTGACGTCAAACTCAAGTGTTCACCCTGATGCAAACATGCAACAAGGAGGATTCATGGTGTAGAGTAAGAAGTGATCACTTCAGGAAGAAACATGACGACATTTGTATTGTCTGTAATTTCAAGCAAGGGTGTTAACTCCAACAGTATGCCGAAACCTCTGTCTATGCAACTGCGGCTTATCTTCCAGTAATGCCATGAATTTGACTCTCTACGCACGAGTGCCACTGCCTCCCAACCGAGAAGAATGTGTTTACCGAGGGTAAATATCTTATGGGATAATGACATTTGTGCCACGTAGACAGGCTTAGCAGGTATTTTCTTTAATCAAGAAAACATAATTAAAAACAGTGGTTACAGTTGAGCTTCAGAACACCTGAGTCACACTCTCGCAGACTCTGGGACAATAAAACAAAGGGCCTTTATTTCCCACAGAAAACTTATCAGAAATCGATAAAGGAATCAATAAAGAATCAGACCAATGAGCAGAATTGTTAATGGCATTCTTATCTAAATCTTTGGGATCTGGGAATCCATTCCCATCCTTAAAAATGTCCATCTGAACCTTCCCAAATTCACACACATATTTGTGTTATTGTTTTGTTGTCCTGTTATTGTCTTAGTTATTCTAAAGGGCACTGTAATCATGTAATGATGCATTGCCGTGTGGGTCCAGTGTAACATCTGCTGAGAAAGCCCAGAATTAACTTGGCCTCTGACTAATCTGTGATCAAATCAGTTTTGCGGAGCAGAATTCGCCATCGCTCTCTGTTGATCTTCACTCCAGGTACTTTAGCAGTCGTGGTGTTGAAGCACAGCACTAATCCAGGTCATTTTCTGATGCATTAGCAAACAACTGCTGCCGAGCAGAACCTGCCACCACTGGATAGTTTAAGATATGAGAGCTGAGTCTCAGTTAATGACTGACTGACCCTACACTGCGATGTGTGTATGTTCTCCACACTTTGTGAAGGTGCTACTGGCCTAATTCAAACTACATAATGTTAGTAGGATTATATTAATTAAATGTTTGCAGTGTCATTTTCTATTTAGGCTAGGTTTGGAAATCTGCACCTTTTTTAATCACAATTACATGTATCACCTGAAAAATAGGCCAGAATAGATATGTTCATTGTTAAAAAGCATTTTTAATTCTTGTCCGTAGCTCCTGTCTAAATGCCCAAGCATGTAATGTACTTTGAACTTATGGGTAATATATTTGTGTCTGGACAACAACTGCCACAAGAAATGCTACAGCAGGAGGAGTGCTGTTTAGTATTTCTTTGTCTAACATGCATGACAAAAGTTGGAAGCAGAGTTGCAACAAGATGGGAATTTCATGAAGAGTTGTTCACTGACACATGTTGACAATTGGTGTCTGAGGACTAGCTTCACTACAACATCATCAACAGCTTCACTACAGCATCATCAAGCTGATAAGTGGATGGTTAGGTGAAGTTAACACGGTCGAGTAACTAGTAACTGCAGAATAAAGTGCTGCTGTAGTGGGAGCAAACAAAGTGGGAGCTTGAAACTCTCTGGTTTATGCATATCATCCTCTGGACATATAGAAATTTCACATTTCAGTTCACGGTTTCAGTTATTGGTACCATCCTGACCTGGTTCACAGAAAGGACTTTGAAATGTCACAGTTGGAAATGATAAACGGCAAAACATTTCACAAATCTGAGGTAGATCAATTATGTGTCATATGTCCTCACTGTGCTTACACAATGCCAAACAATGTGTTATTGCCCTGCCCTAGTCTGTTCTATTCAGAAAAAGCATCATACACCATGGCTTAACTGTAAACTGAAATGTTCTGTGTCGTTGTTGATTCTTAAAACACATTCGTAATTGTAACAGGATTTCTTGCTGCTGAAATTTGCTGTATTTCTTTCAGGTCAAGAACAATTTTGCTTGATAGTCTCTGCAATGGTTCTATTAAAATGACGCCATCTCACTGTCAGTAGTGCGACGTGTGCTAAAAGGATTTTTATAGAAGTAAATCCCATAAATGTCACTTCCCTTGTGTCATTTTAGTAATTGGTGTGAGAAACATAAATTTAACATGACTAAGTTTATATTGTGAAACTATTTGTTCTGGTTGTTGCACTTTATTGACGTGTTAGCGAGGCTAAAGGAAACTTGTTTCCCCCAGTTACTGTGATGTCCACTGTCTGGCACAAAATAGCCCGACCACCAATGACTCAAACTGTTTTTGGTGATGCAGTTATGTTACATAAGACGGGTCCTGTTACTTTGTTTAGGGGAAATAAATGAGTGTTCATTATCATTACACAACCATGTGGCACTGCTCCAACTTTTTGCCGTGTTATTTTAGTATGTATCATTATCTCCAACAGCCCCTCCAACCAATCAGCACAGGTCAATTAGCGATTTCCTTTCCCAGTCTCATAAACTGGGCTTGGCCCCGTGGCCCTGGAGAGAAGCCCTAGCAAATGAAGACACACAGAGACACAGACAACCCAACTGTGGACCCCACTCTAGTTTACCACTTCTCTGCTGACCCCGCTCTTCACTTCCTTTCTCCTGCTCATATCTCACCATCATCGGATTCTCTTGAGTTCACCACTCTCAATTATTCTCGACCAGCAAGAGTCTCTCTCTCTCCAAGTAAAAAGACTTTAAGCCGTCAAAATTATCATTGGGTGCTTTTTATGAAAGTACAAAATCATGTCTTTCAATACTTTTTCATAGGGATGCATTTACAAAATGAATGCTTCATTCAATCAGTTACAGGAAATCCTTGAATAAGTTGAGGATATTGAGTGGATCCTGACACCAAGTCAATATCCTCTATGCAACAATTAATGTCCACATTGTTAAAAGCATTAAAATAATTACATTTAAATTTATGATTCATTGAGAGCCTTGTATTCAAAATCAAAAAGCATAGCCTGTATTCAGCATGTGCTTCAGCACAGAGACGACTCCCATTCAGATGGGATCAGTCAAGCACAGATTTAAATGGTCTTCAAACTTAATTAGTTTTTATTATTTTTATGCTTGGCTTGGCCAATCAAACATAAAAAACACATAAAATAATAACTTGGTTTGGCCAGTTTCTTGGAACAAGCAGCATACTGTTTAACATGTTGAATATCACCTCCAGCAATAGGCAGTGTCAGACTATGTGACATGAAGCTAAACACCAAGAGCAGTTTGCATTTCTCGGCATATGGCATTTGAACTATGAATCATCCACTTGCATTAGGATTTATGACATGACAGATATATGGATTAATGTATTCCACCTATAGCAGTTACTCAACAGTTCCTAAAAATGCTGTACACTGTACCGAATGTATTATCTTCACTGAATTGAAGTGGGACAGTAATCATTTTCAGTGCAGGAAAGGTTTTTACTGTAGCTGCAGGCATGTAATATAAATGGTAGCGAAGTACAGTAGTCACTTTGTATTTACTGTCTGTAATCCTGTTTAACTTCATTAATTTGCATGCGTCATTGTATGGGCTTGAGATGTGACCTCTGGGACAAAAAATCTGTAATCCAAAATTATCAGGAAATTCATAATTTAAAGTGAAAATAATAAAAAATAAATACATGTAATGTATTTTGGCAAAAACCTACAGCTTCTGAATCGATATAAACATTTAAAGGAGACACATGATGCTTTTTCAGATTTTCCATTGAATGTGTGCTTTATAGTTTTTATTTCTTTGCTTATGTGAAGGTTTTGCAAAGTTAAAAAGGCCAAAGTCCGCAGTAAAGGTGTGGTGCTTTAGCTCACCCCCACAGGAAAATGCTCCTGAAACACCTGATCAGTTGTCGAGCTTCTGGGGAATCTTGATGTCATGCGTCATCACAATGCACCAGTTTTGCATAATACACACCTAGTGGCTAGTCTGAGGTGCCCCCAAACAAAGCCAGGTAAAGGGAGAGCAGAGGCTGAAATTTCCTACACATGCGGGAAGCAGTTGACCAATCACAACAGAATCTGCCAACTGGCCAATCAGAGCAGACATTCTGAGGAAAGTGATGTATTTTCTGAACATTCAAGCATGTAAACCTTTTATGAAGTCATAAAAGTCAAATGAAGTCAAAAAATAATAAAGAATCTTGTATTGTATTGACCACATCTGCCTACATCTCTTCACAGATGATATTTTATTTTGTCAAGCACAGGTATAGCTTATAATTTAAATAAAGGGCTCACTGGCACACCTAAATGAAACAGATTCACTTTTATTACCTTTAGTTACACCGGTCCTAATGTCACAAGTCATAATGTCCGCCAATAGTTGAATATGGTTAGGGTTATCCTAAAGTTGATGCTGCGCTGAATTTATCAATCGGTTGTTTTCCACAATACATAGAGGACAAAATGTGTTTGTTACACAACAACCAAGGCCGAACAAAGGGAGAAAAAAAAACTGACTTTCATTTCCGAAATCCATGAATCGGTCAGTGTAACAGATGGAAAATTGGTCATAAACAATGAGCGTGGGATCTCTGGTGTGAATGTCTGGCTCGCTGTGTCTGATTCATCCTCCCTCTCCATCTGATTCTCTCGTCCGTGTTTCACTCGATTCATCTCCCGAGTGTTTCTGTTTCTAAATCCGTTCTCCTCCTCCTACACAACACGGCACCATGTGAGGGCTGAAAGGTTTTAAGTACCATTCAAATATGCTCGGCAACACCAACCGTCCACCTCCATTCTCTTACATGGTTACCATATTTAGACCCTGTGCCATTCATGCATTTTGTTTTGCTCATGACTGTGTGGAAGCCAGATGCTGTGGTTTAACCACAGCGTGTGAGGCTTTAGGACAGTTGTGTAATATATTGGTGATTTGTATCTGTTGTTGTAAATTTTGTTTTCTAATTTTCTCCTGTTGCAGGAGAGCATTCATTTTGATTATCTGATGATAATGTTGAAAAGTGGTCTTCTGTGTGCATTCACGTTCACTCTCCCACTCTTTTTCTCCCCTCCCTCGGCCCCCTTTCCTTCGTTCTCTCCCTCACAGGTGATGGAGACGAAGAACATGCTTTACTTAGTCACGGAGTACGCCAAGAATGGGGAGATCTTCGGTGAGTGATCTTTTCAAGTCCAAGATCAGTCTGACCTCAGCTTCTTGCACACGTTGCCCCACCCAGTTCATGTACGTCCTCCCCATATCAGTTGCACAAAAAAAAAAATCTGCTCTGTTGCGTCAGTCATGTTTTGACAAACAAGGAAGTATCAAAGTCTTGTTGAGTTTGCAGCGCTCTTACAGTTATTCTGGCCTCGATCTCAAAGGTCACAGAGGGAAAACTGCGAACACTGTCCTAATATGGTCCTTGTCATTAGCTGCAAGTAATTGCTGTGCTAAATGTGCTGACATCGTTTTCCTGTCGTGTACATGACATCACGGGCGGCCTTGAAGGCCACAGAGAGGCAGGCCTCAAAGAGAAAAGAGACACATTTATTACTGTATGTGTTGCAGAATCACATGCTGCTTGCTGCTTTACTGCTTAGATGTTCAGATTATGCAAGATATAAAGATTAGTTTCTACCTGCTGACGAACAGTGACGTCATTCCTCCACGCTCATTAGTTCATGAGATTAAATTCTACTTTAGTTTCTGCTTTCGACCTGTTAGGACTAAAAGACCGGATCTGCAGAAAGCAGAAGCAACAAAAAAGGACCATCTTTACGAGACATGATTTTACAAATAATTTGGAATTTATGTGGACAGATTACATGGTTACATTTACTTGTTTTGTGTACTTTTATTTGCACGATAAAAGTGTTATAACCAAAGTGAAACATGTGACAGTAAATGTTAAAAAACTGCAGGCTAATACTGTAGACCGGGCCTTTCCTAATTCAGGAGTTTTTTTTTTTTTTTTTTATTTAAAAAGGAAAAGAATCATTGGCAAACAAAGTTAAGATATAACAGATTATATAAACATATGTTGTCCCAATCAACTGCTCATAATGAAGCTAGATTCACAATGTCACTGAGAAGAGATTGGGTCAAGAGGAAAATGCCTTAAAACAAGCTGCATGAAAATCTTCTATATTCTTCATATCAAACTAAAATTGACAGAATTAACCAAAAACCCTTTAGATGCAGTCTTCTTAATAGACCAGTTAAGACCAGTGTGCCCCATATAAACCAATATATGATTTATCATGGGAGCCTGAAGCTTTTGCATATGAAAATGTTATAAAAGCCATATACAATAATGATTTTTTTTTATTATTATCTATGGTACGTCAGTTGAACTGTTTTACTGTAATAATCTAAAGTTCAAAGAAAGAGACTTGTGCACAAGGGGCACAGACAAGTCAGAACCTGGTAAGAATAGTACATGAAGATAACACGTTATCTCAGTCAGCCATAGAGCGACATGCACTCTATCGCTGCTGCACACGCACATCGCACATACTCAATTTGTACAATGTGTATGCACTACAATCTCCAAACCAGTACACTAGACATCAGCCCTAATAAACAGCAAGTTTATTGCACCTTTTATCTTTTTATTTTTGTCTCTGTGTATGTATTTGATGAGAAATATTGAGATTAAATATCACAGGATTACTCTTTTCAAAATCAAAAAATTCCTGGAATCCTTCCTTGCAAACATGAAATACTTTTACCATCAAGAATTACAACACAGGTTTTGACCTGTCTGAGGTGGACAAGCTGTAAGTGACTCATGATCCACAAAAATGATTGGCCTCACCTATTAGACTGTCTGAGAATGTTAGCACTTTAACCTACTTCCAAACACAGTAGCAGACAGACTTACTCCAGCAATAGTCTACGGTAAACTTAATAGTCGTGTGTGTGTGTGTGTCTTTGTAATTCTGAGGCCAGTGTTCCACTTGTGATGTTGACTCAGCAGCAGCAACTCCTGCTCCTGTGACCTAGTGAGAGCTGGGAAGCAGACACCAGAAAAAATGAATGAGAAAACAGTGTGGTTTAAAATGGGAAGGAAGTGCAGACGTGCGGAGAGATTCATCTGCATCAGAACATATGTCACAGCCATTTTAACTCAACCAAGCAGCATCTTCTATTAGCCCAGACAACAGGAATTCCAATGTACAGAAATTTGTTTCATTCAGTTCGATGAGAAGATTGATGCCACTCTCAAAGCTCTCATAGTTACTGTCAGGAGAAGGTTAGCTTAGCTTAGCACAAAGACCGGAAGCTGAGGGAACTAGCTCGCCATTTTAATCGCATTACTACATGTTGAAGTGTTATGTTAATTAGTTTTAGATGTTAGTGGGTGTTTTATTTTGACCAGTGGAAAGGGGACTATATATTTACCCTACAGACATTAGAGTGGCGTCCGTCTTCTGATCTAACTCCTGGCAAGACTGTTCCTTTTAAACAACCGATAATGATTGGGTCAACGTCATTTTCCATAATCCATAGATTTTCGCATGGATCATCTCAGGATATTATAAAACCATTGTGTCCTGATTCCTCAGACCCCTCTGCCCTGATTGCACAATGTACTATAGTTATATAAGACATTCATATGTCAGGCCAGGCTATCAGCCAGGCAGACAGCAACTGTTCGCTGTAGCAGCAGACTAGTATTACAGTATTCAATCTCACCAAATCGAACAATCGTTACTGATTTCCAAATGTGCTTCGTGGAGAATGGCTCGAGTCATCCAGTCATGCTGCACTCAGACAAATGGATAAGCTGCCAGGTCTGATCTCCAACCTCGTCCTCCG